>VSWD01000005.1:101608956-102236456 GCA_033119305.1 Pinctada imbricata | reverse complement strand
AAGAAAAAAAAAGAGTTCATGGAACTCCATCTTTCAAAAAAAATTGTAAAAACAAAACAAAAAAAAAAAAAAAACAAACAAAACAAAAACGAAACGACACGACACGACACGACACGACAAGAAAAAAAAAAAAAAAAAAAAAAAAAAACAACAACAACAACAACAAAAACCCGACCCCCTCCCCTCCGAAAAAAAAAAACCAAAATTATACAGAAAAGAAATAGAAAAATTCCTGGGCTAATCTAAGGGCGTAGATTTACATGTATACAAAGATCAAAGAAATATAGAATTTCACTGTATATAACTTCTTTTCTGCTAAAGCGTAATTCTTACATTGTTAGTTTGTGTTCTGAATATGAAAAGAAACGAAGAAATGATGTGAAGAAATAAAATAATGATGAGTAGGAATGATACGGAGAAGCCAAAAAAAAAAAAAAAAAAAAAAAAAGAGAGAGAGATAATTTCTTCGCTTCCTCGCATCATTTCCTCACTTCAATTTTAAAATTGCTGAAAGTTTTCAATAATTTTCTTCGATAAAATTTTTCATATTTATTCCCAACTATCGATTACACAATTTTTGAGCAAAGAGTTTGACCTTGACCTGCGTGTGAAAAGACATGATCAAATCAGCTGTGGTTACAACTCGCCGCACATGTACATGTATGCGTATTTTTACGTGTGCAATCTTTCGGATTCCTTATGCGGTCGGTGCGGTACATGTATCGGTTCGCCTCCATACGGCTTTGGGTTCAGTCACAAAAAAACATGCAGAACTCTCGCTGCGTGCGGTCTCGATCAGTGCGTTCTACGGATTCACCAAGAAGCAAGACACGCACGTTGTAAGTGAGTTTCAAGTACATTCAACGCCCCGTGACGCAAACGATGTCGTTCGCCTTAATATATTAGATCTAACTGTATAATTCAGTGATAACGAAAAGAGACCCCCTTCTCAAAAGAGTGGACGTATGTGTCAAATGTACTCCTGTCATACTTCAGGGTCATTGTTGCAAGTTATGTTATTATTTGTTTTTTTTAATCATATTGATATTTTAAAAAAAGTCCCCAAGACGTCACGGAGACAATTACAACTAAATGTTGATCTTCACGGCATGTATTTCTACTTTCTATGAAGTTTACACTCATTGGTTTGTATTTTTGAATTAAACTATGTTTCTGTATATAATACATGTACATGTATGTTTGAGCAGTTTGTTCAAACTCATCTGACAAGTTCTCTTAGATAAAAAAAAAGCTATTTACGTCTATTTTTCGTTCGCATTTTTACGACGCAATAATTCACTTTGATGCATATTTAACTGTCTATATCTCGATACATAATTATTTGGCATCGGTGGATTTTTCAGATATTTATAAGATTAAAGCAAAGAGTTAAAAGTTGAAATTTGAAAAAAATCAAACTTCTCTTACAAAAGATATCGGTGCGTGAAAAACGTCTAAAACGTCGTTTTCTCGTTAAGCTAATTTTTAATGCATATTTCAACTGTCTATATCTCGATACTTCATTATTTGGCATCGGTAGATTTTTGATATATTTATAAGATTTAAGCAAAGAGTTGAAAGATGAATTTGAAAAAAAATCAAATTTCTCTTACAGAAGATATTGGTGCGTGAAAAACGTCTAAAACGTCGTTTTTTCGTTAAGCTGATCTATAATACATATTTTAACTGTCTTTATCTCGATACGTAATAATTTGGCATCGATGGATTCTTGATATATTTATCAGATTAAAGCAAAGAGTTAAAAGATTAAATTTGATAAAAATCAAATTTCTCTTAGAGAAGATATTGGTGCGTGAAAAACGTCTAAAACGTCGTTTTCTCACTGAGCTGATTTTTACCTCTTTTTAAGTTACGTTGTGGCTGTCTTTGGAAATTTATTTTTCATACATAATGTTATCCTAAGATAGAATAAAATGTTATATTTCAATATATCAATAACAATATTTAGTCCAATTCAATTTATTCTTTAAATTTTAGAGAAGTATATCAGCGAAAATAGGGATATTTCTACGTCTTTTTTGTAAATTTGGCGGGAAAAATGATGGGGCGGCATATCTCTGGAACCATGGACATTTGAACGAAAATAATTGACAGAATTATTCCTAGTCATTTATCTATTAGAATAACCTTAAAATCATTAAATTTGGTTACTAGGTCATTTGGATCAATTTGCATGGTTTTATGCCGGATTGGCTCTTAATAAAGGTAGGTTTAATACATCATACTTTATTGCTGTACTTTTTGTAAGAGTCCCAACTCATTATCTTCTTGAAAAAAATCTAAACCGATCATCAAGCAGTGGTACATGCACTTAAAACCAAAGTGATTTTCAGACACAGCCAACATTATGTGTTGCCAATTTAGCCATTATACTACCAAAAAGAATAAATAATTGTTGAATTCTTCACTAAAAGTATACAAATATTGCGTTTCTGACATTTATGCTTTAAATTTATAATTATGTTGAGTAGTATATATGCCAAAACTGAACAACTGAAGAATTTCAATGCATACCAATATATTAAAACTTAACAAAAAACTAAGAGAAGGGAGGAGATCTCCAACAAGATCCCGTTGCAGCATCAACAGCAAAACACCAAAACACCCCGATGCAAAAACACAAAAGACGAGTACAGCACGAGACGGAAAAGAGACACACGACATGTCAACATCAAACACAAAAGACTACACATAAACCGACGAGACCAATGGGCAACCGGTGCCGACTTTGGACGACCATTTGTCACGCAAGTAGCAAATGGTGTGTTGTCCTGGATTACGTGCGCACAACCCTCTCACTTCTCAAATTACCCAGAGGTCTCGAAGAACGTACAATTGTGGTGTAAAACAACCTCCTCACTGTAAGATGACATCACACAAACAAGACCATGAAACGCAGAGGCCCCAGAGACACAGATGAATATGTAAATGGATATAAATAGAGGGCATGCGTAATACAGTCCGTGTTCTGCCGGCTGTAGCGAGCTCATGTATGTAATCACCCGATGAGTCCGACTGACATTCAGAGAGGACAGGTGGTCGGGGCCCTGTCTTCTCTAAAGAGGTTTGGACAGTGCCCGTCATGGAGTCTCATCGTCACAGTCAGTCAGAGTGCAATCTCAAAGATGCGATTGTACAAGACTGTAGATTGGTCAAGTACCAAGCCTAGTGTCCGTCTGGTGACATTAGCATTTGTTTATATGAGTTTGTTATATATAAATATTATCACCATATATTTGAAAAAAAAACTTATTATTACTTGCGTTGTGACAAATAATTATTTTTGATTTTGTCTGTTTTGGACAAGAATATTTAAGTCATTCAAATATACACTCACCCTTTTGATGTTACTTTTGTCCATGTAGGCGGCATCATGATCCTCTATTACACTAGTAGGCACTTAGCTCAAAGTAACAGCATTTAACTGACAAGTGTTAATTCTTGCATGGAAATTCAGATATTTACATTTAGCAAAAGTGACGACAACTATTAAACGAATATGCGTTTGCTTTAACTCTTTTTCTTTTACGGATTTTCAAAAATATCGACAATGCAATAAATATTTTGGTGCCTCATAGTCATAGAAAAGAAAAGAACCATGGGAACGATACCACAGTATTACAATTGGTCCTCTTCAAGTGCTCAGCTCAGTCTAGGTTATAGGTGAATCATCATCCAACAAAGGCACAAATACAAAGCAAAATAAAATATTCCTAATTTATAATATCCAGCATATGAGAAGTTCACTGTAAATACCAGTATAGAACAACACAACTTAAAATTTTAAAGGACAATTTAAAAATACATCTAGCCGGTAAAACGGCGTTATCAAAGTGATTGACCTCTAAGTTGGTTCGTGTCGGGGTTAATTGAAGAGGGGTCATATATGAACTTAACTACGTACAGCTCGAATATAACTATAGAATATGGTAGACCATATTCAGAAATATTTGATATGTTTTTTCAATAGAAATTCTTTATTTTGACGAAAACCTCTAAAATATGACTTTTTATGCACAAATTTACTTCACATCTAAACAGAAAGATATAAAAATTTTACAATATAATACTCAGTATACAAAATTCAAATAAGGTATAAGTAAAAGGGTCTGTGGAGAGGGTCTTCCAGACAGATTTTTAAATTTAGAGTTGTAAATTGGTGAAAAAAAGTCAGAACGAAATTTTCAAATCAGTTCAAAGTGAGCTGTATATCCAGTAATAGTTCTGGTGGTGTGGGTATATTAGTAAAAAAACTGGATTTTTTTATTGCTATACGATAGACATCGTTGATAAGTGTTATGAGGGTATTTTTGGAATAAAACTGAAAAATAAGAACACGGACTTTACATTTGTTATATATGCAGTGTATCTAGAACTATCTACCCCCCAGAAAGCTCGCCCTGGGGGAGGGATGCGTCTTCATTCTTTGCACATCTACTTACGCAAATTTATCATCACTGTGAGGATGACGTCATTTTGATATGCGGAGACCTGAATGCGCGCATCGGAAAAAAACAAGACGTCAATATGTGTACTGACAGTATTCCTCCCCGTTCATCTTGTTTTCGAATTTTGTTTCGATTTCTGCGATAGCGAAGGAATTTTGAAGACGGCACTGAAGCCAAAATATACACATGATTTTACTATCATAGTAATTCCATAATGCAAATTTCACTGAAGCGATTGGTTGAACAAAACAGAGCGCTCACTCGGAACTAATTACATGACGCAGTCATTCTGCTATGTTTGGCTTTCACATAAGGAAGTTTCCTCGACCTGTTTAATCTGTGTTAAATTTTGAATAGATATGACATATGTATGTAGGTAAAAAAAGTCAGTCGAGAACAAAATTTTCAAATAAGTTCAAAGTGTGCTGTAAATCCAGTAATAATTCGAATATTGTTGACACTCTAGGCTTACCATTACTTTGCAAAGAAAAATAAACGTTGGTGCCTACATTCTAATGAAAACTGGAGCAGGTTCGGTTACCTGGAAAATCGGCCCTAATTTTGAAATGTTTTAGATTTCGATTGTATTTCGTATCAAGAAAGTTAAATGTGTGGTTGTTTGAAATATCAAACAAAGATTTTAATTTACGTGCAATACACCGAAAGATATGGCTTCAAAATCGGCTTAAAGTCGTAAAACACAGAAAAATCGTAAGAAATTGGTTTAATTCTGATCAAAATTTATGAAGATAAGTAGGGCGCCAGCCCTGACCGAAAATAATTTTCATATGAAAAGTTGAATTTGTAATTTATCTTTCGATCTACATAAAATTTATGTTGGGTGAGGGTTGGCGCCTATACTAATTTTAAAGATTTATGCAAAAAATATGGCGATTTTACTTCATTTTCTGTCATGCAGAGCAAATGACGTCATAACTAACGCACGTGACGTTTTGACAATAAAAAATATTTACTTTCTATTTCGGCAGGTATTTGAGATAAATATAAGAGTTGCTGAATCATAATTTTCATAAAATTATTTTTCGGAAAAATTTAGGGCCGATTTTGTGGGTTAGTGAACCTACCCCTTTCTCCTCTCGTGCAGAATCGAAACATGGTCCTCTCGCAACTAGATTAACATACCGATTAGGTGTTTATTACAAGGACTAAAGATGAAGAAATTTTAAGTTACGAAAATCTGAAATCTTCAGCGTGGAGATTTCTTTAAAATTCTCGTCTAAGGGAGGCTACTGAAACGCGTGTGATATTCCGTTAAGAATTCACCGCTAACAACACCAACCTCAGAATCTTTGAAAAAAAAAACTAAGAGTCAAATGACATACACTTTACTAAACCCTCAAGTACAAAACCAGTCGAAACAAAACCGTAAAAGGGAGTATCATTGGAATGTGATCAGATGTCCGTAGAGCATATTATACTTACCGGAAATGGGGCTGAATATTGGCCCTCATTCAGGCAAATTGAGAGCCTTGTTTACTTGTAAAAAGTTAAGACATTCAGGCAGCAGAGCAGAGACGGTTATACGCATGCCATATCATTTTTACATCCATTTACATAGAATTTGTGTTACAAGAGGCCGCTGCGTTTAACTGTCTTGTTTGTGATTTCCCTTGGCTTGACGGTGATGTTCCAAGATTACCGTCATACGGCATTTACATATCACAGCTCATCCGGTACGCTAGAGCATGTACTGATATTTTGGATTTTCACAGTAGAAATTTACAAATTACCAAAAAACTTTTAGGTCAGGGTTTCCGCTTTCATAAACTAGTTAAGACTTTCTGGAAGTTTTACAAAAATTACAGTCAACTTCTTTTGAAATTCGGATCTATACATGCAACAGAGTACATTACTATGGGTATTACACAACCTGTCTTTTATGGTGATATGATAAACAAAATAAAAAGGATCAAAGGTAGGCAGCATAACCATCGAAAATGCGCCAGAATCATCAAACGCCTTTTATACCGTGGATATGATCCTAATGTCACCAGACGGACACTAGGCTTGGTACTTGACCAATCTACAGTCTTGTACAAGCACATCCTTGAGACTTGCACTCTGACTGACTGTGACGACGGGACTCCATGACGGGCCCTGTCCAAACCTCTTTAGAGAAGACAGGGCCCCGACCACCTGTCCTCTCTGAATGTCAGTCGGACTCCTCGGGTGATTACATACATGAGCTCGCTACAGCCGGCAGAACACGGACTGTATTACGCATGCCCTCTTTTTATATCCATTTACATATTCATCTGTGTCTCTGGGGCCTCTGAGTTTCGCGGTCTTGTTTGTGTGATGTCATCTTACAATGAGGAGGTTGTTTTACACCGCAATTATACGTTCTTCGAGACCTCTGGGTAATTGGAGAAGTGAGAGGGTTGTGCGCACGTAACCCAGGATAACCACACCATTTGCTACTTGCGTGACAGATGGCCGTCCAAAGTCGGCACCGGTTACCCAATGGTCTCGTCGGTTTATGTGTAGTCTTTTGTGTTTGATGTTTAAATGTCGTGTGTCTCTTTTCCGTCTCGTGCTGTACTCGTCTTTTGTATTTTTGCATCGGGTGTTTTGGTGTTTTACTGTTGATGCTGCAACGGGGTCTTGTTGGAGATTTCCTCCCTTCTCTTTTTTCATCTTACAGTGAGAAGTTTTATGTTTATACAACTACTATGCGTCTTTGGAGATCTCTGTGTATCCGGATAAGTGGATGGACTGTGCGCACGTCACCCGGATGACCAGCATTAACCACACCATTTGCTGAAAGCATATAGCCGTCCAAAAGTCGGCGCCGGGTACACATTGGTATCCTGCCCTTTATGTGTTGTCATTACCGTTTGATGTTTTTGTACGCCAGTTTCGATTGTCTTGTATGATGTTCTTGTGAATATTGTCGTCTTTTTGTGTGATTTGTAGTTCTGTCTGATGTCATTTCTTCGGCACCTGCGTTTTGCGGTCTTGTTTATGTGTGGTGATCTGACAGTAAGGAGGTTGTTTAACACCACAATTGTGCGTTCTTCGAATCCTCTGGGTAATCGGAAAAGTGGGAATGTTGTGCGCACGTAATTCAGGATAACCTTCTGCTATTTCCGTATCAGATTGCCGTCCTAAGTCGGCACTGGTTGCCCATTGGTCTCGTTGATGTATGTGTAGTCCTTTGTGTTTATTTCTGTTTTGTTCGCTGATATTCCTTGTCCCTTTTGCATGCTTGTCTTTTCTCTGTTTTTGCATAGGGGGTTTTGCTGTGGGTGCTGCAATCAGGTGTTGTTGGAGATTCCCTCCTTTGTTTTACGTATTTCTTTCTTGTGGGTTTGGTTCTATTAGGTGAGTGCATGGTTGTCATGCTGGAGATTATCCCCTTGTTTTTACTAGCAACATTATCGTCTTTAGAAATTAATTTGACAGTCATAGTAGTTTCAAATAATCTGTCATAATTAAATGTCATAATGGACAGTTTTCATGTTCGTGGAATTAACACTTCGGGCATATCTCTTCTCAATTTTGTCTGTTAACATCGATGGCGGAATCGGCTAGCCAAATATTTTCTTTTTTGTCCGCGAACATCGACGGCGGTCTGGCTAGCCAAACTGTTGAGATTGTCGTCAAAATCTTCATTATCTCATTTATATCACACTGTGGAGCTGTTTAAAAAATCCTCCAGGAGGTGTTTGACAGAAAATATTTTGAATGTTTCCCTGGCATGATCATGATAGCATTTCCTACATAGATTTTACCTCAGACGGAGCATGTTTTGTAGATATTGTTTTCATTTTTGTCCGTGAACATCGCATGCGGGTGCGGCTAGGCAAATAGGGGATGCTTACTCCTGCTGGGCACTTGGTCCCACGTATAATTTCTAGTTGTCCTTCGATGCTCAAGTTGGTCGTCTATTGCGAGTGTTCTTGTCGTCATGATCATTTTTTTAGAAAATGAATCTTGAATACTTTGTATAACAATTTATTTGTTTTCATGCGTGAATAATCGCATCCAAATCTATCAAGTGTCATTTCGTCAATTATTAGTTCATATTCTACTCTACAAATCGCATCTGTTTTCATTTATGCATTCAAGATATTATTGTGATTTTCGTGCGTGAACATCGACGGCAGGTGCGGCAAGCCATACAGGGAATACTTACACCTCCCGGGCACCTGGTCCCACCTCAAGCTTCCTAGGGGTATGTCGATGCTCAATTGCTCTATTTTGAGTGCTCTTGAGATTATCGCCAGGATCTTCTTTAATTCCTTGATATGACCATAACAATGGGAAGTCCGTAGTAAAAATCATTTAACATCCAAAAAATGAGATTATAGCATATAATGTATATCAATGAGATAAAGAAGATCCTGACGACAATCTCAACAGCACTCACAATAGAGCACCAAATGGAACATCGACGGACCCCTAGCAAGCTAGAGGTGGGATCAGGTGCCCGGGATGAGTAAAGAATTTATTGGCTTAAAGGGGTAGGGGCAAAATCTGCCGTTTTTAGCCCCATTTTTTTGCCATTTTCAAAAATTGTTTTCATACTTTATTTTATCTTTCAAATAAGAGTAGAGATATTGTTGTTTATTGAAACTGAATTGAAAACAGATATAATCAACTAATATGAGTGTTGTTTCCAGTCGAAATTGCCCACTACTATGGAAATTAGTGGTAAAATGATAACAACCAGATTTTAACATAATAGTTTATGGTATATATAGAGCAAGCGCATATAACAAAGTTATACTTTCAATGTACGTTCAGAATATAAAAAGGAATGTCCCATATGAGTATGAACCTGTCACATGCCCTTGCTCAAGGGCTTACAACTGTAGGTATGTATGGTCTTTTGCAAAAATCTGAATTTCTAATGTGACATAGTGCTCAACTTTCAATCATTTTGCCCTAAAAGGCAGGGTTTTCGAAAAATCACATCAAATTTATTATTTTTTGTTCAGAAGAAGCATAATGAATAAGAAATTATAACCTTTTTAAAATTTTTGATTGGGGCCAAAAATAGCCACTTTTGCCCCTACCCTTTTACATTGCAAGTTGATTTCCTATATCAAGAAGCTCTATTTTGATATCACATTATATTTGAAACTGACATAAACGATATATAGTAAAATCTCAGATTGTTACATTATTTTAGAAAAAATGAAAGTCCTTGAAATTTTCATTGCTGAATAGGTATTTTAGGGAAAAATATATAATATTTTCAATGAAAAATCGCCGAAAATAGGAGAAAAATTCATGTTCGCATGAGTTCTGCTAACAAAGATTCAAACATCAGAATGTCTTCTTTTCATTATACTCTAAAAGCTTTAAACGTAAGATAATTAGAAATTCGAACTTTGACTTAAACTCCATGTTTTGGGGTCAAAATATTGATGTTTTGCAGACATTATTGTGCTATTTATAGAAACATCCGGTTACTTCCATTTCGGAAAATATAGAGTGCAATCTTTAGTTTTATGTTTCAAATGGTCTATGACAGAATATCATCCACCATTCTGGAGAGTGGAAAAAGTGAAACTCGGCATTTTTTAATCAAGACTTTATTTTAAGCTTCCATTATATACATGCTTTATGCTTGTGCAATTTAATGTTTCCTTACGCGATACGTTTATATTTTGAATGCATTACATCCTTGTATCTTATAAATGAGGAACTTCATTTCCCGATTTAAAGAATCAATACCAAATAATACGAAAATAGACAACTTTAATTAAAAAAAATCCATGTTAAAATTATTCGGCCATTTTCTAAACAGGAAGTAGACGAATAATTCGCTTTCCCTTTAAGCAAACATGTCGTATTTCAATACATTAAGTAGGCTTGGGTATTAAAGACGTGTCCGTTGTCCACATAACGCAGTGTAGGCTTAATCAAACATATTTTCCATTACTTCCTATTGTGGAAAATATGTGCACTAAGAAACTGTCCGTCAAGACCAGTTTTCCGCTTATTCAAGGTGTCTGTTAGTACAGGTAATGGTGTGTATAATTAATCATGGAATACTTAATTGTGATCTAGTCGAATAATGGCGTTTGTGAAAAGTAAAACGTACATGTACTAGAAAATGACCCGCAAACACGGGAAAGATTGTCATAGATACATACAGATAAAGTATGTAGCATTATAGAATCATTTCATTTTCATTGTTATTTAAAAAAAATGAAGATTCTGATTGACTAAGAAATGTTTCGATCAACAAAATTTTCAAGGATGTCTATTTATAGCACTGTTTTTTTTTTTAGATCAGGGGATTCCGTCAATCACGAATAAACTCGTTGCTTAAAATTCTAAGGGTACCATTTCTTTTCTACTTACTAAAAATAATTTTTGCTTGTAGGATTTTCTCAAACTGGTCCCTATCTAAAAATATTGAGATACGATCGTTCGCTGTTTTCAAGAATCATGGCGACTGCCATAACTTGATTACGTTTTGAGAGGCAGTTGTTTACTGTGTTACAGTACCCCCCCCCCCCCCCATCAGAACTTACGAAATATAGTGCGGGGATAAATTGTTATTATTATAAGAAACCGTCTGTTTTACATAAGTAATGAACTACATGTAGAATAATAAGAAATGTAACCACGTTCGATCAATTTCGGTTGGTCGTTTCTTCAAGCGCATTTGAAAATTTCTGTTCACAAAATTGTCTCGAATTTCTAAAACCTGGGTCCTGTAGCATCATATCCCAGCCATTTTGCTTCGTCTTTCGGTATTGTTTTGGCAATTTACATTGTTTAGATTGAGGATCACTGACGAGGGTTAAATATCCAAAACATGCATGTCTGGTCCATGCTGTAAATTTATCTGCTCTATGATTTTGAAGACGTTAAACCTATGAACCTGATGTTTTTGGTATCACCTGAAAAATGGACGGAAACTTTTGAATTAACGCGTTATGCGCCTTGGCGCAGTTTTCTGTCCGATGTTTCGGGTGATACCTGCATCAACAGAAAAATATAAGATTCTTTTCTTAATGAAAAACATTTACATAGGTATTCTGTTCAGATTCATTGCTTGGCATTGATATTAATAAAGGTACGTTATGTTTCTATGTCGTGTGTCTCTTTTTGCGTCTTTTGCTGTGGTGCTTGTCTACTCTGTTTTTTCCTAAGAGGTGTTTTGTTGCTTTGTCATGGGTGTTACAGGTAGAAGATTCTCTTCTTACTTATATAGGTCTGGTTTGTATGCTTCAGGATAAAGCAATATAATGGCACTATTCATAGAAACAAAATATGCAACATTTGACTCTCTCGCTATATATGAAAATAATGCCAAAATTGCATTTATAAGAATTACTGCCCTTATGCTGTAAAACAATTTATTTTTCAGATTTTGTTACAATGTAAGATAGCCTTGAATTCACGCAAAAGCTTTAATATAATTTTAGTGACGTTACACTTCATGATACTAATTATTTACGTCAGGCTTATACCTACTTAGAGATATTTTCATTTTGATGTTAATATCTTATCTTGAACGTGATAGCGATATTTTTTGATGATTTCAATGAATTATGATTTTAGAGTGCACTTTACAACATATGTATGTCAAATAATAATTTAAAACCAAACCACATTTAACATAATGGGAATATTATGTATTCAAATAAATGTTTTATGAATTCACCGTTGACAGTACAAATCTCAGAATCTTAGAAAAAAAGAAAGCTAAAAGCTAAGATCAATAGACATACACTTTACTAAACCCTCAAGTACAAAACCAATGGAAACAAAACCGTAACGAAAAAGAGAATATCATTGGAATGTGATCAGGTGTCCGTAAAGCATCTTATACTTACCGGAAATTGGGCTAAATATTGGCCCTAATTCAGGTACAGCCCTGTTTACCTGTAAAAAGTGAAGACATCCGGCATCTTCAGCCCTGGGGATTTTTCAAGGCCCGAGTCTCTATTGTTTTGTTAGCTCTACTGCACTTTAGTGCAAAAGAGCTATTGCAATACCCCCGGCGTCGGCGTCGGCGTCGTCCGAACTAGATGATAAGGTAAATGTTAAGATTACACATTTACCTTTCCTATATTCATATTCTGTTGGTTTTTTTTTGTTGCAAATGTTTAATTATACATCATTTAATATATCCAGATGAGGATATAGCCCCTGGGGTTGGGATTTTTAAAATTATTTCAAATGATAAGGCAAATGTTGAGATGATAAGGTAAATGTTAAGATAGCAATAAAGTCTTTAAAAGCCAAACTTACATATTTGATGTATCTTTGATCAAACTTTCAAAAAATGACCTTGACCTACTTTTTTCCGCTTGAATGATTTTGCCTTTAAAAGCCAATATTGAGCAAAGTATAAGTGCTACATGTACCAAACTTGCATATTGGATGTATCTTTGATCAAACTTTCATAAAATGACCTTGACCTACTTTTTACCGCTTGAATGATTTTACCTTTAAAAGCCATTATTGAGCAAAGTATAAGTGCTACACGTTCAAAACTTACATGGTGGATGTATCTCTAATCAAACTTTCATAATATGACCTTGACTTACTTTTACCACCTGAGTGATTTTGCCTTTAAAAACCAATATTGAGCAAAGTATAAGTGCTACATGTTCCAATCTTACAGTGTAGATGTATCTTTGATCAAACTTTCATGATATTGCCTTGACCTACCTTTTCCACTTGAGTGATTTTGCCTTTAGAAGCTTATATTGAGGAAAGTATAAGTGCTACATATTCCAAACTTACATGGTGGATGTATCTTTAATCAAACTTTCATAATATTACCTTGACCTACTTTTTTCCTCTTGAGTGATTTTGCCTTTAGAAGCCAATATTGAGCAAAGTATAGGTGCTACATGAGTATACAATTGTGTTTAATTCTATAAATTGGAGAAAAAAGTGAGCTTCAGAAATTGGCTGTCACTAAAGACATTATGCTATGCAGTCGAGCATTAGGACTCTGTCCTATCTGAAAGTTGGTCAGTCATCTCAGGTGATTGATCTTGAGCTCGCTTCAGCCAACAAACACATACTGTTATACGCATGCCATAGCATTTTTTTTAGATCCTTTTAAATAGAATTCATGTTACAAGAGCTTCATTTAACTGTCTTGTTTGTGATGTCAACTTTCATTGAAAAGAGTTATGTTTATGCAACTTCCGTGCATCTTTGGAGACCTCTGTGTATCCGGATAAGTGGAGGGGTTGTGCACACGTAATCCGAATAACTACACCAATTGCTAATATCAGATGGCCGCCAAAAGTGTACATTGTTATCCTGCCTTTTATGTGTTGTCATTAATGTTTGATGTTTCTGTACGTCAGTTTGATTGTCTTGTTTGATGTTCAAGTGAATATTGTCGTGTCTTTTTTGTGGTTTGTAGTTTTGTCTGATGTCATTTACGTATCACTTTCTAGTGGGTTTGTTCGCTGGGTGAGTGCAGGGTGGGCATGCTGGAGATCATCCCCTTTTGTTTACTAGCAACATTAACGTCTTTAGAATTAAATTATAAAGTCATAGTAGTTTCAAATAATCTGCCATAATTAAATGTCATAATGGAAATTTTTCATGTTTGTGGAATTATCACTTCGGGCATATCTCTTTTCATTTCTGCCCGTGAACATCGACGGCGGGTGCGGCTAGCCAAAATGTTGAGATTCTCGTCAGGATCTTCGTTATCTCATTTATATCGCACTAATGCCCACGGTTGATTGGAGCTGTTTAAAAAATCCCCAGGGGGGGTTTTGACAGAAAATATTTTGAATGTTTCCCTGATATGGTCGCGATAGCACTTTCTTTATAGATATCACTTCTGACGATGCATGTTATGTATATATTGTTTTCAGTTTTGTCTGTGAACATCACCTGCGGATGCGGCTAGCCAAATAGGGGATGCTTACTCCTCCTTGACACCTGGTCCCACTTATAATTTCAAGGTGTCCGTCGATGATCAAGTTGTTGTTCTATTGCGAGTGCTGTTGTCGTCATGTTCTTCTTCATCTCATTCGTAGTGTCTGTGTCACAAAAGAAAATGAATCTAGAATACCTTGTATGGTGTGAACATCGACAATGGGTGCGGCTTGTCAAACAGGGGATGCTTTCTCCTCTCGGGCACCTGGTTCCACTGGTCCCACCTCTAGCTTGCTAGGCGTCCGTCGATCGTCAATTTTGTGCTCTATTGTTAGTGCTCTTGAGATTATCGTAAGGATCTTCTTTGACTCTTTGATATGACCATAATAATTGGGAGTCTGTAGTACATCAACTTGAAAAAATGTTTATTGTAATCATTCATGAATAAGTAAACAAGCGAAGCAGTAGCAATCGTAGTTTAAGAATCAAATATCAATGGTAAAACAGAACAAGTTTCCATTAATAAGACAATCGCTAACACTCGAACGGAGGCATAACCAGGTGCCAAGGAAGAGAGTACATAAATGGTGTCAAGGAATTTGGTTGCGATTTCTGCGATAGCGAAGGAATTTTGAAGACGGTACTAAAGCCAAAATATACACAAGATTTTACTATCAAAGTTATTCCTTAATTCAAAGTTCATTGAAGCGATTGGTTGAATATAAGATAGCGCTCACTCTGAACTGATAATGTTACGCAGTCGTTCCATTATGCTTGGCTTCCATACAGGAATTTTCCCCGACCTGTTAAACGCCCATTCAATTTTGATGTTCATTTCACGATGAAAGGTTGATTCCAATCACATAGCGTGCAGACGAATTTTAAAGAGTGGTCGGAAAATACTGATGCTGAATTTGCGAGCAGCGAAAGATATTCTTTTTCGACGATGAAGTGACCATAGCATGAGACAATAAAAAAGGAGAGAGAGAGAGAGAGAGAGAGCAGACGGGGACAACAACAACAAACAAACCCTATGTATACGTACAATCTCCACAGAGTCCATTTATAAATATGAACAAAGTAGATGGCGCCACCGAAATGAATTTATGTAGCACTGACTACCTGATTATTCTTATTATGAATAAGGCTTAATTTTCCTCATTAAAAAAAAAAAGTTTAAAATCATCGTGAAAACCTTTTTCAAATTATTGAAAATATGAAATATTTACAACAGATATTTACATTTTGAAAACGTTTAAACATTCAATTTGTAAATCTGAACTTCAATGTAGATGGTGCAACCGAAATCAATTTATGCACACTTATTACCTTTATCATAACGAGATATCACACGCGTTTCAGTAGCCTCCCTTAGACGAGAATTTTAAAGAAATCTCCACGCTGAAGATTTCCGATTTTCGTAACTTAAAATGTCTTGATGTTCTGGTTTTGTTATAATCGCTCAATCGGCAAGTCGCTCAGAGGTAGAGCTCTTGCCCACCATACGGGAAGACCGCGGTTCGAGCCTGAGCGTAGTGGTAACAAATAGATTGTTATTCGTATGAAATTACGAATGTTTTTTTTCTTTGCAAAGTAATGGTAAGCCTAAAGTGACCAGCAATAGTCAAATTTTTGCTGAAATTGAACTTACAAATGTATTTGAAAAGTTTGTTAAGACTTTTTTACCTACATACATATGTCGTATCTATTCAGAAATAAGTCAGGTGTCAGTAAAGTGTTTGAATGTAGACAAACTTATAATATAGTTACCCAAATGGTACATACATGTATAATATCAATACACATGTTCACATACTGTCGTATTATAACACAAAATCTGTATTCGCCTCTATTCATTTACATATTGACATCTTTGTGAGTGACGGAACACTGCTGTGATATTTCAAAAAGATGATTATATAAATTCGGATGCTTTTATCTTTGGTCACATAGTAAAGAAAGATAACTCGAATTGCACTTTTAACTTTTACATGATAATTTACACATTCAGTCAGATTTTGCAACAAATGACGTGGTCATTGAATGATTTCTTTCTATAAGAATTTGCACAATATGTTGAGGGAATCATATGTGAAGTTTCATTTGAAAATCTTGGGCTGAACAAATAATGTAGCCAAAAAATTAGCATTTCCATTACTATCAATGGATGGCTAAAAAGTCTGATCAATTTCAAAATCTCAAAATCATCTACCAATCTTTTCCAAATATGTTGATTTTGAATTTGTAATTCGTTCGTTAGTATATGTAAAATAATTATGCTAAATTATAGGTAAAGAATTTCCTTCGTATCACAAACATCAGACTTCACGCGCAAAGTCGCACCTATTGTAACGTCATACTTCACGTCATATTCTTTCGAGTACTGACATCATTACGTCATTATTTACTTATTGGAAGAAGGCTGGAGTAAGGTATGTGTAGTAGGTTACATTCAGCTGCTATAAAAAAAATGGGGATCATTCTCGTTGTGTTGTGTAATTTTAATAAAAATACTGGAGCTTAACTAGGGACAACATTACAAAACGAAACCGGTCAAACAGGATGTCTTGTCATTGCTTTCATTTTTTTTGGATAATTTTTCTCTTTTTCATTTTTTCACATTTCTTATTTTAAATGAAATATTTTTTATCTCTTGTTTTATTATCCTTACTTAATAAAACTTTCAGCTGCATTAAACTTATGATTATCACATAACTCTATATGATAGTTCAGTTTTAAGCCCCTCATTTTGATGTGAAATTTTTTCTCACTCTTTTTCGTACGTTTTCAAAAATTGCAAGGGTTATGTCAGATTTTCCTTTACAAAGTCGAGCTCAGTTTGAATACCGGATTTTCAAAACAATTTCATTGCGTACTTTGATCAGACATGCAATTTCTACTGATTAATTATGAATTATTCATTCCAAATAGATTTTGGGTCAAACTTCTATTTTTCTGAAATTCGCATTTTTACAGAAATTGATAGGAGATAGAGACTTGCCTCTGTTGACTTTTTTTGTAGACCAGAGTTGTGCAAATACTGACAACTTACTTAAAAATTGATGTTTAGCTCAGTTATGACAATAGAATCTATGCAAATAAAACAAAGTCCCTATCAGAATGGTAATACAATGAAAACTTAGATTTTTTTGCGCAGTGTATTTATTCAAAGGAACAGTTAAAAAATTGTTGAGACATCCTTCTAGATCATCTCGATGCTTTCAGTTTGTCGATATGTACCTCTGTGCTAAAAAAGAAGTGTTTCAATGATGGATGCCCCGTGACCTAAATTTATCTGTTATAGCGCCACCTAATGGCACATCCTAAAGAAAAACCAACAGCGCTCGAGGGAAACATAAGTACTTTTCATCCAAGAATGTGAAAAGTTTACTGACGACGGACAGGCGCTGAAAGGCAGACGGGCGCCTGACAGCATAATATGACAATACTCAAAGAAGTATTTCCATTGAAAGAGCAACCATGAAATTACAAAATTTGGTTTTGCGCAATATACTTGCAGCATAATAAATACGACTTTTAGCATTACAAATGTATATGATCGCGTCAATTCTAACAGAAGCAGATATGTTATATAGAACTGCGTCAATTTAATACTAAACCCTACTGTAGTTAAGGCTTTATAAATATCAGTTTGTTCACTTTGTTAAGAATAAGATCTATGTTATCTATACATTTATAGACACCGTTGATGTTTCACTGCTTTGGTCGGAGCATAATAGTTGATGCCCTCAGCTTTCCTATATTTCTCCAAACGAAACTATTTGATCCATATGTCCCCGTCAGTGCACAGTATGCCCAGCGTTTGTACCACCATCCACCTCCATAGCTCTTGGCTTTATTTCCCGCATTTTTATCCTGATCTCTGTCATGTGTTGAAAAGCGCTCTGCTTGTATGCTACCACCTGAGGTATAGCCAAGATCTAGCGTCTGTCCTAAGGTATAGAACAAAAATATATTTAATTGAACCGAAAACAAGATATAAAAATTATGGGCAATGACCATATCCCAATACACAACACAATCTCAATAATTCAGATAATCATAAACCAAAGGCATGCACAATCAGGATAAAACAGGAACAAAAGCAAACAAAGAAAAACCTCCACCACGTGAAAAGAAGCGAACTCCCAATATTGGAGTGAGACCAGGTGCCCAGGAAGAGTCAGTATCAACTCCCGTCGCTTCAATTCGGCAGAAATATCAAATCCGGTCACTTCCATTTCAGAAGATACAAGTAGAGTATGTGCTTGGATGCTTCAATGGTCTCAGACAGGATATCATCCACCATTCGGGACAATGGGACATTATAGTGTATGACCAGTTCCCCGTATCAACTGTGGAACTTCCCCAGTGACGATGTTTGTCGATCACAGACGTATTCCTGACGGAGAGGCTTTTCTGAAAGACACCTAGCTCTCAGAACAAAATCTGTATTTTTGTTACTTGCTCTGGCATAACGTATCAATTGAGATTTGAAAACGGCATAAGCAGGCGATGAAGGGATATTGTTACTCAGAATTACTTCCGTATTATCAGAAAAGGAAATTTTGTAATGCGGAAACTGAAGTAATTACGTTTGTCATAGTGTGAGGTGTTCATGTGACCATCAGTATCGTAGGACATCATTATGTACAATTAGGGTGTTGAATACTCCGACGGATAGATTCTGCTAAGGTAATCCGCGAAGTTTGAATTGTTGATGGACAACACATTTTCTATATATCTGTAAGTGAAGTTAAAGTCAGAAGCTAAGTATATTTTCCTTTCAGAGAGCAAAGTACAAACAACGTTTCATCGCTGGTTCCTCAAAATGTTATATTAAATCTGTATCGATCTTAATCATCAAAGTTCTGACTGAAATCAAATCTGGAGTTGAACAATATTGTTCGACAGTATTTTCTCGAGGCGGCATAAAGCAGATGTGGATTCTAAAGAATTCAAAGGAACTTTTAGAACATCTGGAATCCACACATTTCATCCATTCGATCAAAGTCTTTGATTTTTCGACACTTTACACAACAATCCCACATTCTAAATTGAAAGAAAGACTTCGCAAAAATTATAAGTAATGCGTTTACAAGCCAACACGGCAATCACAAATAAATATTTATTGTTTTTAATTATGACAAAACCTCCTTTTATAAATAAAATTCCGATTCTTAAAATAAGTACAGCGAAGCAGATATTATTCAGATGTTAAACTTCCTGATCGACAACATTTTTATGGTGTTTGGAGGAAAGGTCTTCCAGCAAATTTTCGGAATTCAAATAAGAACCAATTGTGCCTCACTCCTTGTCGACATTTTTCCTTACTCGTACAAAGCTAAATTAATCCAATCTTTGGTCTCTGAAGGGAACAGATACATAGCTTCTAACTTTAACTTTACTTACAGATAAATAGTCGATGTGCTGTTCATCAATAATCCAAAATGCGTTGATTACCTCAGCAGAATATATCCTTCGGAGCTTGAAGTCAAAGAAACTACAGAGACAAATAATTCAACATCCTATCTGGACATAATGTTGTCCTTCAACACTGATGGTCACATGAACACGTCACTCTATGGCAAACGTGAAGACTTCAATTTCAACATCACAGACATTCCTTTTCTGGGTATCAACATCCCTTCATCGCCAGCTTATGGCGTATCCATATCTCAGTTGATACGCTATGCCAGAGCAAGTACCAAATATACAGATTTTGTTTACGTTTGTGACCTATTAACCTAGTCAGTGAGGAAGTTCTACGGTCGATATGGGGAACTCCTCATACATATTAGGTCCCACTCACCAGAATGGTGGATGTCTTAGAACATTTGAACCATCCAACCACCGAATATACTTGTATCTGCCAAAATGGAAGTAACCGGATGTGACAATTTTACCGAATTGAAGTGACGGGTGTTGCATGCAAGCAGGAGATGCTTACTCTTCCTGGGCAACTGGTCTCACTCCCACTTTGGGAGTTCGCTTCTTTTCATATAAGTGGTTTTTCTTTGGTTCTTGTTTTATCCTGATTTTGTATGCCTTCGGTTAATGATTTTTTGAATTATCGATTTTGTACTATGTATTTGGATATGGTCATTATCAATATTTGTCATTGAATGAATTCAGCTTCGTACGAGTAAAGTAAAATGTCGGCTAGAAGTGGAGCACAATTGGTTCCCACTGGAATTCAAGACCTTTCCTTCCAAACACCACAAAATATTTTCGATCAGGAACATTGTACCACTTGGTGAGTGTCACTGCTGGTGGGCCAGGATTCCCCGAGGGCAAATGTAGCCAAGTTCGATCAATTTCGGTTGATCGTTTATTCAACGCATTCTAAAATTTGTGTTATCAAATTTCTAGACATTTCTATAATGTGGGTCCTGTAGCATCATATCTCACCCATTCTGCTACGTCTTTCGGAACGTTTTTGGACATACTAATTTTCACACTTTTTGGCATACTATATTGTTTAGATTTGAGAATCACTGACGAGGGTTAAGTACCCGAAACGTGCATGTCTGGTCTATGCTCCCAATTTATCTGTTCTTAAATGATACTATTCAATTGGAGACGTTTAACAATCGTAGTAATATCTGTTTCAGTGTACAGAATCGGATATTTCTTTTACAAAGTAGGTTTTGTCATAGTTTAAAGCAATAAATATGTAACTGGTATTGCCGTTCTTCCTTGTAAACGCATTACTTATAATTTTAAAATTTACAATTTAGAATGTTGATTTGTTGTGTAAAGTGTCGAAAAGTCAAAGACTTTGATCGAATGGACTCCATTGAAATGAGTGGATTTCAGATGTTCTAAAAGTTCCTTTGAATTCTTTAAAATCCACATCTGCTTTATACTGCTTCGAGAAAATACTATCGAACAATATTTTCAAGTCCAGATTTGATTTCAGATAAAACTTTGGTGAGTAAAATCGATACAGATTTGATATAATATTTTGAGGAAGCAGCGATGAAACGTTGTTTTAACGGATTGTTATGCATTTTAAGCCCCGGTCACACTGCACTCCACGTCCAAATCACGTTTAAAAATCTGCTGGACGTGATTGTACGTTTTAATTTTTGTCATGACTGTGCTTTGTACGGGGTATGACCGCCGACAGCTGTTCCACTGCTGAAAGGCTGCCTTAGCACGTCCAACTACGTCTAAGGCTAAAAGCGTGCGTGACATGACGTTATACACACGCTTGTATCCGTGATACCAACGCGGAACACGCATGCAATGACCGTGCTCTGTCCGTGGTAGACCGCATAAGCTTTCGCGTCTTACCGCGTCTAACCCAAGTTTTAGTCACTACCGGAACACTGATTACCACGTGTGCTTCGCGTGCGTTGCACGTCTTTACCACGTAAGCCGTCCTGTAGTTGTCCTACGGAATCAAATTATGAGCAGTTCAAAACTTCTTTCCGCGTCCAATGACGTTCAGATTTTTTTTTCCGCGCCCTACCACGTCTACAAATCGTCTGTAGCGCGTCTTAAAAGCAAACAATAACGTCTGATTCACGGGAAACATTTTTAGACAGTGTTTTGTCCATGATTTAGCCGTAAAGCACAGTGTGACCGGGCGTTTAGGTATGCAAGTATGAGTATGGTAAATATTAATCTAAATTGTTTGTGTCAAAGCCAAAGGGAGCGAGAGCTTATTTGTGGTTATCATTTATTTCAGAGACAGAAAGGTTTATTGGGGTGTAAGTCGGATTTCCAGGTGTCGAATTTAAACCCAACTTTTTAACAATGATGTCGAAATAGTATTTTTTGCAAGAAAATGTGTAATGATTTGTCTGCTGGCGTAATGACATAATGTTCGTGGAGGTAGGTAAGCTCTATGATAGCATCAGGGTCTTTAAAGATACACTCAAATCTGGTGTTCACAGTAGATTGTAGATGGTATATTCTAGATAAATGTAACCCTCTGATGAATTTTATCCATTCGGAAAGGGTGTCGAGCTGTACATCCCCTTCCTAGTCCAACGTCTTGCATATTCCTCACAAGAGTCCACGATAATTTTTAAGGTTTGGTTTCATGTAAAGGATTTACTTTCTCTTGTATTTGGAACTTTTTAAAACAATTTTCTTAACTTGTCGTTCTTGTTTATACTAAGGTCACCAGTAATAACGTGTCCACAAGGAGAGTAGTGAAATCCGATGAAGAACATTCTCAAGGATATTGATGTAGTGAGGGATTAATTAAATAGATACACTGCAGGAATCGTTTGTAATTGTAAATCTTAAAAGAAGGGAGGAGATTCCTAAGAAGTAGGAATCTCCTCCCTTCTTTTAAGATTTACAGAGATTCCTACTTCTTAGATGCATTTGTTGGTGTGTAGCTATAGGAAATACAAGGAGTTTCTTTTCTTTTTAAAATATGGTGGGATTTTTTTTTCTACGATAGTTTTGTGATTCAGAATTTGATCAAGATTCAGTTTATCAATACCTTTGTTTGCAAATCTTACTTTAATGAAAGGACGGTTTGTTTTCTGTTCTGATTTATCTGAATCTAACTGCTTGAAATAAACGATAAGTAGAAATGTCCGTGATGACTCCTTGTAGTCTGTATTCTGGGGAACGTGTATCGGTAAATGTCATGTTCTTAGTATATTCGTAGGTTTTGTGTAATTTCGTAAAGTAACATACTATAATTTGGTACGAATATTATGTAGGTCTAGAGGCTCATTCAAAAATGGAACTAAAGTCATCGAAGGAGAAACTATGAATCTTTTGAGTATCATCCATCTAGTCAAAAGACTGCCCGACAAGTGCCCTCGGGGACAAATTGTCCAAAGGTGGTAAAAATGACATATTTATGGACAATGACCATATATCAGTACACAGTACAAAATCAAAAATTCAAGACATCACAAACCGAAGGCATACGAAATCAGGATAATACAGGAACAACCAAAGCAAAAAAAAAAAACATCCACATGAAAGGAGTGTGAGTGAGACCAGGTGCCAAGGAAAACTCAGTATCGCCTGCTTGCATGCAACACCCATGACTTCAATTCGCCCCTTGAACTTCCTCAGTGACGATGTTAGTCCATCCCTGACTTAAAAGCTTATCTGAAAGTCGTCCAGCTCTCAGAACAAAATCTGTATATTTCCTACAAGCTCTGGCATAACGTATCACTTTGGATATGAAAAAGCCATAAGCAGGCGATGAAGGGATGTTGCTACTCAGAAAAGGGAAGTTTGTGATGCTGAAACTGAAGTCGTCACTTTTGTCATAGAGTGAGGTTTTCATGAATGATGTTATCGAATTTGAAGACGTTAAACATTTGAACCACTTGGTGAGTGTCATTGCTGGTGGACCGGGAGTCCCCGAGGGCACATGTAGCCAAGTTCGATTAACAACGGTTGATCGTCTGTCTCTTCAACGCATTCGAAAAAAAAAAATCTGTTGTCAAAAAATCTTGAAATGTCTAAAACATGAGTCCTGTAGCATTATATCCCACCCATCCTGCTACGTTTTTCGGTACATTGTTAGACATAATAATTTTCACACTATTTGGCCATATTACATTGTTTAGATTGATTATCACTGACGAATGTTAAGTACCCGAAAAGTGCATGTCTGGTCCATGTTGCAAATTAACAGCTCTTAAATGATGCTATTGAATTTGAAGACGTTTAACATGTGACCATCAGTGTCGTATGACAGCATTATGTTCAAATATGAAGCTATATAATACAACATTCTAAATTGAAAGAAAGTCTCGCAAAAATTATAAGCAATACATTTACAAGCAACAGCAAATATAAATTTATTGTTGTTTACTACTTAACTATCTTGTTTGTGATGTCACCATACAGTTCTATACTTATATAACAATTGTTCCCGAGGACACATGATAATTTCTTCGACGAATTCGAAAATTTCTGATATCAAAATTTCTCGAAATTTCTAAATGTTGGTTCTGTAGTGTCATATTTCACCCATCCTGGTACGTTTTTCGGTACATTTTTGAACTTGATAACTTTCACGCTTTTTCACTACATTGCATTGTTTATATTGATGATCACTGACGAGGGTGACATATTTGAAACGTGCATGTCTTGTCTATATTGTAAATTTATCTGTCCTTAAATGATGCTATATAATTTGAAGACGTTTAACATTAGACATCACTTGTTAGAAAAAAATGCCCCGGGAAAACCCCCTCGAATATCAAATGGAATGTACCTTATCATTTCAATCGCCTTGATACTTCTTATTTCATTCTACAGGTGTAGTAAATTTCAAAAACTTTTATTTTCTTTCTTCTATTTTTTTATATATGTAAAAACTTCCAGTTTGTTCTTTTCTTCAAAGCATAAAAAAATCTGATCTCAAACTTTTCTCGATTGCCCATGGGTCTCGTTAGTTAATGTGTGGTCTTTTGTGATCGATGTTTGATGTCTTGTTTGCTGTTCTTTGTCCCTTTATATGTGTATATTCTCTGTGTTTTCACTTGGGGTGTTTTGGTGTGTTGCTGTTGGTGCTGCAACAGAGTCTTGTTGGAGATTCCCTCCTTTCTTCGAAAGTTATAAGAAATAGGTTCTTTTGCATCATATCCCACCCATCCTGCCATGTTTTTCGGTATTTTTGGACATATTTTCATAGTCTTTTGTCATATCTCATCGTTTGGATTGAAGATCACTTGCAAGGGTTAAGAACCCGAAACGTGCGTGTCTGGTTCATGCTGCAAATTTATCTGTTCTTAAATGATGCTATGAATTTGAAGACATGTAACATCCTACCAGCATTTCCTCTATATCCACCAAATCTAATCTTGTACCCGTCATTTTCGGAATGAAGGTAAAACCATGTGTACCAGGCCCAAGTACCACTTCCTTCCCCAGGACTGTAACTTGAAGTATGCTCCGTAATTACTTTTCCACGTCAAGATATGGAAGTACTCATTGCCTGTATGAAAAGAAAAAAAAAGTGTTGGTAAGATTGGAAGCACCCCGACAACTAAACCCAATTATACAATGTAACCAATCAATAACAAAGATGCAATTTAAAAATGCTTATCAATATTTTTGAATAAAGGTCCCCGAATTTGCAAGGAAAAAAGAAAGATGGAAAGTCCTGTAACCATTGAATCATCACTAAAATCAGGTTAGAAACTTATGTAGCAGCGCATGTATAAATTTGTTTTGATTTTGTATTAGATATATTTACTGAATATGTTCACGATGAGAAACAAATAAACTTATTAACTTGTAAACTTATAAACAATTTTGGATTAACTTGTGTTTCTTTGCATCAGAATGTTTTGTTTGGCTTTGAATTATATTCTAGTTACATATTCCCACGAGTTTAATGTTGCGTTTTATTTTTTGTTCGACTTATCTCACCCAGCCAATATTCGCCCCTGGCGCTGCCAAATCCATACTTGTAACTATTCCAATTCTGATAGAAGTTGACAGATCCATCAAATCTTTTCATAACAACCTGTTAATAAAGAGAGAGAATTTATTTTTTATCTACTTTAAAATATACTTCGTTATTGAACGTTTATGAAGAGAATTAAACCCATTCTTCAATAAATCCTATTGTTTCTTCTTTTTATTCAAATCACATCTTCCCTTGTCCTTTGAATCTACTCTTTCATTCAGTCACTTCTGTTTACTAACGATTCTCAATATGTGAAATAAGATCCCTATCGCACCTATCAAATTAGAGTTTTATTTCATTTGTTCATCCATGAATCAAGTATACAATTATGTTGTACACTCCAATCGTGTTGAAACCAATAGACTGACCGGCTAACCCCCGCCTTCTATCTCCATGTCACAATATACTTTCGTATCCTCTCCCTTCACAGTTATGTTATACATGTACATCCTACTCGCATTGTAACCAAAAGACTAATCGTCCTCTCCAAGCATTATGTCTCCACGTCCCAGTTTGCCCCCATTTCCTCCCGTTCACAGTAATGTTGTACATGTACACACCACTCGTGTTTTAACCAATAGACTTACCGTCCACCCCTATTCCTCTCACCATGTACATGTATCCATCTCCTCCCTTTTCACAGTTATGTTGTACAACCCACTTGTAATGAAACCGACAGACTTACCGTCCATTCAAATGATTCTGTCTCCATGCCACAGAGTGACTCCATAACCCACCCTTTATGGTTATGTAGTACAGTCCACCCATATTGTAAAACCAATAGACTCACCGTCCAGCCTACCCCATCTGTCTCAACGCCATATTATACCACTATTTCCTTCCTCTTTACAGTTATGAAGTACACACCACTGTTGCTGAAACCAATAGACTTTACCGTCCATCCCAAGCCTTCCGTATCCATGCCAAAGTATGCTTCCATCACATCTCCATCACAGCTATATTGTACACTCCACTCATGTTAGAACCAATATACTTACCATCCGACATCACCTTTTGTCTTCATGTCATATTATACATCCAATCCCGCCTTCTGTCTCCTTGCCACAGTATCCATCAACTCCTTCCCATTAACAGTACACTCGTATTGTCACCAATAGACCTACCGTCCAACCCCCGCCTTCTGTCTCCATATCACAGTACCCCTCCATCTCCTTAACCTTGCAGTACACACGAGATGTAACCAATAAACCTACCGTCCAATCACGACTTCTGTCTCAAAATATGTAGCCTAAAGACTTACCGTCCATTCCCCGGCTTCTGTTTCCTTGTCACAGTATCCGTCCGTCGCCTTCACCTTCACAGTTATGTGAAGGAAAGGAAATAAACGGATACTGTGACATGGAAGGAGTTGGACGGATACTGTGACATGGAAGGTTCCCAACCGTTCCGAGGTTCGCAACCGTTCCTGTGGAAAATCTAATGATTTTGCCTTGCCTTCTCGACTATGAGACTGCATAACTGATAGGTACTTCTGAAATGTTTATTGTACACTCCACTCGTCTTGTAAGAAATAGACTTACCGTCCGACACCCGCTTGTTGTATCCGTGTCACAGTATCCCTCCATCTCCTTCCCTTTCACAGTACACTTTTGTTGTAAAAATATACCTACCGTCCAACTCCGACAATCTGTCTCAAAGTCACAGTATGCCTCCATCTCCTTCCCCTTCACAGTTATGTTGTTCACTACACTCGTGTTGTAAGCAATAAACTTACCGCCCAACCCTCACCTTTGAACAGTCTCCTTGTCACAGTATCCCTCCATCTCCTTCCCCTTCACAATACACTCGTGTTGTAACCAATAGACTTACCGTTCAATCCCCACCCTCTTTCTCCAAGTCACAATGACCCTCAGTGTCCTTCCCCTTCATAGTCATTTTGTACAATTCACTCGTGTTGTAGACTATAGACTTACCGTCCAAACCCCTGCCTTCTGTTTCCTAGTCACAGTATCTCTCCATCGGCTTTTCTCTTCAATGTTATGTTGTACACTGTGTACTCGTGTTGTAGCCTAGAGACTTACCGTCCAACACCCGCCTTCTGTCTCCATGTCACCGTATGCCTCATTTTCCTCCTCATTCACAGTACACTCGAGTTGTAAACTATAGACCTACCGTCCATCCCCCGCCTTCTGTCTCCATGTCACAGTATGCTTCCATCTCCTTCCCCTTCACAGTTATGTTGTATACTCCACTCGTTTTGTGGCCAAGAGAGTTTAATTTCTGGCATTCAATATTCCCTATATCACAATTGCATAAGAAGAATTATTACATGAATTTTGCTGTGTTCTTATTGGTTAAAACAGTGCCTCAATGGAAAAAATGAAATGTAACATCAACCTACGATGACGTCATCCGAGGTGGATGTAACATTTCAATCAGCTCTTCATTTGCTAAAAATAGATCAGCGAAAGTTTTAACGGTCTGAATTCAATGATTTTATTATTTTGTCGATGATTTAAAATAAAGATGTTGTAAGATTTTTTTTTTTGTGAAACACGAATGCCCAAGCTAGCATTTTCATCAATTTTTAAAGCTCAGATTTTTCGTTCAAACAACAAAGCTAGTTTAGAGAAGAGTGATGATAATATACGAGTAAATAAATTATTTTTAGAGTTCATGTAAGGAAATAATTACTAGCAGTTTACTTTTTCCTCGGTAAATACAATGTTTAGCTCCCTTCGGGCTTGGTGAATATATAATATTCTCGGGAAGCTAAACCAGTGTATTTACCGAGGTAAAAGTAAATAAATGAATAATATAAATTTAACCATGCAAGTACCTATCAAAATCGACACAAAAACACATCCTCACACCAACTGTTCTTTCATTTGAATATTGAAATAAATGAAATGAAAATCAATGAATCAGAGTTTTATCTTTACAATGTTTCAGTTATATGATTCAATGTGCACTTCGTCTGATTTTTAAAAAATAAATATCGTCTAAATGTTGGAGATCACCTCCTTATTCCTATCTGCAGCTTAACTGAATATCTGCACGAGTAACGATTTTTTTAGCATTTGCAATTATACTTGTCATCAGAATTGCCTTTTCTCGTTGTCATTAAAGTTCAATATGGTTCAAACAATTACAAATAAACTTAAGTCCCGGTCTGCTAGACTTTGTCGTTAGTAGGTAATTTTTGTCCTTGTTGTGCTTGTTACGGGGTATGACCTGTCGGCGGCTGTTCTCCCAGCAGCACTGCCAGTGAACATTAAGACACTGCTGGTTGCAACAGTCATGTATGCCCTCGGTACCGAGCTATAATGTATTATTGCTTATAATGACAAATATGGATAATGACCATATCCCTATATACAGCAAAAAATCAATAATTCAGAAAATCATAATCCGAAGCCATACAAAATCAGGATAAAACAGGAACCAAAGAAAGCAAACAAAAACATCCACCGTATGAAAAGAAGCGATCTCCCGAAATGGGAGTGAGACCAGGTGAGCAGGAAGAGTCAGCATCTTCTACTTGCATGCAAAACCCTTCGCTTCAAAGTAGGTACCCTAATATAATCTAATGTCTATGCCGAAGATCGAATTCGAACTCATGAAAGCGTTCGTTTTCATAACGCTAGTACTGTAGAAAATAATATAGAAAGGAAATGTAATCAAGTTATGAATCGCCGAACAATTTAAGCACCCTTCCGGCATAAATCTATGTCCTGCAACTCTGTCTCGAATGCTTAAATTCAGCGTGAAACACTTACACCAAAAGATGAATGCGTTCACAAAAAGAAGTTAATTATGTGTATTAGCAGGAATCTAAATATAGGTAACTCGAACCAGACTTTCTTGACCTGTTTCACAGACATACACTCAGATACCTAAAATCAATTCAACATCTACAACATTACTGAAGAAAAGCCCGAAGAAACTTTTAAGTTTCCTGAAACCGGCTAAGTCCAAGAGTTATAACTTCTGTAAACTGTTCGAAAAGTGCTGGTATTCACATACAAACGGTTATTTCAATATCTGCAACAACAGGGAAGAAAAGATCAAATTTCATCTCAGTACCTCTATTTACATGTATTGTAGAAAAAAGTCCGGAAATCTAAGTTTTGTATGACTTTGAAACAAAGTTACAGCACCAACAGCAAAACCCCAGAACACCTAATGCAAAAACACAAAGCAGACAAGCACAGAAAGAGACGAATAAGGGACAAGAACGTCAACGCACATCACAGAAACATCAAACACAAAGGACTACACATAAACCAACGATACCAATGGGCAACCGGTGCCGACTAAGGACGGCCATCTGCCACGGAAATAGCAGAAGGTGTGGTTATCCTTGATTACATGCGCACAACCCACCCACATTTCCGATTACCCTGAGGTCTTGAAGAACGTACAATTGTGGTGTAAAACAACCTCCTCACTGTCAGATACCACAAACGCAAAACGCAGGGGCCCAAGCAACACAGATGAATATGTAAATGGATATCAAAAGAGGGCGTACGTAATACAGTCCGTGCTCTGCCGGCTGTAGTGAGCTCATGTATGTTACAAATGTATCACCCGAGGAGTCCGACTGACATTCAAAGAGGACAGGTGGTCGGGGCCCTGTCCTCTCTAAAGAGGTTTGGACAGGGTCCATAATGGAGTCCTGTCGTCACAGTTAGTCAGAGTACAAGTTTAAGAATGCGCTGGTACAAGACTGTAGATTGGTCAAGTACCAAGCCTAGTGTCCGTCTGGTGACATTAGGATCATATCCACGGTATAAAAGGCGTCAGATGATTCTGACGCATTTTCGATAGTGATGTTGTCTATCTTTGATCCTTCTTATCTTGTTAATTATGTCACCATAAAATGCAGGTTGTGAAATACCCAAAGTAATATACTCTGTTGCCTGTATTGGTCCGAATTTCAAAAGAAGTTGACAATATATTTTTTTTAATTTCCAGAAAGTCTTTACTAGTTTGTGAAAGCAAAAACCTTGTTCCAAAAGTCTCTTGGTAATTTGTAAATTTCAACTACGAAAATCCAAAATATCAGTACATGAACTAGCATACCGGATGAGCTGTGAATTATAGATACCATAGGACAGTAATCTAGGAACAACACCGTCAAGCCAGGGGAAATTTACTATGTTAAATCCAAAATCATCTCTTTTGTCATACACACTTGTATGGATCTCTCCATTAACAATGTTGATATTTAGGCCAAAAAATGGTGTTTCTGTGTTTGAAACGTCTGCCTTGTTTAGAATCAATTCTTGTGGATAGATAACATTTTTATACTTTTCAAAAACAGGATTGTCGATAGTAAGAATATCATCCAGGTACCTAGAAGTAGCAATGAAACATTTCACATCATCATTTTTTCTTTGCTTTTGAAGATTTTGCACCAATTCCTTTTCATACGTGTATAAAAATAAATCTGCAACAAGAGGCGCACAATTAGTACCCATAGGAATCGCTACAACCTGCTTGTAGAGATTCTCACCAAATCTTACATAAATATTGAAATATTGTCCAAAAGGAAGGACAAGGCAATACACAGGTTACCACATGTCCATTATTTGTATGAATTGCAATCTGTGGCGGAAAAGAAACCCCTTCGATTCAGATGTACAAATATAAGTTTTCCCCTCTCTATCAAAACACCATTTAATGAGTTTGGAAAGTCCATAATTTATTTTGTCGCGAGGAAGCGTGGTGTACATATTAGAAAAGTCGTATGAAGATATAATATTTGCTTCAAAATATCTTGATTTCATTTTGTCAATCACATCCCCTGAATTTTAGTAGACCAAAAGAAATTTACACCATTTCTGTTCATGATAATTTCACAGTATTTTGCCACGTGTTCCTTTATAGCCGTGCACTGACGTCAGATTTCTAGACAAAATTGTAGTTGAACAGTTTCTAGAGTTAGCAATGTATCGAAACTTGTAAGGAGACTTGTGAAGTTTTGGTATACAATATATTGTAGGGAGATCCAATTAAGAAATAAGGATGTTAAAAGAAGACATTTCACTGTTATGTTTGTTCAAAATATTGGGGACACTTTCATTTTGAGTGACATTCATTGTGACTCCTTCAAAAGTAGGTCAACCATGAACAAACTCGAACTGCTCTGAAACTATCGAAGACTAACCTGTGTATCAAATTTCAATTTAGTATATCTATCCTTTACAGAAAAATGTCCGGAAAACTGAATTCTGTAAGTAATCAAGGGGCATAACTCCTTCAAAAATAGGTCAATCATAACCAACTTTTGACTTGCTCTGTAACTGTTCAAGACAAAGTTGTGTATAAAATTTTATCTCAATATCTCTATCCGTTGCAGAAACAAGAGTCCCAGGGGGCACTACGCTCACCTGATACCCATGCACGCTCTAATTGACATTCTGACATTGAATACTGATAGTGCCAGTACCGGGATTTTAGCCCACAACCTTTCTAAAAAGATTCTTGCCGGATGCAGAGAAGTTTTTTTTTCAGATAACCTTTCAAAGTAGAAAAAAGAAACAAGAGCCCCAAGGGGCACAACGCTCACCTGATACCCATGCACGCTCTAATAGACATACTGCTATTGAATACTGATAGTGCCAGTACCGGGATTTTAGCCCACAACCTTTCTAAAAAGATTTTTGCCGGATGCAGAGAAGTTTTTTTTCAGACAACCTTTAAAAAAATAGTCACATTTCAAAACAATAACTTTTTTTAAGTCATATGCCCAACTAGTATAGTTCAATTATGCAACATCAAAAATAAAATCATATTGTAAAATCCCACTTTAATGCGCAGCAGAAAAAGAATAAAACAATGAAATGATTTCATAAATTAAGTTTATTTAAAACTGAACACCAAACCTTTCATTATTGATAGCTAGCATGCCATAAATTATAAAGCCTGACAGGCTGTGTTTGTGAAACGAGAATGCCCCCGGCGGCATCTTTGTTAGTATAAACGCCATTTTCTGTTAAGTATGTGAGAGGTCAGGGTCAGCGTAATATTGGTATCTATGGAAATATCTTGTCACAAGGAATACACATGTAAAATATGAAAGCCCTATCACTAACCAATCAAAAGTTATGCGCAATGTTTAAGTTTTTGAAAAGTACGTCAAAGGTCAAGGTTATGGTCACGAGGTCAAAATTTTGGTATCAATGGAAAGGTATTGTCACAAGGAATACACATGTGAAATATGAAACCTCTAAGACTATCACCAGCTTCCATTCAAAGTTATGCCCAATGTTAAAGTTTTTCGGAAAACAGACAGAAAAACAGACAGACGGACAGGCCAAAAACTATATGCTCCCGAATCTTTTATTCCAGGGGCATAAAAAACAAAGATTTTTCGGTTTTGCCTTTATTCATATTAAAGTATACTGAAATCTAAGAATGCTTTTGAATAGTATTGATTTCATCTCAAATACATGAAACGTACACTTAAAATCGTTTTAATCCAATATTTATCAATTCAAGTGAATTGTGCAGAAATTGGGCCAATTTGTTTTCCAAAAAGCAGTGTAGGGTGTATCAAACCTCATGATCCAGAGGAAGAGATTACTCATTCGACGTTTCTTCAAGAAATCAGTCCGTAAATTACTTCATCTAAGAGAGTCTAAGACAGAGGAAATTTGAGCAAACTTTATACATGATAACAAGTATATGCAAGTGTTCCAAGTACATGAATGATAACCATTATGAAAGTGTTCCAAGTATAATGCACATTAAATAAAAATCTATTCCGTTTGCACTGTATCTCCTAAAATGTATCGCAGTACTAAAGGGTTGTGGAGGAATTAAACGGATCAAAACTAAAGTACAGCGACTTTGTTTACAGTTACAGTTATAGGTCAGAAACCACTAAAAGGCCGGCTCTGATTGGAGAAAAACCTGTAGGGTGAGGGGGCCTGTTATTTTAAATGTGACAGAAGATGTGATTGGCTATCAATTCTATTTTCTTTTGGTATATTGTTTGAATATGATATATATAGGTAAGAAATAAGTGCAATTAAAATGTCGATACCCGGATATTTCCCTTGCTCCCGATCCGCTAAAGGGGACGGGCGCGGGAAAATTTGAAAATTCTCTGCGGGGTACCTTGTGACGCAAATAGTGCGAAAAAAGAGCAGGTCATGCTATATTTTTTAATTTAGTTTCGTATAAAGCTTGAATCAATGAACAAATCGGTATAATATAAAATGCATGGCCAGCAATGTTAGTATAGACGTTATAAGGCATTTCGTTAACATTACTGCCTATGGAAAATGATTTGGTTGTCTCTGACCTAGAAGGTGTAACTACAGTTAATCATTTTAGTAGGGAATCCCTTCCCTTTTGACTGGTGAACCGGGCTGAATAAAAGGTGTCACCTCATTGGTCATAACTATTGAAAATTTAAAAATAGCAAATTAAATCAATGTATGATTCCCTGCTGTGAGTAGAAATTGAGTTTTGAACATGATTTTGCCTTTTATGTAATCAATAGATCGATTTGAAAATATATAAAAATTAGCAAATTTTCAATTCGGAAGGAGGGGTCATTAAACAAGTGAATTTTGCAGAAAAGGTATGCATGACCCCCTTTTTTCTTTCGTTTTTATGCGTGCCAAAGATGTCCTAGGCCAAAAATATTCCTAAAAAATCTTAAAGTGGATATCTTGACAAAATTCTTTCACTTGTAGGGTACCATGCATGAGTACCTCATATCTACAAAATGTCATGACAATCTGAAGAGTGGTTATAGAAAAGAAGCAGAAAATGTATGAAAATCCCCCCCCCTTCCTTTTTACATAAGAAAAAAATTCATAAAAAATCAAAAAAATAAAATTTAAGCCTAAAATACATATCAAAGCATTAAGTAAGTTAAATATGATAAATATGCAGTAAATGAGTGTGTAAAATCATACACTTATTGAGTTATTTAAAGAAATAGTGCAAAAATGTGCATTTCTGACTAAGTCCGAAAAGACGTCAAAAACGCGTCAAAAATTTGACTTCGAAGTGGAACCAAAAATAACAACACTTCTTAAGACATCTCTCTAGATCATCCTGATACTTTCGGTTTGTCGATACATGCTTCGGTTCTGAAGAAGAAGTTTGTCATAGGAGGGTACCCCCCGTGACCTACTATTGGCTGTGGTGGCGCCACCTGTTGACGGATCCGGACGAAAAACAACAACACTTGTAGGGGACCATGAGTACTTCATACCTACCAAGTTTCATCAAAATCCCTTCAGCCATTCTGGAGAAGAAGTTTAAAATGTGAAAAGTTTACGACGACGGACGACGGACGACGGACGACGACGACGGACGACAGACGCAACACTATGACAATAGCTCACTTGAGCCGTTGGCTCAGGTGAGCTAAAAATAGTCACATTTCACATTTTTTTGTTTCAAAACAATAACTTTTTTTACTGATTCGAAAAGAAGGATAAAGTGGTCCAACGTCATATGCCCAGCTAGTTTAGTTCAATTATGCAACATCAAAAATAAAATCATATTGTAAAATTCCACATTAATGTGCAGCAGAAAAAGAATAAAACAATGAAATGATTTCATAAATTAAGTTTATTTAAAACTGAACACCAAACCTTTCATTATTGATAGCTAGCATGCCAGAAATGATAAAGCCTGTGTTTGTGAAACGAGAATGACCCCGGCGGCATCTTTGTTAGTATAAACGCCATTTTCTGTTTAGTATGTGAGAGGTGTCAGCGTAATATCGGTATCACTGGAAAGATCTTTTCACAAGGAATACACATGTAAAAATTGAAACCTCTATCACTAACCTTTCAAAAGTTATGCCAATTGTTAAAGTTTTTGAAAAGTACGTCAAAGGTCAAGGTTATGGTCACGAGGTCAAAAATGTTTGGTATCAATGGAAAGGTATTGTCACAAGGAATACACATGTGAAATATGAAACCTCTATCACCAGCTTCCATTCAAAAGTTATGCCTGATGTTAAAGTTTTTTCGGAAAACAGAGAGACGGACAGGTCAAAAGCTATATGCTCCCGATTCTTTTATTCCAGGGGCATAAAAAACAAAGATTTTTCGGTTTTGCCTTTATTCATATTAAAGTATACTGAAATCTATGAATGCTTTTGAATAGTATTGATTTCATCTCAAATACATAAAACGTACAGTTAAAATCATTTTAATCCAATATATCCAATATTTATCAATTCAATGTAAATGTAAACGTCTTCAAATTGAATAGCATCATTTAAGAACAAAAAAATTGGCAACGTGGACCAGACATGCACGTTTCGGGTACTTAACCCTCATCAGTGATCCTACATCCTAAATCTAAACAATGTGATATGCCAAAAAGTATGAAAGTTACTATGTCGAAAAAGGGTACCGAAAGACGTAGCAGGATGGGTGGGATATGAGTGAGTTGTGGAGTTGTGGAGAAATTTGACCAATTTGTTTTCCAAAAATCAGTGTTCGGTGTATCAAACCTCATTACCCATTGAAGCCATTTGAACAAATAATTTTCAGTAAATATGCTGAAATGCGACGCTTCTTGCCTATACATATTTCAACAGGCGAGAAGGAGCGTCGCATTTCAGCATACGCTGTTCAACAACTCAAGTGGTTTCGCTAGGTTTCGCAGTTTGAAACAAATTAAAAGGCCCATGAAATTGTTAAGCTTGTCCAACTAACAGATCTTCGACGTCTTTATTTTCTGTTAACTAATTGTTTTACCTCATCATAGGTCTGTTACACGGACAAGTTGTTAGCGGAGAGAGTTTCTTCAAGAAATCAGTTCGTAAATTACTTCATCTAAGAAAGTCTAAGACAGAGGACATTCGAGCAAACTTTATACATGATAACAAGTATATGCAAGTGTTCCAAGTACATGAATGATAACCATTATGAAAGTGTTCCAAGTATAATGCACATTAAATAAAAATCCGTTTGCACTGTATCTCCTGAAATGTATCGCAGTACTAAAGGGTTGTGGAGGAATTGAACCGATCAAATCTAAAGTACGGCGACTTTGTTTACAGTTACAGTTGTAGGTGTAACTACAGGAAACACACTTTAGCAGGGAATCCCTTCGGTTTTGACTTGTGAACCAGGCTGAATAAAAGGTGTCACCTCATTGGTCATAACTATTGAAAATTTAAAAATAGCACATTAAATCGATGTATGATTCCCTGCTGTCTGTAGAAATTGAGTTTTGAACATGATTTTGCCTTTTATGTAATCAATAGATCGATTTGAAAATGTATAAAAATTAGCAAATTTTCAATTCGGAAGGATGGGTCATGTAAAAAGTGAATTTTGCAGAAAAGGTATGCATGAGCCCCATTTTACTTTCGTTTTTATGCGTGCCAAAGATGTCCGAAGCCGAAAAGACCAAATTTATAAGCTTCGAAGCATTTGAAGTCACCGAAATCGAGCTAAATGATTAAACATACAAAGAAGGTTTTTTTTCCTGTAGTTACACCTGTAACATTGGGCATGGAAAACATATATTATACATGTACCTATGTACAATCTTAAAAAATATTCCTTAAAAATCCAAAAGTGGATATCTTGACAAAATTCTTTCACTTGTAGGGTACCATGCATGAGTACCTCATACCTACAAAATGTAATAACAATCTGATGAGTGGTTATAGAAAAGAAGCAGAAAATGTATGAAAATCACCCCCCCCCCTTTCCTTTCCGTTCCGTTGCCATGGTAACCAAGGTTTTGTATAAGGCATTTTTATGCATAACGTTACCATGGAAACGAATGTTGAATGTATATGTAATTTTCTGAACAGATTATTCAAATCCTTTTAAGTTAATATAATTTAATTATTCATTTTCAATGCTCATTCTTTCTGTATTTCATGTAAATTTTCTTCAATTTCAAGAAAATTGCTTATTCAAAATGTGCCATTTTGGGCCAATTTAGGCCTGATTTTACCTATATTTCACCTACTTTTGACATGAGTAATTATGCAGTTGCACAAGATATAAATTAAAGTTGCATATTTCCTGAATAGAACTATCCTAGGACTTCATGGAAATCGAAGAAAATTTTTATGGAAATGAAATCTTTCTGTTTATATGACTTTGAAATAGGTTTCCATAGCAACATTTGGTATGAAGATGTAAATACCAGTCATAAGTAAAAAGTAAATTTTTTATTGATGTATGTCTTCTATCGTTACAAATCGTGATATGTAGATGTATTAAAGACAATTTGATTCTATCATGACCTTGACAAAATGTCATGGTCATTTGATCAATTTTCAAGATTTTTTATTGCTATTTTCAGGCCAACTTTTGTGATTTTTCACTAAAAAGAGATATGATTTTCAGTAAACGATATAAAACTTTGGAAAAACAATAATTTAAAGGTGAAAGTATGATAAATGCATTATTTGTTGGGATGAGTATCAAAGTTATCAAAGTCCATTGAAGACCCAAATAAATCTCACATATTTCACAAGAAAAATTTAGAAAATTTCAATTTTATGCTCAAATCGAAAGTATGTCATACATAGAAGTAAAGTACAATTTAACAGAACTGTGATAATTCTACTTCTTTTGATGGATTGTTCAACTGTTAATATATCTAATGAAATAAGCTAGAGAAATCAATCCAAAATAATTGGAAATCCTGATTTTTGTGTGAATTTTAGTATAAAGTTAGAAATGACCTTGAGATTTGTGTAACCATATGGCCTCTCCCCTACAATAATTATGCAAATTCAGTATTTTGATTTTTAATTAATTTCCATTAATTTTGTTTATGGGATATTTCCAATCGTCTAGGAGAAGATAACTCTAATTTTAAACGTTAACTTTACAATCACGTGCTAAACTGATGTCATAGAAATGATTGTCATTCCCGCCAGTGTGTAACCCTATGTCTGTCAATACGAGGTGTTCTTGGGTCACTTGACAGCAATAGAAGCTATAGTGGTTCGCCTGTCACAGGTCTGGGTGCAATAGACGAAATGGCGAGGATTTGTTCTAAGTTTAGGCAACTTTGTTTATACGTCTGAATTCCAATTTAGTCATGAATTTCGATGGCGATTTCCACCTGATTGTGAAATATCCCAGGCTCCTAATATATACTGCGCGCATGATTTTGTATGTTAGAACGATTCTCATACTGCTTTAATGAACATGTTACTTTCGTATGTTAATAAACGGTAAAACTATTTCAGGACTTTTTATTCCGAGTTAAAAATGACTAAGTAAAATACACAACGCGAAGTCTATGATTTGTAGGCCGAGAGGCTTACATTTGGACAGATGGCCTTGAAATGATTTGAAGGTCAAGTGATAATGATAAATGTATTTTGTATACAGGTATGCTATTTCATAATCATCGGACTCAAAAATAGGGAAAAACAATGATTCTAAATATGCTGCATACAGAAATATTAAAGCGAGCCGGTAGGGGACTAATACGCAAGATCGCAAATGCAGCGCGTACAGCGTGTCCGTTCTAATTTTTCACTTAGTCACCTACCTAAACCAATGTTCAAAACTTGGGCACCTTTTCTGCCCAAGTAAATTGATGACGCCAGAACAATGGAGAACAATGGAGAACAATCGAACAGTGCGCGAGAACATTCGTATAGTCTTGGTTAGAAGTATTTGCGATCTTCCGTCTTTTAAAAGACGAAAGACAACAATTTATTCCAAGCAGAGGAACAAAAAACAAGAAAATCTGTAGTTAGACAATTATGTTATCGGAAAAGTGGGAGGGTTGTGCGCACGTAATCCAGGATAACCACACCTTCTGCTATTTTCGTGGCAGATGACCGTAATAAGTCGGTACAGGTTGCCCATTGGTGTCGTTGGTTTATGTGCAGTCCTTTGTCTTTGATGTTTCTGTCTTGTGCTTTGGTGTTCCTTGTGTAGTCATTTGTGTTTGATGTTTCTCTGATAATTGACGTTCCTTGTACCATTGCGTCTCTTTCTGAACGTGTCTTCTTTGTGTTTTTTACAGTGGGTGTTTTGGAGGTTTGCTGTTGGTGCTGCAACTAGGTGTTGTTGGAAATCCCCTCCTTTCTTTTATCCGAAACGTAGCTTAAGTTTGCCCCCTCTCCCATAATTTTTCCCCATATTGCAAAATCACATGATTAATATTAAACATAATCAATATTATGTTATTATACTGTCTACAAACTCGTTTTGAAAATTGTAAATCAGACTCATTTTTAAATACTTCACAAAATATAGCATGTTGACAATACACTTTTTTATCATTCATGTGAAATGAAATGTTCACACATGCGTATATATACTTTGCATAACATCAATGTTAAGTATATTTCTCTCAAACATACTTTTGTAAAAAAAAAGTAAAGTGCTGAAAATGAAGAATTAATTCAATCGACATCCCCTCCTTTATTTTGGATGGTTCTTTCTATGTTCTGCATATCCAGGGATGATTGAAATGGGTGTTCAAGTCAAGACTAAATATATGTAAATCATTATCTTTTCATATAATATATTCGTCTTTCTTACCCTTGCACTTTGGGTCCAAAACCGACCATTTCCCTGAAGGCAAACATATCATGAAACCACTGACTCCCGTGGCAGATGACCAATAATTCGCGTTGCATTTCAGATTACATTTACTCCCAGGAGTAGTTTTACATGGCGTTGAGACAGTCGTGAATTCAGGATTTGGAAATACAGACGGACATTCTTCTTCTTCTATAATTTAAGAATAAAAACAAAAACATTCAAATACATAATTGTGCTTTCTTTTTATTTGTATCTACAATATACTATAATTTAAGAGACTTTAACAACTAAAATTGCTTTCTTTTCAATAATCATTCCAATCTCAAAACAATTGATAAAGTTATTAAAAATAGGTAAAACTTAAACCAACTAGAGCAAGATTACGAAAAAGAATAAATTTACGAATTGCAAGCGATTTAAGTCCCCTACCGGAATTAATCCATGACCTTCAATTCTGCGTTGACCTGTACTTACACCAAAAGATGAGTCCTACATCAAAATAAGTTCAATATGTGTATTAGAAAAGGTCAGGAAAACTGGAAAATTTAATGAAATTTTATGAGGCCATACCTTTTGTAAGAACAAATAAATCAAACCCAACTTAACCTTATTCTTTATCATACTATAATGTATCTGCATACCAAAGGCAGGAAAAGACTAGATACTGAGACGTTCATGAAATTTGCTAAATCCAGGGACCATAACTCCTGTAGAAATGGGTCAATCAAATTGAAACACGAACTTGATTTGTATCACACTGAGATATATTCACATAACAAAACTGATTTTAATATCTGCAATACCATGGAAGAAAAGTCCGGAAAACTGAGAATTTCATGAAATTGACTAAGTCCAAGGGCCTTAACTCTTGTACAAATATGTCAATCAAAACCAAACTCGAACTTGATCTGTATAACACGAAGACGTAATCACATATAAAAAATGTTTCAATATCTACAACAACAGCCGAGAAAAGTCTGGAACACTAAGTATGTCATGAAATGCTAAGTCAAGGGGCATAACTCTTGTAAACATAGGTCAATCGAAACCACACTCATACTTGAGCTGTATAACACTAAAATGTATTCACATATAAAAATTCATCTCAGTATCTGCAATACATTGGAAGAAAAGTCCGGAAAACTGAGAATTTCATGAAATTTGCTAAGTCCAAAGGCCATAACTCTTGTAAAAATAGATGAATCGAAACCAAACTCGAACATGATCTGCATCACAATGAGATAAACTCACATATCAAAAATGAGTGCAATATATGCAACGACAGCGAAAAATGTCTGGAAAACTAAAGTGTGACGGACAGACGGACGGAGAGACATACAAACGAACGGACGGACGGACGGAAAGACAAACGGGGTGGAAACTATAAGCCCCCTCCGCCGAGCCGGTAGGGGACTAAAAACATGGGCGAAGTACGAGGGCTGATTGATATGTTGAGACCCTCGGTTTTCCGGAATGTAGAAAGTTTTCAAAAATGACAAGCAATCAATGTGGGATAATACGCTTCATTTCTGACACAGTAACGGGAAAATATCAGACTTAAGCGGCGCGGAAAGCTCACTAGTTAAGGTGTGTTGTTCAATCAGGACGATGCTCCTGTCAAACGTCTGTCACTGCCATGATTGCCATTCATGATTGTGGTTTTACTTTGATTGAGCATCCGCCTTATTCACCTGATCTTGCTCCACCATACTTTCATCTATTCCCAAAACTGAAAGCAGCTATTTCTGGCACCAACTTTCAGTCTGATATTGATGCCATACTTGCAGTGGATGGCTTTTTGTCTAGTCAAGATAAGGAATTCATTTTAAGTGTTATTTAGGCCTTAAACACCGGTAGCAAAAGTGCATAGAGAACATCCAAATCCTTAAATACGAGGCCCACACCATATCAATTAGACCTCGTATGTATTAAAATGTAGAATTGATATGTAGATGTACGCATTTCATTACAGGATATTAACAAAGGAGGCGATCTCCAACAACAACCGGTTGTAGCACCCACAGCAAAACTCAAAAACACCCGATGAAAAAACACAAAGCAGACAAGCACGCAAGGAGACGAATAAGGGACAAGGAACGTCAACGCACAACACAGAAACATCAAACACAAAGGACTACACATAAACCAACGAGGCCAATGGGCAACCGGTGCCGACTTAGGACGGCCATCTGCCACGGAATTAGCGTACTCTCTTTAAAGTAAGCACATAGATTTAAATTCTTAAATAAAACCAGAAGTGAAATGAATTTTGGCGGCTTATGAAAAGCACTTTGGCTTGAATCATCACTAATGAGGATTTAAGGTGCGAAACACGTGTCGGGTGCATGAAAATTGCTTTGACATTTTCTTCAAAAAGGTATCGAGTTGAACACTTCCGTATTATTGTATACGTATAGGTAATGACCGTTTGAATAACTTATTTGAAAATTGTGGGATAAAAAATAAAATCAGTCTGTTTTCCGTCAAAACAATTCAACCATCGATAAGCACTCTCATTGAATAAGTAATATATAAACAAAAGCTACTTTACTTAGCTTTCAGAGATTTCGAAAAGGCGTTCGATACAGTTCGGCGCGACGCACTATGGTATAAATTAGTAATGAATCACATCCTGGGTAAAATGCATAACGTTATAGTGAAAATAAACAGTTACATTACATCTAAAATTTCTTTTGATAGTGAATATCAAACGGCGTTAGATTTGAAAATGGAGTTAGACAAAAATGTAACTTATATTACTTAACCCTCCTTTCTCATCTCCCTTTTTATCTTCCGCATCCTAGCACGATTTAGACCCATTCTTACTTAACTCAAATATAGAAGGTCTAAAACTGTAACAAAAATGCTGGACGAAAAACTTGAATTGTTTCTAAAATTATTTGATATCTTATAAGCAGATGATACTGTCCTCTTTTATGAAACTTCTATTGACCACAAAAATAACTTAAATCAATTTTCATGATCCTGTATGAATTGGAATTGAATTTATTACCCTTGGAATATGGAATTAAGGTCCAAATATACAGTTCACTTTTAAAAATAGGTCAATCGAAACCAAACTCAAACTTGAGCTGTATAACACTTAAATGCACTCACATATAAAACATCTTTTCAATATCTGCAATACCTTGGAAGAAAAGTCCGGAAAACTAAGAATTTCATGAAATTTGCTAAGTCCAAGGGACATAACTCTTGTAAAAATAGGTGAATCGAAACCAAACTCGAACTTGATCTGAATCACATTGAGAGAAAGACAGACGGACAGACTGACAGACGTACAGAGAGACAAACGGGGCGGAAACTATAAGTCCCCTCCAGCGAGCCGGTAGGGGACTAATTAGCGATGGATTGCATCTAATTTTACATTGTCCATTTTTAAAAGACGAAAGACAACAATTCATTCCAAACAGATGAACAAAAAGAATAAAAAACGTAATCCAGGATAACCACACCTTCTGCTATTTTCGTGGCAGATTGCCGTAATAAGTCGGCACCGGTAGCCCATTGGTCTCGTTGGTTTATGTACAGTCCTTTGTCTTTGATGTTTCTGTGTTGTGCTTTGGTGTTTCTTGTGTAGTCAATTGTGTTTGATGTTTCTCTGCGATTTGACGTTCCTTGTACCATTGCGTCTCTTTCTGAACGTGTCTTCTTTGTGTTTTTTTTTTACAGTGGGTGTTTTGGGGGTTTGCTGTTGGTGCTACAAGTAGGTGTTGTTGGAAATCCCCTCCTTTCTTTTATCCGAAATGTAACTAAAGTTTGCCCCCTCTCCCATAATTTTTCCCCATATTGCAAAATCACATGATTAATATTAAACATCATCAATATTATGTTATTACACTGTCTACAAAATCGTTTTGAAAATTGTAAATCAGACTCATTTTTAAATAATTTCCAAATAAGTTTGTTTACACGAATCAATGCATTTTGATTGGTTAATTGATCGTCAGAAAATGGCGAAATACACCTTCATACCCCAATGAACACGATAAAATACCGGAAGAGCCGGAACTACTTCCATCAAAATCATTTGTCATGTTGCTAAAACAAAGGAGGGGATCTCCATCGACACCAGGTTGCAGCTCCCAAGGCAAAACCCCAAAACACCCAATGCAAAAACACAAAGCAGACAAGCACGGAAAGAGGGACAAGGAACGACAACGCACAACACAGAAACATCAAACACAAAGGACTACACATAAACCAACGAAATCAATGGGCAACCGGTGCCGACTTAGGACGGCCATCTGCCACGGAAATAGAAGAAGGTGTGGTTATCCTGGATTACATGCGCACAACCCTCCCATTTTTCCGATTACCCAGAGGTCTCAAAGAACGTACAATTCTGATGTAAAACAACCTACTCACTGTCAGATGACCACACACAAACAAGACCGTTAAACGCAGGGGCCCAAGCAACACAGATGAACATGTGAATGGATATAAAAAGAGGGCGTACGTAATACAATCCATGCTCTGCCGCCGCGAGCTCATGTATGTTATCTGCTAAGATCGGCTTTCGAATGATAACTATGCAAAGAAAAAATAGTTTTGTTAACAGTATCCCTTAGATATAAATACGATATCAGAATTAATGAAAATTTTATGATAATTTCGATGATGTACCGGTATACGTGGTTTTTACAGCATTGTTCGGTTGCTATGCTCCTATTTTAGAAATTTCTTAGACCATTTCCTGTCCTAATATTTTGATGAAAGACAGAAAATGCAGTAAATGACGAGAGAAACAGAAACTCCAAGCTATTTTCTTCAAAATTACATTCCCGTTGTAACAATAGCAAGTACCTGCGTTTGAAATTTTCCAATGACTGACGACTGTCAACGACAACGTGCAAAAGTTTTGATTGAAAATTTCAAAAGGACCGAAGATCACTGTTTCAAATGATTTCTATGAGGCGCAATCATTCTGAACCTATGAAGTATTGAAACAAGAAATTTTTCTTATGATATATTTTCGGCGAGATGAAGAATTTAGAAGAAAATATCAACAGCGAATAGAAAATGAGAGATCAAAAGACGGCGACCTACCTCGGCCTAGATCAGGATACAGTATCGTCATGAATTTTCACAATTAACTTGTCACTTACGAAATAACTAAATTCTAGGAAGGTATTCTGATACCAAGAGATCATAATCATGCCGTTTTCTGCAAGTATTAGATCTATAAGTACAGAGAATCTGTCTTTATAAACTCCCAGCTCCAGCGTGTACAATCCAAACACATAACTGCCATCGGCGACCTTGAACTTGAACTGCAGAACGCGTCATCAAAATGCTACTTCATATCATCGGATGATGTAATGAATTGGTAAAATGGGGCTCCAGATGGTGAACGAATATTTTTGACACATTCATTATTTCTATTTCGTATGGGAACTAGTTCGCCTACGGGCCCTACAGAGTTGATTTTTTCATACGCAATGTATTAAATTACTAATTTCTTGAGTATATTTGGGAAATTTGGGATAAATTTGGGTTTGGAAATTATAAACATTGACTGTTCAATAAACTGTCAAAATTGAACAGTCAATTCTTATATACTTTTAATTTGCAATTCACAAAATATCATATGTTGACAATACACTTTTTTATCATTCATGTGAAATGAAATGTTCACACATGCGTATATATACTTTGCATAACATTAATGTTAAGTATATTTCTCTCAAACATACTTTTGTGGAAAAAAATAAAATAAAGTGCTGAAAATGAAGAATTAATTCAATCGACATCCCCTCCTTTGTTTTGGATGGTTCTTTTTTATGTTATGCATATCCAGGGATGATTGAAATGGGTGTCCAAGTCAAGACTAAATATACGTAAATCATTATCTTTTCATATGATATATCCGTCTTTCTTACCCTTGCACTTTGGGTCCAAAACCGACCAGTTCCCCGAAGGCAAACATATCATGAAACCACTGACTCCCGTGGCAGATGACCAATAATTCGCGTTGCATTTCAGATTACATTTACTCCAAGGAGTAGTTTAACATGGCGTTGAGACAGTCGTGAATTCAGGATTTGGAAATACAGACGGACATTCTTCTTCTTCTATAATTTAAGAATAAAAACAAAAACATTCAAATACATAAGTGTGCTTTCTTTTTATTTGTATCATTCCTTCCCTATGTAAGAAATATTTCATTTACAATATACTATAGTTTAAGAGATTTTAACAACTAAAATTGCTATCTTTTCAATAATCATTCCAATCTCAAAACAAAAGATAAAGATATTGAAAATAGGTAAAATTTAAACCAACTATAACAAAATTACGTAAAAAGAAAAACATGAGTGAAATACGAGGGCTGATTGATATGTTGAGACCCTCGGTTTTCTGGGATGCAGAGTGTTTTCAAAAAGGACAAGCAATCAATGTGGGATAATACGCTTCATTGTTGACACAGTAACGGGAAAATATCAGACTTAAGCGGCGCGGAAAGCTCACTAGTTAAGGTGTGTTCTTCAATCAGGACAATGCTCCTGTCAAAAGTCTGTCACTGCCATGATTGCCATTCATGATTGTGGTTTTACTTTGATTGAGCATCCGCCTTATTCACCTGATCTTGCTCCATCATACTTTCATCTATTCCCAAATCTGAAAGCAGCTATTTCTGGCACCAACTTTCAGTCTGATATTGATGCCATACTTGCAGTGGATGGCTTTTTGTCTAGTCAAGATAAGGAGTTCATTTAAAGTGTTATTGAGGCCTTAAACACCGGTAGGAAAAGTGTATAGATACCGAATTGGATTATGTAGAAAAATAATGAAAAACTGTCTGATAACATTCAAATCCTTAAATACGAGGCCCACAACATATCAATCAGCCCTCGTATGTATTTAAATGTAGAATTAATATGTAGATAAACGCATTTCATAACAGGAAATTAAGAATCGCGTACTCTCTGTAAAGTAAGCACACAGATTTAAATGCTTAAAGTAGAACCAGAAGTGGAAAACTAAAGTGTGACAGACAGACGGACAGACTGACAGACGAACAGACAGACAAACTGGGCGGAAATTATAAATCCCCTCCAGCAAGCCGGTAACGATGGATTGCATCTAATTTTATATTGTCCATTTTTAAAAAACGAAAGACAACAATTCATTCCAAACAGATGAAGAGAAACTAGAACTATGTTATCATTTGAAAATATAATGGCATCCAAGAAACAATCTGTAGTTAGACAATTATGTTATTGGAAAAGTGGGAGGGTTGTGCGCACGTAATCCAGGATAACCACAACTTCTGCTGTATTCGTGGCAGATGGCCGTCCTAAGTCGGCACCGGTTGACAATTGGTCTCGTTGGTTTATGTACAGTCCTTTGTCTCTGATGTTTCTGTGTTGTGCTATGGTGTTCCTTGTGTAGTCATTTGTGTTTGATGTTTCTCTGAGATTTGACGTTCCTTGTACCATTGCGTCTCTTTCTGAACGTGTCTTCTTGGTGTTTTTAAAGTGGGTATTTAGGGGGTTTGCTGTTGGTGCTGCAACTAGGTGTTGATGGAAATCTCCTCCTTTCTTTTATCCGAAACGTAACTTAAGTTTGCCCCCTCTCCCATAATTTTCCCCATATTGCAAAATCACATGATTAATATTAAACATCATCAATATTTATACTGTCTTAAATTATTATACTGTCTAAAAATCGTTTTGTAAATTGTAAATCAGACTCATTTTTTGATAATTTCCAAATAGGTTTGTTTACACGAATCTATGCATTTTGATTGGTTAATTGATCGTCAGAAAATGGCGAAATATACCTTCATACCCCAATGAACACGATAAAATACCGAAAAGCCGTCCATCAAAATCATTTGTCATGTTGCTAAGATCGGTTTTCGAATGACAACTATGCAAAGAAAAAATAGTTTTGTTAACAGTATCCCTTCGATATAAATACGATATCAGAATTAATGAGAATTTCATGATAATTTCGATGATGTACCGGTATACGTGGTTCGGTTGCTATGCTCCTATTTTAGAAATTTCTTAGACCATTTCCTGTCCTTATATTTTGATGAAAGACAAAAAATGCAGTAAATGACGAGAGAAACAGAAACTCCAAGCTATTTTCTTCAAAATTACATTTCCGTCGTAACAATAGCAAGTACCTGCGTTTGAAATTTTCCAATGACTGACGACTGTCAACGACAACGTGCAAAAGTTTTGATTGAAGACTTCAAAAGGACCGAAGATCCCCGTTTCAAATGATTTCTATGAGGCACAATCGTTCTGAACCTATGAAGTATTGAAACTAGAAACTTTTCTAATGATATATTTTCGGCGAGATGAAGAATTTAGAAGAAAATATTAACAGCGAATAGAAAATGAGAGATCAAAAGACGGCGACCTACCTCGACCTCGATCAAAATACAGTATCGTCATGGATTTTCACAATTTACTTGTCACTTATGAAAATAAAAAAATCCTAGGAAAGTATTCTGATACCAATAGATCATAATCATGCCGTTTTCTGCAAGTATTAGATCTATAAGAACAGAGAATCTGTCTTTATAAACTCCCAGTTCCTGCGTGTACAATCCAAACACATAACTGCCATCGGCGACCTTGAACTTGAACTGCAGAACGCTTCATCAAAATGCTACGTCATATCATCGGATGATGTAATGAATTGGTAAAATGGGGCTCCAGATGGTGAACGAGTATGTTGACACATTTGCTGCCTCTAACTAGCAACGTATACATTATTTCTATTTCGTTTGGGAACTAGTTCGCCTACGGGCCCTACAGAGTTGATTTTTTCATACGCAATGTATTGAATTACTAATTTCTTGAGTATATTTGGAAACTTTGGATAAATTTGGGTTTGGAAATTATAGAAATTGACTGTTCAATAAACTGTCAAAATTGAACAGTCAATTCTTATTTACTTTTAATTTGCAATTCACAAAATATCATATGTTGACAATACACTTTTTTATCATTCATGTGAAATGAAATGTTCACACATACGTATTTATACTTTACATAACATCAATGTAAAGTATATTTCTCAAACATACTTTTGTAAAAAAAAAAATAAAGTGCTGAAAAGAAAGAATTAATTCAATCGACATCCCCTCCTTTGTTTTGGATGGTTCTTTCTATGTTCTGCATATCCAGGGATGATTGAAATGGGTGTCCAAGTCAGGACTAAATATATATAAATCATTATCTTTTCATATAATATATCCGTCTTTCTTACCCTTGCACTTTGGGTCCAAAACCGACCAGTTCCCCGAAGGCAAACATATCATGAAACCACTGACTCCCGTGGCAGATGACCAATAATTCGCGTTGCATTTCAGATTACATTTACTCCCAGGAGTAGTTTTACATGGCGTTGAGACAGTCGTGAATTCAGGATTTGGAAATACAGACGGACATTCTTCTTCTTCTATAATTTAAGAATAAAAACAAAAACATTCAAATACATAAGTGTGCTTTCTTTTTATTTGTATCATTCCTTTCCTCTGTAAGAAATATATCATTTACAATATACTATAGTTTAAGAGATTTTAACAACTAAAATTGCTATCTTTTCAATAATCATTCCAATCTCAAAACAAAAGATAAAGCTATTGAAAATAGGTAAAATTTAAACCAACTATAACAAAATTACGTAAAAAGAAAAACATGAGTGAAATACGAGGGCTGATTGATATGTTGAGACCCTCGGTTTTCTGGGATGCAGAGTGTTTTCAAAAAGGACACGCAATCAATGTGGGATAATACGCTTCATTTCTGACACAGTAACGGGAAAATATCAGACTTAAGCGGCGCGAAAGCTCACTAGTTAAGGTGTGTTGTTCAATCAGGACAATGCTCCTGTCAAACGTCTGTCACTGCCATGATTGCCATTCATGATTGTGGTTTTACTTTGATTGAGCATCCGCCTTATTCACCTGATCTTGCTCCACCATACTTTCATCTATTCCCAAAACTGAAAGCAGCTATTTCTGGCACCAACTTTCAGTCTGATATTGATGCCATACTTGCAGTGGAAGGCTTTTTGTCCAGTCAAGATAAGGAGTTCATTTAAAGTGTTATTGAGGCCTTAAACACCGGTAGGAAAAGTGTAGAGATACCGAATTGGATTATGTAGGAAAATAATGAAAAAATGTCTGATAACATTCAAATCCTTAAATACGAGGCCCACAACATATCAATCAGCCCTCGTATGTATTTAAATGTAGAATTAATATGTAGATAAACGCATTTCATTACAGGAAATTAAGAATCGCGTACTCTCTGTAAAGTAAGCACACAGATTTAAATGCTAAAAGTAGAACCAGAAGTGGAAAACTAAAGTGTGACAGACAGACGGACAGACTGACAGTCAAACAGACAGACAAACTGGGCGGAAATTATAAATCCCCTCCAGCAAGCCGGTAACGATGGATTGCATCTAATTTTATATTGTCCATTTTTAAAAAACGAAAGACAACAATTCATTCCAAACAGATGAACAAAAAGTAGAACTATGTTATCATTTGTAAATATTATGGCATCCAAGAAACAATATGTAGTTAGACAATTATGTTATTGGAAAATTGGGAGGGTTGTGCGCATGTAATCCAGGATAACCACACCTTCTGCTGTATTCGTGGCAGATGGCCGTCCTAAGTCGGCACCGGTTGACAATTGGTGTCGTTGGTTTATGTGCAGTCCTTTGTCTCTGATGTTTCTGTGTTGTGCTATGGTGTTCCTTGTGTAGTCATTTGTGTTTGATGTTTCTCTGAGATTTGACGTTCCTTGTACCATTGCGTCTCTTTCTGAACGTGTCTTCTTGGTGTTTTTAAAGTGGGTATTTTGGGGGTTTGCTGTTGGTGCTGCAACTAGGTGTTGATGGAAATTCCCTCCTTTCTTTTATCCGAAACGTAACTTAAGTTTGCCCCCTCTCCCATAATTTTCCCCATATTTCAAAATCACATGATTAATATTAAACATCATCAATATTATGTTATTATACTGTCTAAAAATCGTTTTGTAAATTGTAAATCAGACTCATTTTTAGATAATTTCCAAATCAGTTTGTTTACACGTATCTATGCATTTTGATTGGTTAATTGATCGTCAGAAAATGGCGAAATACACCTTCATACCCCAATGAATACGATAAAATACCGAAGAGCCGGAACTACTTCCATCAAAATCATTTGTCATGTTGCAAAGATCGGTTTTCGAATGATAACTATGCAATGAAAAAATAGTTTTGTTAACAGTATCCCTTAGATATAAATACGATATCAGAATTAATGAAAATTTTATGACGATTTCGATGATGTACCGGTATACGTGGTTTTTACACCGTTGTTCGGTTGCTATGCTCCTGTTTTTGAAATTTCTTGGACCATTTCCTGTCCTCATATTTTGATGAAAGATAGAAAATGCAGTAAATGACGAAAGAAACAAAAACTCCCAGTTATTTTCTTCAAAATTTCATTCCCGCCGTAACAGTCACTAGCAAGTACCTGCGTTTGAAATTTTCCAATGACTGACGACTGTCAACGACAACGTGCAAAAGTTTTGATTGAAGACTTCAAAAGGACCGAAGATCACTGTTTCAAATGATTTCTATGAGGTACAATCGTTCTGAACCTATGAAGTATTGAAACTAGAAACTTTTCTAATGATATATTTTCGGCGAGATGAAGAATTTAGAAGAAAATATTAACAGCGAATAGAAAATGAGAGATCAAAAGACGGCGACCTACCTCGGCCTAGACCAGGATACAGTATCGTCATGAATTTTCACAATTTACTTGTCACTTACAAAATAACTAAATTCTTGGAAGGTATTCTGATACCAATAGATCATAATAATGCCGTTTTCTGCAAGTTATTAGATCTATAAGTACAGAGAATCTGTCTTCATAAACTCCCAGCTTCTGCGTGTACAATCCAAACACATAACTGCCATCGGCGATCTTGAACTTGAACTGTAGAACGCGTCATCAAAATGCTACTTCATATCATCGGATGATGTAATGAATTGGTAAAATGGGGCTCCAGATGGTGAACGAGTATGTTGACACATTTGCTGCCTTTAACTAGCAACGTATACATTATTTCTATTTCGTTTGGGAACTAGTTCGCCTACGGGCCCTACAGAGTTGATTTTTTCATACGCAATGTATTGAATTACTAATTTCTTGAGTATATTTGGGAAATTTGGTATAAATTTGGGTTTGGAAATTATAGAAATTGACTGTTCAATAAACTGTCAAAATTGAACAGTCAATTCTTATATACTTTTAATTTACAATTCACAAAATATCATTTGTTGACAATACACTTTTTTATCATTCATGTGAAATGAAATGTTCACACATGCGTATTTATACTTTGCATAACATCAATGTAAAGTATTTTTCTCAAACATACTTTTGTAAAAAAATAAAGTGCTGAAAATAAAGCATTAGTTCAATCGACATCCCCTCCTTTGTTTTGGATGGTTCTTTCTATGTTCTGCATATCCAGGGATGATTGAAATGGGTGTCCAAGTCAGGACTAAATATATATAAATCATTATCTTTTCATATAATATATCCGTCTTTCTTACCCTTGCACTTTGGGTCCAAAACCGACCAGTTCCCCGAAGGCAAACATATCATGAAACCACTGACTCCCGTGGCAGATGACCAATAATTCGCGTTGCATTTCAGATTACATTTACTCCCTGGAGTAGTTTTACATGGCGTTGAGACAGTCGTGAATTCAGGATTTGGAAATACAGACGGACATTCTTCTTCTTCTATAATTTAAGAATAAAAACAAAAACATTCAAATACATAATTGTGCTTTCTTTTTATTTGTATCATTCCTTCCCTCTGTAAGAAATATTTAATTTACAATATACTATAGTTTAAGAGATTTTAACAACTAAAATTGCTATCTTTTCAATAATCATTCCAATCTCAAAACAAAAGATAAAGCTATTGAAAATAGGTAAAATTTAAACCAACTTGAACAAAATAACGTAAAAAGAAAAACATGAGTGAAATACGAGGGCTGATTGATATGTTGAGACCATCGGTTTTCTCGGATGCAGAAAGTTTTCAAAAAGGACAAGCAATCAATGTGGGATAATACGCTTAATTTCTGACACAGTAACGGGAAAATAACAGACTAAAGTGCCGCGGAAAGCTCACTAGTTAAGGTGTGTTGTTCAATCAGGACAATGCTTCTGTCAAAAGTCTGTCACTGCCATGATTGCCATTCATGATTGTGGTTTTACTTTGATTGAGCATCCGCCTTATTCCCCTGATCCTGCTCCACCATACATTCATCTATTCCCAAAACTGAAAGAAGCTATTTCTGGCACCAACTTTCAGTCTGATATTGATGCCATACTTGCAGTGGATGGCTTTTTGTCCAGTCAAGATAAGGAGTTCATTTAAAGTGTTATTGATGCCTTAAACACCGGTAGGAAAAGTGTAGAGATACCGAATTGGATTATGTAGAAAAATAATGAAAAAATGTCTGATAACATTCAAATCCTTAAATACGAGGCCCACAACATATCAATCAGCTCGTATGTATTTAAATGTAGAATTAATATGTAGATAAACGCATTTCATTACAGAAAATTAAGAATCGCGTACTCTCTGTAAAGTAAGCACACAGATTTAAATTCTAAAAATAAAACCAGAAGTGAAATGAATTTTGGCGGCTTATGAAAAGCACTTTAGCTTGAATCATCACTGATGAGGATTTAAGATCCGAAACACGAATCGGGTGCATGAAAATTGCTTTGAAATTTTCTTCAAAAAGGTATAGAGTTGAACACTTCCGTATTATTGTATACGTATACGTAATAAGCGTTTGAATAACTTATTTGAAAATCGTGGATAATAAATAAAAGCAGTCTTGATTCCGGCTAAACAATTCAACCATCGTTAATATCTTCATGATACAAACTCTCTTTGAATAAGTAACATAAAAACAAAATCAACTTTACTTAGCTTTCAGAGATTTCGAAAAGGCGTTCGATACAGTTTGGCGCGACGCACTATGGTATAAATTAGTAATGAATCACATCCAGGGTAAAATGCATAACGTTATAGTGAAATTAAACAGTTACATTAGATCTAAAATTTTTCTCATCTCCCTTTTTATTTTCCGTATCCTTGCAAGAATTAGACCCATTCTTACTTAACTCATATAAAGAGGTTTAAAACTGTAACAAAAATGCTGGACGAAAAACTTGAATTGTTTCTAAAATCATTTGATATCTTATAAGCAGATGATACTGTCCTCTTTTATGAAACTTCTTTTATGACGTTTGTGCTCTATTGTGAGTGCTGTTGGGATTATCGGCAGGACCTTCTTTAACTCATTTCTTTTGACCACCAATTTTCACGATCCTGTATGAAATGGAATGGAATTTATGACCTTTGGAATATGTAATTAAGGTCCAAATATACAGTTCACTTTTGAAAACAGCATCATTGAAATTATCGTATAGGTTACACTACATAGTATCCACAGTATCGCATTTGAAATTTGGCCAGGGATGATTTTTTAAATAGGGGACAGATGGGGTCCAGTTTCTTTGTGTGAGCTTTATTATTGTAATAACTATGATTTTTGATATTTGGAAGAAATAATTAGCTTGTTGTCTCGAGAAAAGCCCATTATTTCCATTGTATACCTCATATGTATAGTATGACCGGATATGAAAGTAAGAGGTCATGTGACTAGCCATGGGCAAAGATATGAGTGTTGTATTTTAGGTAAGAAAACTTTAACGTCATATTTCTCGAATTGCATCCGTTGAAAATTCAAATAAATTGCACATATTATAGAATAAGAAATACACAACAAATAGACATATTTATTAAGAAAATCATTTGAGAAGGATGTCAAATTTGAGTCACTTTGAGGGGTCATTCCCCATTCCCATGTCATCTTCTAATGTACTGCTAAACTTTGAGCAGCATGTCTGACTGACAGGATTTGTTCAGATGAAATCAAGAATTATAGAAGTAATCAGCAATAAAAGTATTTTTTATTGATATGTAGCTTTATATTGTATGGGCAACATAAAATAATTAATACAACGTCAACTTTTGCATGCCTTTCATTCAAAACGCTCAATTTTCAATTGCCAATACTGTGATGTGCAACCCAAAATCGAACTTACTGGATATAATAGGTATTCTCTGTAAGCATTTGCACTTTTATTCATGATACGGCAGTGTTCCAATGACAAATATGGATAATGACCGTATCCCTGTATACAACTCTATTCTTTCTTGAAGAAAATTTAAAACCAATTTTTATGCACCAGACATAAGGAGCCGCCAAAATTCATTTCAGTTTTTTTATTTTCAACTTTAAATCTGTGTATTTACTTTACAGAGAATGCGCGGCTCCAAATTTCCTGTAGTGTCAAAAAATAGCAACAAAATAGCAATGGAGGGATGGTGCTAAGATAAAAACCTCCTTTAATTTCAATGAAAAGTTTGGATGAAATGACAAGTTTTCAAAATAGCAAAATAATATAATTATATAATGTCAATTGATAAAGGGCCAAAACAAATCTTCTTTCAGGCGACACAGCTGGAAAGAAGTAATTAATACACTTTAAACCATCAAGTCATACTGCTCAACACGGAATAAGTGTTTAGAATAATAATACGGCAGTGTTTCCAACTCTATATCTTCTGGAAGAAAATTTCAAACCAATTTTTATGCACCAGACACGTTTTTCGAATATTTCATCCTCATCAGTGATGATTGCTGCCAAAGTTATTTTCTGGAGCAGCCAACATTCATTTTAGTAGCTCTCTCAATTTTTTTCTTTTTTAATTTTTACTTTGTGAAAGTTTACAGAAAATGGGCGGCTCCAAATTTCCAGTAGGTTCCAGTATCATATACAAATTAAATCTATGTTCAAAATAGCATAGGAGGGATGGTGCTAAGATGTTAACCTCCTTTAATTTTGATGATAATTTTGGATGAAATGACAAGTTTTCGAAATAGCAAAATAAGGACGCTTGGCACAGCATGTCTCAGATTTCGATCCAATTTATACATAAGCTTCGGTCAGACTCAAATGTAAAAAAACTGATAAAAATTTTCTCCATATCACTTCCAGTTGCAATTGAAATGGACTTTAAACATTTAAAAAGATGCATTTTCGGCATTTTGGAAGTCACATACATCTTTTATGCAACTTTATCTAAAACAAAAACTAATAGAATAATAGTACCATATCATTGCTCTTTCAAGTTAAATGTTTATATTGTTAGGATTAAGGTATAATCTATATGTTTCATTGCAACAACGCAACTACCCTATAGAATTTTTTTCAAAATGAAATGAGTTTTTCATAGAAATAAAGAAATAAAAAATCAACATTCACATTGAAACTACCTTTGTATTGCTATGGCAACATAAACTCAAATCACAAAATGAAATCAATTTTAGACAATATTTTGTGTCATGCTTTTGAATGGAAGGTGATAGAGCTTTCATATTTCACATGTATTCATTGTGACAAGACCTTTCCATGGATACCAAAAGTTTTGACCTTGTGACCTTGACCTTGAAGATTGACCTACTTTTAAAAAAACTTTAACCTTGACCATAACGTTTGAATGGTAAGTGATAGGGCTTTCATATTTCACACGTGTATTCATTGTGACAAGACCTTTTCATAGAAACCAAAAATTTTGACCTTGTGACCTTGATCTTGGAGTTTGACCTTCTTATCAGAAACTTTAATCATGACCATAGTTCTTGAATGAAAAGCGATCGGGCTTCCATATTTCATATGTGTATTTATTGTGACAAGACCTATCCTTGGATACCAAAAAGTTTAACCTCAAGTCCTTGACCTTGGAGTTTGACCTGCTTTTCAAAAACTTTACTCTTGAGGATAACTTTTGTGTGGAAAGTGATAGGGCTTCCATATTTCACATGCACATTCATTGTGACAGGACCTTTCCATGGATACCAAAAATTTTGAGTTTGTGACCTTGGAGTTTTACCTACTTTTCAGAAACTTTACCCTTGTCGATAACTTTTGAATGGTAAGTGATTTGGCTTTCATATTAAACATGTGGTTTCCTTGTGACAAGACCTTTCCGTCGGTAACAACATTTGGACTTGTGACCTCGTCCTTGGAGATTGAACCACATTTAAAAACTTCAACATCGACCATAACTTGCCTTGGTAACAAAGTTTGGACCTTTTGACATCGACCATAACTTTTGGATCGTAAATAGTAGAACTTTATATTTCACATGTGCATTCCTTTTCACAAGACCTTTGCTTTGGTAACAAAGTTTGGACCTTTTGACCTTTTCTTGTAGTTTAATCCTTTTGATATTTAGAACTTTGATAGTACATGAGATATATTTTGAAAACTTAAAAATAGTGGGGGTGTCTGTAAGTATTTCTTTAAAGGCAAACACCCAAATGCGGGAGACTACAATTCCTTGAATTTGATTTTATGAAGTGATATCATGTATATCGCTCAGCGATCATAAAATTGTTTTATAATTGTATGGGTTAGGGTATAATACATATAGCCATAGTCTTTTTCTTTGTTTTGGATCCCTCTTGTTGTATTTCAATAAATGTTTCGAATGCATCTTTCTCTACATGTACGAATGTATAAATATTAACAGACTCCTTTCAGGTCCAAGAATCCCTCTTAATCTTATCCTCAAAGTTTGAAGAAAGAAGTGCCACTGGATCAAAGTTCTGGGTAAATGTCACCATGACAAGGTTGGTTTTAACAGTATTTCAGTGAAACCCAAGCCTTGTCAGACCGACGGACATGTCCGATGATTTGTCCATCGGTTCGGTAAATTTGCTAAAATTACTGGACCAAATGTCCTGTATTTTATAAAAACATAGGGTAATCAAAGATTACATAGCTCGCCTATACAGGTTTTTGTCAGAAACCAGGTTAAAGTTTTTGAAAAGTAGGTCAAAGTCCAAGGTCAAGGTCACTAGGTCAAAGGTCATGGTCTCAAATGAAAGAGGTCTTGTCACAAGGTATCTACATGTTGAAATATCAAAGCCCTACCCCTTATAAGTTTTTTCTACAGACGACGACGACGCAGAGGGTATGGCATTAGCTTTCGGACTTTTTCGTCCCGGCGAGCTAAAAATGAACCGAAAACTGAAAAAAAAAATTAACTAAAAAAAAAAAAAAAGAAAAAAAAAAAAAAAAACAACGTACAAATTCAAATTAATAATGATAATAAACTTTTTAAAAGTTCTGGTTTTGTATGCTCCGGATCGTGATTGTCGAAAATGTTCATCAGTTAATGGTTACATCAAGCGTTTAAATAACACAAATGTTCTACTTTCATTTAGATGTCTTGCATGCAGTAAATTGAAACTCCTCTCTCGCAAATCCATGTTTCTTATTTGAAATGTGTATTTCAAATTGAAGTATGTGGAGGGAGCAATCCCTGGAAAACCCTTAAAACCACAGGAACCAAACAAAACTGCAAAAAAAAAAAAAAAAATGAAAAAAAATATGAATTGAAAAGAGATAGAAAGTTCAATCAGTTCTTGTCAGAGGGGCAGCCTTGGTTGGTTTATGAGCAAGAAAAAAATTTGATGAAATGCTCCTACTGCACAATGCACATTCTGGGGAGAATCCGGAACATCTGACAAATCTTAAGGGATAAAATACTTTTTTGAAGGGATGCTCCAATTTCAAAATTTTGACCCTTGCTGATCATGTGTACATTATGTTCAAAAGAAAATAAATTCACCAAAAAGGACATTTATTTGAATGATTTTGCTTTCTTTATTACCGTATCACGTATGTATCACTTATGATAAGGTGAGAGAAAATAGGTTCCGTAATATTTGATTCGGTCCAGTAAAAATTTGATAATTACTGGACCAAATGTCCAGTAATCCTCAAAAAGTTTCGCGTTCACTGGTATTTTTTTGAAAATTGCATATTAAATGATATATTAAAGTAAATTAAATAGAAATATAATAGGATCTGGCAACAAGACGGTTGTCTTATGCGAGGCCATCTCCCTAATACATATGTGTTAGTTTCAAAGTAAGTCATAGCAGTAAGAAATATACTAATGTAACCAAATTCTGTGGTATAAGAAAGAGATAGAGAGAGGGAAAAAAGAAAAAAAATTGTTATGACTGAATGATGAGGAAGAAGAAATGAGAAAAGTAAGCTGAGAATTAAGAGGCCCTATTGTTCTAAGAGATTGTTTTACTTTTAATCAATAAGCTCATGGACAGCAAGAAACATCTCCTTGTTTGCTCTTTCACTGTATAATTTTCATCCATTTAGAAGTATATCGGTATTATATATAATAATAATTGCTGTTATTAATAGTTGAGGATCTTAAATTGTTGAATAAATTACATTCTAGGAGATAATGTTTTAATAGCTGAGTTTCTGGTTGCCCACATATACATTTGTCATTGTCAGAGATATGGTTTTTGAATAGATCAGAGTTCAGAGATCTACTACCCATCCGAAGATGCGTATGATAGATTTGGGCCATTAAAAATAAAAATAAGTCGGTGTTTTTCGTAGATTGCTGTCTAGTGCTTTTTTTAATTCAGGTAGTTCTGACTGTATCTGCGTTAGCGAATCTGAGGTAGTGAATTCCATTCTTTTGTAACTTGTATTATAAAATATGAAAGAATTTTCATAGAAGCTAGTTCGATATCGAGGAACAGCCAATTTAGTATTAATGCGTAATTGTCTTTGGCTCACCTGTTGGACGGTAGGAGGAACAAGTAATTGTAGATGTGTCGGAGCCAAAGTGTGAACATTTCAAAATAAGTTATCATTCGGTGTTTATACCTTTCTACTTTCCAAGTTTCAAAACCAATTTCATGTAAGATATTTTCATTAAAACATGATTTAGTAGCCCCCCCAGCTTCAATTAGGATTTTTTCAAGGTTATCCCTTTCGAAATTTGAACATTTTCCCCATTTTGTGTCCCCATATTCCAAAATTGATCTGATATAAAGGAGGTGTACATAATTTGCAAACTTTTTCGATCCAATTGAAATTTTAGTTTATGGAGCATATGAAGTCTTTTTCAAGCTTTACAAGTGATTTCTTGAATATGATCGCGCCTGAGGTAGTGAGAATTTGGAGTCTGCAGATTCACACAAACGTTTAAGCCGTGACAAGGTTGATGTTTTATTTGCAAATGAATATAATTCTTTCATATCAAAGGATGAAAAAAATTCAGTTTGCATTTGCATATTTGAATATATGAAAATATTTCATTTGCATATGATGCAAAAAAATGTGTGCACCTAAAGAACATGTAATTAAAGAATATATGTCTCGTCAGTTTATGCTAATTTTGCATTGAACCTAATACCTCAGTCACACCTAGCCGGATAAGGCGAACGGACGAGTAACGGATAGCAAAATTTTCAATCCGTTGGTGTCCGTTCGCACCCGTTACTCATCCGTTATTCGTCCGTTACATCTCCGTTTTATCCGTTACTCGTCCGGCGATGACCGTTGGTGACCGTTCTGTCCGTTGGCAAGTTTTGAGCATGCTCAAAACTTATCAACGGACAGAACGGACTAAGGCGTCCGTTACTTATACGTTACATGTCCGTTGGTATCCGTTTTGTCCGTTACTCGTCCGTTACATCTCCGGTAGGTGTCCGTTAGGTATTCGTTTATATCCGTTTGATGTCCGTTGATGTCCGGTAGACTCGAGTCACGAACGGTCATCTACCGGACGCGAAACGGATAAAACGGAGATGTAACGGTCAGCTACCGGAGGCCAACGGACGAGTAACGGATGTCTGTTTTGTCCGGTTCATATGCGTTGCACATCCGTTTTATCCGTTGCTTTTCCTTTTCTCGTACGGTGAAGTCCGTTATACGTCCGTCAAAACTAGTCGCCAGAGCCTCGGGCAGTGTCAGTGTTGACTTTTTACAAACGGACGACCAACGGACTAAGGATTTTGGCAATTTTTTCATCCGTTATACGTCCGTTCGCGCTATCCGGTAAGGTGTGACGCGACCATAACTTCTCGCTCATTGACAAACTCCAAGGTCATGAGATAAAAAGTTGTACATGTAGTATTATTTGAACTAATGTACGGTGCTTTTATAGTGATCTCTTTTTAGCTCACCTAGACAAAGTTGAGTGAGCTTATGTTTTACCCAAGCGCGCCCTTGTCCACGTCCGCGTCCGGTTAAGTTTCGGGTAGCTCAGTATTTGGCAAAGTACTGATGCTACAGTGACCAAACTTGCACAAGTGATCCATCTTGTTGATGCTGAGATGAACCCATGCATTGGATGCTACATGTGACCTACATTTACTGCTTGAGTGACTTGGTTAAGAAATTTGGGGTAGCACTAGCTCAGAGTCACTTGGTTAAGAATTAAGTTTGGGTTAGCTGACAAAGTACTTATGCTACGGTAAAAAAAACTTGCACAAGTGATTCATCTTGGGATGCCGAGATTGATCCATGCATCAGATGTAGCATCTGACCTACTGTTTCCACTTGAGTGATTTTGCCTTTAAAAGCCAATATTGAGCAAAGTACAAATGCTACATGTACCAAACTTGCATATTGGATGTATCTTTTATCAAACTTTCGTAACTTGACCTTGACCTACTTTTTCCGCTTGCATGATTTTGCCTTTAAATGCCAATATTGAGCAAAGTACAAGTGCTACATGTACCTAACTTGCATATTGGATGTATCTTTTATCAAACATTCATAAAATGACCTTGACCTAATTTTTCCGCATGAGTGATTTTGCCTTTAAAAGCCAATATTGAGCAAAGTATAAATGCTACATGTACCAAACTTGCATACTGGATGCATCTTTGATCAAAGGTTTATAAAATGACCTTTACCTTTTCTTCTGCTTGAATGATTTTGCCTGTAAATGCCAATATACATGTACTTAGAAATATGTTTGAATTGAAATTTGCTGTCAAGAGGTGAGCTTCGTAATCTGTGATTAACTATGTTTTTCAGCTGAAGTCATTACCGGGACCAAAGTTTCAACACGAATCAGTTATCAAGGCAAGGTTACCCGAATAACATGGTGCATGCATCAGAGATGGAGTACAAAAGGGTAAGGGAAAATGTAAACCTATACATATTTCATCAAGATTCTAGCAATTTTGAGATAAAGATAATAAAGAATTCACTGTGCCTGTGATTTACCTTCCATTTGATTGAGAATTACCATGATTACAGAACGTATTTTGATTAAAAGATTATACTCAAAATGAAGTAGGTACTTGTAGTATAGTTGCTGTTTTGTGTAAATTTTCATCCCCTGTCCGTTTGTCTGTCAAATAATATCTCTTTGACCCTTTGCAGAATTAGGAGGTTGACTGTTTAACAAAGGTCTCTCTGCGTAATTTTGACTTAGAATTGTCTTCTTATTATTTTTTCAAGAGTTCATTGAAACTTTTAAATACACAGAATGCTAAAGATCGACCTATCACAATCATATAATCAATTTGGGGTAATAAGGATAGAGTTGTATTTTTATGCCCCTGGTCATTTATGACCAAGGGGGCATATAGCGATTGGTCCGTCTGTCCATCTGTTCATTTGTCTGTCATTCTGTCCTGCCTTCATTAAAAGGGTTTAAAATTTTAAGTAGAGATGATAGGAGTTTCAAATTTTGCATGTGTATGTATCTTAATAGAAGACGCATCTTTTGATACCAAATTTTCTGATCTTTTGACCTTGACCTTTTATTTACTTTTTTTCAATTTTTAAGGGAAATACTAAAAAAATCATATAAAATCTATTTTCTCCCTGAAACGTCCTTCAAATTGTGTATAGTTCAAGCAATGCATATGCTATGTCATATATATAACAAGTTTGTACAAATTTTATCACGTTTTCAAGATATCTTAGCGAATGGAAAGGGGGGATTCAAACTAATAAATGAAGAACTTGTTTAAAATTTGACTTGAAAAATAATTCAGCATCCTATTTGGACATAATGTTGTCCTACGACACTGATGGCCACATGAACACCTCACTCTATGACAAACGTGACGACTTCAATTTCAGCATTACAAACTTTCCTTTTCTGAGTAGCAATATCCCTTCATCGTCTGCTTATGGCGTGTTCATATCTCAGTTGATACGCTATGCCATAGCAAGTACCAAATATATGGATTTTGTTCTGAGAGCTAGGCGTCTTTCAGATAAGCTTCTCAGTCAGGGATATGTTTGTGACCGACTAACATTGTCACTGAGGAAGTTCTACGGTCTATATGGGGAACTCGTCATACACTATGATGTCCCACTTTCCAGAATGGTGGATGATATTCTGTCATAGACCATTTGAACCATCCAACCAAAATTGTACTTTCTGGGCACCTGGTCTCACTCTCATATCGGGAGTTCGCTTCTTTTCATATGGTGGAGGTTTTGTTTGTTTGCTTTGGTTCCTGTTTTATCCTGATTTTGTATGCCTTCGGTTTCTGATTTTCTGGGTTATCGATTTTGTGCTGTAAACAGGGATATGGTCATTATCCATATTTGTCATTTTTACCACTGTCCATGTGTCACTGCTGGTGGACAAATTGTCCTCGAGAGCACTTGTCGGGCAGTCTTTTGCTTAAATGGATAGAACTCAAGAGACCTACAAAGTGGCTGGGGCGTCGCCCACTATAAAAATGCCCCAACCTGTTGCGTCTACGGACACATACGCAACAGGTAACTTAGGTGTCCCTAGAATTAGTTTACACGATATTAGACATGAAACATTTGTAGTAAGTAACAACCATGAGTTTTGGTATTACCTGAAGATGGGTATATTAAAATCAAGCCCTGTAAGATTGAAGTGGTCGATATACTAAAAGAGCACCAATTTTCACCAAGCGATTGCTCAATTTCTAAGTGCGGCATGAAGAACTGCAAAACTTGTAACATCCTAATAACAGACACTTCTTTCTCAAGTAATCTCACAAAACAAACATTTAACACGCATAGTTTTGAAAACCTTAACTGCATGACATCTAATGTTGTGTACGGAATAGAGTGTTCACTTTGTGGATTGATTTATGTGGGTGAAACCAAAGGTCAGCTCCGAAAAAGAATGTAAGGACACCAGTCAAAAATACATAATAAAGGAAGTCAACTCCTTTATCGACAGTTTGACCAGGCGGATCATTCTGTTTTATCTATGAGAGTCAGAATCATGGAGAAAATAAATCACCCCACAAACAATCCCACTTTGAGCACACCTATCCGTCGCAACAGAGAAGAGTTCTGGATAAAAAATCTTAACACTGCAGCGCCCTATGGGTGCAACGATAACATCAGCACTATAGGAAACTTAACAAGTCCCGGTTGTCAATCGGTAAATGTGACTAGCTTATTCAACAGACCACAAAGAAGACCTCGAAGTCATGGCATTCGAAAATATAATAGGCCTGAGATACATAGTTTCTCCTTCGATGCCTTGGTTCCATTTTTGAATGAGTCTCTAGGCCTGCATTATATTCGTACCAACTAATACTCTGTTCCTTTACGGAAGTTACACGAAATCTACGATTATACGAAGGACCTCGCATATACCGATACACGTTCCCCAAAATACAGACTACAAGGAGTCATCTTGGACATTTCTACTTTTCGTTTATTTCAAGCAGTTAGATCAGATAAATCAGAGGAGAAAACAAACCGCCCTTTCATTAAAGTAAGATTTGCAAACAAAGGTATTGATAACTTGAATCTTGGTCAAATTTTGAATCACAAAACTGTCAGAGAAAAAGTCCCACCATATTTCAAAAGAAAAGAAACTCCTTGTATTTCCTATAGCTACACACCAGCAGTTGCATCTAAAATTAACAATTACAAACGATTCCTGCAGTGTATTGATTTAAGTAATCCCTCACTACATCCACTTCCCTGCGAATGTTCTTCATCGGATTTCAACTACTCTCCTTGTGGACACGTTATTACTGGTGACCTTAGTATAGTCAAGAACGACAAGTTGAGAGCATTGTTAATAAAGGGTCCCAAATACAGAGAAAGTATTTCCTTTACATGAAACCAAAATGTCAAAATTATCATGGACTCTTTTGAGGAATATGCAAGACATTGGGCAAAGAAAGAGGATGTACAGCTCGACACCCTTTCCGAATGGATAAAATCAATCAGATGGTTACTTTTATCTAGAATTAACCGATTAAAATCAACTGTGAACACCAGATTCGAGTCTATATTTAAAGACCCTGATGTTATCAAAGAGCTTACCTACCTCCAAGAACATTATGTCATCACACCAGCGGACAAAGCCTCAAATAATTACACATTTACTTGCAAAAAGTACTATTTCGACAGTCTAGTTAAAGAGTTGGGTTTAAATTCGACACATGGAAATCCCACTTACCCCAAGAAACTTTTCTGCCTCTGAAATAATAGATAACCACAAATCAGCTCTTGCGTCCTTTGGCTTCTACACTACCAATTTAGATTTAGATTTACCATACTTATACTGTATACCTAAAATGCACAAGAATCCGTACAAACAACGTTTCATCGCTGGTTACTCAAAATGTTCTACCAAATCTCTAACGATCTTACTCACCAAAGTTTTATCTGAAATCAAATCTGGGCTTCAAAAATATTGTTCGACAGTATATTCTCGCAGTAGTATCAACCAGATGTGGATTTTAAAGAATTCGAAGGAACTTTAAGAACATCTGAAATCTACTCATTTTAGTAGAGTCCATTCGATCAAAGCCTTTGATTTTTTGACTCTTTACACTACAATTCCACATTCTAAATTGAAAGAAAGACTCGCGCAAATTATAAGTAATGCGTTTACAAGTAAGAACGGTAATCGCAAATACAAATTTATTGTTGTAAATTATGACAAAACCTACTTTGTAAAAGTCCGATTCTGAAAATAAGTACACTGAAACAGACATTATTCAGATGTTAAACTTTCTGATCGACAACATTTTTGTGGTGTTTGGAGGAAAGGTCTTCCAGCAAATTGTCGGAATTCCAATGGGGACCAATTGTGCCCCACTCCTTGCCGACATTTTCCTTTACTCGTACTAAGCTGAATTCATTCAATCTTTGGTCTCTGAAGGGATAAGATACTTAGCTTCTGACTTCAACTTCACTTACAGATACATAGACGATGTGTTGTCCATCAATAATCCAAAATTCGCGGATTACCTGAGCAGTATCTATCCTTCGGAGCTTGAAGTCAAAGAAACTACAGAGACAAATAATTCAGCATCCTATTTGGACATAATGTTGTCCTACGACACTGATGGTCACATGAACACCTCACTCTATGACAAACGTGACGACTTCAATTTCAGCATTACAAACTTTCCTTTTCTGAGTAGCAACATCCCTTCATCGCCTGCTTATGGCGTGTTCATATCTCAGTTGATACGCTATGCCAGAGCAAGTACCAAATATATGGATTTTGTTCTGAGATCTAGGCGTCTTTCAGATAAGCTTCTCAGTTAGGGATATGTTTGTGACCCGCTAACATTGTCACTGAGGAAGTTCTACGGTCGATATGGGGAACTAGTCATACACTATGATGTCCCACTTTCCAGAATGGTGGATGATATTCTGTCATAGACCATTTGAACCATCCAACCAAAGATTGTACTTTATATCTTCCAAAATGGAAGTAACCGGATGTGACAGTTCTACCGAATTGAAGCGACGGATGTTGCATGCTAGCAGGAGATGCTTACTCTTCCTGGGCACCTGGTCTCACTCTTATATCGGGAGTTCGTTTCTTTTCATATGGTGGAGGTTTTTGTTTGTTTGCTTTGGTTCCTGTTTTATGTAAACGTCTTCAAATTGAATAGCATCATTTAAGAACAAATAAATTGGCAACGTGGACCAGACATGCACGTTTCGGGTACTTAACCTGATTTTGTATGCCTTCGGTTTCTGATTTTCTTGGTTATCGATTTTGTGCTGTAAACAGGGATATGGTCATTATCCATATTTGTCATTATATCTTTTGAACCATAAATGGTAGGGCTTTGATATTTCACATATGGGTACCTGATGACCAGACCTCTCATTTTGGACCATGAGTTTTGACCTAGTGACCTTGATCTTGATTTTGACCTACTTTGAAAAAAAAATACCTGGACTGTATCTCATTTGACATTTACCACAAGTGTATGGCTTTGATATTTCACATGTGGATACCTAATGACCAGACCTTCCATTTGAGACCTTGACTTTTGACCTTGTGACCTTGGCCTTGACCTTTGACCTACTTTTTAACTATAAGGAATAGGGCTTTGATATTTCACATGTACTGTATACATAGAATCTTTCACTGTGTATTAATATTAGCTACTTTCGCGGTCAGCCTTGTACCACGAATGTTTGTCTCAGTGAATGAAAATATCAAATGAATAATTCAATAGCATCAGGAATGGATCCGCGAATCATTGTCCCAGTGAAAAGGTTTACTTTTATAAAACTGCAAAAGAATGTACCAGTGATTGATTCTACTTATAATTTAGGTAGATCCCTCGTGACCAGAGCTTTCATCTGATACCATGACTTTTGAAATAGTGTCCTTAACCTTTGATCTACTTTTAAATGTAATATTTACATTACTAGTAGATTACCCGTGTTAAACGCCCATTAGGCAACTAGAATTATATTTCAATAACTTGGGTTGCTTTTGTGACGTCACGTTCAAGATTTGCATGTAGGGAGAATTTACCAACGTTAAAATACATTTGATGCTCTTACAGGCAAAATGAGCGATGTGCATGCAAATAAAAATAATCGATAATTAGAATAAATGTAAATATAAGAAATGACTGTCTTACGTTCGGTGTTCATGGGTGTATAATTCTGGTTGGACTAATTAAAAAAAAATCAAGGTCTGTCCATCTTTCTTGGCTACAATAGTCAATTCCAGGCTGTTTTTGCTATCAAGGAGTTCAAGTCATGGGGAAAAAAGGGGGGGGGGGGGGTTCAGTACTATAGCTTGGTCTAAAAGCAAAGCTGCAGTTCTTTCAGCCTACTTCTTGTTTGCAGCTACCAACTGCCTTGTCAATACAGTACTTCCTAAACTGCAAATTGATGATGATAAGCATAGAAGGCCCTCCAATGGATATTTTTTAATTTAGATTGGAGGGCTTCTATGAAGAATTTTGTGACTTTTTGAGTTGGTCCAACTGAACTCATCACTTACTCAGTACAAACTTACTGAATATTTTGCATTTACTATGTTACCATAGAAGTAGTGATGATATTAGTCTCTGACTTTGTGGAATCTAATACAATATGACTTTGTATGTTCTTGAAAATGAAACACATAGATCAACACATACACTATCTCTATTGAGAAAAATGAAAGTTTTTTCAGCAACTTTATTGTCGCGCAATATTGTGCTACTGCACAAATTTGTGCCTTCGCGCAAACTTGCGACACAAAATTTTGAGCCAGTGTGAGCCCTGGACTTGTGCAAATTTTCTGAGAATCGCTTCGTGATTCACGGAATTTGCACGTGACCAACCAGAATTATACACCCATGGACATCAAAAGTAAGACAGTCATTTCTTAAAGGGATAGGGCTTTGATATTTCACATATAGATTCCTTATAACCAGTAGGGCTGGGACAATACTTTTTACGATTTATCGATGCATCGCGATATATTTTAATTTTATTAAAGTATCGATATACCTAAGTTAGAATTTACAAAACAAATGTGTTCGAATTTTCCGTCATACCAAAAACGATCATAACGTATCGTATACTAATCTATCGTGATACGTATTGGATCGGCTGGGTGCAGTATAGTCCCAGCCCTTATCTGCCTTTACATAAACGAACAATAGGCGGTTTTAGATTTTGATATCAAATACACATTTACATTGTGACTTGGGAATTTACGACTGAAAACTACTGAGAGTAGACATAGTTTTGATACTCACTGTCTGAGGGTTTTCTAACTTAAGGAAGTTAAGCGTTTAGTATGGTTGCTGTATGGCGCATTCATCTACGTGACATTTCAATACCAAAAAGCAAATTTACTCAAATTTACGACGGTCATTTTGACCGGCATGGACAAGTACTTTGCCGGTCACAATAACTTTATGCATTTCTGTATATACCTTTGTAATAATTACAGATCAAGTTCAAGTTTCAGAAAAATTGACTTATTTCTAACAGAGTTATGGCCTTTTAACATAGAAATTTTCTGAAATTTTACAGTTTTCCGGACTTTTCTTTCGCAGCCTTTGCAGCTATTGAATTGAAACATGATATATGCATTTGTAATAAATATGTACAGATCCAGTTGTAGATGCGGAAAAATTGACCCATTTTTAGCAGAGCTACGGCCCTGCTCTACCTTGCTCTTCACTGTATAGGCTAGTACCGGAGACCTTCCAAAGTGCAATTTGGAAGGTCTCCAGTACTAGCCTATACTGCGAAGAGCAAGGTGAAGGTGGAATTACCTTCACATTTCCTTTGGCAACACTCAATAACTTGCTCAGGTAAATGACAAAGTTGATCATGTACTCAGAAAGAATAGACGTTTCTTGATCAATCGGTACCACGTATTCACCAATTGCACAACATTTGAGCTAGAAATTGATTGAGTGAATCGGGCGATATCGTCATTCGAGTTACTCTTTGTGTTTCTTTACTTATCATGAGTGTATAAGTGGAGATGAGGGGGGAGGGGGGTATTTATTCTGTAGTCTTTTTGTACTGTAGCCCCTGTGCTTAAGTGTTGCTATTTTTACCTCTTGGGCTTCACCTTGACCTTTGACCTACTTTTCAAAAACTTTAACATTGAACATAACTTTTTAATTGTAAGTGATAGGGCTTTCGTATTTCACATGTGTATTCCTTGTCACAAGACCTTTGTATTGATACCAGCATTTTTGAAGTTGTGACCTCGTCGTTGACCTTTCATCTACAGGTAAATTTTGTTTTTGTTTTAGTGATATGGGAAGTAATTTGCCACTTTCAAATTGTTTTAACAACCTGGGCTTGTATTATTATGGGAATGTCTATGGGAAGACGATCGTAAAAACGGAGATTTATGCATACGAAAAGGGACAAATGTTTTTTATAGTGTTTAAAACAATTGAAGCAGTGAAATGTAGAGTTCATTTCACACAAAATCTTCATCATGGTAAAACTAAATAAAAATATATCTAGCCTAGCAAATTCAACTATGAACATTCAGGCCTCGATAAATAAGTCCTAAAATGTTACACATGTGCTACATTATCATGATTATGCAGTATTACAATTCAAATAAATGCTTTACATGTCTTACATTGAATGAACTCTATTTCTTTTTTTTGGGGGGGGGGGTTTAAAATTTATTCAAAATGACACATGCAAAAGGTCACGATTTTGTTTCGCGCGCTATGACCCTCTTTTTCATTTCCCAAAGAGGGTCATTGACCCTCTCTTGTCTGAAAAAAGTTGACAGGTATGTTATGGTGTTACTCTAAGAAGCATCACTTTAAAACTTGCCATAGAGATAGAACATTGTGGAACTGCTTTTTGGTACTGATGTTAACTTTGAAGATTGGCCTTGACCTTGAAGATATATGATTTTGGATTTGACTTAAGTGTGTCAAAACTATACAGAATCTCACATTGAAACTTTGAAGGGAGATATTAATATTTTACTCTGTTATTTTCATTGGACATGGTTTTGTTTGAAATACAATCTGCTGCCAGCAATCCGGCCATTAAGAGGGTATGAGCGTGAACAAATCAAACGTAAACCGTATCGATGTCGTGAAGAAAACAAAGTCTGAAAACTTATTGAACTAATGGTTGAATATACCTCTAGATTAAAGAGCAATGCATTTCGAATGACGAGCAATATATATCATCGATTACACCTAAAATACGCTTCTATCACGACATCGTTTTACCCTTGGCACATAGTTTACGTCATCAACGGGAGTTTATTTGACGTCATACTGTATTATGACGTTGCAATATTTTTCCGCGAATTATCATCAAAGCGCTTTGTGCTTGTTCTTTAGAAGTCATGTAAATTCAGTTCGTCTTATATTATTTCACGCCATGACAACTTTACGGAGCGGAATAATTTTATTGCAATTGAATTGAGTAACAGTTTAATACTTCAAATTTATTCTTGCATAAAAAGACACAAATAAATTCAAAAGAATAATTATATTTTATAGTTCAAGTTGACGATGCAGCGTAACTGACCACGCAATTTACCTCAAATATTGAAAACGTGTAAAACTAATATATCTTGAAAGTACTTTTCTTTCATTTGCAAAACGTATGCGTTATAAATGATTTAGTCAGAATTTTTATCAGGAGGCCTATTGATTAGTAGTCGTAATAAGTGAGCATGACGACCGACTGTCAAATCATCAAAAGGACCAAAGATCACGTACATCATGTACATGTACGTTGTAAAATAAAAGAATCCGAAGGACTCCGTAAACACACTTCCCATTGTACGCCCTGGTGAAAAGGGAATTATTCTGTTTCAATTTTACTAATCTATGATATAACGACATTCATTGAAGAGAGCATGTGCAGGAAATCAATGCGGAAGAAGGGTGTGCGTTTACTACCTTTCCTATCATACCGACAGCACCCCCCCTTCTAATCCCAGCACAGTAAAATGAAACTAGAAATGTGCCTCAGCTAACTTTAGATAAATTGTTTCAAAGCATTAGAGAGATTAAGAGATCCTCCGTATCGTTGTTTTGCTAAATTTGCTTAATTTTTTTTCAAATCTGGTACAATAGGTACGAATGTCAAAACTACATGTACATGTATAAATAGATACGTGTAGATGCCGCAAAATCAATTTTGAGAGAAATGATATACAGAAGAAGCATACAGATAGGAATCTAGAACATCCATTTTTTCTCATTCACTGAGATTAACAGTATACAATATCGCCGAGCATTACCTAAAGTGAGCGTCACGATGAGCGCTACGTCACGTTACGTTGTCGGTGCGTCACGATGAGCGCTACGTCACGTTACGTAAGCGCTAAGTGTTTGGAAAATGAATAAGAAATTGATCCGAATATGACTCAAATTTTAAGTATGAAGTCCAGATTATAAGAAATCTCAGATAAAATGTATAGATGTATAACAACTTTCCACTTTCAATCATAAACAACGGATTTATCATATCCAGAGGCTTGGTCAGAGGAATTCTAAGCTAAATATCTTTAAAACGGCTACACTCTTTTTTCTATAAATTATTTTTTTATCTGTAGCATGTATCACTAGATGATAAAAGAAACATTTTATCAAAATTCTATTATGCCAACAACTTCGAAAATTAATGTTTTTAAACTTTTCATACAAATTTTACTGTCAAAAATGGGATGAAATAAATGTCCGTCTCCAGCATGGTTACCATGTCAACAAAAATATTTTTTTCCGAAAATGATAAATTTACTTCATTTGCCACGTCAATGGATAAAAATTAACTTCGTACTGTGTGATGTTGATTTTTAAAATAAAGTCCAAAGTTGGGACATTGTATTAGAAAAAAATGTGCAGAGTTACCTCCCTTTTTTGTCGGAATTTAGGGGACAAACGGCTACACTCTTTTTTTCATGAAATATTGCAATCGATGAAGGAAGGGATATTCTTTTAAATGTAGACAATTATTTTCAATTTCTATTATTCCCTGAAAATGCGGTTCACACTCATACCTCCTTAATACCGTCTTTTCATATTGTATGCATAACTGAGCATACGGTCAAGATTAACAACAATGTCAAAGTGGGAGAAGAACTTTTTTCCTCAAAAGTTACAATCATTTGTTTATATTATGCTTTACTTTTCTAAATTACCTTTTCTTGAGCAAAATATTACACTTCGCCTCAGGAAATAGGTCTAGTCTCGGGAAACCAGAATCATGCTAACTCCCTCAATGGTATACTTTAACTGTATATACTGCATAACATGACTGTAGTCAGGGAATATTTTTTGCCCCCTATTTTTTGGGCCGTTATTCCGTCCAATTCCCAAGGAAAAATAGTATCTATTTTCCCCAATTGTGGCTCTAAAATTTCCCAATTATATATTGATAGAATTTTCAAAGAGATAAGTGAGATTTTGCTGGCTCAAAAGTAGCAAATTTACTAATTATTTGCCATATTGTTGTTCGCATAAGAAAATGAATCATATTTAAAAGAAAATTATTTTATTAAACATTCAATTCTAAACTTTTGAATGTATAAACTATCATTTTACTTTCATTTTACTTAACGAGGCCGAGTACAATTAGACAAATTTGATGACGGTGAAATTTCAATTTCTTTTTCCTAAAATGATATTTGAAGTACAACAAATGAATAACATGAATTTAATTAAAATCTCTTGCGCAGAAATAGAAAAATCATTATTTTGCGGTATCGATCTTACTCACCAAAGTTTTATCTGAAATCAAATCTGGGCTTAAGAAATATCGTTCGACAGTATATTCTCGGAGTGGTATCAACCATATGTGGATTTTAAAGAATTCGAAGGAACCGTTAGAACATCTGAAATCCACTCATTTTAGTAGAGTCCATTCGATCAAATCCTTTGATCGTTCGACACTTTACACTACAGTCCTAAATTCTAAATTGAAAGAAAGACTCGCAAAAATGATAAGTAATGCGTTTACAAGTAAGAACGGCAATCGCAAATACAAATTTATTGTTGTTAACTATGAGAAAATCTACTTTGTAAAAGGAAAGTTCGATTCTGAAAATACGTACACTGAAACAGACATTATTCAGATGTTAAAATTTCTGATCGACAACATTTTTGTGGTGCTTGGAGGAAAGGTCTTTCAGTAAATTGTCGGAATTCGAATGGGACAAAATGTGCCCCACTTCTTGTCGACATTTTCCTTTATTCGTATGAAGCTGAATTCATTCAATCTTTGGTCTCTGAAGGGAAAAGATACTTAGCTTCTGACTTTAACTTCTTTTACAGATACATAGACGATGTGTTGTCCATCAATAATCCAAAATTCGCAGATTACCTGAGCAGTATCTATCCTTCGGAGCTTGAAGTCAAAGAAACTACAGAGATAAATAATTCAGAATCCTTTTTGGACATAATGTTGTCCCACAACACTGATGGTCACATGAACACCTCACTCTATGACAAACGTGACGACTTCAATTTCAGCATTACAAACTTTCCTTTTCTGAAAGAAAGGAGGGGATCTCCAACAACACCTAGTTGCAGCATCAACAGCAACCTCCCAAAACACCCACTGTAAAACACAAAAATGACACGCACAGAAAGAGACGCAGTAGTACAATGAACGTCAAATCACAGAAAAACATAAAACACAAATGACTACACATAAACCAACGAGACCAATGGGCAAACGGTGCCGACTTAGGACGGCCATCTGCCTCCTTTTGTATTTTGAGTAGCAACATCCCTTCATCGCCAGCTTATGGTGTGTTCATATCTCAGTTGATACGCTATGCGAGAGCAAGTAATATATATATTGATTTTGTTCTGAGAGCTAGGCGTCTTTCAGATAGGCTTCTCAGTCAGGGATATGTATGTGACCGACTAACATCGTCACTGAGGAAGTTCTACGGTCGATATGGGGAACTCGTCATACACTATGATGTCCCACTCTCCAGAATGGTGGATGATATTCTGTCATAGACTATTTGAACCATCCAACCAAAGATTGTACTCTATGTCTACCGAAATGGAAGTAACCGGATGTGACAGTTCTACCGAATTGAAGCGGCGGGTGTTGCATGCAAGCAGGAGATGTTTACTCTTCTGGGCAACTGGTTTCACTCCCATATCGGGAGTTCGCTTCTTTTCATATGGTGGAGGTTTTTGTTTGTTTGCTTTGGGTCCCGTTTTATTCTGATTTTGTATGCCTTCGTTTTCTGATTTTCTACTCGATTTTGTACTGTATACAGGGATATGGTCATTATCCATACTTGTCATTTGTAATCACCTACACGAAGAGTATCCACGAAAATTTCTTTTGATTGAGAACACAAAATCACACTTCATGCTTGTGGAATATCGAACATCTGATTTTCACAAAATTTATCGAATGCTAAATGGTTAAAAGCAAAAGTTAGAACGATGTTTCGCGATTTATTCATACAACAATGGTTATCATATGTTCAAAATTCCCCTAATGCGTTAAGCTATAGAATGTATGAAGACGAATTAGTATATGAAAAATATTTTGGTTTCTATACTAAAGATGCTTAAACTTGTAAAGGATCTCGAACGATAAGTATGGAATTCCGCCCAGTTGGGACCGAAAAAATAATTTTCTCATTAAAAGAAATCAAAATTCTTAATTCGGTAAGATTTTTGCTGAATTTTATGAAAATAGTAATATTTCAATCATGCGACCTAGTATATTTTTTATATAATTTTGGTTAAAACAGTAGATTTCTTTTTAATGGAAACTTAAGTTTGACAAGATCTTCCAGCATGGCGAGTAAGATCCTGTGGCAAGGTGTGGAAAGATGTCAACCAGGCGATCGAAACATAAAAAAGGGGGAGGCTGAGAAGGCTCAAAATCTTGAGTAATTATACATAAATCTTTCACGTTTTCTTTCGATGGTTTATAGTGATGATTTTTTGCAATTATATCTAATACCGTATGACCAGAAATTTTCGCGAGATACTAATTTTAGCTATATTCTCGAGTGATTTGGAATCGCGAAAAATTATCCTCGCGAAAAATTGTGTTTGATAAGGTATAACATCAATTGGTAAATTAGTGCCATTTTGGTTTTACTGTACATGTACCTGTCATTATTCACATATCCCGAAGTAAATGGAGTGTATTCTTAAGATAGAAATAGCTGAAACTTCAATAATGGAAGGTACAAAACAGTGAGTTCATATGTACATATTTATTTGTAATTTCGGAATCGCGAAAAATTGTACTCGCGAAAATAAAGGTACCCTATTTTACCATGAAATCGCGAAATTTGATACTCGCGAAAATTTCTGGTTATACGGTGTGTTAATTAATGAATTATTTTTATGATGTCATTTTATGGTATGGGTGAGTAGTAAACACTTTGCGACAACATTATTTTCTTTTGAGATATTCATTCAAACACTTCCAACAAGGAATACTGTTCTCGATTATATTTTATTTTCCTCTATTTATCAAACACTCTATTATTTATTTTCACCAATAACCACAAATATTTCTTTTTTTCGATAGTTTTTCGCTAACATGTATCTTTCCGTAATGTAAACGCACTGAGCGCATTCATCCATTGTGAACTATTGGGAGTATAGTGATGAACCAAAAATCTAGTTCTGAATACGGAAAAGAAATAATAGTTTTTGAAGGAGGACAATAATTCTACCGTTTATTAAATTACTAAATGTATGATAACTTAATATAACTCAGAGTAAAACGATTTTCTCAATTTCATCTCATCTTATTGAATTTTATAATGTAATACCACGGACTTTAAATGGTGGACCCCGCGTTGCTTCGATTTCGAATAAATGCCAAGAAGGTGATGTAAATGATAAACATTAGAGTAAATATTATAGATTAAAAATTTGTCTATCCACAAATATATATTTTATACATTAAAATAGTTTTAGAAACCCTGGAGGAGATTTTATCATCTGGGCGGATTTCCCGTCAATTCGTGCGAGGTCTTTCAGGACTTGTAATCATCTATTGAAGTCGGACGCTGGAATAATTTTCCCAGAGATAAAAAAAAATGTATTTAATGGAATCAAAATGGATTGACCCTTCCGATTGAGGTAACAAAAATAAACTTTCGTGACGTCACACTGCTTTTACCTCGGACAAACAAGCTTCGAACTTCGGTGAAACATTGAAAATGCATTGTGACGTCAAGGAATTTCTAAATTTTTTCCCGCGCTCGGAAGGATCAATTAGCTATAGATTGCATTTAATTTTAAATTGTCTATTTTTTAAAAACGAAAGACAAGAATTCATTCCAAACAGATGAACAAAAACAAGAAATGTGTTATCATTTGAAAGTATAATAGCATCCAAGAAACAATCTGTAGTTTTACAATTATGTATATTTATTCGAAACGTAAATAACATTTGCCCCCCTCCCCCCTTCTCCCATAGTTTTCCCCTTATTGCAAAATCACATTAATAATATAAAACATTATCAATATTATGTTATTATACTGTCTACATATAATGTTTTGAAAATTGTAAATCAAAGGTATTTTTAAATACTTTTAATTTGCAATTCACAAATATCTTATGTTGATAATACACTTTTTAGGCAAATATATTTTGGAATACAGTTGACAAATGACAATTGAATTGTCAACTGCATTCAAGAATACAATTGACAATTCGACGAAGAAACACATGTATTGAAAATGTACACATAATCAATATTCTGTATTACTATTTCATCATACAAGAAAAAAAAACATATGACACTCATGCCCCACCTCCAATGCATACATAATGAAAATAAAATGAAGAAGCAAAGCATCGACATATCCTGTTGGTAATACTAAAACTTTTATAGTATTCCCCTGATTACGATACTGCAATTTTCAGGGATTCATGCCTAGGCATTGACTCAAACACACTATAGATTTGGTGAGGGTACATGGCCTTGTTACCGAGGAATGAGACCGAGAACTTTGCCAATATTTCTACAATTCAGACAAATTCTTTACAAAATTCTAAGTCCAAACCGTCTATACCTAGGCATGAATCCCTGAAAATATCAGCTCCCTTACCAGGGGATTACTAAAACATTTTGAACTTTCGAGAATTTGTCAGAATTGCAGAAATATTGGCAAAGTTCTCGGTCTCATTTCTCGGTAATTAGACCATGTTGCCCTCACCAAATTATCCATACCTAGTTATGAATCCCTGAAAATATCAGCTCCCGAACCAGGGAATTACTATCTATTACCAAGTATTTTTTATGAACTTCTTTGCGTGTGTGAGGGGGTGTTTTGAAATCTGCTCATATTAGAAAATGGAAGCTCTGCCTTTGATACAAGTGATGGAGATGACTGAAATTGGGGTCAAAGTAAAGACGAAATATATATAAAGTGATTTCCTTTCTTTAACTAAGATAATTATCTTTTTCATATTATATATCCGTCTTACTTACCCTTGCACTTTGGATCCAAAACCGACCAGTTCCCTGAAGGCAAACATATCATGAAACCACTGACTCCTGTGGCAGATGACCAATAATTCGCGTTGCATTTCAGATTACATTTACTCCCAGGAGTAGTTTTGCATGGCGTTGAGACAGTCGTGAATTCAGGATTTGGAAATACACTTGGGCATTCTACTATAATTTAAGAATAAAAACAAAAACACTCAAATACATATTTTTGCTTTCTTTTTTTTTGTATCATCCCTTCCCTCTGGAAGAAATATTTCATTTACTATAATTAAAGAGATTTTAACAACTAAAATTGCTTTCTTTTCAATTACCATTCCAATCTCAAAACAATTGATAAAGCTACTGAAAATAGGTAAAACTTAAACCGACTAGAACAAGATCAACTAAAAAGGAATAACAAGGGCTGATTGATATGTTGAGAGTCTCGGTTTTCTGGGTTGCAGAAGGTAAGATTATCTTCAAAAAGGACAAACAATCAATAGCGCATACTATGCTTCACTCTTGACACAGTAACGGGAAAATATTAGACTTAAGCGCCGCGGAAAGCTTACTAGTTAAGGTATAATATTCCATCAGGACAATGCTCCTGTTCCCAAGTCTGTCACTGCCATAACTGTTATATATGATTGTGGCTTAAATTTGTTTGAGCATCCGCCTTATTCTCCTGATATTGCTCCACCATACTTTCATGTATTCCCAAAACTGAAAGCAGCTATTTGTGACACCAACTTTCAGTCCGATGTCATATTTGCAGTGGATGGCTTTTGACCAGTCAAGATAAGGAGTTCTTTAAAAGAGGTATTGAGGACCTTAAAGACTGGTAGCAAAAGTGTATAGATACTGAAGGGGATTATGTAGAAAAATAATGCAAAATATCTGAGAAAATTCAAATCATACGGAGCTCACAACATATCAATCAGCCCTCGTATGTACCCAAAATGTAGAATTGATATGCAGATGATCAAAATGTTTAGCTTGCTTAGGCATTGCAAAGTCAAGTTCAATACATCAGGATTTTGTTCCATTAAAACGGCATTATCATAAGGACTATATACGGCATGAAAAATAAGGAATGAATAATCTACCGAAACGTAAGAACAATGCTCATAGAATCTTGTAGAAACGAAAGACGTCACGCTTAGGATTATACTTTTTAAAGTTCTGAATGAAATCGTTATATTATAAATTTTCACATTTATTCTAGATTTAACAAATCGAATTATTTTCAATGATAACAGTACAGGAATATCAGTCTGTCAAAGAGTCTGCAAAGATTGTAGAAAGTCTAAAGTTCGATTACGGGACTGACATAAAACTGTACTGACCTAGCTAGTAACCTTAATATTACCAGTTAATGATACTATTTTAATTCTTTAAGGTGATATTTGCTCTACAATATTGTACGGGAATGAATATTACGCTTTCAAATATATTCGAAATAGCATAATCTGTCTAACCGATAATTTAATCAACGGGTCTCAGTTGCTTGAATAATATCAGATTCGCGCAGTTAAATCCTTTTACTATGTTTACTATTTCATAGGTTGTGCCAGATAGCGATCGTTGACATTATTATCAATCTAAGTAATGTACATAAATAGAGAAATAGTACTATGTAAACAAATATAGCATAATGTTAAACTTCTTTAATTTTCAATAGCATCATTTTAGATCAGATACATAGGCAGCATGGACCAGACATGCACGTTTCGGGTACTAAACCCTCTCTTAAGTTATCCTCAATCTAAATAATGTAATATGACCAAAGAGTGTGGAAGTTATTATATCAACAAAAGTACCGAAAGACGTTGCAGGATGGGTGGGATATGATGCTACAAAACCCACGTTTTAGAAATTTCAAGAAAAGAATATATGATTCTTCTGCAATGATATCCAAGTTAGCAAATTTCTGCCTTCAAAACTGTTGCGCAAGAGGGAAAATTGTCCGTTCGTATTTTGTTTTAATTCGCTTATTGCTTTGATTGAATTTGAATTATTTCTACTTTTTGGTGGCGCAGTATACAATTATTTATTGTGATTTTATTGGTCTTGAGTTATATTCACTTATTTTAGGTCTAGCTACGCCCCTATATTGAACTACGTAAGACTTATTTAATCATGCATGCAAATATTTTAGAAAGTATGAGATAGAACATAACTGAAATAAAAGGTTTATGTTAAAGACAATAGTCTCAGATTAAGTGATACTTCGTTTATCTGTAAATAGCGTGCAATATACAAATAAAAACGTTGGACAGTTTTATTTCTCAATTATAGTGTTTTACTAAGTAATTTGAATACGTTGTTTGAGTTGCAGTTTGTCGACCTGCAGAAGGTTCCTGCCGAAACGTTGTCCAAAGAGCAAACAAGAAATATTATTGAAAGAGTTAGGAATCATGCTCCTCCATGATGGTCTATTTGACGATTTACCTTTATTTTACCAAACAATCATTTCCTCTTGATTTATACTATTTTCAACAGCATTATTTTTCGAGACATAGATGTGTTCTATTTATATTTGGCTACTTTAAAAATCTTAACTATATTCTTAATTTTCATCGAAAGTGAAATATGAACTATTTCTTCAACATTTTCAAATATATATGTACTACTTACTATAATGGAGATCGGAACACATTGCGGCATGTATATTAGTGAGGCATGCTTCTGTTTCAGCACACTTTTGTGTTGAACACTGGTCTGTCTGAGGAAAGAAGAAATCAAATAATCAGTTTGCAGCATCAAATAATATTTATATATAAGAATCATACCTTGTACTTAGAAGTGTGCAGCTCGTAAAAAGTTGCCGGCGAGGGGTTTGACAGTTGTGATTTAAATGTTTTCCCTGCCATGGTCGTCATTGCACTTTCTATGTAGTCACAGCCACATGTTTTGTAGATAAATTTGCGGCTAGCCAAACGGGATGCTTACTCCTCCCGGGCACCTTGTCCAATCTCTAGCTTGCTACAGGTCCGTTAAAAATTATTGTCAACTTCTTCTGAAATTCGGACCAATACAGGCAACAGAGTATATTACTTTGGGTGTTTCACAACCTGCATTTTATGGTGACATTATTAACAAGATAAGACGGATCAAAGATAGACAGCAGCACTATCGAAAATACGTCAGAATCATCAAACGCCTTTTATACCGTGGATATGATCCTAATGTCACCAGACGGACATTAGGCTTGGTACTTGACCAATCTACAGTCTTGAAAAAGCGCATTCTTAAAACTTGCACTCTGACTGACTGTGACGACGGGACTCCGTGACGAGCCCTGTCCAAACCTCTTTAGAGAAGACAGGGCCCCGACCACCTGTCCTCTCTGAATGTCAGTCGGACTCCTCGGGTAATAACATACATGAGCAGAGCACGGATTGTATTATGTACGCCCTCTTTTTATATCCATTTACATATTCATCTGTGTCGCTAGGGCCCCTGCGATTTGCGGTCTTGTTTGTGTGTGGTCATCTGACAGTGAGGAGGTTGTTTTACACCACAATTGTACGTTCTTCGAGACCTCTGGGTAATCGGAAAAGTGGGAGGATTGTGCACACGTAATCCAGGATAACCACACCTTCTGCTATTTCCGTGGCAGATGGCCGTCCTAAGTCCGCACCGGTTGCCCATTGGTCTCGTTGGTTTATGTGTAGTCCTTTGTGTTTGATGTTTCTGTGTTGTACGTTGACGTTCCTTGTCCCTTGTGCGTCTCTTTCTGTGCTTGTCTGCTTTGTGTTTTTGCATTGAGTGTTTTTGGGTTTTGCTGTGGGTGCTGCAACCTGGTGTTGTTGGAGATCCCCTCCTTTGTTTCAGGATTTACATTTTTCATGATCTCTAGATTATATAAAAAGTAAACGCAATCATTTTTAGGGAGTAACCTTTTCTTTTTTTCGAGGGGGAGGGGGGGGGGCATGTCTTTTCTTCATCTGAATTCAAATGATGGTTGCTTGATCATTACTTTTTTCAGCGGTTTGGATCAGAAATTTTTATTCAACCTTCAGGTGGAGTGGGTTTATTTGCAAGTTCTAGCTTCCTTCCCTCTCCCATTCAGAGAAAATAAGAGCTCCCTTTTCTTCCAAAATATCGCATTGAAGCAATGAAGCGTTGAGATCTTACTTGGTACATACCAAGTCATTACTGACCAGCAATTAACCATTGTCCAACGGCGCGAACCATGCACCTTCAATTGCTGGTCAGAAATGACTTGGTGCGTACCAAGTAAATCCTCAACGCTTCAATGATTCAATGCGATATTTTGGAAGAAAGGGAGCTCTTATTTTCTTTCAAAGGGAATGGGAAGGAAGAACTTGAAATAAATAAAAGAACACTCAACCTGGAGGTTTAATTAAAATTTCTGATCCAGACTTTCGGTCACGTGATACCAGATATGACGGTGTTTTGAGCTCCGGAGATAACAACTGTTTTCTCACAGAGAGGGAACTGTAGGTGTCAATTTTTCTGCAAGATCCTTGATTTATGAACATTCTACGAATTTTGATAGTTTGGACAATGATCCCATTCAAAAGTGCATGTAAAAATGTTGCCGACAACAGCTCACATCCAATCTTGATATGTCGACCGTGTTGAGCTCGCTACCTGCTATACAGGAGTCACTGAAGGAAATCAATTCACGGTTGGGTGGAGTTGAGCAGACCGTATCATCAGTGGCGGAGATAAAGGGTGATTTATATATAGTCAAGATGGGATAGAACACCGATTGCGTTTCGTTTCACAGCAGTCAGAAAATGCGACTACGTAGATTGATATTTTGAGAGACCACAATTACTATTTGAGAAATGAACTTTTACTTTTGCGTTCCGTAGTAATGAAAATGGATGGGCGCATGACAAATATACAAAAAGGAATCACCGACCTAAAACGCAGATCAATGCGAGATAACATATTAATACACAACTTTCAAAGCTCTCCTTCCGAAAATCTCGCTGTAGAAATACCCAGTGCCATCAAACAGTATCTAGATTTTGACATCAAATTTGTCAGAATTTTAAGGACCCCAAAAGAAATCCGACAAAAAACCTGTAAGCATCACAGCTAAACTTGTATATCGTGAGGATAAAGACAAACTTTTGGATGCTCAGCGCGACGCAAAAAAAAAAGCGAAAAATCAGACTGCCGTTCAGCATCACGTCCCAGGAACCTCTTCCACTCATCGAAGAACGCAAACGCTTGTTTGGCATAACCGATTCGTTCCGTAATCAGGGGAAAATACAAAAGTCTTCAAAGGGAAGATAGTTCTCCCAAATGATGAAACCTATCATGATGAAGTACAGGAAGGCCAACCTCGACCCCGATTGCGCGAGTGCAAATCATTATATACTCGTGTACCGATTCAAAGATAACAGTGGCTTTGTACATGAAAGTTACCATGACGATGGTGACTTTGGATCCGGGTGTCGCCTGCTTGGCTTTATGAGGGAAAACAAAATATTGAATCGCGCCTTCGTTATCTCGATGTGGACAGATGGAAAGTTTCCTGATTACAGTCGCATTCAAAAGATGCAATATTAATCATTGACATAACAAACGAATTATGTCTCCCCCCAACGGGGAGGAGACATATTGGTTTTGCCTTCGTTGTCCGTCTGTCCGTCTGTCCGTCTGTCACACATCGTGTCCGGGCTATATCTCCTGAACCGTTTGCCCGATCACTTTCATATTTTAGTATGTTGTTGCTTATGACCCGAAGGTTTCACATCACCGTGACCCAAGGTCATGTGACCAAGGTCAAGGTCACTTAGTGCATTTTTAATGAAATTATGCATACATTCCTGTCCGGGCTATATCTCTTGAACCGTTTGCCGGATCACTTTTATATTTTAGTATGTTGTTGCTTATGACCCGAATGTTTCACATCACCGTGACCCAAGGTCACGTGACCAAGGTCAAGGTCACTTAGTGCATTTTTAATGAAATTGTGCATACATTCCTGTCCGGGCTATATCTCTTGAACCGTTTGCCGGATAACTTTCATATTTTATTATGTTGTTGCTTATGACCCGTAGGTTTCACATCACCTTGACCCAAGGTCATGTGACCAAGGTCAAGGTCACTTAGTGCATTTTTAATGAAATTATGCATACATTCCTATCCGGGCTATATCTCTTGAACCGTTTGCCGGATAACTTTCATATTTTAGCATGTTGTTGCTTATGACCCGTAGGTTTCACATCACCTTGACCCAAGGTCATGTGACCAAGGTCAAGGTCACTCAGGGCATTTTTAATGAAATTATGCATACATTCCTGTCTGGGCTATATCTCTTGAACCGTCTGCTGGATCACTTTCATATTTTAGTATGTTGTTGCTTATGACCGGTAGGTTTCATATCACCTTGACCCAAGGTCATGTGACCAAGGTCAAGGTCACTTAGTGCATTTTTAATGAAATTGTGCATACATTCCTGTCCGGGCTATATCTCTTGAACCGTTTGCCGGATAACTTTCATATTTTAGTATGTTGTTGTTTATGACCCGTAGGTTTCACATCACCTTGACCCAAGGTTATGTGACCAAGGTCAAGGTCACTTAGTGCATTTTTAATGAAATTTTGCATACATTCCTGTCCGGGCTATATCTCTTGAACCGTTTGCCGGATCACTTTCATATTTTAGTATGTTGTTGCTTATCACGTAAAGGTTTCACATCACCATGACCCAAGGTCATGTGACCAAGGTCAAGGTCAATTAGTATATTTTAAATGAAATTGTATTTGTTACATGTATTATGTCCAGGCTTAATCTTTTGAACCGTGATGGGATCACGTCATATTTTAGTATGATGGTGCTGATGACCCAAAGGTTTCACACCTCCTTGATCAAAGGTCATATGACTAATGTCAAGTATTACATTTTTTAATGAAATTGTAAATGCTATTGAGTCTGGGCTATATCTGTGGAATCGTATACTGGATCATTCTTATACTATAGTATGCTGTTGCTCAGGATTGGAGGGTTTCTTATCATCTTGACCCAATGTCATGTGCCTTAGGTCAAGATCATTTAGTTCTTTTTAATGAAATTGTACGTACTAATATTGTCTGGGCTATATCTCCTGAACCCTTCTTACAATTGTTTTCATATTTTAGTATGTTGTTTCTAAGGACTAAATGTTTCTTATCACATTGTCCCAACGTCACATGGTTAAGGTAGCTTCTTACTTTGGTAATGAAATTGTACATGCTAAGCATGTCCAGGCTGAAATTGTCTATGCTAATAATGTTTAGGCTTTATATTTTGAACCGTGTATCCAATCACTAATTCAGTTTTTTGTTGCTCATGATCCATACAATGTTAAACGTCTTCAAATTCAATAGCATCATTTAAAAGCAGATAAGTTTGCAGCATGGACCAGACATGCATGTTTCGGGTACTTAACCCTCGTCAGTGAGTGTAGGTTTCAGATCACCTATATCCAAGGTCATGTGACCAAAGTCAATTTCTTTAAATATGCTTATAATGAAATTGTATATGCCAATCATGTTTGGGCTTTACCTCAAACAATGTAATGGATCACTTTCATGTTTTAGTATGATGTTGCCCATGACTCAAAGGACATCATTTTGCATTTTGGCCTAAGGTCAAAGTAACTTAGAGGGAGGGGGGAGACATCTGTTTTTTTATGAAAAACATTTTGTTTAATTAGACAATGATAGAGATGAATACATTGATTGTGACACCGATGACAGCGATGAAAATGAACAGTCATGAATTCAATTTTTTCTCATCTAATCATGAAATCATCTCTGGACATTGTTGATAATTTTGTTCGTTTTGGACAAAGATTCATCCACAGGATTCCTAATAATTAACCATCAACTACAGTCAATTGGCTAGAAATCGCATTTTTTAAGCGACAGTGTCAACTTTTATTCCAATATCCTGCATTTGCTTAAAACACAATTAATCTCATCTTTTCAATATGTAAGTGCAATACATTTATAAAGATTTTGGAAGTTAAATCAAAATTAATTTCCGATAGCTTTACGAGAACTGGAACGACACTTTCAATATTATGACGTCATCAAGAAATTCACGAAAACGTTGATTAACGCATATTTAAAAGTCTCATAGAAAATTTTCCTGTGGATAGAATCAAATGTAAGTTTTCTTAATCAAGGACAGACATAAGTTCAGAAATTTTGAAATTTTGGCGTCCATGTGTTCAATACCTCCTTAAATGGTAATTTCTTGATTCTAGATACATGCATTTCAATAGACAACAAAAGATTTACACTTGTCAATCTATATGGACCAAACAATGACTCCCACGCGTTTTTTGTTAATATTTCTCAAATTATTGATGAATTTTCAAACCCTTATACTATTTTAAGTTGATACTTTGATACAGTGCAAAACCAATCATTAGATACTTACAACTATCGAAATATAAATAATCCTAACGCAAGAAATAAAATCATTATTTTCTATTATCTGATCATCTCCTCACGAGCGTTGTCAATTGTACGATAAAGAACAGCTACCGTTCCGATCATTCTCCTATCTCCTATTTAATTATTAAATTTAACGAATTCAAACAAGGAAGAGATACATGGAAGTTGAATAATTCTCTGTTATACGATTTTGATTATATCAAATTAGTCAACACTCGTATAAAAGAAAGTATTATACAAAATGCAGCTTTAGTATATAATTTGACAACTTCGAATCTATGCCAAAAGGTGAAATTCAACTAAGAATTAATGATCAACTATTTCTCGATAATCTGCTCACGGTAATTCGGGGGAAATCTATATCCTTCTCTTCGTATGAACAAAAAAAGAATAAAGAGAATGCAAAAAAATCTTATAAATAAAATCGAAAAATTAGAATCAAACCTAAGAGAAAATAATATCTAAGAATTTGAAAATGAAAAAGAAGAGCTAGAACAGATCCGTTTACAAAAAATCAAAGGAAATATAAAATGATTCCTAAAATAGAAAAAACTAGATGGCTACTGTTGCAAGCAACAGACGGATTCCTCCTTTATTAGACCTTCCTCGGAACTGAAGTGCTAAAATCCGTATAAAGAAGATGGAAAAAAGAATAGTTGCATTAGTACCATATTAACTTCAGCAAATGAGTCAAAAGAGCTTATGTCTCATTTGGGACTCTTATTTATTTATCAACAAAATAGAAGAAAAAAAAAAAAAAGATAAATACCTTTCATGTTTACGAAAGCTTTAAACTCCATACTCAATCAATATCTAATCCTTTACAATGACTTTCTCAAAAAAGAATTGCACAATGATTTTGCAATGAGATAATTTCTATTAATAGAAAATGACAACAACATGAAACTAATGATATGTAATGCTACTAATAATAAAAAAGAAAGAAACAGAGAACAAGAATAAAAGAGTTATCTATCTTACTATGTAAAGTTCAAATAAGAAGTACTACTTGTGTGAAGAATAAATATTTAAGAACAAAATCCTATCAATCCTATTAGAGTAAATGTTTGTTATGACCTTGAAAAAGTTTATTTGACCTTGAACCAAGGTCATGGATGAAAGATTAGCATTTTTCTTTATTCTCATCAAGATTACTTTTCATCTCTTCAAAGCTCAATATTTTATCAACAAAAGTCTGTTGTGACCTTGAAATCGAACAAATGACCTTGGGTCAAGGTGAAAGGACTTGATGCAAGGGATATTTGCACCAAGTTTGAACTCTCAAGGTCAAATGGTCTTTGTTCTATTGGCAAAAGTTTGTTGTGACCTTGAGAATGAAAATTTGACCTTGGGCCAAGGTCAAGGTGAAAGGGCTTGAATCAATGATTGTATTTATGAAGTTTGAACTGTCAAGGTCAAATAGTCTCTGTTCTATATGCAAAAGTTTGTTGTGACCTTGAGAATCAAAATTTGACCTTGGATCAAGGTCAAGGTGAAAGAGCGTGGCTAAACGATAGTATGTATGAAGCTTGAACTCTGAAGGTCAAATGGTCTATATTCTACAGGCAAAACTTTGTTGTGACCTTGCGAATAAAAATTTGACATTGGGTCAAGTTCAAGGTGAAAGAGCTTGGCTTAACGATAGTATGTATGAAGTTTGAACGCTGAAGGTCAAATAGTCTTTGTTCTATAGGCAATAGTATGTTGTGACCTTGAGAATCAAAATTTGACCTTGGGTCAAGGTCAAGGTGAAAGAGCATGACTAAACGATAGTATGTATGAAGTTTGAACTCCGAAGGTCAAGTAGTCTTTTGTTTATAGGCCAAAATTTGTTGTGACCTTGAGAATCAAAATTTGACCTTGAAAGTAGGTCAGCATTAAATGTCTACCTATAAGTAACCTACCATCCAAGTTTCAACTCGAAATCTCAAAAAATGTAGAAATTGGCACTGTGCCAATTTAAAGTTCCATTTTCAACTCTGAATAGCGCGAAAACCGTAAATATTTTATCGAGCATGTAAGCGTATAAAAGTTTGCAAATTTCCCAAGGAACAAAATAAAACAAACTTTGTTCAAATCCGACGGTTAGTTAAGGAGTTATAAGAGTTTAAAGATTTGACCTTTGATGACCTCCAGCGGGGGCATATGTGAACCATTTGACAAGAAAAAAAAATTCATTCAAGATCTTCATATGCTCTTTCACATGGTACTTTCCGTTTTTTCATGTGATGCTGTACTTTTCTGTAAAGTGTCCGGAACGGTTTGGGGGTAAGAATAATAATAATAAGAATAATAATAAGAACTAGATGGCTACTGTTGCAAGCAACAGACGGATTCCTCCTTTCTTAGACCTTCCTAGGAACTGAAGTGTTGAAATCCGAATAAAGAAGATGGAAAAAAGAAAAGTTGCTTAAGTACCTTATTCACTTCAGCAAATGAGTCAAAAGAGCTTATGTCTAACTTGGGACTCTTTATTTATTCATCAACAAAATAGAAGAAAAAATATTAAGTACCTTTCATCTTTACGAAAGCTTTAAACTCCATGCTCTATCAATATCAAATCCTTTACAATTACTTTCTCAAAACAGAATTGCACAATGATTTTGCAATGAGATAATTTCTATTAATAGAAAATGACAACAACATGAAAATACAGATATGTAATGCTACTAAGAAAAAAAAAGAAGAAACAGAGAACAAGAATAAAAGAGTTATCTTTCTTATACTATGTTAAGTTCAAATAAGAAGGACTACTTGTGTGAAGAATAAATAGTATAGGACAAAAAGTGTAAATGCTACAAGAGTAAATAAATATTAAGACATTGACTAAAATTTGTTGTGACCTTGAGAATCAGAATTTGACCTTGGGTCAAGGTCAAGGTGACAGAGCTTGGTTTAATGATATTATGTATGAAGTTTGAACTTTGAATGTCTAATAATCTTTGTTCTATAGGTAAAAGTTCGTTCTGACCTTGAGAATCAAAATTTGACCTTGGGTGAAGGTTAAGGTGAAAGAGCTTGGTTTAATGATATTATGTATGACGTTTGAACTCTGCAGGTCTAATAGTCTTTGTTCAATAGGCAAAAGTTTGTTCTGACCTTGAGAATCAAAATTTGACCTTGGGTCAAGGTCAAGGTGAAAGAGCTTGGTTTAACGATATTATGTATGAAGTTTGAACTCTGAAGGTCAAATAGTCTTTGTTCTACAGGCAAAAGTTTGTTGTGACCTTGAGATTGAAAATTTGACCTTGAAAGTAGGTCAACATTAAATGACTACCTATAAGTAACTTAGTATCCAAGTTTCAACTCAAAATCTCAAAAACTGTAGAAATTGGCACTTTGCCAATTTAAAGTTCCATTTTCAACTCGGAATAACTCGAAAACCGTAAATATTTTATCGAGCATGTAAGCGTATAAAAGTTTACAAATTTCCCAAAGAACATTTCAAAACAAATTTCGTTCAAATCGCACGGTTAATTTAGGAGTTATAAGTGTTTAAAGATTTGACCTTTGGTGACCTCTAGCGGGGGCATACGTGCACTTTTCGACGACAAAATTTTTTTACCTCTAGATCTTTACATGCTCTTTCACATGATACTATTTGTTTTATCATAAGAAGTGGCACTTTTTTGTACAGTGACTGGATCGATCTGGGGGTAAGAATAATAATAATAAGAATAATAATAAGAACTAGATGGCTACTGTTGCAAGCAACAGACGGATTCCTCCTTTCTTAGACCTTCCTCGGAACTGAAGTGTTAAAATCCGAATAAAGAAGATGGGAAAAAGAATAGTTGCTTAAGTACCTTATTCACTTCAGCAAATGGGTCAAAAGAGCTTATGTCTAATTTGGGACTCTTATTTATTTATCAACAAAATAAAAGAAAAAAAAATTAAGTACCTTTCATCTTTGCCAAAGCTTTAAACTCCATGCTCTATGGATATCAAATCCTTTACAATTACTTTCTCAAAACAGAATTGCACAATGATTTTGCAATGAGATAATTTCTATTAATAGAAAATGACAACAAGATGAAAGTACAGATATGTAATGCTACTAAGAAAAAAAAAGAAACAGAACAGAGAACAAGAATAAAAGAGTTATCTTTCTTATACTATATTAAGTTCAAATAAGAAGGACTACTTGTGTGAAAAATAAATAGTATAGGACAAAAAGTGTAAATTCTACAAGAGTAAATGATTGTTAAGACCTTGAGAATGATTATTTGGCCTTTAACCAATGTCATGGATGAAAGCTAAGTACTGTGATTATTCTCATCACGATTGATCTTAATCTGAGCAAAGCTAAATATCTAATCAACCAAAGTCAGTTGTGACCTTGAAATCAAACAAATGACCGTTGGTCAAGGTCATGATGAAAGAGTTTGATGCAAGGAATATTTGTGTAAAGTTTGAACTCTCAAGGTCAAACAGTCTTTGTTTTATAGACTTAAGTTTGTTGTGACCTTGAAAATCAGAATTTGACCTTGGGTCAAGGTCAAGGTGAAAGAGCTGGGCCCAAGCATAATATGTATAAATTATGAACTCTGAAGGTCAAATAGTCTTTGTTTTGTAGCGAAAAATTGCTTTGACCTTGAGAATGAGAATTTGACCTTGGGTCAAGGTCAAAGTGAAAGAGCATGACTGAACAATTATTTGTATGAAGTTTAAACTCTGAAGGTCAAATAGTCTTTGTTCTATAGGCAAAAGTTTGTTGTGACCTTGAGAATCAGAATTTGACCTTGGGTCAAGGTCAAGGTGAAAGAGCTGGGCCCAAGCATAATATGTATTAATTATGAACTCTGAAGGTCAAATAGTCTTTGTTTTGTAGCGAAAAGTTGCTTTGACCTTGAGAATGAGAATTTGACCTTGGGTCAAGGTCAAAGTGAAAGAGCATGACTGAACAATTATTTGTATGAAGTTTAAACTCTGAAGGTCAAATAGTCTTTGTTCTATAGGCAAAAGTTTGTTGTGACCTTGAGAATCAGAATTTGACCTTGGGTCAAGGTCAAGGTGAAAGAGGTTGGTTTAATGATATTATGTATGAAGTTTGAACTCTGAAGGTCAAATAGTCTTTGTTTTGTAGCGAAAAGTTGCTTTGACCTTGAGAATGAGAATTTGACCTTGGGTCAAGGTCAAAGTGAAAGAGCATGACTGAACAATTATTTGTATGAAGTTTAAACTCTGAAGGTCAAATAGTCTTTGTTCTATAGGCAAAAGTTTGTTGTGACCTTGAGAATCAGAATTTGACCTTGGGTCAAGGTCAAGGTGAAAGAGGTTGGTTTAATGATATTATGTATGAAGTTTGAACTCTGCAGGTCTAATAGTCTTTGTTCTACAGGTAAAAGTTTGATGTGACCTTGAGAATGAAAATTTGACCTTGAAAGTAGGTCAACATTAAATGACTACCTATAAGTAACCTAGTATCCAAGTTTCAACTCAAAATCTCAAAAACTGTAGAAATTGGCACTGTGCCAATTTAAAGTTCCATTTTCAACTCGGAATAGCGCGAAAACCGTAAATATTTTATCGAGCATGTAGGCGTATAAAAGTTTACAGATTTCCCAAAGAACATTTTAAAACAAATTTCGTTCAAATCGCACGGTTAGTTTAGGAGTTATAAGAGTTTAAAGATTTTGCCTTTGATGACCTCTAGCGGGGGCATATGTGAACTTTTCGACGACAAAATTTTTTTTACCTCAAGATCTTTATATGACAACGTCATGAAAGTACAGATATGTAATGCTACTAAGAAAAAAAAAAAGAAACCGAAAACAAGAAGACAAGAGTTATCTTTCTTATACTATGTTAAGTTCAAATAAGATGGACTACTTGTGCGTAGAATAAATAGTATAGGACCAGAAATGTGAATTCTACAGGAGGAAATGTTCGCTATGACCTTGAGAATGATTATTTGACCTTGAACCAATGTCACAGATAAAAGATAAGTATTGGGGGTTATTCTCATCAAAATTGATCTTGAACTGATCGAAGTTCAGTATTTTATCAACCAAAGTAAGCTGTGACCTTGAAATCGAACAAATGACCATGGGTCAAGGTCAAGGTGAGAGGACTTGATGCAAGGAATATTTGTGTAAAGTTTGAACTCTCAACGTCAAACAGTCTTTGTTTTACAGGCAAAAGTTTGTTGTGACCTTGAGAAGGAGAATTTGACCTTGGGTCAAGGTCAAGGTGAAAGGGCTTGGCTCAATGATTATATGTATGAAGTTTGAACTCTCAAGGTCAAAACATCTTTGTTCTATAGGAAAAAGTTTGTTGTGACCTTGAGAAGCAAATTTTGACCTTGAAACAAGGTCAACATTAAATGACTACCTATAAGTTACCTACCATCCAAGTTTCAACTCAAAATCTCAAAAACTGAGGAAATTGGCACTGTGCCAATTTAAAATTCAATTTTCAACTCGTAATAGAGCGAAAACCGTAAATATTTCATCCAGTATGTTATCGTATTAAAGTTTGCAAATTTTCCAAAGAACAATATAAAACAAATTTCGTTCAAATCGTACAGTTACTTTAGGAGTTATGAGAGTTTAAAGATTTGACCTTTGATGACCTCTAGCGGGGGCATATGTGAACTTTTAGACAAGAAAAAAAATTTGAATTGAGATTTTGATATGCTCTTTCACATGGTATTTTCCACTTTATCATATATTGCGGTACTTTTTTGTAAAGTGTCTGGAACGTTTGGGGGTAAGAATAATAATAAGAATAATAAGAATAAAGAAAAGACAATACAATAACAGAAAGGATTCCGACGGAAGTCGGAATCCTTAATAAAGAAAAGACAATACAATAACAGAAAGGATTCCGACGGAATAGTCGGAATCCTTAATAAAGAAAAGACAATACAATAACAGAAAGGATTCCGACGGAAAAGTCGGAATCCTTAACTAGATGGCTACTGTTGCAAGCAACAGACGGATTCCTCCTTTATTAGACCTTCCTCGGAACTGAAGTGTTAAAATCCGAATAAAGAAGATGAAAAAAAGAATAGTTGCTTTAGTACCTTATTCACTTCAGCAAATGAGTCAAAAGAGCTTATGTCTAACTTGGGACTCTTATCTATTTATCGACAAAAAAGAAGAAAAAGACGATAAATACCTTTCAAGTTTAGGAACGCTTTAAACTCCTTGATCTATTCTATCCATTTTGAATCCTTTTAAATTACTATCCCAAAAAGAATTGCACAATGAATTAGCAATGAGAAAATTTCTATAAATAAAGAATGACAACAGCATGAAAGTACAGACAAGTAATGCTACTAAGATAAAAAAGGAAACAGAGAACAAGAATAAAAGAGTTATCTATCTTACTATGTAAAGTTCAAATAAGAAGTACTACTTGTGTGAAGAATAAATATTTAAGAACAAAATCCTATCAATCCTACAAGAGTAAATGTTTGTTATGACCTTGAAAAAGTTTATTTGACCTTGAACCAAGGTCATGGATGAAAGATAAGCATTTTAATTCATTCTCATCAAGATTCCTCTTAATCTAATCAAAGCTCAATATTTTATCGACAAAAGTCTGTTGTGACCTTGAAATCGAACAAATGACCTTGGGTCGAGGTCAAGATGAAAGGACTTGATGCAAGGAATATTTGCGCCAAGTTTGAACTCTCAAGGTCAAATGGTCTTTGTTCTATAGGCAAAAGTTTGTTGTGACCTTGAGAATCAAAATTTGACCTTGGGCCAAGGTCAAGATGAAAGGGCTTGGCTCAATGATTGTTTTTATGAAGTTTGATCTGTCAAGGTCAAATAGTCTTTGTTCTATAGGCAAAAGTTTGTTGTGACCTTGAGAATCATAATTTGACCTTGAAACTAGGTCATCATCAATGACTACCTATAAGTAACCTACCATCCAAGTTTCAAGTCAAAATCTCAAAAAATGCAGAAATTAGCACTGTGCAAATTTAAAGTTCCATTTTCAACTCTGAATAGCGCGAAAACGGTAAATATTTTATCGAGCATGTAAGAGTAAAAAAGTTTGCGAATTTCCCATAGAACAATATAAAACAAATTTTGTTCAAATCCGACGGTTAGTTAAGGAGTTATAAGAGTTCAAAGATTTGACCTTTGATGACCTCCAGCGGGGGCATATGTGAACCATTTGACAAGAAAAAAAATTTCATTCAAGATCTTCATATGCTCTTTCACATGGTACTTTCCGTTTTTTCATATGATGCTGTACTTTTTTGTAAAGTGTCCGGAACGGTTTGGGGGTAAGAATAATAATAATAATAAGAATAATAACTAGATGGCTACTGTTGCAAGCAACAGACGGATTCCTCCTTTATTAGACCTTCCTCGGAACTGAAGTGTTGAAATCCGAATAAAGATGATGAAAAAAGAATAGTTGCTTTAGTACCTTATTCACTTCAGCAAATGAGTCAAAAGAGCTTAAGTCTAACTTGGGACTCTTATCTATTTATCGACAAAAAAGAAGAAAAAGACGATAAATACCTTTCAAGTTTAGGAAGGCTTTAAACTCCTATATCTATTCTATCCATTTTGAATCCGTTTAAATTACTATCCCAAAAAGAATTGCACAATGAATTAGCAATGAGAACATTTCTATAAATAGAGAATGACAACAGCATGAAAGTACAGACAAGTAATGCTACTAAGATAAAAAAGGAAACAGAGAACAAGAATAAAAGAGTTATCTATCTTACTATGTAAAGTTCAAATAAGAAGTACTACTTCTGTGAAGAATAAATATTTAAGAACAAAATCCTATCAATCCTACAAGAGTAAATGTTTGTAATGACCTTGAAAATGTTTATTTGACCTTGAACCAAGGTCATGGATGAAAGATAAGCATTTTAGTTAATTCTCATCAAGATTTCTTTTTATCTATTCAAAGCTCAATATTTTATCAACAAAAGTCTGTTGTGACCTTGAAATCGAACAAATGACCTTGGGTCAAGGTCAAGGTGAAAGGACTTAATGCAAGGAATATTTGCGTCAAGTTTTAACTCTCAATGTCAAATGGTCTTTGTTCTATAGAAAAAATTTTGTTGTGACCTTGAGAATGAGAATTTGACCTTGGGTCAAGGTCAAGGTGAAAGGGCTTGGATCAATGATTGTATTTGTGAAGTTTGAACTGTCAAGGTCAAATAGTCTTTGTTCTATAGGCAAAAGTTTGTTGTGACCTTGAGAATCATAATTTGACCTTGAAACTAGGTCACCATCAATGACTACCTATAAGTAACCTACCATCCAAGTTTCAACTCAAAATCTCAAAAACTGTAGAAATTGGCACTGTGCCAATTTAAAGTTCCATTTTCAACTCAAAATAGCGCGAAAACCGTAAATATTTTATCGAGCATGTAAGCGTATAAAAGTTTGCAAACTTCCCAAAGAACAATATAAAACAAATTTCGTTAAAATCGCACAGTTAGTTTAGGAGTTATAAGGTTTTAAAAATTTTACCTTCGATGACCTCTAGCAGGGGCATATGTGAACTTTTCGACAAGAAAAAAAATTTAAATTTAGATCCTGATATGCTCTTTCACATGATACTTTCCATTTTTTCATATGATGCTGTACTTTTTTGTAAAGTGACCGGAACGGTTTGTGGGTAAGAATAATAATAATAATAAGAATAATAAGAATAAAGAAAAGACAATACAATAACAGAAAGGATTCCGACGGAAGTCGGAATCCTTAATAAGAATAAAGAAATGACAATACAATAACAGAAAGGATTCCGACGGAAGTCGGAATCCTTAATAAAGAAAAGACAATACAATAACAGAAAGGATTCCGACGGAAGTCGGAATCCTTAATTAAAATGGCCAAATTATTACCTCTCAAACGGAAATACTTAATGAAACAAAAAAATATGAAAGGTTATACTCAGCACGACAACCATCATCAGATATAGACTTGTGTGAAACTTTTAAAGATATTACTGTTCCTAAATGAAATAACCATGAATCAGAAAAATAAGAAGGAAAGATAATTCTATCAGAAACTACACATGCTCTTAAGCAGATGAAGCATAACAAGAGTCCCGGGTCAGACGGATTTCCTCCGGAGTTCTTCGCTGTCTTCTGGAAAGATTTGTGTCACTTTGTAGTTAGGTCTTTAAACAACAGCTACGATAAAGGGGAATTTTCTGTAACACAAAGAGAGGGGGTCATAACTTGTATCCCTAAAGACAATAAGCCAAAATTCCTATTAAAAACTGGCGCCCCATCACACTTATGAACTCTGTGTACAAAACTGGGTCAAGCTGTATCGCTAACAGAATAAAATTGGTTTTGGATAAACTCATCAGTAATGAACAAACAGGTTTCATGAAAGGTAGGTATATAGGCGAAAATACCAGGCTAATATACGACATAATGCATTATACTGAAGAAAATGATAGTCCCGGTCTTTTACTTTTTATTGATTTAGAAAAAAAGCATTTGATTCGGTTTCTTGGTCTTTCGTTCAAAAAGTTCTCTCCTTCTTTAACTTTGGCGACAGTCTGCGAAATTGGGTAAAAACCCTTTGATCTAGAGTTAATTTGTGTGGCCATCTCATTGACAAAACGCAAGTCAAATGGATCGGTAATAAAAAATTCTCAAACGAAGTTTCATGTCGAAGATGTGGGTCTGAAATAGGGACAAACCAAATTTACTCTTCTCGGATTAAATTTTGACGTAAATCTAGAAAACATTTGTACAATTATACAATTAACTTTAATAGTAAATACAAAAAGTTAGAGAAATAATTAAATATTGGGATAAAAGAAACATTTCACCTGTAGGAAGAATTGCTATAACCAAGTCATTGTTGATATCACAACTAAATCATCTTTTTCTTTCTTTACCCAATCCTGATCAAAACCAGATAAAATCATTGAATCAAATAATTTACTCATTTATTAGGAACAACAAACCCGATAAAATCAAGCGAAAAATTATCAGCTTGAATTAACTTAGAAGCATATATTCATGCTTTAAAATCTACTTGGATTCGAAGAATCTTAAACACAGAAGGTATTTGGCAAAATCTTTTATTGCAGACTACAAATATTTACAAGATTATGTTTCTCGGCTCTAAACATTTAGAAGAGACTATAGCTATTCAAACGAATAAATTTTGGAAAGACATGTTAAACAACTGGCTAAAGATCTATAGATTAGAAAACGCTAGGACTCTGAATTTAAGTTTAAAAGAAGGAGATCTCCAACAAGACCCCGCTGCAGCATCAACAGCAAAACACCAATATGGTATTACGATGAAATAAAAGTAAGTAATTGTAATTTATTTTACAAACATTGGTACCAGGAAAATGTGGTCTTTATAAATGATTTATTAAAAGAAGGAAACATTTTTTACACTCATGATGAATTTTGCGAAAAATACCAAATTCGAACAATTTTTTTAGGTAATGAGGGCATCATAAGATCAATAAAATTGTTTCTGAATAAACAGAATAAAAAGAATTTCGTGAAAACACTCTATCCTATTATACCGATTTCGATACAACAAATCATGAAAACGAAGCAAGGCTGTAAACACATTTATCAGATTCTCAATCTAACTACAGTAACTATTTTATCTCAAAAGAAATAGAAAATGATTTTTGATGATTTAACTCCTGCATCTTTCAAAGCAATATATAGTTCAATTCAAAATTTGAATGACACACAATTACAATGGTATCAATACAGAATAAATCATAAAACCTCTTTGTACATTTTGTTCTGATCAAATAGAAGATATTTATCATATGTAATGGTCATGCGAAAAAGCCCAGACATTACTTACAGAGACTACAAATAATTTCAAAGAGAATTATGGGATATACCTTGACATCTCCTAAAAATATTTCTCACTAGGACCTTATAACAAAAACGCAACTGCAACAAATCTTATAATGTTATATATATAATATTTCATATACAAATGTAAATGCCAAAAACGAAATCTTAATCATAATAATCTTCTGAATTATCTCAAATTTATGGGTAACGTACAAAGAGACATATTTATCCAAAAAAGAAAGTTACCAAACTTCAACAAAATATGGGACCAAAGGATCCGACCTCTTACTTAATCATTCTAGACGCAGTAGGCAATAATGTACATTTACTCTTCTTGTATCATTTTCCATCTTTTTTTTCACACCTTTTTTCTCCACTAACACTTTTCCCCCTAACCCACATGCACTCTATCTTTCCACATATATATACCCCCCCAAAAAAAATTGTACATTGCAATAATAATTGAGTATATTGTTTCATCTATATATGTATTTTGTAATGAGCAATACCAAAAAAAATAAATAAATATAAAAAAAAATCTGATCCAGACAGCAGAATAAAAAATGATGAAGCAACCATCATTTGAAAAAAAGAGAAATGGTTGCTCCCTAGGAAATGACTGAGTATACTTTTTTATAATCTAGAGATCAAAGAGAATATTGTAATTCTAAAATGTTTAAAATGATCAATAAACAACATTGGCAAAACAAAAAGGTAAATAAATATATATAAATAAATTAATAGGCCTTACTTTTTGTCCATTCCTCCAAATACCGTATCGGATAAATTAAGTTCGTTAACTTCGTTTGTTTGATGGCACAAACTGATATTTGTGTTCCATTATCCATGAACATGTCTATATATACATAATATGAATCTAGGTGTTGCCTACAGGAGAGCGCAGCTACTTGGCTGTGTTGCCCTCAGATTTACTTAATTCACAAAGAGATTATACTTCCACAGATCAATGTGTAGGTTTCAAACCAGAAAAAAAATGTACACCCCTAGGACGATTTACTCCCTCCGATTTTTTTCATACCATGTGACATCAATCTTGGAGTTTGACCTACTTTTTCAAAAAAACAAAACAAAACAAAACATTAATTTGATAAAACTGACACAGTCATGTGCAAAGATATAGCGTAATGTTTCAGGTTTGATCCCCGGTCTACTTGCATCCCCCTTAGCTGTTGCACATACACTATCTAGAGAGAACAAGAGATTTTATCAACATTTCTGTAAGAAGTTGTCTTTATTAACCATCATACAGCAGGGCTCTCTATCAGCCTAATTTGGGGCTCATATTCGGCCCAAGGCCATATTCAAAATAGTATCTTTTTTCCCCAATATTGACAATTTTTCCCAATTTCACACCTCATGGAAAATTCAACATAATAAGTTAAAAATTTTCCATTTCAAGCGAAAAGGCATCCTTGAACTTATTTTATATATTTTCCCAATTAATGAGAAAATGCTGTTATTTTCCCCCAAATTTCAAATGACGTGGGCCCCAGTTCCAAAAATGGGCGTGAGAGCCCTGTACAGGAAGATACATATATGTCGGTACCTCCTTCCCCTTTGTAAACTGTTGAGAAATAATTCAAAGACTAAACATGCTGGATGGAGAACCATAGAATCTTTGCTAGAATGCACTAAAGGTTTGGACTATTTCAAACTTTACCGTCCGCGATATTCTTTTTCAACGTGTTCAATAAACAATATTGAAAAAAATCCATTCTATTTTTATATGTTTCAATAGGAGTGTGATTGATTGAATTTTAATGAGAATGGATCTCGATAAATAAATAGATCGTATGAATTTTATATCTGCATATCATTGAGGAACGTCTCGGATAATTTCCATGGATCTTTTTTTTTTTAAATCTTTTTAGTAAATTTTATTATTTTAAAAGTTTGATGTCTGCCTTTTTCATATATATTTATCTTTTTTTGTTGAAATAGAAACAGATTTGAAATTATAAAAGCTAGGGATGATATCGCGTGATTTCCGACAGAATCAGTTTTCAGCAGTATAGTATTCCCTAGAAGCAAGGTGAATGTCATATTCACAATATATTTAATATAGGCTAGCGTATATGTGTGGGTACATGGGGTGAGGAGAGTCATGCATGAATATTCACAATATTTTTTGCATACCATGTATATCAAATATAAAGAGAAATTAATAAATAAATCTTTGCCGGAAATCTATTTCAAAAAACTTTATCTCGGTTCAATTAATGAGTAAATTCCGAAAGCCGTCCTGAGACACTACAATTACTCAGTGACCACAACGTTTACTTACTTGTAAGTCAGTTGAAACGAACAGCACTTTGCCGTGAAAAATGGAATAAACAGCGCTTTATCGCGAAATAAACATTGTGCAGAAAATTGAAATGAACAATGATAAGTTAACTCTCGTGTTTTTTCCAATTCTTTGAATTACCTTTAGTCAATTTCAATGATTCGTTCTGTATCAATGATTGTAATTATGTATGGTTAAAGCACTGCAATACACCTGCGTTTAGCTATCAATCTTTGTAAATTAAATATGTACACGGAGAATCACGTGCAGGGTCGCACGTTTCGGCATATTTGACGTCACATCACGACGTCAGAGCAAACCTTACTTAGTACGACATTTAAGTTGCCCACAGAGACATTTTTATTGACCGTATGAAAAAAGCAGAAAATTTGTCTGAAAACTGTTTTAACATCACCTGCATGCGAGAGAGTTAGCATAAGTGGACATACTTCTTGTTTTCAAATCTCTTATAATCATTTTTGTCTGCTTTTCATAAGCAGTCCAAATTAATTTCACTAGCGTCCTCTTGCGTTATTTTTAGAATTTAAATTTCTGCATTTACTTCACAGAGTGCGCGTCTCCAAATTTCCTGCACGGTCGATTCAGTAGCATATCCAAATAAAATCTATGCTCAGATCAGTCCATATTCTAAGAAATCACTTTCTAATGTATCAAAATAGTCCCCATCGGTCTAAGGAAATCGTCATGAGAAACAATTTACTTTATTATACAAACACAGTCCTGATCTAATCGATAATGTGGAAAAAATACATAAAATAACTTATGCGATACTTTTATTGCCCGTTACCATGGTCACGAGACGGTGTTTAGAAAAAGTTTACTCATTATTTTTTCAAGCAAGACCATAGGGTAACAAAATATAAAAAAAATTAAGAAAATCTAATTTTGTGACATTCCATGTTTATAAGCAAAAAGTTCAATGCTTACTGACATGGCCTCTTAACCCTCGTCAGTGATCCTCAATCTAAACAATGTAATATGGTCAAAAAGAGTGAAAGTTATGTCCAAAAATGAACCGAAAGACGAGGCAGAATGGATTGGATATGATGCTACAGGACCCACGTTTTAGAAATTTCAGGAAATTTCGATAACTGAAATTTTTCAAATGCGTAGAAGAAACGATCAACTTTGATCGAACTTTGCTACATGGCCCACAGAGACTCCTGGTCCACCAGCAGTGACACTCACCAAGTGGTACAGATGTTAAAAACGTCTTCAAATTCAATAGCATCATTTAAGAACAGATAAATTTTCAGCATGGACCAAACATGCACGTTTCGGATACTTAATCCTCGTCAGTGATCCTCAATCTATAGTAAAAAAAAAAGTATAAAATGTACCGAAAGACGTAGCAGGATAACATATCAACTGATAAGTCATGCCAGAGAAGTACCAAGTATACATATTTTTTTCTGAGAGCTAGGCGTCTTTCAGATAAGCTTCTCAGTCAGGGATACGTTCGTCACTGAGGGAGTTAACCGGCCGATAGGGGAACTCATCATATTCTATGTAGTCCCACTGTCCAGAATGGTGGATGATATTCTATCTTAGACAAATTTGAACCATCCAATCACATAATATACTTGTATCTTCCGAAATGGAAGTAACCCGATGTGATATTTCTGCCGAATGGAATCGACGGGTGATACATGCCAGTAGGAGATGCTGACTCTTCCTTGGGCACCTGGTCTCATTCCCATATTATGAATTGGAATCATTTCATGTGGTGGAGGTTTCTGTTTGTTTGCTCTGGTTCCCGTTTTATTCTGATTGTGTGTGCCTTCGGTTTATGATTTTGTGAATTATTTATTTTGTACTGTATATTGGATATGGTCATCGTCCTGTCATACAACCGAATACAATTTATTACTTACTATATAATGAATTTCTATAAAAATCTTTCACTTCTGTAGTTGTTACATTTCAAGAAATACAATCAGGTATGTATGCCGATAAACTTTCTTTTAAAAAGTCTTACCCTTTTAATGTCCTTTTTGTCCATATATATGGTATCCTGATCGATCACCTTTCCTTCCGGGAGTTCGTTCAATGCCATTATGTTTAACATACACATCTTATTTTTTGTATGAAAATTTAAAGATCTGCAGAGTGTCTGATTCGCGCAAATCAAAGTACAATGCCCTATAGAATTGGAGTCAAATTCTTCAAGCATTAACTTAGTATCCATGCTAACCCCGTATTGAAGATCGCCTCTTCTATAAGTAGCAGCTATAACAGTCTGACATAAACTTATACGAGGAAGTATAGATGTTAGAAAGAGAATATACAATAACATCATTTCGTATTTCTGCTATACCCTTATATAGTTGTACCTTGTCCCTGTTCAAGTTGCTTCGAGCTACCTTGATATGAAAATGAAAACATGAAGCAGATCAAGATTATTCATATATTGCTGAAGTTATCCCATCAAGAATGCTTCGATCTGTCGAAGTGTAAAGCAGCCAATAGCAGTCCTTGAAATAGCCAATAGCAGTCCGTGAAATGGCTCACTTCAGATAGTAGAATGTGAATGTGTAATCAATTCATGCTTTTTTGGCTGGAACCATTTCATAATGCTCTTGGAGAATGAAAGCACTATGATTTCATCATTGTCTTGGGAAACAAAATTGTATACAGAGAGTTAGTCGTACTTTGTTGATACAATATCTTAGCTTCTGACTTCAACTTCACTTACAGATACATAGACGATGTGTTGTCCATCAATAATCCAAAAAGATACTTAGCTTCTGACTTCAACTTCACTTACAGATACATAGACGATGTGTTGTCCATCAATAATCCAAAATTCGCGGATTACCTGAGCAGTATCTATCCTTCGGAGCTTGAAGTCAAAGAAACTACAGAGACAAATAATTCAGCATCCTATTTGGACATAATGTTGTCCTACGACACTGATGGTCACATGAACACCTCACTCTATGACAAACGTGACGACTTCAATTTCAGCATTACGAAATTTCCTTTTCTGAGTAGCAACATCCCTTCATCGCCTGCTTATGGCGTGTTCATATCTCAGTTGATACGCTATGCCAGAGCAAGTACCAAATATACGGATTTTGTTCTGAGAGCTAGGCGTCTTTCAGATAAGCTTCTCAGTCAGGGATATGTTTGTGACCGACTAACATCGTCACTGAGGAAGTTCTACGGTCGATATGGGGAACTCGTCATACACTATGATGTCCCACTATCCAGAATGGTGGATGATATTCTGTCATAGACCATTTGAACCATCCAACCAAAGATTGTACTCTATATCTTCCAAAATGGAAGTAACCGGATGTGACAGTTCTACCGAATTGAAGCGACGGGTGTTGCATGCAAGCAGGAGATGCTTACTCTTCCTGGGCACCTGGTCTCACTCTCATATCGGGAGTTCGCTTCTTTTCATATGGTGGAGGTTTTTGTTTTTGTTTGCTTTGGTTCCTGTTTTATCCTGATTTTGTATGCCTTCGGTTTCTGATTTTCTGAATTATCGATTTTGTACTGTAGACAGGGATATGGTCATTATCCATATTTGTCATTACTAACATGCACTGAAATTGATCATTTAAGCCACTAGGACGGTGCCTCTTTTTGGTGGACTGATCCCCGAAAATAGTGTCCCCTATATTTTACAATTTTGAATTGAAATATATTTGTAAACTCACCGTCGCCATTTGATATTTATTTCAATATTGACAATCCCAATTGATTTTTAATATTTTGATACGTATTTTAATCTACAAAATACACATTCGATTGCGTAAACAATGTTTACGGAACAGGAGATAGAAATGGGAACATGTGATACAAATATCTTGTCATAGGGCCGGGGGATTCTTTTTTCGTGAAGGAACACTCTGATTCGAACAAAAAGTACACCGAAGACGATATGATCCGGATGCTTGGTTTTTGATTGACAACATTTTTGTAGTGCTTGGAGGAAACGTATTCCAGCAAATAGTTGGGCACTCTCCTCGGACACCTGAGTGCAACTCTCCCCGGGCACCTGATCCCACTTCGGAATGTTGTTCATTCCGGGTTCGCAACCGTTCCGATGGGAATTCTCACGATTTTGCCTTGCCTTCTCGATTTTGAGACTGAATAACTGTTAGGTATTTCTTTGATGTTAATTGTCATACCCATCGGTATCAATTGCGCCCCACTGCTTGCGGACTTATTCTATATTCATACGAAGCTGACTTCATCCAGACCTTCTCTCGACTAGGCCAAAGCATCTCGCATCTTCATTCAATATTACCTTCAGATACACAGATGACGTATTGTCCATCAGTAATCCGAACTTTAAGGATCATCTACATGAAATCTATCCTCATGAACTAGAGATCAAAGAAACAACCGAGAGTGTCAGACCCGCTTCGTACTTAGATATACTTCTATCTTTCGACGAACCTCACTGTATGACAAGACAAAACCTACTTTGAAAAAGAAAAGTCCGATTCTGAAAATAAAAGAAGGAATGGTATCAAGACCCTGTTGCAGCACCAACAGCAAAACATGAACACCTGATCCGAAAACACTGAAGATGAGCATACCAAGAGACGGAGAAGAGATACACGACATAAAAACATGAAACATAAAAGGCTACACATAAACCAACGAGACCAATGGGTAACCGGTGCCGACTTTGGACGGCCATTTGCCACGCAAGTAGCAAATGGTGTTGTTATCCTGGATTACGTGCGAACAACCCTCTCACTTCTCCAATTACCAAGAGGTCTCGAAGAACGAACAAGTGTGGTGTAAAACAACCTCCTCACTGTTAGATGATCACACACAAACAAGACCGCAAAACGCATGGGCCCAACAACATAGATGAATATATATGTAAATGGATATGAAAAGAGAGCATACGTAATACAGTCCGTGCTCTGCCGGCTGTAGCTAAAGTACACTGAAACAAATATTATTCAGATCTTAAACTTCCTGATCAACATCATTTTTATGGTGTTTGGAGGAAAGGTCTTCCCACAAATTGTCGACATTCAATGGGGACCAATTGTGCCCCACTCCTTACCGACATTTTGCTTTACCCGTATGAACTCATTCAATCTTTGGTCTCTGAAGGGAAAGGACACTTAGCTTCTGACTTCAACTTCACTTACCAGATATACAGACGATGTGCTGTCCATCAACAATCCAAAATTCGCGGATTACCTTAGGCACGGTCTATTTGATATTCTGGGGGGGGGGGTGAATTTTTTTCGATAAAAATATTTTTGCTATGAATTTTGATGAAAAAAAATTGCTTATGGTGTGACAGAAAACAATTATCTTGCTGTTACTAGTAATCTGAATTTGAAGAATAACCATAAAAGTAGCATGAAATTCCTGAAATTTTTCGGCTCGTTTCGCTCGTCACAGTTTTCACTTTGTATAAAAAGTTTTGGCTCGCTTCGATCGCCACAATTTTCTTCTTAATAGCAAGTTCATATTTGACAAATATTAAAAATATACATGTGACTGAAAAAAGGGGCTTCCTTAAATGCTTAAATACATTATCAATATAATTTATCACTTTTAATAGATGCATGTATCCATGGTCTAATTTTATATATACAAGCTTGGAAAGAGAATTTAATTAAGTTTTTCACTAGTTTACATTTCTAAATTAAAAAAATTGTCTAGAAAACCCTCTCTTCAGGCCCTCTTATATGTTACATGACCTTATATACATTTTGCTTACTGAACATTATACATCATATTGTATAAATCTTTGATCTCTCTCAGTTTAGAAGTGAATACAATAATGTCGAAGGTTTCCAACTCTATACCTTCTTGAAGAAAATTTCAAACCAATGTCCATTTTTATGTAAAACAAGTTTCAAACCAATCTCCATTTTTATGTAAAACAAGTTTTACATAGAAAATAAAGTAATGTTTAGAGTATTTTTTGTGTTTTTGTGTTTATTGAAAAAACACAAACATTCTTAGTATACACATTAATTGTTAGAAAAATAAATAAGTCCGGTTCGAAAAAATATGTTGCTCTGACAACCCCCCTCCGAAACAGAATCTATCTGTCGGAGCTTTATTGTTATTATCATTAAGAAGTAAACGAAAAAGTTCCTTAATTCCACGTACATGTTCTCACAATTCCTTTTAAATTACCTGGTAAAACTATATCAATTGATAGAATAGTACCGCTAGTTTTTTCCTCACGGCGATAACATGTGACCACTGAAGTGTTTTAAGATTTCACTGAGTAGCATTCTGTCATGTGATTTTCATATATAATTTAAAAGGTTTAGGAATCGTTACTTCAACATATATGAATTAAAACACAGAAATGACTTTAGTTGAATAGAAAATCATAAATAACATTCTTAAATATTGAAGACTGCAACCCGATTTTTTCGGGGAGGGGGAGTTAAGAAGCAGACCTATCTAATTTTACAAATTTTGACCTACAAATACGCTCTACGCTTTTGCTGCTCATTTTTACAAACGCGGATGTCATAAATTTGTATAAGAAATCTTTCATTTCAATACATTTTGACGTCAGCATTTAAAAAAATTCTCTGGCTCACTTTCGCTCGCCAGAATTAATCGCATCGTGTACGTTATCCTCAAATGATGCTGCACTTTCCTGTTTACAACACATATACATTACATCTAGGTCAATAAACAAGGGCACTGAAAAAAAGAAACGAAAAGAAACTGAAAAAGATACGAATAGTGGATTTTATTCAAATTCTCGAAAAAAAAAATCGCTGGCTCGCTCTCGCTCGCCATTTGTTGTATTTACATATTAGAACTGACAATCAACAATCAAGTACTATGATGTGAAAATTCAAGAAGCTTTTTGCTCTCCATTCACCTGTTTTTATTAATAATTGGAAACAGAACTAACAAAAACTTTATTTTCTTGTGTGTGTGTTTTTTTTTTGCTCGTAACAAAATTCGGACTTTATGAGCCCCCCCCCCCCCCCCCCAGCAAAAAATTCCAATATCCGCCTATGTTTTTATACCGTAAACATATTTCCAAGCAGCATTACTGTATTACTGTTAGAAACGTGGAAATATTTAAAACACACGAGTAGACTACAAAAATAGTATAATATTCGTTGTTACTTGAATTGTGTAAATGTTTTTTTCAAATGTCAAAGTAGGAAAAAGACGATGTTTTTTTTTTCTCTGCATTGCAATCAATTGTTTATACTACACTTTACTTTCCTTAATTACACTTTATTTAGCAAATTTTTACACTTTTTGGTAAGAAACAGGTACTGGGAGGTCTGGAGAAGAATCCAAATATCCATTTTTTCCCCGTGTCCATACATAATTCATTATTGAATGTACGTGTGATATTAATTTCGTACATGTACGTTTATCGAGAAAGGGGTTACGTAACTATGTTACTGAAAAATATATACATACAAAAGAAATGTTGTCTGAAAATAAAGAAAATTTATTCACATTTGATAGTTCCTATGACGTTCACATAGATAGAGGGGGTGCATGCCCCTCCCCCCTCCTCCGATACACAAGTCTTACATCCCCCACCCCACCCCCATTTCCCCGCCAAAATTTCCTACGACCTGTCCTAGGATAATCACCATGGTATTCAAAAGAAAGATTCTTTATTTATAAATTAAATTTACCAGAACTACCACTAGGTAAAGGTACGGTTTGAATACCCGTTATATGTAATGCTTCAGTGGTCACTTGTAATCGCCGTGAGGAAAAAACTAGCGGTACTATTCTATCAATTGATATAGTTTTACCAGGTAATTTAAAAGGAATTGTGAGAACATGTACGTGGAATTGAGGAACTTTTTCGTTTACTTCTTAATGATAATAACAATAAGTCAAAGAAACTACAGAGACTAATAATTCAGTATCCTATTTGGACATAATGCTGTCCTATTACACTGATAGTCACATGACAAACGCGACGACTTCAGTTTCAGCATGACAAACGTTCCTTTTCTGAGTAGCAACATCATGCCTGCTTATGGCATATCCCATTTTATACGTTACGCCAGAACAACAAGCAAATATACAGATCTTGTTCTGAGAGCTTCTCAGTCAGGGATACGTTTGTGATCGACTAACATCGTCACTGTCAGCGTTCTACGGTCGATATGGGGAACGCATGATGTCTCATTGTCCAGAATGGTGGATGATACTCTGTCTTACATTATTTGAATCATCTAACCACGGGCTATACTTGTATCTTCCGAAATGGAAGATTTCTACCGAATTGAATCGACGGGTGTTGCATGCATGCAGGAGATACTGACTCTTTCTTGGCACCCGGTCTCATATTGGGAGTTCGCATCGTTTCATGTGGTGGAAGTTTTTGTTTGTTTGCTTTGGTTCCGGTTTTATCTTGATTTTGTATGCCTTCGATTTATGGTTTTCTTAATTATCGATTGTGTACTGTGTATTGGGATATGGTTACTGTCCATATTTGTCATGCTATTAAATTTGAAAACATTTAAAAATGAATATGTTAAAACTGTATTAATTTGGCTTTAAAAGCGGCTTCTTTAATACGCCCCGTACTTGCACTGCACTTCGGAGATTGTTCACTTTATAAAATCAAGAAGTAACAACTACCTAGCTGTGATGTGTTGTCCAGTAATTCCCCGAGTCGCATGAACCAATTAAATTATTTGAATTTGATTGCTTCACGTGACGAGGGAAATTACTGGACAACACGTCACAGCTAGGTAGTTGTTATTTCTATTCTAATATTTTTCTGCAGACGACAATGGACGGAGCTTAGCGGACTTGAAGTTTGTTGGAGGTTTTACACCAGGCGAGTTCTAAGCTCGAGAATGAAAGGAACTTATCGGAATGGAATTTTGTTGGAGATTTTAAGCCAGGCGAGTCCTACAGTGCATATAGGGAGAACATCTCAAGTCATTTGTGATTCTATGAAGCTGTGTTATTGTCTCCGTCTGTTTGTACAATTTTTCTTTTCTCGTGAGAAAGTTCTGTTTTATATTCAAAACTTTGTATAAGCCTATAAAATCTGGGGGGGGGTTTTTATCTTATTGCAGGTATTGTGTTTGACTTCATACAAGGAGCTCACACGTTTCTTTTTTATTCTCTTTTCACTGAATCATTACTTTTAGTATTCTCCATTTTAGAGAAGTCTGCAACAAAAGGCTTCACCAATGGAATGGACATGCATTGGTTGGTTCCTTATCATATTAACAAGCAAATTGTTAAATGTATTGTCTTTAAGTTTATATGTTTCACTTTTGATAATTTTCATAGGTATAATTTCGTGATATACATTTATGAGTGCTGAAATATTTTAATGGCGCTGTCTTTATGGGAAAATTTGAGGAACATATTAATGAAATTGTTTCAATGTCTCATTGCATTACCTACTTTAACACGATAATATCAATCAATGGACAAGGAAATCACTTTCTGTTACATCACATTATTGTGGATTTGGGATTTTATGAAAGTTGATTTCATAGATAATTTTCTGGAAAATGGAAAATATAATACTAATATTTTCTAATCCACTTCGGATCTATATATCTGTAACAGACTTCTTTATTCTGAGAATTTTCAACTTTACGTTATTTTGTGACAAAATAATAAGGGTCAAAGATTTTCCATCGAACATGCGATAGAATCCCTTGATATATCGTAAATGATCCTGGCATGAAGACAATCTTCTGACCAGCACATCATTAAGAGTTGCATAATGTCTGTTCCTGTCGAAGCAAAGGGGCGTCTTAAATGGAAATCATTCTATTGTGTATGCGCATCCTATTCAGCGTTTCTACATAACGTTTCCAGCGAAATAGAACAATATAGAGAAGTAAGATAGCGAAGAACGTTAAAAAATGTCCAACTTGCACAAGAGGAAATTACGGAAGCATAGAGGGGACAAGTGCGATTTTATTATCTCTTGGCCACGACATAATTATCTCGTGGCCACGACTTAGTGTCTCGTGGCCACGACTTAGTATCTCGTGGCCACGACTTATCACTCGTGGCCACGACTTATAACTCGTGGCCACGACTTATAACTCGTGGCCACGACTTATAACTCGTGGCCACGACATACTTATTTTGTGGCCACGACTTAGTATCTCGTGGCCACGACTTACTAACCCGTGGCCACGACATAATCCTGCGTTTCTATTGGTTGATTATCTCGTGCACACGACCTACTAAGTCGTGGCAACGAAATAATTAAGCAATGAAATTAGTGAATATTTAAATATTTAAGTCAATTTTTTAGAAATTTATACATGCACATCCCTTTGTAGATTTATTTTTTTTAAGTCATATAAGCTCACTGGACAAATATTCCAAGAGATATTCAACTCACCTGCGATTGCACAAAAAACTTGCTGTTACATTTTAATTAGCTCACCTGAGCGAAGCTCAAGTGAGCTATTGTCATAGTACGCGGGCCGGTGTCTTCCAACCGTCGTTAACTTTTAAAACATTTTCGACATCTCCTCGACATACACTGCACAGAATTTCACGACACCTTACAGGTAGCAAGTGCTCAAGGACATCAAACATATTGTCCAATATCATTCTTTTGTCTGCTATTCAGGTGAGCGATGTGGCCCCTTGGGTCTCTTGTCCTATGACCTTGAGAAAAAAGCTTTGTCCTCCCCTCGCAGTAAGAGCACGACACTTATTGATTGTAAAGGTCAGATGTCATAAGTCGAGATTACAATGAACCATGATATAAAACGCTTGTGGTCACTCTAGAGGTCACAATTTTTATTCTTCATCAAGCTTTGCAAGTAAGTAGGCAAGGATGAGAAGATGACATCCCTTTTGATTAAAAAAAATGGCTATTATGTCGTGGCCACGAGATAATAAAGTCGTGGCTACGAGTTAGTAAGTCGTGGCCACGAGATAATTATGTCGTGGCCACGAGTTTCTAAGTCGTGGCCACGAGACAATAAGCCGTGGCCACGAGATAATTATGTCGTGGCAACGAGTTAATAAGTCGTGGCCACGAGATAATAAGTCGTTGCCACGAGATAATAAAAAAAATCTCACATGTCCCTCTATGCTTCCGTAGGAAATAGACTGTATCAAAACAAGAACAATCCTGTAAATTTGTCCGACCACTTAACGTTAGCCTAACGTAGCTTTCTATCTATCAAGCCTTCTTTATTTCATATTTGTACATGGATCTATAACAAGTTTCACTCCAGTACAATTTTGATAATCCTGAAAAAAGGGTTTTGCACTCAAAAGAATTGACGGGGACAACAAATGAACAAATGGGTCTCCTAAAATTTAAGCTGGGCTCCTAAAATTTCTGTTGTCACGGGCCCAGTTGGCAACCAAGGTTTTCAAGTTGAACAAACTCTCTGTAATTTATTTATTTGTTGTTAAAATATGTAGGTTCACTGCACGGGTCTGATAATCTATCAATGCAAAGCTTTCTGAGCCTTAGTACACCGATCACCATCCGTCCGTCTGAGTGTATTTAGAACGCCTTATGTTTTTATATCCATTTACATATCCATCTGTGTGTTTCCTGGGTCCCTGCCTCATACTGTATGTTTGTATGGTCATCTTTACAGTGAGGAGGTCATTTTACACCACAATTGTACGTTCTTCGAGACCTCTGGGTAATCGGAAAATGGGAGGGTTGTGCACACTTAAGGTTCCCGCACCCTAATAGAGTTACTTCCGGTTAAAAGTTTTACACTATTCCTACATTTCCGACAAATACCGATGATTTTATTATCGAGAATGTTCGGAGGTTATTGCATTGGTCATTGGTTGACGAAGTGGCATCATTTATATGAGCAAAATTAGTGTGTTAAGTATTCTATATGATGAAATAGAAAACCTGTATCTTTGATGATTCTCATTGAAAATGTATTACGGGCTGAATACCTTTATTCGGATAACAACATCGTCTGCTATTGACATGGCAGATGGCCGTGCTAAGTCTGCTCCGATTGCCCATTGGTCGCGATGGTTTATTTGTAGTCATTTGTGTTTGATGTTTCTATGTGATTTTGCGTTCCTTGTACCATTTGCGTCTTTTTCTTTGCGTATCTGTTTTGTGTTTTTGTAGTGGGTGATTTAGGGTTTTGATGTTGGTGCTGCAACCGGGTGTGTGTGTTGTTAGCGATCCCCTCATTTCTCTCAGTCATTCCGTCGTCCGTCCCCGTCCATTCTTTGTAAACTTTAAACATTTTCGACATCTATTCAATCGCTCGCTGTTCAGAATAACAGGAACCAAGAACTCAGAGTCCTTTATCACGTTTTCTGTGCATACCGGTCAACAAATATGGCAGTTACGTTACTGTGACAGGGACTGTTAGAACAAAGGCATGACGTCACGTCAATGTTTTAAATTATTGTAAACAGTAATACTATCTATACCTTATATACCAGTGCATTTGGGAAGCGGAGTTGTATCCCATTCAAATTGTTTAAAACATCTTCTTTACATGTTCTACCAGAAACAAAAAAAAAAATCTTGTCACTTTTCTGTATAATTTCTTGTTAAACATGTTGAATGAAAGAATTGTATGATAAAAAATGGCTTGTGATTTAATACTGTGCTATGTCTAAATTACAGAAAGAAGTATTATAGGGTGGCAACATTACTGTATTCAATAAATTATCAGTTCTGAGTAATATTACTATTTCTAGCATTCTCTTGGACAGTATAAAGTACTAAACGTGACCCTACACTTTGCAAGACAATTCTGCTGCTGTTTTTTTTTATGGAACAAGCGATAGTATGAGATTTCTTTATTGGTCCGGCGCCTGAGCCGGACCACCCTAAGGATGGTTTGACTACCGGTCATGCTCCGAAGAGGTAGCATACGGCTAACAAGCTTAAGCTCAGCAGATGTGCAAATTCCTTTCGCGCGATAATTGATATGCAGGAATGTTCCATTCATACATACATGTAATACAGCCAGTTCACGCATACAACGCTATAAATAGTACAGGTAATTTATAACTATATAAAACAAGAGGCCCTAGAGGCCATAACGCTCTCCTGATACTCACGTACTAACTTTAGCTAACTGACAGCTGATTATCTAAAGTAAAGTCATGCCAAGCACCTGAACTAATTTTAAAATTCTCTAAGAAGAGTCCAGTTCAGTACCGGAAGAAGAAAAAGAAGCAGAAAACATTTTTATGTTTGTTCTCGTCCATAGATGTGAGAAAGACAACGACTGATTACATTGATTGAGAGCCTTTGGCTCATATGAGCTGAAAAATATATATATATATATAAAAGCACAAACTGTATTTCAAAGTTCAACATACAATAAGTAGATGCGTAGAAACAAATAATAATTATGTTGCCCCCCCCCCCCACCTTCCAAGACATTAGAATCCTTCGTTTCATTGTTTATATTTATTCAACAAGCCTTTAAACCTTCCATGACCATGTGATGTACAAGTTTAATATTTCTAGTTTTCAATTAAAAAAATTCTCTGCGCTCAGCTTAAAGTGGTCAAAAATCATATGCCCAGCTAGTATAGTTCAATTATGAAACATCAAAAATAAAATCATTTTGTAAATTTCCACATTAATGTGTAGCAGAAAAAGAATAAAACAATGAAATGATTTCATAAATTAAGTTTATTTAGAATTGAACACCAAACCTTTCATTATTGATAGCTAGCATGCCAGATACATGTATTATAAAGCCTGTGTTTGTGAAACAAGAATGCCCCCGGTGGCATCTTTGTTAGTATAAACACCATTTTCTGTTAAGTGTGTGAGAGGTCAGGGTCAGCATGATGTTGGTATCAATGGAAAGATCTTGTCACAAGGAATACACATGTAAAATATGAAAGCCCTATCACTAACCATTCAAAAGTTATGCCCAATGTTAAAGTTTTTGAAAAGTATGTCAAAGGTCAAGGTTAAGGTCACGAGGTCAAAAATTTGGTATCAATGGAAAGGTATTGTCACAAGGAATACACATGTGAAATATGAAAGCTCTATCACCAGCTTCCATTCAAAAGTTATGCCCAATGTTAAAGTTTTTCGGACAAACAGACAGACGGACAGACCAAAAACTATATGTTCCCGAATCTTTTATACCGAGGGCATAAAAAACAAAGATTTTTCGGTTTTGCCCTTATTCATATTACATTATACTGAAATCTATGAATGCTTATGAATAGTATTGATTTCATCTAAATACTTGTAACGTAAGTCAAAATCGTGTTAATCCAATATCAATTCAAGTGAGTTGTGCAGAAATTGGGCCAATTTGTTTTCCAAAAAGCAGTGTACTGGTGTATCAAGCCTCATGGCCCAGTGAAGCCACTTGCACAAATAATTTTCGGTAAATATGCTGAAATGCGGCACTATTTGCCTATGCATATTTCAACAGGCGATAATGAGCGTCGCATTTCAGCATACACTGTTCAAAAACTCAATCAAGTGGTTTCGCTAGGTCTCGCAGTTTGATGCACCATATTCTGGTGTATGCTGTTTTTAGGGAAACAAATTAAAAGGCCCATGATATTGATAAGCTTGTCCAACTAGCAGACCTACGACGTCGTTATTTATTGTTAACTAATTGTTTTCCCTCGTCATAGTCTGTTACACGGACAAGTTGTTAGCGGAGAGAGTTCATGAAATGTATCGGTTGCATCGGATTTGCCGATAAAAAATTACTTGGTCCGATAAAAACTCATGTTGTATCTATTATTTGGACAGATGAAAATTCCAATATGTCTTACAACAGGAACCTGTCGTTTATGAGAGAAAATAGTTTATTATTCACAACCTTAAGCCTCCGTGATCATCTTAGAAATATTATACATACAAGATGTCGAACACAGTGGCTTAAGGTTGTTCATAATAATCTATTTTCTCTATTAAATCAACAGCTTCCTGTGGTTCAACATTTCATTGGAAGATTTCAAGAACTCTGAACTGAATTATTCATTTTCAAGAATTTCAGATATTGAATGTCCTACGCATTCTCAAAATCCAGAGGAAAAGATTACTCATTAGACGTTTCTTCAAGAAATCAGTCCGTAAATAACTTCATCTAAGAGAGTCTAATAATGTCGAAGGGTTCCAACAGACAGAGGAAATTCGAGCAAAGTTTATAAATGATAACAAGTATATGCAAGTGTTCCAAGTACATGAATGCAAACCAGTATGAAAGTGTTCCAAGTGTAATGCACATTAAATAAAAATCTATTCCGTTTGCACGGTATCTTCCTGAATGTATCGCAGTACTAAAGGGTTGTGGAGGAATTGAATCAATCAAATCTGTAAGCACAAGATATAATAATGTATGGCGACTTTGTTTACAGTTGTAAACTTTTCGCGGGGATTCCCCTCTGTTTTGACTGGTGATCAGTACTGAATAAAAGGTGTCACACCATTGGTAAAAAATATTGGACATACATAACCCCCCTTTTCTTTTCATTGTTATGCGTCCCAAAGATTCGCAAGCGAAAAAGGCCAATTTTACAGACTTCCGGGCATTTCAAGTCATTCAAAACTTTTAGTGTGCACCTTTTTATTTCCTGTAGTTTCCCATACCAAAGAGGCGTGGAGGTATTGAACCAATCAAATCTGTAACACAATATATATGGCGACTTTGTTAACAATATATACTGAAATAAAACAGAGAAAATTATCATTAAATAGGGAAATTGTATATGAAATATGCATGTATGGAAAAAGTCAACATCTTAAAAATAAAATCAGAGTATATTTGATAGCGTATGTGGCCAAGCTATTTCGACGTACGAAAATAAGTACACAAAGCCAAACTAACTTGTCTCTCTTAAAACAAATCAAAAATCTAAAAGTTGATATTTTGACAAAATTCTTTCACAGCTTCATTTGTAACGATAAATTTAAAAAGAAAAAGAGAAAAAAAAATTGAAATAGGGAAAAAAATTTGTTGGGGTCCCGCCGGGGTTTGAAGCCACTCCCCATGGGTCCATTGGGCATGGAACATACATTATACCTATGTACAATCTTAAAATTATTCCTTAAAAATCCAAAAGTGGATATCTTGACAAAATTCTTTCACTTGTAGGGTACCATGCATGAGTACCTCATACCTACAAAATTCCATGACAATCTGAAGAGTGGTTATAGAAAAGAAGCAGAAAATGAATGAAAATCAACCCCCACCCCTTCCTTTTTACATGAGAAAAAAAATCATAAAAAAATCAGAAAAATTAAAATTTAAGCATAAAATACATATCAAAGCATTAAGTAAGTTAAATCTGATAAATATGCAGTAAATGAGTGTGTAAAATCATACACTTATTGAGTTATTCAAAGAAATAGTGCAAAAATGTGCATTTCTGACTAAGTCCGAAAAGACGCCAAAAACGCGTAAAAAATTTCACTTTGGAGTGGAACCAAAAATAACAACACTTCTTAAGACATCTTTCTAGATCATTTTGATGCTTTCGGTTTGTCGATATGTACTTTTGTTCTGAAGAAGAAGTTTATCAAAGGAGGGTATCCCCTGTGACCTACTTTTGCCTTTGGTGGCGCCACCTGTTGACAAATCCGGACGAAAATCAACAACACTTGTATGGGACCATTAGTACTTCATGCCTACCAAGTTTCATCCAAATCCCTTCAATGGTTCTGGAGAAGAAGTTGAAAATGTGAAAAGTTTACGACGACGAACGACGACGGACGACGGACGAAAGACGGATTACTATAACAATAGCTCACTAGAGCCTTTGGCTCAGATGAGCTGAAAATGGCCTTAAAATGGTCAGAGGACATTAATGTATACTTGGTTTGGAACGTGGATTTTAAAAAATGATGAGGGTTTTTATGGAAGTTATCTATTCGAATATCCGTTATATCTAAAATGAGGTTTTTCCAGTCATTCAGAGCATGCGGTTCGACTCCTTCTGATTTACACGATCTTTTCGTATAATTATCTAAGGCTTCCGTAAGTACTTCACGGCATTTGACAAAATCTATCTTGGATGGGATTCTATACTTAGGTCCTTTTTTAAGGAGACACAATAAGTGTACATGTAACTAAAGGAAAACATTTTCGCGGGGATTCCCCTAGTTTTTGACTGGTGAACAGTACAAAATAAAAGGTGTCACACCATTGGTCAAAAATACTGGAAAAGTATTTATAGCATATACATTCAATAAAAAATGACAAGTAGTCATTAAACCATTGAATGACTTAAATATGTCAAAAATGAGTAAATTAGTGTACACTTTGAAAGAGTTATACAGAGGAACAGGTCAAATTGGTCATTTCTGAAAAAGTCGGAAAAGAATTCAAAAGATGTCAAAAACGCGTCAAAAATTTGACTTCGAAGTGGAACTTACAACAAGAACATTTATTAAGACATCTTTCTAGATGATCTAGATGGTTTGTCAATATGTGCCTCGTTCCTGAGGAAGAAGTTTGTCGAAGTTGTCGTTTTGAAATATATGTTCCATAGTACCAATTTTGTTGTACTGGACACGTGTTTTGGATATTTGAATCCTCGTCAGTAGTTCTTCATGCCAAACAGTTTAAATAAAGCCAAGTGAATTTTCCTGGCGCCGTCTACAATACCGAGTTTTAATTCCTCTTGCCAAAATGAGCGGCTCCAAATTTTGTGTAGGGTTTATTCAGAAGCGTATTAGAGTGAAAAATATTGCCAAAAATCGTTTGAGAGTAGGCGCAAGGAGCTTAATTCTAAACATGACCGAAAAAAAATATGCCGAAACCCAGCTAAGGACAGAGCTAAGCAATAAAGGAGATACCCCTTCGTTTTAAAAATTTAGGTCTAATTTGATGACAGGAAATTTATAATACATTTCAATGCAGTGCGTAAACACTAAAACTAGGTGAGCGATATCCTCGGGGACTTACAGTCCATCAGCAGCGATATCAGCCTAGTGGTTGATACTGTCAATATTGAAATGGAGAGTACCCGTGACCTACTTTTACTTGTGGTGGCGCCACCTGTTTACGGGTATGGAAAAAAAACAACATTTGTACGGTACTATGAGTACTTTTTCCCAACCAAGTTTAATTAAAATCTCTTAAGTGGTTCTGGAAAAGAAGTCCAATTTGTATGGAAATATCCCCCCTTCCTTTTTTGCAGAAGAAAAAAATTCATAGAAACAAACAGAAAAATAAAATTTTCAACCAAAATGAATATGGAAATTCCATTTGTCGGATCTTTAAGCCGAACAAAACTTTTGATAACCTATCTATGTAGATTGTATAAATACAAATTAGATTTCAGATCCATTCAGCGGTTCCAAGTTTTGAAGAGGGGTACCCTATTTCTCACTTAAAGCCCGCCATGGATCCGCCCTTGAACGCATCTGGATCCCGAACACATTTTGTGTATGGGACCTTGAGTACATCATGTGTACCAAGTTTCATCAACATCTATCCAGCAGTTCCAGATGAGAAGATGAAAATGTTAAAAGTTAACGGCGGACGACGACGACGACGACGCCGGACGGACGCCGGACGGACGCCGGACGGATTACTATGACAATAGCTCACTTAAGCTTTGCTCATGTGAGCTAAAAATGGCATTAAAATTGTCAGAGGAAATAAATGTATACTAGTTCGGATCATAGTTAAACAACTCATCAAATATGACAATGAGATACAATAAGTGTTACTACAGGAAACATTTTCGCGGGGATTCCCCTAGTGGATTTCTTGTGAACAGTACTGAATAAATGGTGTCACACTATTGGTTGAAAATATTGGCAAAGTATTTATAGCATATGAATTCAATAAAATATGACAAGTAGTCATTAATCCATTGAATAACTTAAATATGACAAATATGAGTAAATTAGTGTACAAAATCACACTCCGAAAGAGTTATAGAAAGAAACAGGTAAAAGATGTTCATTTCTGACAAAGTCGGAAAAGATGTGAAAACATGTCAAAACTTTGACTTCGAAGTGGAACCAAAAACAACAACACGTATTAAGACATCCTTCGAGGTGATCCAGATTCTTTTTAACGGATCCTGACGAAAAACAACAACACTTGCAGGGGACCATAAGTACATGTACTTCATTCGTACCAAATTTCATCAAAATCCCTTCAGTGGTTCTTGAGAAGAAGTCGGAAATGTGTAAAGTTTACGACGGACGGACGGACGCTACGATTAGGTGAGCTAATAACCCAAAAATAAAAATTAGCCATGAAAAATATATTAAGCATTTAGCAACTTAAGGAGGTCCAGGACAGCCAGACTTAAATTTGATCCTATAATTTAATTTTCCTAAAATCATAAATGTTAATGATTGAAACATACTTTTTCTACATGCAAAGATACATCAATTTTTACCGTTAGATTTGAAGCCACGAACATACATATATACCCATCGAAAGCCCAAAATGGGCCGTAAATGTGACGTTAAAATTAACACCCTTTAGGAAATGAAAAACAGTAAAAAAATCTTCTGTAGAGGCAGAATACTAACAAGTTCTGTATTTTTCATTTAGATATGATTTGGGCAATCGGATAATTAAAGAATTATAAATGATCACCAAGACTTTTAAAAGAAATTGTCGAAAGGAGATTTTATGTCTATTTTCAAAACATTTTTGAGATGCTAATTCTTAATAATAAAGTCCGTTTATCTGAAACCCTATCATTTATATTCCGTAAAAACATTATATTGTCTTCTTCATATGTCAAGTGAAACACCGATAAGTTTCTACTGAAATTTGACAGTCAATTTTTAAGTTATAGTGATTTTGTTACTCCCTCCATCTTATTTCTACGTTACCTAATGTTGACATTCTTGTGAAAAATTATAGCATATAATTCGCAAAAAAAACCCCTAGCATTACAGCATATAATTAGCAAAAAAGAGGGTGAGAATTACCATAAAAATGCGTCAGAATTATCAAACGACTTCTATACCGTGGATATGATCCTAATGTCATCAACCGGACACAGGGCTTGGTACTTGACCAATCTACAGTCTTGTACCAGCGCATCCTTAATACTTGTACTCTGACTGACTGTGACGACGGGACTCCATGATGGGCCCTGTCAAAACCTCTTTAGAGAAGACAGGGTCCTGACCACCACAGTCGGCAGAGTACAGATTGTATTACGCATGCCCTCTTTTTACATCCATTTACATATTCATCTGTGTTGCTTGGGCCCTTGTGTTTTGCGGTCTTGTTTGTGTGTGGTCATCTGACAGTGAGGAGGTTGTTTTACATCACAATTGTGCGTTCTCCGAGACCTCTGGGTAATCGGAAAAGTGGGAGGGTTGTGCGCACGTAATTCAGGATAACTACACCGTCTGCTACTGACGTGGCAGATGGTCGTCCTAAGTCGTCACCGTTTGCCCTTTGGTCTCGTTGGTTTATGTGTAGTCATTTTTTCTGTGATTTGACGTTCCTTGAACCACTGAGTCTCTTTCTGTGCGTGTCTTTGTGTTTTACAGTGGGTGTTTTGGGAGGTTGTTGTTGGTGCTGCAACTAGGTGTTGTTGGAGATCCCCTTCTTTCTTTTATCTAAAACGCGCCAATGTCACCGTTTCTATTATGACGTCATAATTGATCTAGAGCTTTACGATTGAGTTCTTTCGGATACTGTTCTGGACCCCCTAAAATTTGACAAATATGCAATACATTGATGTGCAAAATGTGGAAAAATAAAAACGAAGAAAAACTATTTGGATCAAAAATGAAATTAAAGGTATTCAGAAAATTAAAAAGTGCAAAAAATGACAAAATAAAAAGAAATTGGTTGACGGTGCGGGGACTTGAACCAACAACCCTTGGGTCAAAGTGCGCTGTAAACATATGTATTCATATTGAAAAAAAGATTCATTAAAAATAGAAAAAAAAATAAAAAGAATTTCCAAGTCATCTTGCTACGTCTTTCTGTACATTTCGACATTATTCATTGTTTGGATTGAGGATCAGTGACGAGGGTTAAATACCCAAAACGCGCATGTCTGGTCCACGCCTGTAATTAATCTGCTTTTAATCTGCAGACGTTTAAAATTATTGCATAAAATGTATATCAAAGAATTTATTAGCTTAACAATGAGAAATATACAAAAATAATTAGTGCAGAATATCCTACATTATTTCGTCAATTAAAGAAATACATGACTTGTAGTTAAAATGATTTAAAGAAGATCCTGACGATAATCTCAACAGCACTCACAATACAACACTATGTTGAGCATCGACGGACCCCTAGCAAGGGTGGGACCAGGTGCCCGGGAGGAGAAGCATCCCCTGTTGGCTAGCCGCACCCGCCGTCGATGTTTATGCAAGATAAAGAACACAGTATATAAAATGCATGCACTGTCTGACGTTATGTCTATATAGAAAGTGCTATGGCGACCATGTCAGGGAAATATATTCAAAACACCTACTGTCAAACCCCTTGACAGTAGCAAATCAAAGGACTGAAGGTCCTGAGAGATACTTCTAGATCTACACAAAATTTATTGTCAGCAGATATTAAAATGTTGAATAATTTTATCGTAAGGCAATGATGATTACTTTTTGTAACGCAGGATGCATATATGTGAAGCTCATAATATCTCTATAAACAACACAAACTATGTTTATCTAACATCAGTGTTGATATAAGAAAGGTAACTCTATAATTTAATGCAATTTTTAAGTTATCTTTCCTAACATTGTCATAATCAAAGTAGTATATTACTACGCCACCATTGTGCTGTGAAAACAAGAATTATAGTTGATATTGTGTGGTGCATTTATTCTATATGAAATTGGAACTGTTTTCAAGATAGAGAATTTCCTTGTTCTTGCATTTTGTATGTGGTAGACAGCAAATTCCTGAACGAGACACAGCACTGTATTTTGAGGTGCAAAGCGGCAGTATCTCAATTTGCATACTTTGAAGCAGTTACCATAACAGTAAGATACTTCCTCAAAGGAAGTATCTCAAAAAGTAGCAATCCTTTAAAAGTACCTTAAAAATAGCAATCCACGGATTCTTTGTGTCGCCTTCGAAACGGCTTATTTTTAAAAAGTGGATCAAATATGTAGGTCAAGGTCCCTAGGTTCAAAATTATTGGAACACTAGGAAAGTCTTATCAAATGAAATTGTCATGTGAAATATCATACCGCTTACTTACCAATGAAAGATATGGTCAAAGTTAAATTTTCAGAATAGAGGGTGAATTATCTAGTTCAAGATCACTAAGTAAAAATCTTTTCGTAACAAAAGAATGGTCTCATCATAAAAAAATACACTTGTGAAATATTAAATTGGGATGTATCACTTACAAATCAAAAAAATAAGCCATTCTTAATTTTGTTTGAAAAGTAGGTCAAATATCTAGATCAAGGTCACTTAGTCAACAATTACGGTATGTGTGGAAATGTCTTGTCACAAGAAATACACATGTGGAATACCAAAGCTCTATCGCATACCAATCAAAAGATACAGCCAATCTTAATTTCTTTGTTTCTGTTTTGGTGTTTTTGTGCTCAATCAACTCAAGGTTATCGTAAATTGTTTGTCACTACATATTATTTTGAGCTTTTCTTACATAGATATTTGACCTACTTTTCTAAACTAAGACTAAGATAAGGAATCTTCATTTATCATCAACGTGCACTTTAAAGATTAACAAACAGATCAATTATTATAGTAACAGTATTTATGTCCATTCAATATTTTTATTGATTGGATAAGATATTTGGATAGAAAAAAAATAAAAGTGCAATGATGATTCTTTAGGCTCGTAAATGGAATATATGTGTACTAACAAACATATAATTCATAATTTGCACAAAATAATATATAGTGACAAACAATTAATCATCCTGACGCTTCGATTTGTCGTTGTTTTATGATGTATAACAGCCCTCCCCCCCCTTCCCTTTTGACAGTAAATGAGACTCAGTTAATAAAATCACACAGTTATATATTTATTCAAAGAAACAGTTAAAAAATTAGCATTTCTTACAAAGTCAGACAATTGTTGAAACAACCTATTAGATAATTCCGATGCTTTCAATTTGTCGATATGAACCTCTATTCTGAAAAAGAAATGTTTCAAGGAAGGATACCCCAGTTACCTAATTTTAACTGTGACGGCGTCACATTTTGAGACATCATGAAGAATCGCACCGCTTGTTGAGAAACATGAAAAAAGTGAAAAAAATATCACTGACAACGGACGGACGACGGACGGGCGCCAGTCGCCGTGCGGCATGTTATGACAAAAGCACAAGGAAGAATTCAATTGAAAAATACCATGAAATTACTAGCTATGGTTTTGTGCAATAAACTTACAGCATAATAAATACGATTTTTTTCAGGATTACACATGTTACAGATAGCGTCATTTCAAAATTACGCTATATAGAAATGCTTCAATTTAATAATTAATATTATTCCTAAGTCACACCTTGCATGTACCAGACAAGGCAGACGGTCGAGTAAAGGATAACAAAATATCCGTTGCTGTGGTTGCTGCAACCAAGTGTTGTTGGAGATCCCCTCCACCCTTGGTCTCCGTTCGTATTCGTTACTCATCCATTACTCGTCTTTTGAATCCGTTACTCATCTCCGTTCGGTATGTTGGAAAGTGTTGAACATGCTCAATAGTTTCCATCGAACAGAACAAAATTTATAGCCCTTGCTGTGGTTGCTGCAACCTAGTGTTGTTGGAGATCCCCTCCACCCTTGGTATCCGTTCGTCTCCGTTACTCATCCGTTACTCGTCCGTTGAATTCGTTAATCGTCTCCGTTCGGTCTGTTGGAAAGTGTAAAACATGCTCAATACTTTCCACCGAATAGAACGGACTTTGTCGTCCGTTACTTGTACGTTACGTGTCCGTTGACTCGTCTCGGTTACGTGTCTGTTTTGTCGGGTACACGTCCGTTACATCTCTGGTAGGTGTCCGTTGATATCAGTTAGGTGTCCGTTGATGTCCGGTAGACTTAATAATGTCGAAGGGCTCCAACTCTCTACCTTCTTGAAGAAAATTCCAAACCAATTTACATCCACCAGACACGTGTTTCGAATATTAAATTCTCATCAGTGATGCTTTCAGCGGAGCCACCAAAAATAATTTCAGTAGCGCCCTCTTTAATTTTTTGAAGTTAGATCACGACATCTACTGAATGTGAAACGGGTAAAACGGAGATGTAACGGACATCTAACGGATGTCAACGGGCGATTTACAGATTGCATTTATCGTCTGTTCTGTCCGTTTTTAATACGTTGCATTTCCATTTTATCCGTTGCTTTTCCGTAACTCCTACGGTGAAGTCCGTGAAATTTTATAGGTATACCTCAGTTACTCCTACGTTATATATCCGTTCCAAGCTGGTTGCGGGAGTCAATTTTGGCAAAATTATCATTCGTTAGACGTTCGTTCACGCTAAGGTGTATCACTACTATTACGGACACAGTAGTTAAGAAGTGACTCAAATCAGTTTATTCACTTTGTTAAAAACAAGATCAATGTACATGTATATAATTATGCATCTATAGACACTGTTGATGTTTTACTGCCTTGGTCGGACCATAATGGTTGATGCTCTCAGCTTTCCTATATTTCTCCACAAATAGTTATTGGATCCATACGTCCCCGTCAGTACACAGTATGCCCAGCGTTTGTACCACCATCCACCTCCATAGCTACTTGCTTTATTTCCCCCACTCTGATCCTGATCTCTGTCATGTGTTGTAAAGAGCTGGAATTGTATGGAACCACCTGACCTAGCGCCAAGGTCTAGTGTCTGTCCTAAGGTATTAAACAAAACTATATGTAACAGAACCAACAAAAACGATATCACGATAACGTTATTTTTGTCAAAAACCTCTGTATTCTGATTTTATTTAACAAATATACAAGAGTTATCATTGTCCTGTAGCATCATATCCCACCCATCCTGATACGTATTTCGGTACCCTTTTTCGACATAGTAACTTTCATACTTTTTAGCATAATACATTGTTTAGATTTAGGATTTAGGATCACTGATGAGGGTTAAGTAACCGAAACGTGCATGTCTGGTCCACGTTGCCAATTTATTTGTTCTTAAATGATGCTATTCAATTTGAAGACGTTTACATTTATACCACTTGGTGAGTGTCACTGCTGGTGGACCAGGAGTCCCCGAGGGCACATGTAGCCAAGTTCGATCAATTTCGGTTGATCGTTTCTTCAACGCAATCTAAATTTCTGTTATCAAAATTTCTTGAAATTTCTAAAAAGTGGGTCCTGTAGCATCATATCCCACCCATCCTGATACGTCTTTCGGTACCCTTTTTCGACATAGTAACTTTCATACTTTTTAGCATAATACATTGTTTAGATTTAGGATTTAGGATCACTGATGAGGGTTAAGTACCCGAAACGTGCATGTCTGGTCCATGTTGCCAATTTATTTGTTCTTAAATGATGCTATTCAATTTGAAGACGTTTACATTTTAAAATTGTATGCAATACGAAGTATTGCTGATTACAATATACCCATTCCTTCAAGATGATATTTGATTCAAATTCCATCCAAAATTAAACTTCATGTTCACTTCAGGCACGGTCAATTTGATATTCTGCTTTCAATGAGAAACTCTTTTTTTTAAATGATTGTTAAAATGGCTCAAAAACAATATGTCCTCGGTTTTCTTTTGTAGGCCAAATTGTGTATTTTTCGGAGATCAATATGCGCTGTTGATTTGACAAACCGATGCAGCAAACTAAAGAGCAACAATCTCATAATGACATTATCAAGACGCATGATGAGGTTTTATGCTAAGACGTCATCCAAAGTTCGCCGCATTCCATGAATTTGCGAATCAGTTTTATCGAGAGAAATTGGTTTCATACGAAGGTAAAGCCTCTAACTTCGACTTCATTAAAGAGTGTTACTCACTTACAAGTGGGAGTTATATTCGATCACGTCGCAGTGTTCAAACACATGACATCGGATATTGTAAGCATGCATTGCATTGAAGCGGAAGTGAACCGAAAAAGTTAAATTCCAAAATTTTTCATGAGCATCAATTAACTTTGACTTGGGTTAAATTCAAATTCCTCATTAACATTGTAAATGCATAAAACATGAAAAGTCGAAAATTCAAAATTTCATGTTTTATCTAAAAGTGATTTATGGTAATAAAAGAATCTTACTTTAGCCCTAAACTGTTTGTCCTTTCTCTATACCATCATTAATGCAAACAAATAAGGTCAGGTAATCAATAGCTTATGCATAGTGAATAATAATACTACATTAAAATATTGATCTATGCGGTTTTTTATATAGAAAAAAGGAGTAGGTGCGATAACCTGCCATTTCGGCCCTATTTTCAAAGTTGTTCATATCTATAACCATAATATTCTAGTTTGTAAATGTCAAATGTATGGTGAAACCAAATCAGGAAAGCTTGTGTTGATTTCACAGTCATATACTGAATATTTCAACACTGGAAACGTCTAAAAACGTTAAAACCATTAAAAAATTCAATAAATGAGCGAGATCATGATACAAATTTATGAAATCAAGAAGCGCGCCAGGCCTTGCCAATGATAATTTTTGAACCAATTGATGGATTTCTAATCGACCTTTTGATTTGCATAAAAATATCGTGGGCGAGACCTGGCAGGTAAATGAATTTTGAAGATATCTGTGTAAGATACGATGATTTTCCTTTGTTTTGCGACATGTAGTACAAATGACGTTTGAACATAACGTCATATATCACGCGCGAAACGTTACGAAGGCTCAAAATTATGAAACCGTATTTTCTAAAACATTCAACATTGCAAAAAGTGATAATTAATAATTCGCTTATCAAAAACAATTTTTGTCGAAATTATGAGAGGTTGGCGCACCTAGTCCTTTGCGCATGATATGACAGAAAAAAATCCTTGTATATAGCAATAACATGTACAACAAAATTCGGCTGTATTATTCTGAAAAAATGTCCGGCTCTCTTCGCTCACCGAAGATTTCAATCTGCCTCAAAACTTTTCTTTCAAGACATGGTCGCTTTTATCATGTATATTGAAAAGTTCATGTTTGAAATATCTATAGTGTTGTACGTACATCCTAGTTTAAAAACTTGTTTTACATTTACCTTATGTTCGTTTTGTTAACATATTTGTGTCGCCTACAAAGCATTGCGACACTTAGGGATCACTTCGTCAGTCTGTTTGTCTGTCACACTCCATGTCTTTTGAAGTTTTGGCCTGGTGACCTTGAACTAGATATTTGACCTATTTTTTTCAAAATATACTCTTAAAAAAACCGCATAGTACACTATTATAATGTATTATTATTATTCAGTATGCACAAGCTATTGATTATGTGACCTTATTTGTTTGTTTTAATGATGGTAAAGAGATAGGACATACATTTAAGGACTAAAGTAAAAATTTTTGATAAGAAAAAAAATATTTAAGTTTAAAACATGAAATTTTGAATTTACGACTTTATGAGCAATTTGAATTTTACGCATTCAAAGTTCATCGATGCCATGTGTTTGAACACTGCGACCTGATCGAATGGCTCCCACTTGTAAGTGAGTTATACTGTTAAAATTCCAAGCATCAAAAGTCAAATTTAGAGGCTTTACCTCCTTATGTAACAGATTTCTGTCGACGAAACTGATTTGCAAATTCATGGAATGCGGCGAACTTTGGATGACGTGATGGATAAACCATCATCATGCGTCGTGATATCGCCATTTTGAAATTGTTGCTGTTTAGTATGCTGCATCCGTTTGTCCATCAAATCAAAAGATTTTCAAATCATACGGAAAACGAGCCCATACGGATCTTAGAAAAATACACAATTTGGCCTCTAAAAGAAAATCGAGGGCATACTGTTTTTGAGCCATTTTAACTAAAATTTAAAAACACTAAAGAGTTTCCCGTTGAAAACATAGGGTCTGAGAAAACTTTTATGTACATTTGGTTTCATTTTGTCTAAAAGCATGATAAATGTGATAGCGAACAAATACTGTGCGTTATGGGTATTACACAACCTGTCTTTTATGGTGATATGATAAACAAAATAAAAAGGATCAAAGGTAGGCAGCATAACCATCGAAAATGCGTCAGAATCATCAAACGCCTTTTATACCGTGGGTATGATCCTAATGTCACCAGACGGACACTAGGCTTGGTACTTGACCAATCTACAGTTCCTTGAGACTTGCACTCTGACTGACTGTGACGACGGGACTCCATGACGGGCCCTGTCCAAACCTCTTTAGAGAAGACAGGGCCCCGACCACCTGTCCTCTCTGAATGTCAGTCGGACTCCTCGGGTGATTACATACATGAGCTCGCTACAGCCGGCAGAGCACGGACTGTATTACGCATGCCCTCTTTTTATATCCATTTACATATTCATCTGTGTCTATGGGGCCTCTGCGTTTCGCTGTCTTGTTTGTGTGATGTCATCTTACAGTGAGGAGGTTGTTTTACACCACAATTGTACGTTCTTCGAGACCTCTGGGTAATTGGAGAAATGAGAGGGTTGTGCGCACGTAATCCAGGATAACCACACCATTTGCTACTTGCGTGACAGATGGCCGTCCAAAGTCGGCACCGGTTACCAATTGGTCTCGTCGGTTTATGTATAGTCTTTTGTGTTTGATGTTTACATGTCGTGTGTCTCTTTTCCGTCTCGTGCTGTACTCGTCTTTTGTGTTTTTGCATCGGGTGTTTTGGTGTTTTACTGTTGATGCTGCAACGGGGTCTTGTTGGAGATCTCCTCCCTTCTTTTTACTTTTTTTGATGAGTATATTTAAATATCTTTTGATTGGTAAGTGAAAGCGCTTTGATATTTCACATGTGTATTTCTTGTGACAATATTTGTCTTAAGATACCATTATATTTTACACTTCCGTATTATTAATGACCTTGACCTAGACATTTGACCCGCTATGAAAAAAATTAGAATCGGTTGTTTATTTTGATAAGTTAATGAAAGGTCTTTGATATTTCACATGATAATTGCTTGTGACAAGAACTCTCTGTACATAACATACTTATTGGCCTAGTGGCCTTAACCTATATATTTGATCTACTTTTCAGAAATAAGAATACAATTGGCTTTATCTTCTGATTGGTAAATGATAGGGTTATAATAATTCGCATTTGAATTGCTTTTTGGCAGGAACTTTCTACACATATCATAGTTTTTGACTTCGTGACCTTGACCTAGATATTTGACCTACTGTTCAAAAATCAGGAGACGCTGACTTTCCCCGTGCACTTGGTCTCACTTTGGAATGTTATTCATTCCGAGGTTCGCAACCGCTTTTATGGGAATTCTAATGATTTAGTCTTGCCTTCTCGACTTTGCGACTAAATGACAAATATGGATAATGACCATATCCCTGTATACAGCACAAAATCGATAATTCAGAAAATCAGAAACCGAAGGCATACAAAATCAGGATAAAACAGAAATCAAAGCAAACAAACAAAAACCTCCACCACATGAAAAGAAGCGGACTCCCGATATGAGAGTGAGATCAGGTGCCCAGGAAGAGTAAGCATCTCCTGCTTGCATGCAACACCAGCCGCTTCAATTCAGTAGAATTAACTGTCACATCCGGTAACTTCCATTTCGGAAGACATAGAGTACAATCTTTGGTTGGATGGTTCAAATGGTCTATGACAGAATATTATTCACCATTCTGGAGAGTGGGACATCATAGTGTATGACGAGTTCCACATATCGACCGTAGAACTTCTTCAGTGACGATGTAAACGTCTTCAAATTGAATAGCATCATTTAAGAACAGATAAATTGGCAACATGGACCAGACATGCACATTTCGGGTACTTAACCCTCGTCAGAAATCCTCAAATCTAAACAATGTAATATGCCCAAAAAATATGAAAGTTACATATATGAGCTCGCTACAGCCGACAGAGCACGGACTGTATTACGCACGTCCTCTTTTTATATCCATTTACATATTCATCTGTGTTGCTTGGACCCCTGTGTTTTACGGTCTTGTTTGTGTGTGGTCATCTAACAGTGAGGAGGTTGTTTTACACCATAATTGTGCGTTCTTCGAGACCTCTGGGAAATCGGAATAGTGGGAGGGTTGTGCGCACGTAATCCAGGATAACCACACCGCCTGCTATTTACGTGGCAGATGGCCGTCCTAAGTCGGCATCGGTTGCCCATTGGTCTCGTTGGTTTATGTGTAGTCTTTTATGTTTCATGTTTCTATGTTGTGAGTTGGTGTTCCTTGTCCCTTTTGCGTTTCTTTCTGTGGGTATCTGTTCTGCGTTTTTTGCATGGGTGTTTTGGGATTTTGCTGTGGGTGCTGCAACCTAGTGTTGTTGGAGATCCTCTCCTTTCTTTTACTATGTCGAAAAAGCGTACCGAAAGACGTAGCAGGATGGGTGGGATATGATGCTACAGGACCCACGTTTTAGAAATTTCAAGAAATTGTAATAACAGAAATTTTAGAATGCGTTGAAGAAACGATCAACCGAAATTGATCGAATTTGGCTACATGTGCACTCGGGGACTCCTGGTCCACCCGCAGTGACACTCACCAAGTGGTATAAATGTAAACGTCTTCAAATTGAATAGCATCATTTAAGAACAGATAAATTGGCAACATGGACCAGACATGCACGTTTCGGGTATTTAACACTCTTCAGTGATCCTCAATTCTAAACAATGTAATATGCCCCAAAAATATGAAAGTTACTATGTCGAAAAAGCGTACCGAAAGACGTAGCAGGATGGATGGGATATGATACTACAGAACCCACGTTTTAGAAATTTCAAGAAATTTTGATAACAGAATTTTTGAAATGCGTTAATGAAACGATCAACCGAAATTGATCGAACTTGGCTACATGTGCCCTCCGGAACTCCTGGTCCAACAGCAGTGACACTCACCAAGTGGTATAAATGTAAATGTCTTCAAATTGAATAGCATCATTTAAGAACAGATAAATTGGCAACATGGACCAGACATGCACGTTTCGGGTACTTAACCCTCGTCAGTGATCCTCAAATCTAAACAATGTAATATCCCTGACTGAAAAGCTTATCTGAAAGACGCCTAGCTCTCGGAACAAAATCCGTATATTTGGTACTTGCTCTGGCATAGCGTATCAACTGATATATGAACACGCCATAAGCAGGCGATTAAGGGATGTTGCTACTCAGAAAAGGAAAGTTTGTAATGCTGAAATTGAAGTCGTCACGTTGTCATAGAGTGAGGTGTTCATGTGACCATCAGTGTCGTGGGACAGCATTATGTCCAAATAGGATGCTGAATTATGTGTCTCTGTAGTTTCTTTGACTCAAGCTCCGAAGGATAGATACTGCTCAGGTAATTCGCGTAATTTGGATTATTGATGGACAACACATCGTCTATGTATATGTAAGTGAAGTTGAAGTCAGAAGCTAAATATCTTTTCCCTTCAGAGACCAAAGATTGAATGAATTCAGCTTCGTACGAGTAAAGGAAAATGTCGGCAAGGAGTGGGGCACAATTGGTCTTCATTGGAATTCCGACAATTTGCTGGAAGATCTTTCCTCCAAACACAACAAAAATGTTGTCGATCAGAAAGTTTAACATCTGAATAATATCAGTTTCAGTGTACTTATTTTCAGAATCGGACTTTTCTTTTACAAAGTAGGTTTTGTCATAGTTAACAACAATAAATATATTTGCGCTTACCGTTCTTACTTGAAAACGCATTACTTATAATTTTTGCGAGTGTCTCTTCCAATTTAGAATGTGGAATTGTAGTGTAAAGTGTCGAAAAATCGAAGGCTTTGATCGAATGGACTCTACTAAAACGAGTGGATTTCAGATGTTCTAAAAGTTCCTTCGAATTCTTTAAAATCCACATCTGGTTGATACCATTGCGAGAATATACTGTCGAACAATATTTTTGAAGCCCAGATTTGATTTCAGATAAAACTTTGGTAGAACATTTTGAGGAACCAGCTATGAAACGTTGTTTGTACGGATTCTTATGCATTTTAGGTATGCAGTATAAGTATGGCAAATCTAAATCTAAATTGTTAGTGTCGAAGACAAAGGAAGCAAGAGCTGATTTGTGGTTATCTATTATTTATGGTTATCTCTGATTCGGAAAGGGTGTCGAGCTGTACATCCTCTTTCCTTGCCCAACGTCTTGCATATTCCTGACAAGAGTCAATGATAATTTTAATATTTTGGTTCCATGTACATGTAAAGAGGACATACTTTCTCTGTATTTGCGACCCTTTTTTAACAATTCTCTCAACTATATAGGTACTTCTTTAATGTTTATTTTAAAAAGTTAAAAACAGGCTATATCTTTTAATTGGTTTGTAACAGGGCTTTGATATTTCACATTCGTAATAATTTTCTGCACATACCATAATTTATTGACATGTGACCTTGACCTAGATATTTGACCTACTTTTTCAAACAATGACGATTGGCTATATCTTTTTGATTGGTAAGTGATGGGGATTTGATGTTTCTCATGTGTATTGATATTGATATTTTTTTTATAAAATTAAAAACAAAATGAGCTCGTACTTGATCTTGACCTAGATATTTGACTTACTTTTCAAAAACAAAATAAAGATAGGCTTGACATGTGAATTTGAAAAGTCACAGTTCGGACTATTATATCAAAACTATATCTTAAAAACACAGATGTTGAAAGACGATGGGTTTTGCATTAATTATCACATATAACGTGCTCAAAAAGGTATTGCAAGGGGTAGCCAATTGAAGAGACTACTGTGGCTTATTTCCTATGGGGTCCCATTAAGACGGAACATATAATAAAATCAATGATTGAAGAATGTTAATGTATATATACATATTAAAATTTTCTTATAATTGATTATTGATTATAATTGATCTGATAATTGCCAGCAGAAATCAAGTACAATAAAACATGTATAGAAGAAGGAACATTAAAATTGGAAATAAAAGATTGATACATTCATAAAATCAAAGCTTCCCTCTTTCTTGCTTTTTCTAAAAGATGAGATTTTACAGATGAAATGAGGGGATCTCCAACAACACCCAGCAATACCAACAGCAACCCCCCCCCCCTCCCAATAAAAACACCACACAAAACAGACACGCACAGAAAGATACTCAAACGGTACAAGGAATGCCAAATCGCATAGAAACATCAAACACAAATGACTACTCAAAAACCACTGCGACCAATGGACAATCGGTCCCGACTTAAGACGGCCATCCGCCACGTCAGTAGCAGACGGTATAGTTATTCGAATTACATGCGCACAACCCACCCACTTTTCCGATTACCCAGCGGTCTCGAAGAACGCACAATTGTCGTGTAAAATGATCTCCTCACTGTAAGATGACCTTACAAACAGAAAGCATGACGCAGGGGCACATGAAACACACAAATTGGTATGTAAATGGATATAAAAACATAAGGTGTACGAAATACAGTCCGAGCTCATGCATGTTATCATCGGGAAGTCGGACTGAGATTCAGAGAGGACAGGTGGTCAGGGCCCTGTCTTCTCTATAGAAGTTTGGACAGGGACCATCATGGAGTCCTGTAGTCACAGTCAGTCAAAGTGCAATTCTTAGGAATGCGGTGGTACAAGACTGTAGATCGGTCCAGTACCAAGCCAAGTGTTCGTCTGGTAACAAGAATTATATCCACGGTATAAAAGGCGTCTGATGATTCTAACACAATATCGATTGTAATTCTGTCTACCCTTGATCCTTTTATTTTGTTAATTATGTCACCATAAAATGCAGGTTATGAAATACCGAAAGTAATATACTTACAGTTTCCTTAAAATTGGATTTATTCTTGGATTGTTTGAATGGGACTGGCAGTTAATTCCAATCAAGGGTGGCATTATAGTAACATTATTAACGTCTTCAAATTACATAGCATTATTTAAGAACAGATAAATTTGCAGCATGGACCAGACATCCATGTTTCGAGTACTTAACCCTCGTCAGTGATCCTCAATCTAAACAATGTAATACGACCAAAGAGTGTGAAAATATTATGTCCAAAAATGTACCGGAAGACGTAGCAGGATGGGTGGGATATGATTCCACGGGATCCACGTTTTAGAAATTTCCAGAAATTTTGTAACAGAAATTCTCGAAGGCGTTGAAGATACAGACGATCAACCGAAGTTGATCGAACTTGGCTACATGTTCCCTCGGGGACTCCTGGTCCACCAGCAGTGACACTCATTAAGTACTACAAATGATTATTGTCTTCAAATTCAATAGCATCATTTAAAAACAGATAAATTTGATGTTTATGATATGTTAAGCTATAAGGTCAAATTTTAGAGACTTGTTGATAGTCACACTAAGATATTTATTTATAAAGTATTCATTGTTAGAAATGAAACTTTTAGACTTTTTATGAATTTATTAAAGATTGTACATCAGGTATATTTTCTATGCCCAATGGACCCAAGAGTAGTAGGTTGAAATCTCTATGGTACAAAAAAAATATTTTCTTCCCTTTTTCATTTTTAGCTCACCTGAGCAAAAGGCTCAAAGTGAGTTATTGTCATAACGGTTTGTCCATCGTCCTTAAATCTTTTCACATTTTCGACTTTTAAACCAAGTTTGTTCATTTCGGTCGGTTCCCTTCAGAGTCGATCCAAGGCGTGGTCAAATAGGCCCCAGATGGTACCCTCTTAAAAAATCTACTCTAGAACCGCTGCATGGATTGGAAAACTAATGGTATCTGAGTGGTCAGGAAGGATGTATAATTCAAGTCTGTTCATTTTAGCCATGATACACTAGAGAAATGCTTATGTAAAAGAAATTAGCTGAAATTTGTTTCTTATGATTTCTTAAACTGCAAATAAGGAAGGGGGATGGCCATTTTTAATTGCACATAAAATACTTTTTGATATCTATGGTAAGAAATGCAACTGTGAAAGAATTTTGTCAAGATATCAACTTTTGGATCTTTAAGGAATTTTTTTTAAAAGTTACATAGTACATAGGTATGTTTTCTCTGCCCAATGGAACCAAGGGTAGTGGGTTCAAACCCAAGTGGGACCCCAAATTTTTTGTTTTCTTTTTATATTCATTGTTAGATTTGAAACTGTTAAAGATTTTTGACAAAATATCAACTTTTAGATTTTTGGCACGCATAGAAATAAAAAGAAAAAGGGGGTCATGTATGTCCTTTTTTCGCAATTTCTCTTTTTTACAGGACACCTCCGCCCTAATCGAAAAATTTCCAATTTTTACACATTTTCAAATCGAACTTTAGATTGCATAACAGACAAGATCAATTTCAAAGTTATCACGACTACTGGTCATAATCTATTGATTTATATGCTATAAATACATTTCCAATTTTTTAGCAATGGTTTGAAACCTTTTATTCAGTTTATTTGTTCACCAGTCAAAACGAAGGGGAATCCCCGCGAAAAGTTACACCTTTAGTACTGTGATACCTTACAGGAGATTTATAAAATCTATCATGGAAATAGTACATTTGAATATAGTTTTATTTAATGTACATGTACTTGGAACACTTACATACTTGTTATCAGTCATATACTTAGCTCGAATTTCCTCTGTCTTAGATAAAGTAGACGGACGCTTCATGATTCTTCAGAGTTATTGAAGAAACGTCTGATTAGTAATCTCTTCCTGAGGATTGTAAGAATTCATAGGACATTTTAAATATCTGAAATTCTTGAAAAATTTCATTCAGCTCAGACTTCTTGAAATCTTCTAAAATGTCTGTTCAATGAATATATACAACATGAGTTTTTATCGGACCAAATAATTTTTTATCGGCAATGACACTATCATTATGCAATGTCAGTATGGGTATTATGTGAGCGTTGTGTCCCCTTTGCTCTTGTGTTGAAAATTTGAGGTTACCGTAAATTTTAATTTGTTGATTTCATTTGACAATACTTTCTTACTGATACTAATTATTTTGACCTATTGACCTTGGTCATTATATTTCATCCACCTTTGAAAAATAAGCCGCTTGGCAGGCGACACCAGCATTCCTTAGATTGATATTTTCATATTGTATAAAATCTGTAATAAAACTTTAATTTTGCGTAATTGAAAAAAATAAGTTACATTTACAGTTGTAAAAACAAAAGAAGTATCCTTGACAAAATACAAACATTTTTGTAGCTTTTATCTGTTCTTGAATTTGAAGACGTTTAATATGTGTACCACTGAGTGTCACTGCTTTAGGACCAGGAGTCCCTGAGGGCACATGTAGCCTAGTTCGATTAACTTCGGTTGATCGATTCTTCAACGAATTTGAAAATTTATGTTATCAAAATGTGGGTTCTGTAGCGTCATAGCCCACCCATCCAGGTACGTATTTCGGTACAATTTTGAACATGATAACTTTCACATTTTTTTTATTACATTGCATTGTTTATATATTGAGGAGCGTTAAGTAGCCGAAACGTGCATGTCTAGTCAATGCTGCAAATAGAATTTGAAGACATTTTAAAACCTTAGACATTATATGCACATTACTCGTTAGAAAAAAAATTCAAGCATCACTCCTGAATATCAAATGGACTGTACCTTATCATTTCAATCGCCCTGATATTTTTTAATTTCATGGGTGAGTAAATTTCAAAATTAAACCTCTTTTTTTCTTTCTTCTTTTTTGGTTATATATGCAAAAGCTTCCGCTTGTTCTTTTCTTTAAAAGCATTCAAACATTTATGTTCTCAAACTTTTCTCGAAATTTATAAAAAGTAGGTTCTTTTGCATCATATCCCACCGATCTTGCCACGTCCTTTCGATACTATTGGACATAGTTTTCATAGACTTTTAGGTTAAGTATCCAAAACGTGCATGTCTGGTCCATGCTGGAAATTTATCTGTCCTTAAATGATGCTAATGAATTTGAAGACGTTTAACTTTTGCCATATCTCATTATTTGGATTGAGGATCACTGACAAGGGTTAATAATGCTGAAGGGTTCTAACTTGTATACCTTCTTGAAGAAAATTTCAAACCAATTCTCATGCATCAGACACGTTTTTCGAGTATTAAATTCTCATCAGTGATGCTTCCAGCCAAAGTGCTTTTCATAAGTAGTCCAAATTAAGTTCGCTAGCGCCCTCTTGCGTTATTTTTAGAATTTAGATTTCTGCATTTACTTTACAGAGAATGCGCAGGCTCCAAAATTCCTGTAGGGTCGATTCAGTAGCATACATGTACCCCAAAAAAAAGCTATGTTCAAAATAGCTTATGAGGGATGGTGCTAAGATGTTAACCTCCTTGAATTTCGATGATATTTTTCGATGAAATGGTAAATTTCCAAAATAGCAAAAATATATAGATATGATGTCACATTGACAAAGGGCCAAAACGAAGCTTCTTTCGGGTGACAGAGCTGGAAAGAAGTAATTAATACACTTTACAAACAGGTCACAGGAAACAATTCTAACTGCTCCACACTGCAACATGAAATAAGTGTTTATATCAATAATGCGGAAAGGTTCCAACTGTATACCATCTGGAAGAAAATTTCAAACCAATTTTCCCGCACAAGACACGTGTTTCGAATATTAAATCATCATGAGTGATGCTTCCAGCCAAAGTGCTTTTCATAAGCAGTCCAAATAATTTCACTAGTTAAGTAACCGAAAGGTGCGATTCTGGTCCATGCTGCAAATTTATCTGTTTTTAAATGATGCTATGAATTAGAAGACGTGTAACCTCCTACCAGCATTTCCTTTATATCCACCAAATCGTATCTTGTATCCGTCATTTTCGGAATAAAGGTATAACCAAGCGTACCAGGCCCAGTACCACGTTCTTTCCCAGGACTGTAACTTGAAGTATGCTCCGTAATTACTTCTCCACGTCAAGATATGGAAGTACTCATTGCCTGTATGTAAAGAAGTATGTGCTGGTAAGATTGCACATCGACAACTAAACCCAATTATACAATGTAACCAATCCATAGCAAAGATGAATTAAGAAATGAGTCTTATATCTTTTTCTGTTGATGCAATTATCATCCAAAATATTTGACAAAAAACTACATCAACTGCGCGTAACGCGTTGATGCGAAATGTTTTCTGCCCAATTTTTCGGGTATGTCTTGCAAGGAAAAAAGAAAAAGAAAAATTCCTGTAATCATTGAATCATTACTATTTTGGATGAACATTTGCTTCTCTGCGTCAGAATGTTTTGTTTGTCCCTTGTATTTTATTCTAGTTCCATATTTCCATTTATTATATGATCAGGAATTATTGCCGATTTTGCTTATTTCTGATTGGTGGAGACGCTGTTTGATAGAGTGTACCTCAGAGTGAGTTGACCGCTAACGCTCCAAAGCGGTCTATTCGGGATAAGCGCGTGCGGGACCAGCGAGTGCGTTGATTTTTTTTAGTGTTAGATCTTTGACTCTGCGTATCATTACAATGCAAATGTTAATATGTTAGATAATTTAGATAATTCAATAAAATAATAAAATCTTGATAATTTAATAAAGCAGTTATTGACTTTTAATTTCGGTCTACTCGTGACTATACAGACCATGGTCTGTATAGTCACGAGTAGACCTCATCAAAAGTCAATAATTGTATAGAGTTTAATGTTTCATTTGATTTATTTTGGTTGACTGATCTATATCTCACCCAGCCAATATTCGCCACTGGCACTGCCAAATCCATACTTGTACTTATTCCAATTCTGATTGAAGTCGACAGATCCATCAAATCTTTTCATTACAACCTATTCATAGAAAAGAGAGATTTATTTCTAATCTACTCTAAAATACAATGTATATTATAATTTGTAATATAAATATAAAAATATGAAGAGAATTCAACCTATCAAGACATAATTCTTTAATGAGTCCTCTTGATTCTTCTAGCATTTCCAATCTCCTCTTCCTCATGTCCTTTAAATGTTAAACGTCTTCAAATACAATATCATCATTTAAAAACAGATAATATTCAGCATGGATCAAAGTTAGATATGTGGAAGGTAAAATGATCCTCAATGAATATCTTCAAGTTAAAACAAATTGTTTTGTTTTTATCGTCCATCCCCGCCTTCTATCTCCATGTCACAGTATGCATCCATCTCCTCTTCCTTCATAGTAATGTTGTAAACACCACTCGTGTTGTAACCGATAAACTTACCTTCAAACCCCGCCTTTGTCTCCATATCACAGTATGCCTCAATCTCCTCCCCTTCTCAGTTATGTTTTAAACTCCACTCGTGTTGTAACCAATAAACTTACCGTCAACTCCCCGCCTTTTGTCTCCATATCACAGTATGCCTCAATCCCCCTCCCTTATCAGTTATGCTGTAAACTCCACTCGTGTTGTAACCAATAAACTTACCGTCAATTCCCGCCTTTTGTCTCCATATCACAGTATGCCTCAATCTCCTCCCCCTTCACATTTATGTTGTAAACTCAACTCGCGTTGTAACCAATAAACTTACCGTCAACCCCCGCTTTTTGTCTCCATATCACAGTATGCCTCAATCTCCTCCCCTTCACAGTTATGTTGTAAACTCCACTCGTGTTGTAACCAATAAACTTACCGTGAACCCCCGCCTTTTGTCTCCATATTACAGTATGCCTCAATCTCCTCCCCCTTCTCAGCTATGTTGTGAACTCCATTCGTGTTGTTACAAATAAACTTACCGTCAACCTCCGCCTTTTGTCTCCATATCAAGGTATGTCTCAATCTCCTCCCCCTTCTCAGTTATGTTGTTAACTCCATTCGTTATGTTACCAATAAACTTACCGTCAACCCCCGCCTTTTGTCTCCATATCAAGGTATGTCTCAATCTCCTCCCCTTCACAGTTATGTTGTACATGTGAACTCCATTCATGTTGTAACCAATAAACTTACCGTCAAACTCCGCCATTGTCTCCATATCACACTATGCCTCAATCCCCCCCCCCCCCCTTCACAGTTATGTTGTAAACTCGACTTGTGTGGTATCCAATAAACGTACCGTCAACCCCCACCTTTTGTCTCCATATCACAATATGCATCAATCTCCTCCCCCTTCTCAGTTATGTTGTAAACTCAACTCGTGTTGTAACCAATAAACTTACCGTCAACCTCCGCCTATTGTCTCCATATCACAGTATGCCTATATCTCCTACCCGCTTCACAGTTATATTGAAAACTCAACTCGTGTTGTAACCAATAAACTTACCGTCAACCCCCGCCTTTTATCTCCTCCCCTTCTCAGTTATATTGTAAAGTCCACTCGTGTTGTAACCAAGTCACTTACCGTCCATCCTCCGCCTTCTGTCTCCATGTCACAGTATGCTTCTTTCTCCTCCCCCTTCACAGATATGTTGTACACTCCATTCGTGTTGTAGCCGAAAGACTTCAAATCGGAACAATCATGAATCCCTCGAAAAATATTAAATTTAAAGGCACATTAAACATATTTTAGATCAGACAAGTTACTTCCTTATATTGTATTAATTAATAAATCTTATGTTTTGGGTACAGTGAACACGACAGGTTTTGGTTTGATCGGGAAGAGATGGCAGAGTGGATAAGGCTTTCGACTTTCAATTGGAAGACCGGAGTTCCATCCTCGGTGTGGTCATATGAATGTTGAAAGTCCCTCCCTAGTCCCCTGACCGGGGGAGGCTATAAAGGGCCCGTTTAGGTAGCCATGTTATGCTGTGGCAAGGGTATCCAATTGTGGTAGCACTTTATAAAAGCCTTTGGAAATGCGGACTATCCAAGCAGTACAACACATACACCATTCCTGTATACATGCATACACCACATACACAATCAGAGGATGGGCATTAAATGGGGTAGTGCTCCCACCCTTAAGATGACGAATATGGATAATGACCATATCCCTGTTTACAGCACAAAATCGATAATTCAGAAAATCAGAAACCGAAGGCATACAAAATCAGGATAAAGCAGGAACCAAAGCAAAAAAAAAAAAAAAAAACAATAACCTCCACCATATGAATAGAAGCGAACTCCTGATATGGGAGTGAGAGTGAGACCAGGTGCCCAGGAAGAGTAAGCATCTCCTGCTTGCATGCAACACCCGCCGCTTCAATTCGGTAGAGCTGTCACATCCGGTTACTTCCATTTCGGAAGATATAGAGTACAATCTTTTGTTTAATGGTTCAAATGGTCTATGACATAATATCATCCACCATTCTGGAGAGTGGCACATCATAGTGTATGACGAGTTCCCCATATCTACCGTAGAACTTCCTCAGTGACGATGTTAGTCGGTCGCAAACATATCCCTGACTGAGAAGCTTATCTGAAAGACGCCTAGCTCTCAGAACAAAATCCGTATATTTGGTTTTTGCTCTGGCATAGCGTATCAACTGATATATGAACACGCCATAAGCAGGCGATGAAGGGATGTTGCTACTCAGAAAAGGAAAGTTTTTTCTTTTTTTTTTTTTTTTATTGTTATAAAGATACCTGAATTTAATAACAAAATCCTCTAGGTCCAGGTATCCCTAGAGGTTGACGTATAGTACATATTATGTATTTGAAGATTTGTGTAATGTATATAATGAGAGAAGAATTATTCATCCGTATATATCTACTTAATATGTGTATTAATAAAAAAAAATCACACTATGTAAGTGAACAAAAGACAAAAAAAATTAACATGATAAATATTTTTAAAAATCTGATAAAAATGCAAGTTTCAGTCTGGCATTTCAGGAAGAAATCCATCCCATCTGTATTCAAGACAACATGTGATTGGCTAAATATTGACACAAGCGCATCCTTGGAATCGGCAATGTGAAACTGTAAAAGAAAAACAAAGTCCAAAACAAAATAAAAACCCAGGGAATTCCCCCAAGTAATCATATTTTATACCGCGCTAAAAATAGATCAAGGTAAAGGCCGCATATAATATATACAGCTTACAGGTGATGTGTGGCTACAACGATATAACATCGATTAAATTTCAATAATGCTACAAAATTTTGAATCAAATCAAGAGAAATATAAATAAGGTAAAAAGATATTGAACAATAAAGACATATTCCGGAATAATTCCAGATACAGGTGAAATAATCGATTATATTTATACAAAATCAATAATCTTTATTTATGCGCAGAGAAAGATAAAGAAATGCTACTTAGCTTCGATATACTGTCAAAACAGCACAGGTAAATTTCTTCAGGTAGATAAGCGTCGCTTCACTGAACATCACCGTCGCTTCAATGCACTTCATTGAACCCGCCCTGGGCATGGCTTTGATAAATTCTTTATAACATCCTGACACACACTAAATTCTTCTGTTTCAGTATAAATATAAACCACATATGTATCTGCTTATTATTCATAAAATCTCCGTTTCTCGACACAGTTCCCATGTATACAAATATCACACAGTGCACGACTGGCTCCTATCTCCAAACGACACGTCATAATAGAAAAACACGTGGAGTTATACATAGACCAAACAAATCCGGATCCGACTTTTTTTCCTATACTATACAGAATAATTATCATTATCATTTATAATTATCTATTTACGAAATATCTATCAAAACCATCTATTCACACAACATTTGTATCCACAAATACTATCACAAGGGTTATGTTTAAACATTTTTCTTATATAAGACATATTTTATCATGTCTACTGTGTGTGAAACTTCATGAAAATTATCAAATATATAAATATATATGGACTTTTTTACGGAAGCTATTAGCTTATAATTGCTACATCACGAAAATTAACAAATATAGGAGACAGTAGAAATATATATGAAAATTAGTTATTTACAGCTTCAGAAAACTTTAAAACTACACTCTTTTCAAACATATGTAATACGTAATACAGATTTTGTCATTTGCTTTATTGACTTATTTTCTTTGATCGCATGCAAGAAGCCTGGACTTGCATGACATTTGTTATACAGGCTTATACAGATAAATAAAAAAAAAAAAAAAAAAAAAAAAAAAAAAAAAAAAAAAAAAAAAGTGCATAAATAATATACTGGTATGATATTACATGAAATAATATTTTATATGTTTTATCAAGTATTTGAATTTTTGAAATAAATAAATAAATTCAAATTCAAATTCAAATTCTATATGAAATATTAATAAATTTTATATGAAATATTAATAAAACTGTGTATGTTGCTGATTAGAGGATAAGTCAAGGAAGATTTTCCTTTTTTTAAAATAGTTTAAATGAATTATCTGCTTTTCCGCATTTAAGGGTGCATTTGTAATCCGTAATGTTTTGCTATTACAATGTAAACTGGGTGTCCGATTTGTCAAATCGTGCGTCAAATTCTGTCAACGTGTCAAAGCAGAAATATTTCGTGCCTCACTTCAACTAAACCGAACAGAGAGTCTATATCGCTTTTACGTACAGGCAGAAGGTATTCTGGAGTATATTACTATTGTTTGAAGGGCAAGGTATGTTACTCAGACGCTTTGATAGGTCATTTGAAATGTTTTGAATTGATAAATCATTTTATTTTTATCAGTTTATAGTAGAACGACATAGATTAAGACGAGTCGCCCTCTAGGAGTGCGCCTGCGCGAGGAGCAGACGAGACTGAGACGCCATTCCTGTAAGGCTGCCTTATAGCTCGAGCTAGACATCGTAAGTAACCATCGTATTTGTTGTATTCCGTTCCCCTTGTATATATATATTTCCCCTTCTAGTACCTCGGCATACTTTACTGGCGACGAGGATAAAACAACAGTACTAGAAAAGTTGAAAAAACTCGTCTCAGTCGGGTAGGCCTTCAAGGCGGCTTCCCGCCATCTGCCAGTCGGGTCTCGTGACCCGACGAGAATCACGTCCGCCATTTTGTATTTCATCATTATTTACTTCCGTTTCTACGCGAGCTGGTAGGGGTCAAGAAACACAGCACCCCACCAGCCCAGCGTTATTTTTGCTGAGATAAACTGTGTTACATGAGATTGTTTGTTTATTTTTTCGTCTTTTGCTTACTCTTAACCCGTGACATCCATGGATGACAGCATAAATAAACCTTTAGTTGATTTGCAAGACGACATCAACAGGCAAATGCAGGGGTATACTCCGGTCCCCCCTCCCATGAGCACACCGGCTCGTGTTCTTGATGCGATCATGGCCTGTACCCCTGGTCCAATAGTTCCTCCCCCTGGGTTCAACCCACAACAGCAACTCACGAGTCAAGGCAAATCACAAGCATCCAACAGTGACTTGTTGGATTGCATGGATCGTAAGGTTAATGATGCTTTTAACGCATTGCAGTCTAAGCATACAGATCAGACTGCGAAGCTTTGTTCGGATTTCACGAAGAAAACCTCTAACTTAGAGGCCCAAATTGATGATAGGATGGACCAGATGCACTCCGATATGAGTGATCTCGAAGATAGGCAGGAAAGGTCATTAAAGAGAATGGAAGCGCGCATGGAAGCGCGTGAGGCACGCTTAGAGGCGCGTATAGAGGCGCAAATGATGGATCAGACAAGGTCACAGAGACAACTTGAAAATAAGTTTGACCAATTAATGCACATGATGTCGAATCATTTTCTGTTACCTGATAAGAAGGTAGTGGACCCTGTGGGTACAGGGACCTCGGGGTCCGGGGGTAACCTCCAGGGTGGCCAAGCCCCTGACCCAGGTAAAATGTCCCCAATGGTAAGCGGGGGGCAAGGGGTGCCTAGTGGTTTAGTGCAAAACCAAGGTCATGGGAAGTCCCTAGGGGCAATTGGAACATTGCCAGCCCAGTCGGGGCAGTCACAGGGGTTTAATGTTGCGAGTAGTTCACATGGTTTTGACCCAAGTAGGCAATCACAGGGGCATGGCACTGCTACTAATATATCAGGCTCTAATGATATAAACTATCCCTATGGTGTGACGGGGATTATGGGAGCCCAACAGGGGCAATCACAGGGGTATGGTATTGCCACTAGCACTCCGTATCCGGGAGACCCGGCAAGTGCCGGACAGGTGCATGCGACACCTCCGAGTTATCATACCTTTTCAAATCAAGGTCAAGGTTATAATACACCCACTAGAGGTGGACAGGGCCAGATGGGCCAAGTTGGAAATGACGTCACTACGACTAGCCCGGTCAGTATGAGTCTGACGTTGCAGTCAGTAGGAATAGGGTCACCAGGTGGAGGTGACAACGTATCGCAGGGGCCTGGAATGCCCCACGCATTGGGTCAAAACGTAGGTATGGACCCAACGACGACTAATAACAATATCCCCTCGCAGTCTGTTGGGGTTTCTGGTGTAGGGGGACTTGGAGCACAGGGGCACGTAGCATCGCCTTCGATGGGAGCTGGGTCTAGTGTTGGATATGGCCCCGGCCCTTATAGTAATACCCCTCTACAGCGTGGGGGGTTACCTGCCACAGGTGGTAATGGACCGCAGGGACTCGGTACGTCCCATGCGATGTGGCCTGGTCAAGGCATAGGTAGTAGCCCAGCCCAATTGGGAGTCTCCCCCTACCCTACTCCCCCTCCTATGACTAGGGGTGGGGGACCGAGGGATATCATGCCCCAAATTAAGACGTTGAGCAAGTACAATGGGAAAACTAAGTGGGGCCCTTTCTATAGACAATTCCAGTCCATAGCAGATATAAATGGCTGGGGTGAGACTGAAAGGCTCTTGGCTTTGAACTTGGCACTTGAAGGCAGTGCCCTGGAGTATTTTGATCTGTTGCGCTCACGGGAGCTAAACATTTCCTTTAGTAACGTAACAAGCCGGATGAGGGAGCGTTTTGGGCAGGAGGCCCTACGCCCGGCAGCGAACCTTGAATTTAACTCAATGACTCAGGGGTCTAAAGAAAGCCTAGAGGAGTGGGGGGACCGTGTAATGTCCCTGGCTCAGCAGGCCCTAGGTAGTACCACTTCCCATGAGACCATGCAAGAGCAAATGGTTATGAGGTTTTTTATCGGGTGCAACGATCAGGAAGCTAGTCAGCACCTCATGAATCACTCCCCGAGTACTTTGGAGGAAGCTATCAAGAAGGTCAAGAATTTCAAGCTGGCAAGATCAGCTACACGATCTAAAAGGCAAGTGGCCCAGGTAAAAACCTCCCCTAGTAGTGACTATCATGAGAGGTCACCGTCAAGTGACCGTCAAGGTCACCTGGAGAAAGGTCAAATTAAAGCATTGGTTGACGCTATATCTGAGTTCCAAGCACGAAATTATGAGAAACAGGGGGTGCCTGTCACCCAAAGTCCTAGGGGGCGTAGCGAGAGACCAAGAAGCCCCTCTGAACCCTACCGCTCCTGGGGTCGTAGCCCAACACCAGAACGTGGTGCCCGTTCCAATACTGGAAAGAACCGTAGTTTTAGCCCTCCTAACAGGCCAAGGCACGTAAGGTCCTATAGTGGCCAACAGGGCAGTGTGCGGCCAAATAGGGGCAGGGCGAATTTGACCTGTTATAACTGCAATCAGTTGGGACACATTAGTAGGGAGTGCCCAAATCCACGCAAGTCCAGCCCCTATTCAGACAAACGCTCCCCTTCGCCTTATTCCAGACGCGACGGGTCAGATAGGGATTCCCGCAGTCGTACACCCTCCCCAGGAACAGGCCGCAAAGTTAGATTTTCAGGGGGCAGTGATGTTAGTACCGTGTTAGGTGTATCCGAGCTAGCAAGCACCAACCGGGCGTGGCGCGCCCCCATCACGGTCAATGGGGTCGAGGTCAGTGCACTAATAGACACGGCTGCCGAGGCCACATTGATGTCAAATAGGCTCTATGAAACCTTGGACCCCACACCTGAAATTCAAGGTTCCAAGCGTTTCCAAACAGCGAATGCCGATTATATGTCTGCAGATAGGCTAGACTCGGTCAAGGTCAGAATAGGCGAATTCGAGACTACAGCTGTGGTCTACAAAGGTCCCCTCCTTGAAGATATGCTACTTGGAATAGATTTCCTGTCTAGAATAGGCGCCTATATAGATTGTAGCGCAGGTTTGTTGTGGGTCAATGGTAAGTCCACTGTACTGACCCAGTCGGCACGTGTTGTTGTTGTAAAACGTACAGTAGTGCCCCCAAATTCAGTTAAGATAATGCAGTGTGCATTATCGGCCGACATGGACAGTTTCTTAGTAGAGCCCTATCACACCTTACCAGAAGGCACCATTATGGCTAAAACGGTGCATGCCCCAGGTAGGCAAGCCCAAGTGTGCATTCTCAATTTAACTGACCGCTTCATAACCTTGTCTAAGGGGACTATGGTAGGCCATGCCTTCGAGTGCGAGGAACTCGACTCCCCAAAAGTGCAGGTGGTCAAACCCACGGAGGTCAAGCCCGATGGACCTCCCTCCCACATAGCTGCTCTGGTTGAGCAGGTACGTAAATCTTCACCCCCCGAGGTGAAGGATTCAGTAACAAACTTGCTAATAGAATATGAAGACATCTTCGCCTCGCATGAGTTTGACCTAGGGGATTTTCATACGGTAGAGCACCGTATTGAAACGGGCGACGCAAAGCCCGTAAAACAGAGAATGCGACGCACCCCTATGGGGTTTGAGAAAGAGGAAGAGGCCCACCTAAATAAAATGCTGGAAAGTGGTGTCATCCAGCCCTCCAACTCGGAATGGGCCTCGGTCCCAGTCCTTGTCCGGAAAAAAGATGGCAATATGCGGTGGTGTATCGATTATCGCAAATTGAACAGTGTGACGGTGAAAGATGTTTACCCCCTCCCTCTTATCGAGGAGTGCATGGACTCCCTAGCGGGGAATGTGTGGTTCTCCAAATTGGATGCGAACCTTGCATATTGGCAGGTTCATGTTGCCCCAGAGGATAGAAAGAAGACCGCGTTCATCACCAAATACGGGCTGTATGAATTTACCCGCATGGGGTTTGGGCTCTGTAATGCTCCGGCTACTTTTGCCCGGGCAATGAACATCATACTACGTGGTCTAAACTGGCGTATCATTCTAGCATTCCTAGACGATATGGTAGTCCTTGGGAAGTCGGCCAAGGAGCATGTAGAGAACCTCAGGGTGGTATTCGAGCGTTTTCGTCAGCATGGGCTGAAGCTAAAGCCTAAGAAGTGTGACATTTTCCTCCCAGAGGTTGAATTCCTGGGGCGGACAGTAAACGCTCAGGGGGTCCACATGGGGGACCAATATATCAAGGCAGTTAGGGATTGGAAGGTCCCAACCAACACCAAAGAAGTTGAGCGATTCCTGGGATTCGCTAACTACCACCGTCTATTCATCAAGGACTTTTCCTTCATAGCGGAGCCCCTTTATCGCCTAACGGGCAGAAAACCCTTCTGTTGGGGTGAGGCCCAGCAGGCAGCTTTTGACGCCCTCGTCCAAGCCCTTACCTCCCCACCTGTCCTAGCATTCCCGAATGACCATGGTCATTTTTACCTTGATTGTGACGCTAGTGATTATGCCGTTGGGGGTGAGCTCAGCCAAGTGCAGGATGGCGTGGAGCGTACAATCGGCTATAGTAGCGCGGTGCTCCAGCCTGCTCAGCGTAAATACTGCACGACTCGTAAGGAGCTTCTGGCTGTCGTCTTGTTCACTAGAACATTTCGTCATTACCTCCTTGGTCGGAAATTCACTGTACGAACTGACCATAACAGCCTAGTGTGGCTCACAAAGTTCAAATACCCCCAGGGGCAGCTAGCCCGCTGGCTGGAAGAGCTAAGTTACTTTGACATGGAGATTGTACACAGGCCTGGGAAGAAACATTTGAATGCGGATGCCCTATCTCGAGAGGCAAACTCCCTATGTGTAAGGCCCAAACCCTCCGCCCTCCCTTGTGGTGGATGTGAGTCCTGTGTTCGAACATTTAAGGACTGGCTAGACTTCAACACTGAGGTCGACAATGTCCAACCCCTCTCGAAGGTCACTAGGCCAATGAGCCTCAACGAGTCAGTTATGTCCCAGGCCAGTATCACTGAGCCCCCAGTTCCCGGAAAGGTGGGCATTACTTTGGTCAATGACCTCGATACAACGGACACCCCACGAGTCGATTCCCCAGGGGTACACGTAGTCACCCGCAGTGGGGCGCGGGTATGCCCACCCGTAGTTCAGGAAAAGGCGAACAACAATGTTACAACACCCACCACTGACCCCCCCTCCCAAAACCCATTCACCAGACACTCCTGAGGGTCAAACTGACCACTCACAGACTTGCCCCGCACCCACCGATCAACCACAAGTTCCCCCAATTCCAGTTGACCAACCACAAGTCTGTCCCCAAAGTAAAAGTAAAGATCGGAATAGAGGTCAGCGTGACCTTGACCCCCTGGCTCAGGGGGACCTGAATGACCTATTTGACCCTTATTCCCAAGAGAGTGAATCTGGCCCAAAGGCTGAAACACCGTCAAATCCTTCAAAACCTCCCCCTTTAGAGGGACCCGCCCCAAGCATAGAATCCAAAGGAGTTTGTCCCAAGACGACCCCTTCGAATAATACCGAACAAGGCATCTATTTATCTGACTATAACCCTAAGGAGTTCTCAGAACTCCAGAGGAAGGACAAAAATATTAGATTCCTGAGAGACTTTCTGGTTAATAAAGTTGAACCTGACTCCGGTGAGCTATTTCTTGCGTCACCAGAAGCCAAGTGCTATTTCAATCAGCGTGCACTGTTTCGCATTGACAGTAAAGGGGTCATCTGGCGACAGCCAGACACTCGAGGTGACCCTGAACGCCTGCTTGTCCCACATTCAGAGAGGGGGGAAATACTCCGTTTGTGTCACGATATCACACCCTCTGGGCATCAGGGTACTACACGCACAGCCGCCCGTGCTCGCACCTTTTTCTACTGGTGGCAAATGTCTCCAAGCGTCCGCAGATATGTCCTCTCGTGTAGGGTCTGCAGCCTGCACAAAAAGGGCAGGAAACCAGCTAAAACCCCTTTCAAAACATACCAAGCAGGTGCACCTATGGAGCGAGTCCACCTGGACTTCCTTGGACCTCTACCCCCTACAGCCAGGGGGAATGAATATGTCCTTGTCATGGTGGACCAATTCACCAAATGGATGGAGGCCGTCCCCTTGCCCTCTCAGTCAGCAGATGTTACTGCCAAAGCTGCAATAGATGGGTTTTTTGCTCGTTTTGGGTACCCCTTTGAAATTTTCACGGACCAGGGGCGCAACTTTGAGAGCGACCTATTCAAAAACCTTTGCGCCCAGCTCCAGATTCACAAAGCTCGTACAACCCCCTATAGGCCTTCAGGTAACGGTCAAGTAGAGAGGTACAATCGCACCTTAATGGATGCCATAAGGTGTTACATTAATGACCGACCTGAAGATTGGGACCTCTACCTAGGACCAGTGGCGGGTGCACTCCGTTCCTCCGTCAATAGACAGACGGGTTTCACAGCCAATAAACTTATGTTAGGACGCGAGGTCAATGTCCCGGCTTCAATTCTTTATGGCCCTAAACCCTCTGATAAGGAATCTGAAAATGACCCTACTTCCCCTCAAAAACATGTCAGCGACTTGATCTCGAAAATGTCTGAATTTCACGAGCTGGCCCGGGTAAAGCTTCAGGCAGCCCAAAAGGTCATGCGTAGGGATTACGACCTTAGGACCAAGAACTCCTTCTATCGGATGGGTGACCTTGTTCACTACAAGAGCCCTAAGGTCGTGGGAAAAGGGAAGAAACTTCACCCAATCTGGGCAGGCCCAGGGGTTGTGGTTGCCATCAAAACTCCTTGGTTGGTGGAAGTGCAGATTTCACCAAAAGAGGGCGATGTCAAGTTTATGCATCACGAGAAAATCAAACCCTGTCGCGATAGGGTTGTTCCCCCATGGAGTAAAGAGTTACATGAAAACCTCTTGAGAAAATCTAGCCCTCAGAATCTCGCCCCCTCCCCTCATCCCCAAAATCTTGATGACAAAGCTTTAGGCTCTGGAGGTACTTCAAATCCTACCGACGACACCCCTGCCTCCCTCCCTAGTTCCGAAACTAGCAAAGCTCCAAGGAAAAAGGCCCTAAAGACTTACTGCTACTGTAACTTACCCTATAAAGGGGAACTCATGGTGAAGTGCGATGCTTGTAGGCAGTGGTTTCACCCAAAATGCCTGGGAATCTCAGAGGAGTACGCCATTCAGGTACCAAAGTACTATTGCCCCGAATGCAACCCCTCCCTTGGGGGTACCCGCCCTCCTTAGATAACCCCGAGTATTGCCTGTACAGTGTAGTTTGATTTGTATACTCCTTTTATTTTGTACTCGTTTCTTTTTATCAGCCTCACCGTATTTCAAAATGGTACGTATAAACTATTCTCACGTATCGGTGTGTATCCGCTTACTCTCATCAATCATATATAACCTACATCAATGCTTATAGCTTTCATCCTTAGGGGTTACATAACCTCTGTTTCTATTGTACAGCACAGAACTTGTACCCGTAATCTTCATGATGGGTCTTTTCATTTATCAACCCTAGTAGATAGATTAATATCATTTAGTACCATGTGTGAATCTTTAATTTCACGGTGTTGTATAATGTTGTATACATGTGCATTAGCTGTTTCCTTTTCAATACAAGCTTCTATTTTCTTATTTCTGTACTTGATTTATCATTAGATAATTGTCAATATCACGTATGTTATGTTACTTGTATCCTTATTTGATTATTATGTGCTGTGTATTGCTAATTTGCTCATTTTATTCTGTTTTTCTTAAGTTTGTCCGAGTACAGTCTGGGAGTAGGCCCCAGTGGGACCTATTCTTAGGCCTGGCAGACCTCTCATGCTCTTTGGAGTATGGGGGGCCTGAGAGGGACTTTTGTTTTTGGTTGCTTACTTTCATGTGCTTTTTCTGTGTTTTCTTTTCAGACTCCAAAAGAATGGCAGAAGACTCATCCCAGGTACCCCCACCGGGGTCAAATGAACCCTCCATGTCCCAAGACCAGGGGGCACCCCTCAGGATCCCACCTGAGCAATCCTCTATACCCCCTGACCAGGGGGGACCCCTCCCATTGGATGAACCCCCATGCCCCAAGACCAGGGGGCACCCCTCGGGATCCCACCTGATCAATCCTCTAAACCCCCTGACCAGGGGGGACCCCTCCCATCGGATGAATCCTCCATGCCCCATGGCCAGGGGGCACCCCTTATGACTCCATCGGGCCAACCCTCAGGGCCCCCAGATCAGGGGGAACCTGACATGTCCATAGATGGTGCAACCAGTACCCCTACTCACCCATCATCCCCAACACTGTCACTTTTTGATTTCAACGATGGGATCTTTGATGATGCCATGGATGATGCATCTCCCCCCAAGTCCTCTGAGCATCCCCCCTTGCCCCAGCCCCAGGGCAACCCCACATTGGAAACAATTTCCCCTTTAGATGTTAACCCAGGGTCCCAGCTGTGGTGTGATATAGCTCCCCCACCCCCGCCACTTGGAGTCCCTTTGGGTAGGGCAGAGTTTCTTAGACGTTTTGTCAGCGAGGCGCCCGTCGGTCAGCAAGAACCACAGTCCAACCCCGCTCCGAATCCCCATCCACAGGGAGAAGAAGCTGAACCCCGACAGGGTTATCGGGGTCTCCCATTTAGGCATCGAAGGCGACCTTGCCCCATGCCCTCGTGCACCCATGCCACCTCATCAGGCTCTGGGGTAGCCACCCATCTTGACGAGTACCACCTCCCTAGAGGTCCTAGGTCTCCCTCCTACTACGCAGCATTGCTAAATTCTATTCTTTGGGCCCTTAACCTCCCAGAGGGAGACTTTGCTTCCCTCATTGTCCTCTTAAGGGACAACCCAGGGCTAAAAACAGGGTTTTCTTTCTCACCAGTGGTGTGGGGGCGTGCTCTGCAGTTCGCTAGATTCCTCGGACTCCCAACCCCTAATAGAAGCAGGGCCGAGGACCACCTCCTTGAGGGGGTCGTAAATCATATTGCACTTTTGGTACACCCTCGCATTTTAGCTCTCCTCCTTAGGAGGATCCCCCCTAGGGCCCAAGCAGACCTAAGAAATGCCACCTTCCCTGATGATTTTCCCTCCCCTGCCAGACATCTCAGTCTGCGACCTGCAGGGATGTCAGACTCATCTGGGTCACCTAGCCCCAATGCAGGGGGTCCCTCGAGCCCCATTCTCCCAGGGGGACCCATCCCCCTCATGTCTATCAAGGTAGAGAAACCTAGGTCACTGGCTCTGCCCATTAGCCCCCCCTTAGATCCGCCCTCCCCTCATAAGGAACCTACCCCTCGTGGACGTGGGCGAGGGCGTGGCCGAGGTAGGAGTTCTACCTCATCATCGGCGGAAAGGTCAATTTGCTCCACAGCCACACAGTGCACTCTTCCGGATTCCCGACCTCCTGCGAGGTCACTCTCACCTGACCTAGTCCCTCAATCTCCCCAAAGGTCACCTTCCCCTCCCCAACAGACTAGGGTCGTTAGAATTGAAAGCCCAATCCCGGGTGCATCAGGTCCTCGCCCCCCTCTTACTCTCAGGTTAAGGGAAGTAGGTTACCCTCAACACTTGGGACCAGCACCCCCAGCCATGGGCCACTTTGACCCATATTTCCCCGGCCCAGTGTCAAACCCGTGTTGGTACACCCCAAACATGGTATGGGATTCATACTGGAACCCTGGGCGCATGGTTCCACCCTACGGGTCTGACCAGCCCATAGGACAGTACCTTAGCAGGGAAAATAGAATGCCCCGTTTCCCAATTACCCTGGCCGGAGGGGTGGTCTCCACTCTAGACACCCCAGAAGACTTCCTGGCATTTAGGGAAGAAGCCATTTGGGTCCCCACCTTTGAAATAACCCCCGAGGAGCTGGGTAATTTGGACCCAGACACCATCCCCTCCCTTCTCGAGCGTTGCCGACGCCGTTACTCGGCCATAGGACCCGTTGAAATGGACCTTGCCTCGGAACTTCTCCCGAGGCAAATGTGGAATCTCACCACAATATTAGACAATGCCCCGAGTTCAGTCCCGGTTCTCTTAAGGTCTTATGACCCACATTCTAGGTCACACCCAATGGCTATCAGGAGGCTCCTGGATGTGGCCCGGTCCATGTGTGTAGACCCTCACAAACCAATTGTATTACAGGGTTTTAGGGGGTCCCCGGCTACAGTTGAGGAGTGGGTCCAGACAGGATGCAATGTGTTCTTTAGTATTAATGGGTCAGTAACCTCTTTTGGACCCACTGAAATAGAGGGCATACGAAGGATCCCGACCAACAGACTCCTGGTGGAGTCAAGCTCCCCCGATTTCCCCGTTAATATCCCTCATCCCATGACCCCCAGATTCTTAGGTGAAGTAATTCATTTGATTTCGCAGGTACGGGGTCTACCTCACGAGGAGGTATGTAGGGCAACCTTCATTAACGGTCTGTCCGCTTTCCAAGGGCTCATGTCCTCCCTTAGGCCTTATGCCCGCCCGTAGCAACGGCTACAGAGTTTCGTAAACCTTACCCCCCAACTTCTTTTACCCCCCATTACACACCCTGCCCCACTCCCTGGGGTCTAGAACCCATTTTTCTTTTCCCACACTTCCCAACGTTTACCCCTGTCCTACTATTTTTGTAAGGGAGAAGGGGTATGGGTTCTCTAGGACCCCTCTGGGGTCACCCCTCGCCCCTTTAATTTTATGTACATATTGGTAACAGTTGGCACTATTTAACTCAAGGGGCTGTAAATAAGTTATTTTAGTTTTGGTCTAGTTTAGTTTAGGTTTGTTAACCCATAGTAGAGAACAAGGGTTTCATCTTTGGCTTGCGCCCTCCGTTTGAGGGCAATCTAAATTATCTGCAAATTGCGTAGCTGCCATCCCTTTTTAATCCTTCCCTCGCCGGTAAGCCAGGACCTTTTCATCAAAAGGGGGAAGGGTATAGTAGAACGACATAGATTAAGACGAGTCGCCCTCTAGGAGTGCGCCTGCGCGAGGAGCAGACGAGACTGAGACGCCATTCCTGTAAGGCTGCCTTATAGCTCGAGCTAGACATCGTAAGTAACCATCGTATTTGTTGTATTCCGTTCCCCTTGTATATATATATTTCCCCTTCTAGTACCTCGGCATACTTTAAGTTTATAGTTATAAGAACTGTATGTTTTAATTCATAACATATATATATTTATCTACATAGAAAAAAAAAGAATATTAGATTAAATCTCCATGTGGTTGAGTTATTTATAGTTCATGGGGGAAAACCAGGTGAATAAGTGTAACTGTTTTATTTTCTAAATCAATAATCAATAATGAGTTGCATTGAATTTTACAGAAGTGAAGAGTATACAGAGCTTTGCAGATGTCTACCCTCCAACGCTTGAACCTCATGGAAAAAAGTCTATCAAGATAAGTTTGAATTTTTGTTATATCAGAGATTTAATTTCATTATAAGTTGGAGAATCAAAATTATTGTGAATGCTGAGTAATTAATGATCTAATACATGAAATTTACTTATTCTTTTCAGACGATTAATTATTATTTGCTGCAGTCAAGATATATAGAGGAAGAAATAGGAGTGTGTATACAGGATTATATAACCGTGACTAAGAGGGATTTTTCGGATTATTAGCACAGCTTGTGGATATTTTCTAGCAGTGTCGGAGGCTTTATTTTTTTGTAAATCAGTGTTTCATATATTTTTCGTATTTCACATTTGAATATGTTTAATGGATTGATATTTTTAGTTTTTTGCTCACTTATGTAATATGTTTTATAGATTGCATATACAACTGTTATAATTATTTGGTTTAATGATGCATATTGTGGATTAGCTATTTTATATCCGAAGATGTAGTATCTTAGATCAATTAAGTTTTTGTAGAAACCTTGTGATTTATAAAAATCATCGAGAAATTTATTCAATTCTTTTATACTGTCACATTCGATGAAATAATGTTTATAGTCCTCTATGATTAAGCATTTGTTACAAAGTGAATTACCGGTATTAACAAAGTTTGTAATGCTGAAATTGAAGTCGTCACGTTTGTCATAGAGTGAGGTGTTCATGTGACCATCATTGTCGTAGGACAACATTATGTCCAAATAGGATGCTGAATTATTTGTCTCTGCAGTTTCTTTGACTTCAAGCTCCGAAGGATAGATACTGATCAGGTAATCCGCGAATTTCGGATTATTGATGGACAACACATCGTCTATGTATCTGTAAGTGAAGTTAAAGTCAGAAGCTAAGTATCTTTTCCCCTCAGAGACCAAAGATTGAATGAATTCAGCTTCGTACGAGTAAAGGAAAATGTCGGCAAGGAGTGGGGCACAATTGGTCCCCATTGGAATTCCGACAATTTGCTGGAAGACCTTTCCTCCAAACACCACAATCAAACGACTGAAAGTCCTGCGAGTTGGCAAAATATTGAATAAAGCCTTTGTTTGTGAAATACGAATGCTCCCGGCGGAGTATAAACACCATTTTTCTGTTAAGTATGTGAAAGGTCAAGGTCAGGGTCACTGGGCAAATGTTGGTATCTATGGAAAAAATCTTGTGACAAGGAATACATATGTGAAATATAAAAGCCATATAATTTACCATTCAAAGTTTTTTGGACAAACAGATGGACAGGCAAAAAACTATATACCCCCGAATCTTTGATTCCGGGGTGCATAAAAAGTTTTTTTTCTTAATCTCTTAGCGATATTAGTCCCCTACCAGCATAAATCTAAGTCACAACTTTTAAAGTGTGTCTTACATGTACAAGTACATGCTTAAAAGCGCTTGAAATAAAATTTTATGTACCGGTATTCATTTTCATACTTTGATAAGCCAACGCAGCATTCATGAATGACATCACATTTGTCTGAATTGACATTACAATTAAAAGGCACTTGAAAATGAAATCTTACTCCATAAGGTTAAGACTAATAGAATCTATCATCAGGTGTGAGCATTGACAAGGAAATGCACTCCGAATGTCCAGAATTTACTTGTACAATGACAAGACTTGTCGAGTCAATTGGACAAAAGCAAATCCCAGACAAGAGGTATAGATTTAAGGAATCATTCTTATATTTTTTCGGTTGATCGAGGTATCAACACCAAAAATTTAGGGAAAACTGCATTGTGCGCATAACGCAAGATGCACAAGTTTTTCCTCAATTTTTTGTGTCGATACCTGGATCAACCAAAAACATATTACATTGATTACTTATCATTTCATTTTGTTGCTTTCCAACGTTTATTTATGGCTTTGAAACCGTGTTGCTAACGACGTTGCTAAGCACGTACTTCCGTTTTGTGTTGATACAGGTATCAACAAAATTTCTCGGCCAAACGGAATCGTCGTTTTTTAATAATAACAATAGAAATTAAATGATTTCCTTGTGACGTTATCAATGATTTCACCCAAATGATTGACGTTCAATAAGTTTTCTTTACTTTTCTGCCATCTTTTGATAAAGGTTGAAGCGACGCAGTGTGTCGATTATTTTTCTCCTTTCCGGTATGTGCAACCAGAAGTCTCTGGCGAGACTGTAGCTCTCCTGGTTGTTTTGTTTTATTCACTAATGGACAAGTAAATAAGATACATACACATAGGCTGCGTTTGATTTGAACAACACTAGAGTCAAGAGTGTTAGAGAAGCGCATGCGTACTCTGTGTAACTGACTGATTTTAATCGAATGACACGAGTTGTAATCGTGTCGTGTCCAATGTAAACAAAAGACCCCCTAACTTAGCTAAAGCCCCTGAAGTCACAAAATTCAATTTTTTCAATGAATATTATAAGAATTAAATTATCCCTTATATTTCGTTGTAAAAATGTAATTATTCAACACTATTTTATTTTTCTAATGTTTCAAATTCCATTGCTTGTCCTTGTCCGCCATCTTAACACTCGATTACTCCCGGTAAACTGGGGAGTATACTCGTATTACTCGTGTTCAACACTCGGGTCGCGACACTCGTCGTTCGGTTTAACAAGAGTCAAACACGTGTGACACGAGTCGTCTAATCGAACGCAGCCATAAATATCAAATTTCATTTTATTTCAACCAATGACCAAAGGGAGCAGGCGCTCTAACAAATTATAAGTAGCACAACAAAACAACATATCCATTGATAGACTGCAACTAGAATGTCACTCATATAATTCATAATATACGAGATATAGTATTTCAAAAAAGAATGCCACACCGATTTTCCAAGATCCTAGGGGCCAGGGGCTGCTATCTCAAATGAACTTTTAATGGCACAGTTAGACTACAGATCCATCATATTGCATGAAGTATTAACTCTCCATCATAAATAGCGTAAGAAGTGTTGAGAGCGCAATTATATACAAGATTACATAGACGTCTTAAGGGATGTACTGTCCCTTCCGCTGGGTTTAAACTTGTTTAGTGTTGTAGCCGCTTGTACCTTTTTTTGTGCTATCGGTATCTTTTTTTCCCAAGCAACATGCATTCACCCTTTATTGGATGGATCCAACATTGTCTGAAAAGTGAACGTGGTTGTTTTCACCCCTTTTGTGCTTTAAAGATTACATAGAGTTAGATAGAAGAAAATGACCACACCCAATTTTCTAAGACCCTGGGGGTCAGGCGCTCAAACAAAATATAAAGTGCACAACTAGACCACAGACCCATCATTTTGCAAAAAGAATTAGGTCTCAATCATTTATAGTGTCAGAGGAGTTGCGAGCACAAAAATGCATAGCGTTATACAGGAGAAAATGAACACACCCATTTTCTAAGACTCTGGGGGACAGGGGCTCAAACAAAATATCAGGTTCACAACTAGACCACAGATCCATCATATTGCTAAAAGAATTAAGTCTCCATCATTTATAGTGTCAGAGGAGTTGCGAGCACAAGATTGCATAGAATTATATAGGACAAAATGACCACACCCATTTTCTAAGACCCTGGGGGTCAGAGGCTCAAACAAAATATCAAGTGCACAACTAGACCACAGACCCATCATTTTGCAAAAAGAATTAAGTCTCCTTCATTTATAGTGTCAGAGGAGTTGCGAGCGCAAGATTACATAGAATTATATAGGACAAAATGACCACACCCACTTTCAAAGACCATGGTGGTCAGAGGCTCAAACAAAATATCAGGTGCACAACTGGACCACAGACCCATCATATTGCAAAAAGAATTAAGTCTCCATCAATCCTAGTGTCAGTGGAGTTGCGAACACAAGATAACATTGAATTATATAGGACGAAATGACCACACCCATTTCCTAAGATCATGGGGGTCAGGGGCTCAAACTAAATATCAGGTGCAAAACTAGACCAAAGATCCATCATATTGCGAAAAGAATTAAGTCTCATTTAATTATAGTGTCAGAGGAGTTGCGAGAACAAGATTACATAGAATTATATAGGACAAAATGACCACACCCATTTTCTAAGACCCTGGGGGTCAGAGGCTCAAACAAAATATCAAGTGCACAACTAGACCACAGACCCATCATATTGCAAAAAGAATTAAGTCTCCATCATTTTGAGTGTCAGAGGAGTTGCGGGCACAAGATTACATTGAATTATATAGGACAAAATGACCACACCCACTTTCTAAGACCCTGGGGGTCAGAGGCTCGAACAAAATATCAGGTGCACAACTAGACCACCGGCCCATCATATTGCAAAAAGAATTAAGTCTCCATCATTTATAGTGTCAGAGGAATTGCGAGCACAAAATTTCATAGACTTATATAGGAGAAAATGACCACACCCATTTCCTAAGACCCTGAGGGTTAGGGGCTGAAACCAAATGTCAAGTGCACAACTAGACCACATACCAAGTAGAATGCAAAAAGAATTAACTTTCTATCTCCTATGGTTTCAGAGGAGTTGAGAGCACAAGAATTGTTTACGGACGGACGGACGGACGCCGGACGAAGGGTGTTGACATAAGCTCGACTGGTCAGAGACCAGTAGAGCTAAAAACGTCAAAAATAGTACTTTTCCTATGCCTCATCAAGACTAAACGTCATAGTGGATGATAGATTTGCCATTTTGCTTTATACGAGTACAGTTCTGTAAATATGGGAGAAAAGAATAATATAATCTTACACCACCATGAGGGAGGGATGGCGATCTCTCAACCCGAGTGTATAAATTTTGCAAGTCCATGACGAGGCTTGCCGAGTCATGGACAAGCAAAATTTTCACATGAGGGTTGAGAATTAGCCATCCCTCCCTCGTGGTGGTGTTTGATTGTTTTTCTCCCACGTTATCTACTATCTAGAGTGTCTGTTATAATCACCAGTTTGCCTTGCTTCCATAACGTCGTTTTGGTAGCGATGACGTCAGAGGGTGAGATCGATGACGTCAGAGGGTGAGATCGATTTATCTCACCCCAGGGAAATTTGAGAGTTCTCAGTCTCAAGTGGGAGAATATATTTTCCCAGCGTTTCCATGAATACCCAAGTCAACGGTAATAACACGTGATGAAGTGAGTGTGTTGGAATACTACAAGTAGTACATGGACATATATACATTTATTGCAGTCATTAGGTGAAAATTTATTCAGCCTTGAAAAATTATATTCCTCGAGGACAATGCTCTTCTTATAACCCGAGCTGTAATGTACATCGTTCATTCACCTAATCAAACACAACACGCCCCCCCCCCTCCTTCCCAAAAATCGAACTTCGATAAACAGATAAAGACATACAGTAAATAGACGATCTAGTCTTTCGAATTGTGGTTTTTTATAATCCTTTATACAACAGATAAGAAAATATTCAAATATTCTATCAGTTATTTTCAAGAACTTACTACAAATAAAGTTCGCCGTTCATCGTATGGCCTTCCGAGTGTCCTCTGATCTTAAGACGCAAGAACCATAGCGATTTATATTGACATCAACAGACTATTTTATATCTATCTTTTCATCAATGAAATATAAATCGACACGGTTATAATAACTATCATTAGGTCTAAACTCTGGTAATTCCCCCGGAAAAAAAAACGCATGGCCGGCATAGTGCACTACTTAAAAGTTTAATTCCTACGCGATACGAGAACTATACTCCGAATCTTCATTACAAATACAGTCAAACCTGTCTTAAAGTGACCCTCTTTTTAGCGACTTCCTGCTTTATGCGAACTTTTTTATTCCTCCCGAGCAATTTTCCTATCAAATAAACCTGTATATAGCGACAACCTGTCTAACCCGACAACGACCGTGATTTTTCTGTCCCGTACCCAATTCCGAACCTGTATTTTACGACTTTTAGTGTTGTAGAGGACCAAAACTACATAATATTTTACATTAAATCTCTTGATCAGTGTCTTTCATAATTAAATCTTCTGTGATAGATGAAATCTATGTGATTTTACATGTGCAATACGATTTATCAATAAATACACATTAAATTGATATATGCATTTTATGGTATTGCTCTTATACTACGAAAATTTTGTTGGTTAAAGTAAGATAAGCTTGAACCTGTATTCAGTGACCACCTGTCTTATGTGACCTATTTTCTGTCGGCCCTTGCAAAGTCACATAACACAGGTTTGACTGTACCTACCTACCTAGCTGTAAGACCTATCCATTAGTCTCATTAGCTCTATAGACCATTTTTTTCACATCCAATAATTGCATTGGAATCATCATTTACAACTTGCACTCATTGTGTCGTTTAAGATGATTTGTCCAAATAATAGTGGTACTATTCCTTACTAGGTAAGACTACAGATTTTTGACCGTTGCACAGTTCGTACTGACCCTAACTGGGGCATTCAGTTCCAATGAATAGTTGGCTTTGCCAACTCAAAAATGTACCCAAAGCGGGGACGGTCTGGCTAGAGTACGCTGCAACGGGCAGTTGTCAATCAGTTCCCCGCAATATATGTAAAATAAATACAGTCAACAGTCCCAATTTAGAGGGCTGCCGGATGCCCAAACAGAGAGACGAAAAAGAAAAATAAAACAGTTGTACACAAACATAAAATTCTTTATATTCCATTGTTGCATAAGCAGGCATACATGCGAATTTGTTTCTTAAACCTTGTACAATGTATGTCTTTTCCTCCGTAAGATCATTTTGATTAGAATGAGATCAAGAAGAAGAATGTTTTCCGTAAGTTTATTTCTTTGAGATAAAGAAAACACAAGGACTAGTCTGCGGAAGCCACAGAAAACACAAGGACTAGTCAGCCACGGAAAACACAAGGACTAGCTAGTAGAAGCTACATAAAACACAGGAAAACAAAATGCTTAAATATAGAGAGGATATTATTAAGCACAACAAGGGACACTAAAACGAAATAAAATAATTAATATGCACGATGCAATCAAAACGCTAAATATAATTCAAAGGTTATTACGATCAAGGTAGACATCATAACCATTGATAATGCATCAGAACCACCAAACGCCTATTATACCGTGGATATGAACCTACTGTCACTAACCGGACACTCAGCATGGTACTTGACCACCGACAGCCTTATACCAGCGAATTCTTAAGACTTACACTCTGACTGACTATGACGACGGGACTTATGGACCCTATCCAAACTTCTGTAGAGCAAACATGGCCCGACCACCTTTCGTCTCTGAATGTTGGTCGGAGTAATACATGCAAGAGCTCGCTACAACCGGCACATCACGGACTGTACTTCGTACGCCCCCTTGTTCATATCCATTTATATATTCATATGTGTTCCTTAGGCCCTTGCAGTTTGCTATCTCGTTTGTGTGTTCATCTTAAAGTGAGCATGTTACGTTCTTCACTGTCTCTGTGTAACTGGAAAAGGTAATAGGGTTATGCGCATGACCAAACCATTTGCCACTTACCTGGCAGATGGCCGTCCTTAGTTGGAATCGGTTGGCTATTGGTCTCGTTGGTTTATATGTAGTTTTTTTTTTTTTTGTGTTTGATGTCTTATTTGATGTTTCTTGTCCCTTTTGCGTCTCTTGTTGTGTATGTTTTCACTTAAGTTGTTTTTGTGTTTTTCTGTGGATGCTGCAACTAAGTCGATTAATCTTAAATGTGATTTTCTGAAATACAATAACAGTGCACCGTATGCGCAGTTAAGCAAGTTATTCTCATCAGTGATGCTCGAGGCAACAAAAAAGGAAATTCAAATAAAATGAAATTTAAGCTTGGTCTATAATTTTTGCCAAAGAACCTGCTACATACAGAGCTATGCTATCAGGGACATATTCTTTATTTTCCCAAAATTTCTATTTAATTCTAAGAGAAATAATTTACAATAAAAATATTGATCTAAGGATCAATGATACATTTGTACCCCCGCACGACATATTTCACAGATAAGCAATGAAGCTACTGTAAGCATTACCGGCATATTTAACATATAAGCAATGAAGCTACTGAATGCGTTACGATATATAAAATTTCAAGGGGCATAACTCCATACAAAATTCAGCAACATGACTCGATTTGAACTTGATCTGTATTTCTGTAAGTCATATGTAAAATCATTATATAGTAAATGTTAATTTCAAGGAATGAATTGATTCTCTGTAACGGTTTCCTTTAAACGTCCAGTAACTGCAAAATATTGAATTTTGATATTTTGAAAGTTTCAAGAGGCATAACTTTGCACATAATTAGAAACATTACCCATATTCGAACTTGACCTGCATTTCTTGGAGTAAAAGCTATATTAAAGAAACGCTTTGATTATCTGTAACGGTTTCATTTAAGTGTCCGGAAACCGTAAAATATTGATTTTTTTCTAATTTCCATGGGATGTAACTCTGCACATAATTGAAGGGCATGACCAATATTCGGTTTCATACATGTCTTCTTCTAGCTGTCCTTAGCTCCGTGGCTATCCATATCCACCCTTAGTTGAGTCTTAGCTATCCGTAGGGAAGTTAGCAATCCGTATGGGAGTGGTAGCGATCCTTAGAGCTATTTTTATCATAAAAATGACCCCGGATTGCTACGGATGCGCTACGGGTTGCTACGACTCCCCTACGGATTGCTACGACTCCATTTGGATTGCTAAGACTCCACTACGACTCCCCTACGGCAATCCTTTCCGTAGCGGAGTCGTAAAAATTTTTTAACATGTTCAAAAATTGTCTTGGCTCTCTCGAATTGCTACGGATAGGTACGGATTGCATCGACTGGCCAAGATAAACATCAAAGAAGTACCCAACCATTATTCAGTCTCAAAGTCGAGAAGGCAAGACAAAATCGTGAGAATTCCCATCGAAACGGTTGCGAACCCCGGAATGAACAACATTCCGAAATGAGACCAGGTTCCCAGGGAGCGTCAGCGTCTCCTGATTCCATGCAACACCCGTCGAATTCGGTTATTGTCTCGATGCGCATTTTGATGTACAGATCAGGTAAGTATGTCTTGTCTGGTGATGACGACAGCCATTCAAACACAATGTAGAATGACACTGATCATTCTGGAAAGGGGGATCTAATATGCTTTTATAATATCCCCGTAGCGACCGAAGAACTTCCGCAATGATGATTTCAGCCGTTGTGTGATATAAACCTGAACAAGCAGATTACTTGCAAGCCGTCTGGCTCTAATGATGAAATCTTCATATTTGGAACATGCCCTCGCATCAGCTGAGAAACAAAAACGCCATAAGAAGGAGAAGACGAAATGTTGCTACTCATGAAAGGGAAGTTAGTTATGTGGAAGCTGAAATCGTCACGCTTGTCATACAGTGAGGTGTTCAAATGGCCGTTTGTGTCGAATGATAGAAGTATATCCAAGTAAGAAGCGGATAGGTTGCTTTCTGTTGTTTCCTTTATCTCTAGTTCATGAGGATAGATTTCATGTAGATGGTCCTTAAATTTCGGATTATTGATGGACAACACGTCATCTATGTATCTTAAGGTAAAATTGAACTGAGATGCGAGGTGCTTTCGCCCAGTCGAGAGCAAGGTCTGGATGAAGCTAAGTCAGATTCGTATAAATATCAAAATAAGTCCGCAAGCATTGGGGCGTAATTGGTACCCATGGGGATTCCGACTATCTGCTGGAATACGGTTCCTCCAAACACCACAAAAATGTTGTCATTCAAAACATCCAGCATCCTGATGATATCGTCTTCGGTATATTTTTTGTTTGAATCAGAGTGTTCCTTCACCAACAAGTATCCTCACACCCTATGACGAGGTATTTGTATTTCCTATTACCAAGGAAGGTGTTGCGAATAATATTGGCAAGTCTGTTTTGGAATTTTTGGTGTGGGATGGCAGTGTAGAGGTGGAGAAGTCGAAAGACTTTATGCAGGCTATATGATTGAAATTGGTGGCTTTTAAATTTTCCAAAAGTTCCTTGGAATTTTTTAGGATCCATGATTGAAGACCTTGCTTGATGCGAGTTAATATTTTCGCAAGCAAATGGAAAGAGGTTTTGTGGAGCACCTGGACGAACCGGCGATGAAGCGGTGCTTGTAAGGATTTTTGTGCATTTCGGGAATCCAGTAGGTATAAGGTAGTTCAAGATCAGTGTGTATGTTGGATTTCCAGGTGCTGAATGTAACCCAAGTTACTCTCTCAGGCATTTGAAATAGTATGCCTTGCAAACGAAAGTAAAATTGTTTGCCGCTTTGTCAACAGGAAAGATGATATACTTTTCATGGAGGTCAGAAAGTTCTTTGGCAACAACAGGGTCATGAAAAATTGACTCGTGTCTGTTGTTAATTGAATGCCGAAGACTCATGCCGACTCGAGCTACGAATTGCTACGAAATGCGAAATTTACTTCAATCCGCAGCTATCCGTGGCCCGAATCGTGAATTTGTGAAGGGGGCATAAGATGATTTCTTTTAAAAAGACCTCAATCATTGATGTGGTCTTTGAAACATTTACGGGAAACAAAGGAAATCTGCCCCCCAAAACTGAAATTTCTTTAATCAAGTTTATGAAATACTTTAAAAGATAAAACCCCTTTCAAATCTGAAGAATTTTTTTCATAAAATTGCTCTAATAGAGAGATCGATATTTGAGTATAAATGTGCTTATTTTGTATAGAAATTTATAAAAGTTGGAAAAGTTGTCATAAAATATTGTTCCCTCTCCTCTTAGAACTAAACACCACTTCCACCTAAGATGTATTTTCATAATACACATTTTCCGTAAAAGCGGTGTTGTGTTTCATAGGAGGAACAATAGTCAATTTACGAAAATGCGACTGGGCGGGTAGGGGTGATGGAAAAAATTAAAATTAAGAGAGAATTAGTAATTGGCATTTGATTCGTTTTCGGCAAATAGTTAATTTCTTTATAAATAGTTTCGAATTAATCAATTTTCAAAAAAAAATATTTGTTGTTGTTTACCTTTATCACTAACAAACTCCTTTATTCTAATTTTGGCATTGATAATTCAATGACCCCTTGCAATAGAAGTTAACAATTAGCGTTGACGACTTAAGTTCCAGTCAATCTTGGAAAAATGCTCAAAACTTCCGTCAAAACTTCCTCGGTAACATTCATAAAGGATTTAGAAAATGTAATTGTGGTAAATATAAAAGAAATGTGAGTTTATATACTGAAAAAAAGCTTATTCAAACTATACAATTGTGCGTTCTTCGAGACACTTGGATAACCGGAAAAGTAGAAGAATTGCACGTACGTAATCCGGGTAACCACACCATTGGCTACTTGCGTAGCAAAAGGGCCGTCCTAAGTCGGCACCGGTTGTGCATTGTTTTCTTTGGTTTATGTGTAGTCTTTTGTGTTTGATGTTTCTATGTCGTATGTCTCTTTTCCGTATCTTACTGTGCTCTTTGTGTTTCGCATAAGGTGTTTTGGTGTTTTGCTGTTGGTACTGCAACGGGGTCTGGTTGGAGATTTCCTAGCTTCTTTTATCATCTAGAGTTTGATTTTGTCATTGAAACTTGAAATCATCAGTTACACTAGTCACTAAATTTATGATACTTTGAATATTGAAGATATAAATGTTACGTACAAACTTTGCACTTTGGATCTGAGACCGACCATTCTCCTGAAGAAAGGCATATCATGTGTCCAGTGATATCTGAGTCAGAAGACTTGAAGTAGTTCTCATTGCATGTCAGACTACACAGACTTCCAGGGGTAGTTTTACATGGCGATGAGACAGTCGTAAATTCAGGATTTGGAAGTAAAGATGGACATTCTTCTACAAGTAATTAGATCATGACGAATCTTACATACAAATAATGTCAATGAGTTAAAGAAGATCCTGACGATAATCTCAAATTAACAGCACTCACAATTCTATTCAATTCTGATAACTTTTATTAGTATCTTCCTTATAAGCAAAAAGTAGAAGTATTTCAAGGTATCATCAGTGAATGAAATGACAAATATGGATAATGTCCATATCCCTGTATACAGCACAAAATCGATAATCAAGAAAATCAGAAACCGAAGGCATACAAAGTCAAACACAATGTCGGAAATCCAAAACCGAATCAGAATTTAAAAAAAAAACCCACAATAAATAGGCGTACATATTCATGAAAAATATAAAACAAGTTCATGTTAAGTATCTGATCCCAAACAATAAAAACTGCGATGATAGGTATCTGATCCCAAACAGTAAAACAGCTGGACGATATAAGAAAAAGCAGATAAACCAGACCATAGAAACATGACAGACAAATCTATCTATCAGAGTTCAATTTAAGATCGATATTAGTTGAAGGTGGCGCTACTAAATGTATGCACTATATTATTAATAGAAATGACGTCGCATTGTGACAATGGGATCAGAAATTAGAATAAGAAAACTGCCAAATTATTCTCACTGTGTATTCAATCAAGAGAGTGAAGTCCGTTTGAAATAATACTACAGGGCAATGCACTCAATAACATCTAGTGTGCTGTAAGTGGCGTTATCTTTAAGATACTTTAAATGAATACATTAAGACGTACACCATGATTTGATAATACAGTATTTGTGATTTCAAAGCATGAGACTGCCTTTTTTAAAACGTTTTGTAGACACATGCTATTTCAAAATACAAAAGCAGTGAACATGGAAGACTACCACACAAACAAACAGTAAAAAAGATAACACTCCAACACCAAATGATTAAATGAATTGAACCACTCTATAGAGGACCAAAGTTAATCCCAAATGGAGATGAGATCAGGTGCATCGGGAGAGTAATTGATCTCCTAAGTGCTTGCAACAAAAGCGACTGCCGTGCAGAGATCCGTTGAACGTGTGAAATCCAGGGCATAATGTCCCACCCATCCTGAAACGTCTTTCATTGTTTAGTGTGAGGATCACTTAAGAGGGTTACATGTAAGTACCCGAAGCGTGCATTTCTGGTCTATGTTACAAACATTTATCAGTTCTTTTTGGACAATCATAATATTTTCATACTTTTTGGCTATATTACATTGTTTAGACTGAGGATCACTGACGAGGGTTTAGTACCCCAAACGTGCATGTCTGGTCCATGCTGTAAATTTATCAGGTTTTAAATGATGCTATTGAATTTAAAGACGTTTAACATTTGAACTACTTGGTGAGTGTCACTGCTGGTGGACCAAGAGTCCCCGAGGGCACATGTAGCCAAGTTCGATCAACTTCGGTTGATCGTCTGTCTCTTCAACGCATTTGAAATTTTCTGTTACAAAATTTCTTGAAATTTCTAAAACATGGGTCCTGTAGCATCATATCCCACCCATTCTGCGACGTCTTTTGGTACATTTTTGGACAATCATAATAATTTTCATACTTTTTGGCTATATTACATTGTTTAGACTGAGGATCACTGACGAGGGTTTAGTACCCGAAACGTGCATGTCTGGTCCATGCTGTAAATTTATCAGGTTTTAAATGATGCTATTGAATTTAAAGACGTTTAACATTTGAACTACTTGGTGAGTGTCACTGCTGGTGGACCAAGAGTCCCCGAGGGTACATGTAGCCAAGTTCGATCAACTTCGGTTGATCGTCTGTCTCTTCAACGCATTTGAAATTTTCTGTTACAAAATTTCTTGAAATTTCTAAAACGTGGGTCCTGTAGCATCATATCCCACCCATTCTGCGACGTCTTTTGGTACATTTTTGGACAATCATAATAATTTTCATACTTTTTGGCTATATTACATTGTTTAGACTGAGGATCACTGACGAGGGTTTAGTACCCGAAACGTGCATGTCTGGTCCATGCTGTAAATTTATCAGGTTTTAAATGATGCTATTGAATTTAAAGACGTTTAACATCTTAACAGCAATTCTCTGTTAGAACCAAAGAATTTCAAGACGTTGGCACGGCATGTCATGGATTTTTGAGATTTTTGGTATGGAAGTTCAATATGAAGCACTAGTATGTCAAAAAGGTTGCCGTTGCCATGGTAACCGTGTCTGAAGTTTCAAAAATAGGGAAAATTTATAGGACGAGGCATATTTGTAGGCTTCGTTACCATGGAAACAGGTACTTTTTTAATCTGAAATTGCTTTGATTATTTTCTTACAATCCATATTATGCATATTTGTAAAGTTTTTTATTTTACATTCATCTCGGATGCCTTTTGCATACAAGATGAAAAATCGGGCCAAAAAAGGGTATCAAAAGGCTCTGTTTTGGGCACTTAAAGACCCTTTTTGCATGTTTTTACTGTTTTACAAGGTTGAAAATTTCATAAAAGCACCAATTTTTGAAGTCCAAATTCTAATTATCTAATTAGTATCATCTTTGAACTATACATTGATATGAAAAATCAATTGGGCTAATTTGTCCTTTTATATGCAAAGCAGCATCAAATTTAGTTGCTATGGCAACAATCGGCTGAGAGGTTTCCATGCGATAGATTTAAACACAACTTCTATCAAACTATCTACACATGATATTGGAACAGAAGTTCATGTATACATCTATCAGAGGGGTTTAAATATAAAAGTGACCTTGAAATTATTTCAAGGTCACCCACTGAATTTCCAAGGTCATTAAACTTTAAGTGACCAGATTTGACGAAAAATCCTGATTTTTCATGAAATGAAGGAACCACTAATTTAGAAACCTTGAAATATTGAACTTAACAGTTATTTGCCATAAAATGATAAACGTATCACTAATTTTTTAGAACTATTGATAACGTTTCTTCACATCGTCGAATATCTAAATTCTTGGTGAGTATTTTGATAAAAAAGGGACGAAATCTGTATTTTCTTGTTTTTGGACGAAAAAATATATTCCCATTAAATTTCTCCAGTTCAATAAATTCTAAGATTTTTCTTTCTTATATTCATTTGCTTTCATAAACAATATGACCTATGAAAATATTCGAATAAAAAATAATTAAAATCGGTAACAAAAAAATAAAAAAATAAATATTTTATGCAAAATTTGAGTCTCAAAGTATAAATGACCTTGAATATCAAGCCAATGACCTTGAACATTTTAATTGTTCTTATGTAAAAGATTTAAGTCATATCTATACATGCATACATTCTGACAATCTTATGTAACTCTAAAGAGGAATAAAATCAATTTCAAAGATATATGAAACAAGCAAAAAGGTCTTATGTTGCCATGGCAACGGTCTTTGGCGACAGAATTTAGGTAAAACTATTAAAATACCCATTCCAATTTTTCGTTCATTTTATTTGTCAATAAAGATATATTTCCTTTGATGAAAATCATTGGTCTCCTATTGGTGCCTTTTGTGATATTTAAGATTGAAAATTGTCAAAAACACACTAAATTGGCCCTTATTTTCACCTCTATTTTTCTCTTCATTTTGACTTATTTTGACTTAATAAAATAAGCTTCCTGTAATAAATATCACATAACTAAGTGTACTAAGTAAGAATGGAAGTAAGGAAGAATAGATTATATAAAGATGAACAAGCTGTTACAGTGGTATCCATGGCAACGAAATATCTGGAGATGGCTTATTTCATGGTCCCAACAGAGCTATAAATAGAATGACCTCATTACCATGGCAACCAGAGAACACATTGGCCAAAAAGTGTCATTTTCATGGTTAGTACTTAATATATACCCATTTTACCGAAAATCATTAAAATCCATGACATGCAGTGCCGATCGATTTTGGTCCTTACAGAGAATTGCTATTTAAAAATGCTATTTAATTTGAAGACATTTGACATCAAGTGTCTTCTATGGTTGTAACCTATACTATCTCCACTATCGAACTATTTTTACAATGCGCTGTACAAGACTATAGATGGGCCAGGTATATTGTAAGCAGTTTTGTATTATTAATATACATTTAGTACTTACTCTGATTAAGTTCTGAACAAACTGCTGAATCTCGATGTATGACACATTCCTCACTTTCAGCACAACTTATTGTAGAACACTGGTCATTCTAAATAAAATGAAACATAACATAACTGAGAATCGGAGAGGAATACAGGGAAAAGGTGTTACTCAAATTAAACAGTTTGAATTGACTCCCTTTTAAAACAAATTTTATATAGAATTGGATATATAAAATCTATTTTTTTCAAAAGTTATCATGTCTTTCTCGATTCAAAGTTCTTAATTGCTATTCAGGCACAGATTCAAAAGTTACAAAGAATTTTCAAAAGAGCATTCTTTGATTTGTATACTAATCAAATACTGTTGCTATAGCATCTTTGAATGGATAACAACAAATTTAAAAACATTGTTTTCTCCCCATTTTTGTGTCCTATGATTATGTCATAGTATACCTGTATATAAGATTCATTTATCGTTATCTCTTGATCGTCAGACCATTTCAAGGTCATCCGTCCAGAGTTCCAGGACATTTCTAAATTCAGACTCAAATTTAAAAACCTGGATTTCTGATTATTTTGAATTGATCCTTAAAATTTACTCGTACTTCGGTTGTCAACGCTAATTTTTATTGCGAGGGGTTGTTGAATTATCAATGTCCAAGAGTAAAAAAAAAACGAGTTTGTTTGTCAAAAAGTAAACAACAACGAATATTTTTTAGAAAACTGTTTAATTCGAAACTATTAGATAAAAAGTTAATTATTTGCCGAAAGCAAATCAAATGCCAATTACTAATTCTCTTTTAATTTCAAATCTTTCCTTCACCCTTACTTGCCCAATCGCACTATTGCCCCCCCCCCCCCCTTTGAAACACAGTTAACTCCGGGGGGGGGGCAATATTTATGAAAACTTTTCCGATTTTCATTGATTTCTATTCAAAATAAGCATTAATCTATTACAGCAATTTTTGAAAAATTGATTTCAATACAAAATAAGCATATAGCCAAATAGGGGATGCTTACTTCTCCCACCTCTATCTATGTATTAGGATATTAACTCATCCCCACCGATCTACCATACAAGTATTCTACAAACTATTAGAGTTCTGGGTGAAATCTGTGCAGTATACACAAACTTTTCATTATCCATATTTGTCATTGCTAGGGTCCGTCGATGTTCAATTTGATACTCTATTGTGAGTGCTGTTAAGTTGTCATCATGATATTCTTTATCTCATTTATACTCAAATATCTCTCTGTAGTGTTTCTCCAGATTTTGAAGGGATTTTATCTTTTGAAATAGTTACTTTACAATATCATTATTTTTGGGCATATTTTAGGCATTTTCGTTACAGGTCCTTTGGTATCAATTAATTATAATACATATTTCAAGTAAAAGCAGAAGCAGAGTGGAACTAGGCGAATGATATCCCCGGGAACAGTCCACCAGAGGAAGTACCAACCTTACAATAGAAATTATAAATACTACAATATGTGTTCTATTGTAATAATTTAGTGCACCATATATATGCGTTTTTAGAGTCTCATCCGTAGGTGCTGAAAATCCGATTTAGAATTTGTTTTCTCTTTAAGACGGCCTTTTACAAAAAAATCCCAAATGGTTCAGTAAAACAAAAACCGCCTAAAACGTAACATATCTAAACATATATGTGGAATAGTCTAGGTTGATTGTTAATTCCTCGAAACCTCGAACACGTTCAATGAATAGTGGATTTATAGTGAAAATTCTTAAGGAAACTAATTATTTTCGTGTGAATTTCTTATAGTCCCATAGGAAACTCCAATTCCTACGGGTATATCAATTCCTTCGAGGATTCTAATTTCTAACTTATTTGTACTTTCTTTTCTCTAGGAATTTTTTATTTATGTTTAAAATTATCCTGGGGATTCACATAGCTAAACTTGAATCGCAATGGGGAAACTAGTATCCTAGGCAAAAAATTCCATGGGATACATAATTCAAGAAGTTTGTTTCCTAGCGGATGTTTTCACCTTTAAAAAGTCATGTCTCTCATGTCAGGTGATATATTAAAAGATAAATTTAATAAAGGTAGGTTTAATTCACCATACTTTATTGCTGATCTTTTTGTAAGAATCCCAACTCATCATCTTTTTGAAGAAAATTCTTAACTAAAAGTATACAAATATTGCGTTTCTGACATTTATGCTTTAAATTTATCATTATGTCTAGTAGTATATATGCCAAAACTGAACAAGAAGCATATTTTCAGCAAGAATTCCAATGCACACCAATATATTTTAAAAACTTAACCAAAAACTAAGTATTGTCACCTTATATTTGAAATAAAAAATTATTATTACTTTATTATTAATTTGGATGTTCTCTGTTTTGGACAAGAATATTTAAGTCAATCAAAATATACACTCACCCTTTTTATGTTACTTTTGTCCATGTAGGCGGCATCATGATCCTCTATTGCACCAGAAGGTACTTGACTCAAAGAAACGGCATTTAACTGACAAGTGTTATTTCTTGCATGAAAATTCAGAGATTTACATTGAGCTCGACTCGCACATTTAAGAGCACATTGCCCCAAGGAATTAGAGTCAACAGATTCATATGAAAAAGTTGCATTCAAATAAAAACCATGCTTGGTATCGGACCTTTTATAATTTATAGCAACTCCAGCTTGAGAAAAACATAAATCAGGAAACAAAGTCACAAAAGCAGCGGTCAACACGTACCTCATTTTGCACAAAATGTGAATAAGTTTCTTGAAGTTCTCGTATGGAGAAAATTAAACAAGAGAAATGTTAATCAATATACAGCGTCAGCTGAATGTATTTTATTAGGTTGCTTTTATTTTTTCTATGACGTACAATGCTCTTTTGAATGACGAAAATTTATAATTTATATCTGCATTGTAAACTATCTTGAATTATCTCTGAGAAGTATCAAGCATTCTATCTAATGAAATCAATTAATGTTTTACTAGATCAATATCAATAGAATCCCCCAGGTTAATGTTAAACGTCTTCAAATTCAATGGCATCATTTTAGAACATATAAAATTTCAGCATGAACCAGACATGCACGTTAAATCATGATATGTACTGACATGTTCATGACGCATCATAGCATTTCCTAAGAAAGGTATCGGAAGTTGGTTACTTCAAGAGGCTTTGTCTCTATTAATAACACCGTATCCAAAGGTTCCTGAGATAAGTTAATATGCATTTACATGTAGTATTTTTGAAGTTGACGTACTTCGGTTAAGGGGTCATATTAAAGAAATCAGGTGTATTTAGAAATTTAAAGTCTGACCACTTAATGGAGGAAATGATATTGGAAAGCAATATAAATATGTATTTTCAGACATTAAGACAAACAAATTCCTCACAGAAAGTATTCTAAGGCCATACAAAATTTTCTTGTGAAAAAAGGTTTGTGAGCGAGCGAAAATATAATAAGGGAATAACTAGCTTCTGACGTTAAGTTAGCGGACGGTGAATTCTGATTTTACGGTCGCAAACTGAGTTTTCCTGGCGACGCGTTAGCGGAGCCAGAAAAACGGATGTTTGCACAGTAAAATCAGCATTTACCGTCCGCAAACATAACGTCAGTATCTAGTTATTCCAATTCTAATACAATCTAAATTTTTGTAAATATAAAGCGAAATGTGACGTTAGCAATGTCAAAGCCTAGTGTGTTCTCGTTTTACTGCCGTAACCAATGAGCAAACAACCAATGAAATTCGACCTGATAGCGACATTGCATTAGAAGCTTTGTGTTTTCACTTTATCAATTTTACATCATACATTTTATTTGGCTATTTCGGAATCTCGTCATTTCATCCAAAAATATCGAAATTAAAGGAGGTTAACATCTTAGCACCATCCCTCCAATGCTATTTTGAACATAGGTATAGAGGTGAAACCCTTCCGCATTATTTATATAAAAAAATATTTCCTGTTGCAGTGTGTAGCAGTTAAACTCGTTCTCCTTGACATTGGATGTTTTAAGTGTATTAAGGAGGTATTGAGCACTTGGACGCCGAATTCAATTTTTATCAAAGTTTCTGATATTATGTATTTCTTGCCCGTCCTTGATAATACAAACTTAGAACTATTTGATTCTATCCACAGGAAAATTTTCTGTGAGACTTTGAAAAATGCATTTTTCAACGTTTCCGTGAATTTCTTGATGACGTCATAATATTAAAAGTATCTTTCCAGTTCTGGCGAAGGTATTAGAAATTAATACTGATTTAGCTTTAAAAATGTTAATGAATATTGCACTTACATATGCAAAAGATGAGATGAATTGTGTTTTAATCAAAGGCCGGATACTGGAAAAGATGTCGCTAAAAAATGCAATTTTGAGCCAATTGACCGTAATTGATAGTTAACTATAATGAATCCTGTGGATGAATCTTTGTCACAAACTAACAATATGATCAGCAATACCCAGAGATGATTTCATGATTAAATGAGAAAAAAATGAATTTAGGATTAAATTATTACAAAGCTTTATAGTTTCAAATTTTTTCTTCCAAAATCGTTCATTTTCAATTAAGTGACATCCGATTTTTGCAACGCAAATTTGCATTTGTCAACAAATACACTGTGATAAAGATTGAATTATCTATTTTATTCATGTAAAGTTTCAATTCGATACGTTTAGTATAAGTATTTTTATCGCATTTTGAATGTGAAGATTCGTGACGCCATTTTCCCCGATTACGTCGAAATGACGTCGTAATTTGGTCATGAATAAAACTCAAAAAGTTCACAGTTTTGAAAATCGCCATAATTTGAGCCAAAAACCTCTAGTTTGCTAGGGATCCGTCGATGCTCAATTAGGTGCTCTATTGTGAGTGTTGTTGAGATTGTCATCAAGACCTTCTTTAACTCATTTGTGTCACACTTATGCCCTTTGCAATGTGGAGCTCGTAAAAAAAGTCCCCCGCGAGGGGTTTGACAGTAAGTGTTCTGGATATTTGTCCCTGGCACGGTCGCCATAGCACTTCCTATAAAGACATTACCTCAGACAATGCATGTTTTGTATATATTGTTTTCATTTTCGTGCATGAACATCGACGGCGGGTGTGGCTAGTCAACAGGGGATGCTCACTACTGCGGGGAACCTGGTCCCACCTAAAGCTTGCTAGGGGTCCGTCGATGCTCAAATTGGTGCTCTAATGCGAGTGCTGTTGGGATTTTTGTCAGGATCTTCTTTAACTCATTTGTGTCACACTTATGCCCTTTGCCGTGTGAAGCTCATAAAAAAGTTCTCTGCGAGGGGTTTGACAGTAATAATAAGTGTTTTGAATATTTTTTCCTGACATGGTCGCCATAGCATTTTCTATAAAGACATTACCTCAGACAGTGCATGTATTACATATTTCATTTTTGTGCATGAACATCGACGGCGGGTGCGGTTAGCCAACAGGGGATGCTTGCTCCTCCCGGGCACCTGGTCCCACCTCTAGTTTGCTGGGGGTCTGTCGATGCTCAATTAGGTGCTCTGTTGTGAGTGCTGTTGAGATTGTCGTCAGGATCTTCTTTTATAAATTAACTCATTTGTGTCACACTTATGCCCTTTGTCGTGTGGAGCTCGTAAAAAAGTTCCCCGCGAGGGGTTTGACAGTAAATGTTTTGAATATTTTCCCTGGCATGGTCGCCATAGCACTTTCTATATAGACATAACCTCAGACGGTACATGTATTGTATATAATTTTTTTTTCATTTTTGTGCATGAACATCGACGGCGGGTGCGGCTGGCACACAGGAGATGCGTACTCCTCCCGGGCACCTGGTCCAAACTATAGCTTGCTAGGGGTCCGTCAATGCTCAATTTGGTGCTCTTATTAGAGCGTTGTTGGGATTATCGGCAGGATCTTCTTTAACTCATTTGTGTCACACTTCTGGTTTTAATAGCATAAATCGTTATATGGCCTCGAAGCTAATCTGGCTCCGGTCTTTATTATATAAAGAGTCAGAGACTGATATCGCTAAAGTGTCTATGATAATTAAAATGAAGGCAAGTTTTAAGGCATCATTATATTCTGTCAGATTTTTGTAAGATTTTCGTGGGTTTCTTTTTTTAATATGCCTATAAAAATCAAACTGGATGGAGTCACAACGTAGAGGTAATTTACGGCGATGGGCTCAGAATGGGGACTTGTGAAATTCAGTTCTTCGTGATGTTGATTTCTCAAAAACGGAGCGCGAATCCCTAAAAAAATTTCACATATTATTTAGATAGATATTGCCTTCAAATCAGCATAATTTTTAATTTAAGAAATATTCTCGAACAATGGTCAAAATGGGATCAAAGTCCATCTGAATGACATGTCAAAAGTTCCCTATTTTCGCTTTCACTTACGTTTTCAGAGTGACAATGGTATTGGAAAGGTATAAATCATTCGATCAGTACCAATGAAATCTACTGGAAATTATCTTTCTTTTGATATATCAATTTCTTTATAAGCCATTTATTTTTAGTCAGTAAATGACGTTAGCTTTGGGGTGTAGAACACCAGTTTTTGAGGTCAAACAAAATATCAAGTGCACACTAAGGCCACAGACTGAGAACAATGCTAAAAGAATTTATTTTATACTCACAAGTATTCGCGCTCGAAAGAAATGTTTAACGGAAGGACAAACAGACAGACAGACGGCCGCGCGTGATGAAGCTGCTTTTAGTGTCGAGGAGAAAACATTTTTAGTGCCATGGAGAACCTATTTTAAGTGACGTGAAGAATCTACTTTTAGTACCGCTGAGAATCCAATTTAAGTGCCATGGAGAACCTGCTTTTATTGCCGTGATGAACCTTCTTTTAGTGCCGTGGAGAACCCTGCACTTTTAGTGCTGTGGAGAACATACTTTTATTGCCGTGGAGAACCTACATTTAGTACCGCAGAGAACCTTCTTTTAGTGCCGTGGAGAAGTTGTATGATGCCATAGAGAACCTATGTTTGGTGCCATGGAGAACCTACTTTTGGTGCCGTGGAGAACCTACTTTTGCACCGTGGAGAACCTACTTTAGGTGTCAATGAGTACCTACTTTTGTTACCGTGTAGTACCTTCATTTGTTGCTGCGTAGTACGTACATTTGTTGTCGTGAAATACCTACTTTTGATGCATTGTAGTATATACTTTTGTTGCCTTGTAGTATCTACTTTTTGTGCCGTGTAGTACATACCTTTGATGCCGTGTAGTACCTACTTTTGTTGCCGTGTAGTATCTACTTTTGTGCCGTGTAGAACCTACTTTTGTTTCCGAGTAGTACCTACTTTTGTTGCCGTGTAGTATCTACTTTTGTTGCCGTGTAGTATCTACTTTTGGTGCCGTAAAGGACCTTCTTTTGGTGCCATAGAGAATCCACTTGTAATGTTGCATTCGGATCCGCTCGCCCTTTATTTTTAACGGCATAAAAAGACTAGGATGCCAATGGTGGAAGGTTTTACATCAAATTGATGTAAAAGTGAAAAGGCACTTTTTCAACATTCAAAATACTCCAACTTGAGTGGGTAATGTTGTGAGTAACATATTTGTCAGTTAAGATCCAGTGTTTAACTTAATTTTCATGATACATTATATCAACGGGGAACTATTTCTTAAATGGCACCGTCTGACGTCTGACGTCCGAGTCTTTTTTTTTTCGAAAAAAAAGGTCGAGGCTAATCCGAATGGCGATGTTATGGAAGACCTAGTTTGATTGTCATGGAGGACCTACATTTTGGTACCATGAAGGACCTACTTTTGGTGGTGTGGAGAACTTACTATGGAAGTTATTGAAAACCTACTAATGGGTGCCACTAACCACTTACTTTCGGGTGTCAGAGGATTTCAACACATCTTTAAACGGGGAAACTTCCTTTTATGAAATACAAGTTCGCTAGCTGATATTAACTATATTTTCTCTCATATTTGTTACAGAGTAGGCCCATGAAATACAGCTATGTGAGCTACATCTGTATCACATATCACGTGACTTAAGAAATGAATCTTATATTTTTTCTGTTGATGCAGGTATCACCCGAAAAATTGGACAGAAATTGGACAGAAAACTGCATCAATGCGCGTAGCGTGATACCTGCATCAACATAAAAAATATAAGATTCATTTCTTATCATTTAATTATCATCTGTTTATGAAAAACAGACTGTTTTCTTGGATCTAAAAACAATAAATCACCGCACTATATTCCTTAAGTCGGAGGGTTTCGCAGTGATACGTCTGCGAAAACAAGTTATGGCAGCCGCCATGATTCAAACAGCGAACGATCGTCTCTCTATATCTTTGGAATAAGGACCAGTTTGAGCAAATTCTACATGCACTGTTAATTTTTGGGTAAGTAGAAAAAAAAATGGTACCCTTGAAATGATAAGCAAACATCAACAAATCGTATTTTCAGCAACGAGTTTAAAATTCGTGTTTGAGGGAACCCTCGGTTCTATAAATACTGCTATAAATAGACTTCCGTGAAAAATTGTGTTGATCGATGTATCAACAAAATTTTTCAGCCAATCAGAATCTTCGTTTCTTGAAAATGACAATGGAAATTAAATGATAGTTGTATCACATATCACTTAACACTATTGTTTCGATTGTTTACGCTTTTGTGACGTCATGATTTCGGCCCATAAAAACAAGCAAGCTAGCGGCGACATCGCAATAAATCATCGAATCGTTTTTCAATGTAGAGCTAGGAACCATATTTCGCCGGTGACCATATTTCGCCGCTTCATAGTTAATTGCTACTCACTGGCTATCGGAAATGTTCATCAAGTTTATTTTTCAATATCCTTTCAAATATGACCGTAGTAGTCATGTTTTTATGATAGATTGTGATATATCCTGTACTCAATTTTGACAACCCCCCCCCCCCCACACACACACACACAAATGTGGAAAATTGAACAAAACACCAAATTTTAGACGTAAACATCAGAATTTTACAAAAACCAAAAAAAGAAAACATTTTATTTGGCATGATTTCATAGAAGAAGTGGCGAACAAACATTTCCTGAAAATGAAATCACAAATTTTGTCCGTTTGTGTGTAAATAGGATACATATCAACAAAAACGGCGAAATATGGTCACCCCCGAAAGCATGGAAACGAAATATTTTGACGTTTTATAAGGAAACAATGAATTACATAAAATAAATTCTTTTTGAAGTTTTTCAATCGAGAATGGAGTTAAATTAAATTCTAGCAAAAGCAATTATTGAATTGGCCTCAAAGTTTTGAGATTTTCAAAGAAATGTACGAAAAATACGGCGAAATATGGTCACTTGCTCTACTCTTGCGTTTTATTTTGAAAAGCCTTATATTCGTAGTTTATTCTTATAGAACAAACCATTTTCGGGGGCGCTGAATTCGAATATCGCAAAATTTTTGCGAATAGATAAGCTTGACATTTTTCAAATTTCGTCCCTTTTCTTTCAGTTTTGTGTTTGACCCTTAGATATAACATAAAAATACTCTTTCATGTTCCTCTATGAAAGATACATCGTTTCCAACCGCAAGGTCTCAACAATTTGCAAAACCCTCGGCAAGCCTCGGGTTTTACATGATTTTAGACCCCTCGGGTGGAACCGATGTATCTTTCACAGAAGACCATGACAGAGCCTTAAAGTAGATAACATCTCAGCACATTATATATAACTGTTAACATATCAGATTATTTCTGACCAATTGTAAAATCGAACAAAAATCAAGTGGCTACATCCTTAAAAGTATTAATTCAGCGATTCCAAATAGAATGGAAATCGTGGTGTATCAAAAATGTCTTCATTTTCAAACAGTGTCCGTGAAATGGTGCGAGTAATTTATAAACCAACCGATTTTTATGTTTTCATTGGTTGATATGGGGACAAATATTTAAAAAGACTTTTGAGGAATTCAAAAACAAATAAGTTAAAATCAAATCAATACAAATTTATGCTTACAGACCCTAACTAGATTCCTTTGAACAAAACCATTCTAAACTGCAAAGTAAAAACATATTTATTATTTATATATTGCACAAATAACAAAAGAATAATCTTGCCTTTTTCCCTTGTGTGGCTCATTATCATAGACACTCAATTATGAAAACAACTTTAATAGACACAGCTAAAAGAAATAAAATTTACGGGATCTTACATTATTTTTCTGCATCACACTGCTATTATAAGTCAACCCCAGACATTGACAAATGGCATTATCTGTTTTGGTGTAAATTATTCATGGAATACTAAGACAGTTAAGTGCTTTATTATTATGGTAATGTGGCTGATGAACTCTTGCTTTGTTAATTTTGTTCTTTCTTTTGAATATTATATCATATAAATGAGCCATTTACATCAATATAAAAACACGGGCTTAATGCTTCCCCGTATTTTGCGTGTATAAACTGTATAAGAGCATATATAGGTCAAGAGGTAAAAAAAATTATGGTTTGTTTAGAAAGGTCAAGTCACAAGAAAAAAAGTATGAAATTTCAAAACCCTATAACTTATCAATCAAAAGATATAGGCAATCTTAATTTTTTTAAAGTAGGTCAAATATCTAGTTCAAGGTCATAAAGTAAAGAAAGAATTTGTTACAAGGAATACACCTTTAGAATACCAAAGCCCTATCTCTTACAATCAAAAGATATAACCAATCTTATCTTTGTTTTAAAAGTAGGTCAATATCTACGTCGAGGTCACAAGGTAAAAAATTATGGTATGCTTTGAAAGGTCTAGTCACAAGAAATAAACCTGTGAAATATCAAATCCCTATCTCCTACTAATCAAAAGATTTAGCCAATCTCAATTTTTTGAAAAAGTAGGTCAAATATCTAGGTCAAGGTCACTTGGTCAAAAATTATGGTATGTGTAGAAAGGTCTTGTCACAAGGAATACACATGTGAAATATCAAAGCCCTACCACTTACCAATCAAAAGTTATGGACTGTAACATCCTAAGTGTGACAGACAGACAGACGGATGGACGGACTGGCTGACAGACAGACAACAGACAAAATGATCCCTGAGTGTTGCTATGCTTCGCAGGCGATAGAAAAACAGGGACGCATTTGGCCACTGTGATATGAAATAGCAGATATCTGTTCTATTTACATAACACATAACTTTGTTTTGTGTTGAACTGACTGGCTGACAGACGGACAACGGACAAAGTGATCCCTAAGTGTCGCTCTGCTTCACAGGCGATACAAAACAGGGACCCAATTGGCCACTGTGATATAAAATAGCAGATATCTGTTCTACTTAATAATACATCTTTGTTTTGTGTTGAACTTCAAAGTTAATTCCTATAAAGAATCCTCATCAGTGGGACGTCAAGTCAAAGTAAGAATTTCAGTGTGGCAACATCCTACTTCTGATTACAATTACACTGTAGTAAGTTTCTTTAAATTTTGTCTGAGCTAATTCTAATAAAAGTCAAAGAGCAGAGTATTCTTTGAATTTTTCAGTATGTATCTATTTCATCTTTTACCAGAACAGTTTTAGGAATGTAAAGATACACATGTAGAACATATATGGGTGTCATATACGTAAGTACTAGTGCCTTATTCATCCTTTTTTTATGAATAAATGAAACATTTAACCAAGAACTTCAATGAAAATTTGAAGATAGATTTACTTGTGTACTTATGCATAAAAATAAATTAAAGAAAAGGAAGAACAATACAGCAAATAGACACTGAATACAACAACAAAAATTTAATATTCTGATTTCTTAAATCTAAAATGATAACTTGCACCATTGCTACTCAACAATAACATGGTAGATATCTATTTTACATGAAATAAGGTAAATAAATTTTAATTCAGTCTATATAGTTACATCAATATAACATACTATCTCTGTCCAAGAAAATAAAAGACGGATACAAAAAAGGGTTGCCAATGATGCTTCCATGAATAATATTTTTCATATTGGTGTTGTAATATTGAACATTAAATTCAGTATAACTCACATTGACCACTGACACTTTAACTTCTTTATAACCAATGGATCTGTTCTTATTGTATACTTATTGATAAAAGCTTCATAAATATGAATTCCTAATTCAAGTTATAGTTTCTGATAACCAATTTGATTGCTATTCCGCTCAAAAGCATTATTATTTACTTGCATATACAATGTACTCACTTTAAAGAAGACATCAAGATCTTATTCAGAAAGATTATTTTAAAATAGATATATAGAATCTCAAATGAATTTTCATTTCATACGATGTATTATGAAATGAGTTGTGAGTTTTATATCCCCGAGCCTTGGCGAGGGGATATAAAACGCACAACGAGTTTCATAATACATCGTATGAAATGAAAATTCATTTGAGATTCTTTTTATCACATGATACTGCCAAAAAATGTTTATTTCTAACGTGAAATCAACGTTTCCGAGAACTACAGAGGCGAATCACGCTGTGATCTAGAGGTCGTCTGCTACGCCATGAGAAGTAGTTTCCCCATCGTATAGATATTCTGTGCGTAAGAGAAAAGTATTTCAATTTTGAATAGTGTTTTAATGCAAGAATTAATTCAAGAACAACAATTTTAATCATTGATACTGACTCCAGGTCTGAATTTAACAGTCGACCGATATTTGAAAGGTCACATTTGTCAAGGTTCATGTGATTAGGTTCCAAACTTGACCAATCACATTCAAGCAGAGCGATATGTAACGTGTTATTATATCATATATTTATGAAATGGCTTTATGAAACTGCATAACGGGTGTATCATGTGATAAATATCAAAATAGCAATCCAAGGAATGCTTGTGTCGCCTGCGAAGCGGTTTGGTTATTACTCTAGAAAGTGGATCAAAATTATTGGTATCAGTAGAAAAGTCTTTTCAAATGAAATTCATTGGAAATATCAGACCACTTAATAACAAATTAAAGATGTGGTGATTCTCAAATTTTCAGAAAAGATGTCAATCATCTATGTCAAGGTCAATACGTAAAAATTGGTAACAAAAAGGTCTCATCATAAGAAATAAGACCTATCACCTACTAATAAAAAGATATATACAACCTTAGAAAAGTAGGTCAAATATCTCGGAAAAGGTTATAAATTATGGTATGTGAAGAATGGCATTGTTAAAAGGAAAATACATGTGAAATATCACAGCCCTATCACCTACCAATCAAAAGATATAGCCAATATTACTTTTCTTGAAAATTAGATCAAATATCTAGGTCAAGTTCAAAAGGTCAAATATTAAGGTCTGTGTAGAAAGGTCTTGTCACAAAGAATACTCATGTGAAATACCAAAGCCCTATGACTTACAAATCGAAAGATATATCCATTCTTAATTTTTTTTTGAAAAGTAGGTCAAATATGTAGGTCAAGGTCAATAGGTCAAAAACTATGGTATGTGTAGGAAGGTCTTGTCACAAGGAATACACATGTGAAATATCAAAGCCCTATCACTTACTAATCAAAAGATATCGCGAATCTTATCTTTTTTAATAAGAGGGTCAAATATCTAGGTCAAGGTCACAAAGTCAAAAATTATGTTATGTGTAGAAAGGTCTTGCAACAAGGATTGCACATGTGAAATATCAAAGTCCTAACACTTACCAATCAAAAGATATATCCATTCTTAATTTTTTTGAAAAGTAGGTCAAATTTCTAGGTCAAGGTCACTAGGTCAAAAATTATGGTATGTGCAAGAAGGTCTTGGCACAAGGAATACACATGTGAAATACCAAAGCCCTATCACTTACCAATCATAAGATATATCCATTCTTAATTTTTTTTGAAAAGTAGGTCAAATGTGTAGGTCAAGGTCAATAGGTCAAAAACCGTGGTATGTGTAGGAAGGTCTTGTCACAAGGAATACACATGTGAAATATCAAAGCCCTATCACTTACCAATCAAAAGATATAGCGAATCTTATCTTTTTTTCAAAAGTAGGTCAAATATGTAGGTCAAGGTCACAAAGTCAAAAATTATGGTATGTGTAGAAAGGTCTTGCCACAAGGATGGCACATGTGAAATATCAAAGCCCTAACACTCACCAATCAAAAGATATATCCATTCTTAATTTTTTTGAAAAGTAGGTCAAATTTCTAGGTCAAGGTCACTAGGTCAAAAATTATGATATGTGCAAGAAGGTCTTGTCACAAGGAATACACATGTGAAATATCAAAGCCCTATCACTTACCAATCAAAAGTTATGGGCTGTGACACCCAAAGTGTGACAGACAGACAGACAGACTGACAGACGGACGGACAGACGGACAACGGACAAAGTGATCCCTAAGTGTCGCTATGCTTCGCAGGCGACACAAAAAAATTACTCATGGAATCTATATACTACGACAACTACTAGAATTAAAGAGAATTCTATCACTAATGTGACTTCATGAAATTATGTTGGACATAAAATTTGTCAGCCGAGCATTAAAGACACATCTATTATTTTGTTCTTCTTGAGGATTCCAGGAAACTGTTATCAATTCCATCATTACATTAATTTAGATTTACATGTACTTTATAAATCTTTTGTTTCTTACATTCAGACATGAAAATTGGGCAAAAGGTTCTTTAAGAACTATGAGTTTAGATTTAGCCCCATAAAAGTTTTTAATTCATTATCTCTATTAGGAAATAGTTCAATGATGTGAAAATAAAACAAGAAGCATAATCGGATTTCAGTGAGAGCATTCCTATCATACAAACATTGATCATATGAACCTAACAACAGATATTCGTGGTTACAGAGGAATGTTATCATTATTTTGTCACATATTGTTCATTACAAACAAACAATAGGAAGACTCATAAAATATAGCAAGCAAAAGTACCTTACAAAACTTTATTAAAGGTGGTTAATGTGACCTTTGCCATTGATAACTAATGGGATTCTTTGTGTCAAGGTCGAAAAGTAAACCTACCCACCCAACTAGCTACAATGTAGCAATCTTTTAAATATTTCATTTACATGGGATATACATGCATATTATGCAGATACTGAAAAAATAATGCATCAAGGTTCAATGTTTTAGAAAACTTAATTGTCAATGCATTGAAATAAAAAAGAGAAATGTGGAAGGATAGGGAGAAAGGGTAGAGCACAAAATCTATTGATTTTACTTCAGCAAGTGACTGTGTCCTTGACTCAAAGACCTTAAAAATCATTCGCATTTTCTTTCCTTTTGATTCTTTTTGGCATTATGACCTTGAAAATAGCTTAAGCATACAATTATGACAGATAATATTGTTAGGATTCTATCCCTAACAAAAGGTTTATAAAGTGATCACAGAAGTGCAACCTACATGTAGCAGGCAGCATTACACTACAATACTTGCATCTTTTTATACGCCATTAAAGGAAGTTAAATATGTATAATATCAGACAACATGTACATCTTTAAATAATGTGAAACACATGTATAATGATATGTATCTCACAACAGCAATACTACATGACCTTGAAAATAGCTTAAACATGCTATGTTGCAAAATACAATATAAAATAGAAAAGCTAAATGAAATATATATCACAATTCTAACTAAATGATTTACCTTTGGTTTCATGAGGGTATGTGGGTAAAATTGTATGACACCAAAACATTTCAATGTATATTGACTAGAGGTTATACATGTATAGAACATTATGATGTAGACAAGAACATTTTAGAGTAGAGATTACTCAATTTCTATAAAAACCTAGAAAAGTATGTCAACAAAAAGATTTATATACATGTATATATTTCTAAAGAGTATAGTAATCAAAATCTGGTTCCATACAACTATACATATAAAAGGTAAACTTGAGCATGCAAGTATGAACAAAATTATTTGACTTTATGTAATTCAGCGCTGATGATCAAGATTACTAAACAACTTGCTATGACAAGGCTTTTACTATGACGATATTGGGAGGAATATGAAAATATAAATACCTACCTGTACATGTATATAATCACTTGTGTACATGCATCTCTGGATACATTTATCTATACTGTGAGAATCTCTGTTCAGATATCTAATATAAGAGTACTAAGTATACATGTACAACATTACCAGAGCATGCTTCTATGAATCTACATCAAGAATTTGTCTTTACAAATATTGCAACAAAGACCATAGTACATATAATCAGCAGTTACCATAGTAACAGTACTATAAACTAAACAAGAAATATTCAAATGCCTTCTTACCCTATAAATGTATAGAACTACAAATAAGGAGCTGTTAAGATAAGGCGTAAAATTTGCCCTGAAAAAGTGAAATTTCAAAATGCAAAAATTGAGAAAAATTTTTGGTAAAAATAAGACGTTACTTGGTACAGATATGAATCTTCTATCAGGTAGAATAAATTCTTCAAAATAAGACCGATTTTTGGGGTCAAAATAAGCGTTTTTCCTATAGAAATCAATAGAAAACGGAAAAGTTTTTCTACAACATTGTTCCCCCCCTCAGTTCAGAATGCCACTTTTACCAAAGGTGTATTTCAATGAAACAAATTTTCTGACCAAGTGGGGTTCTGAATCGAGGGGGGGGAACAATGTCCCACAGGCGAAAAACGAAAAAAAGGGGGGATGGATGACTATTTTAGAATCAGAATTTAGAGCAGTAAAATAAATTAAAATTTCCTTTTTTTCTTTTAATATCATATAACAATCTATTCAGAGTGTGTTCCGATCAAATGATTAACCGTAAGAAAGGAAATGGACGAGAAAATTGTCTATCTCTACACTGTGCGTATTTCGCGCCTGAAAGCTACATATGTGGCTGATAAATACGAAATATAACTGTTTTTCAGTTTCCGGATTGCGATTTTTGCCGATTATATTGATATAATAACATCAAGGTTAATTTCTCATATCCACGTTTGACATTAAAAGGTAGAGAAGTATAATAAACATCAAATTTGTGTAAGCTAATGCATTTTTTGTGAATTTTCGCTCCATATTTGACGTTTTCTCTCATCAGTACCCCTACCTCTTCAACCCGTAATTATAACATCTTTCACCAAATCTATTTGAATAAGATACCTACTAAGAATCTTCTAATACTTTATATTTTAATCCCGACCACTTTTTACCTGAAATAGAAGGACAGCGCACGAGAAATAATCGAGGGATTTCAGGGCTAAATCAAGCCCTTATCTTAACAGCTCCTTTGAACATAAAGTAATGAAATACGACCAGACTATCTTTAAGCACTATGACATAATACTTTAGTATCACATAGTGTAAGATTTGTATCATTAATATCAAGCATAGACATGCAGGGGATGAAGTCCAAATCATATCCTCTAAATATAAGTCTTTCTGTCATGAAATGTAGAAGCTTTGTGTACGTTATATAACTTGCATTCTAATGCTTGTCACCTGATGTATCATTCATGCATGTTTCATCTACATAGCACTTCTGGTCTCAAACAGAAAGTCAAAATCAAATCTTCTTAATATGATCACTGATCCATTAAATATAGGATGAGTTCAACTTCTGGAACTTGCATCAGATTCATTATCGAAATATATTTGGTCACTCTAGTACTTATAGTTTTATAGCAATCAAAATTCTTCTAATGCCATCACAATGACATTGCAACAATAGAATATTGCATAAGCTGCCTATCTTTCGAGAGTTTAGCTAAAATATACATGATTTGGATAAAAATGACACTACATTATTAATCAGACTGAGAAAATAATACATGTATATGATTTGAGGCAGATGGTCATAATTCACAGTAGATAACAGATTTACGTCAGATAGGCCAAACAAAGACATCAGTTAATATTGATATCACAGTAAAATAATAGGAGCTACAAGAAAACTGTATTACTCATAGCATTTAGATCTTAAAAGCATAATATTATGTAATTAGAAAAAGGTCATCTCTGAACATTAGGTGGGGGAGGCATACCACCCCATGATTGGTTAGTTTGTGCAGGATAGGGTGAAGAACCTGACCCCCCAGGGTAAGGCGGAGCACTGCCATGGGGAGCTGAGGGGGCAGAACCAGGGTAAGTGGGAGCATTGCCCTGCGGGGCTGTAGGACCAGATCCAGGATATGGAGTTGTACCTTGTTGCTGTGGGGCCCATGATGAGGCAGGTCCACCTACATTTTGTCCTTGTGGTGGTATTTGTCCCACAGGACCACCTTGGTTAGGACCTGGTCCTTGTACACCTTGGTTAGGATTATTTCCTGGTACGTTGACGTTAGCTTTAGGGGGTTTAGGAGCTATGTTGTTAGCTTTCATATATTGTATTATTTGGTCTGGTATCTCGGCTAACACCTCCTTTGCCAGGGCTGCTTGAGCAATGTTACTGTTACCACCTCCACCACCTAGAAACTCACGGAATGGCACAAACTGGAGAAGAGATAAAAGACATCAGCAAATGAAACAGCAATATAGACTAAAGTACTAACAGCAAGTTAAGAAAACGGAAATTTTGATTTTACGTGAAAACGCTTTAAGATGGATACATATGAATATCGAGGGAAATGTTCAACTATTAGAGCACTGTTTGAAAATGAAATTTTAAAAATAGCAATCCAAGGAATGCTTGTGTCGCCTGCGAAGTGGTTTGATTATTATTCTGGAAAGTGCATCAAAATTATTGGTATCAGTAGAAAAGTCTTGTCAAATGAAATTCAATTGAAATATCAGACCTCTTAATTACAAATTAAAAGATATGGTCATTCTCAAATTTTCAGAAAAGAGTGTCAATCATCTAGGTCAAGGTCACTACGAAAACATGGGTAACAAAAAGGTATCATCATAAGAAATATAAAAGACCTATCACTTACCAATTAAAGGATATATACAACCTTAGAAAAGAAGGTCAAATAGCTAGGTCAAGGTCAAAACATAAACATTTATGGTATGTGTAGAATGGTATTGTTACAAGGTCAATACATGTGAAATATCAAAGCCCTATCACCTAGCAATCAAAAGATAAAGCCAATATGACTTTTCTTGAAAAGTAGGTCAAATATCTAGGTCAAGGTCAAAAGGTCAAATATTATGGTCTGTGAAGAAAGGTCTTGTCACAAGGAATACACATGTGAAATACCAAAAACCCTATCACTTACCAATCAAAAGATATATCCATTCTTAATTTTTTCGAAAAGAGGGTCAAATATGTAGGTCAAGGTCAATAGGTCAAACATTATGGTATGTGTAGGAAGGTCTTGCACAAGGAATACACATGTGAAATATCAAAGCCCTATCACTTACCAATCAAAAGATATAGCGAATCTTATCTATTTTTCAAAAGTAGGTCAAATATCTTGGTCAAGGTCACAAGGTCAAAAATTATGGTATGTGAAGAAAGGTCTTGTCACAAGGATTGCACATGTGAAATATCAAAGTCCTAACACTTACCAATCAAAAGATATATCCATTCTTAATTTTTTTCGAAAAGTAGGTCAAATATGTAGGTCAAGGTCAATAGGTCAAAAATTATGGTATGTGTAGGAAGGTCTTGTCACAAGGAATACACATGTGAAATATCAAAGCCCTATCACTTACCAATCAAAAGATATAGCGAATCTTATCTTTTTTTCAAAAGTAGGTCAAATATCTAGGTCAAGGTCACAAGGTCAAAAATTATGGTATGTGTAGAAAGGTCTTGCCACAAGGATTGCACATGTGAAATATCAAAGTCCTAACACTTACAAATCAAAAGATATATCCATTCTTAATTTTTTCGAAAAGTAGGTCAAATATGTAGGTCAAGGTCACTAGGTCAAAAATTATGGTATGTGTAGGAAGGTCTTGTCACAAGGAATACACATGTGAAATATCAAAGCCCTATCACTTACAAATCAAAGGTTATGGGCTGTGACACCCAAAGTGTGACAGACAGACAGACAGACGGACGGACAGACGGACAACGGACAAAGTGATCCCTAAGTGTCGCTATGCTTCGCAGGGGACACAAAAATTATTGCTTTTGCGTTTTCGCTGTACACATAGGAAATAACACGTTAAATCATCTTTATCATGCACAAAGTCTATAAAACATACACTGGTCAAGTTTGAATGATACAATAGCAATAATCTAAATGTGACACAATAGATTTATGCCTCAATGATCAGTGAATATCTACCTATATGAGTAGGAATTGCTCTTACTATTAACATACTCGACCCTTGTTGAGAAAAAATGACTTGGTCAATTTGTAAGCGTAAAATATTGCTATATTTCCAATGAGCACACCAAAAATGATGTCTTGTAAGGTTTAAAAAGCTAGGTTTTTGAGCAGTGCTTTTCCTTCTGTATTACCATTTCAATTTTGGAATGATTATATTTTACCGTTTGCAATTAGAGGGGAAATATCCGTTTTCTTATAAACCTGTTAGTACTTTAGTCATGTATGTTCCTCCTCTATAAGGAACTCAAATGGGACTTAATAGAGCTTCAGAAAATGAAATGTTGCATAGAAGAAATTAAATAAATCAATTTTGACCTCTTTGGTGGTCATATGCTCAAGAAAAATCTCAGATGAGCAACTTGTTCATAGACGCATATATTACAATAAGAGTTAAAATTTCGTAACTAGCAGGTCAGGAGGACTTGTGGCAAAGAGAACTCAGTTTAATGAAAGGATGGACAAACAGACAGAGGGATACTGATCAAAGGCTGAAAGCAAAATCTATATGGTGCACTGATTTTTTTCTAAGAGGAGCTACAAATACATGTAAGTAAATACTGGTACATCTAATTCATTAAAGCTATGACATCAACTACTGTATCAGTAAGTTTAAAAGATTTATCTAAGTTTACCTGAACAATATCTCTGACAGCATATTTCCCGTTACTACTGAGTCTTCTTTCATCAGCATCCAATACATTCATTGCTGAAATGAAATCGTATGACTTACTTACATGTACTCATTGTGAATAGTAATTTAAGCCCTGCTCACAACCTGTCGTGAATTTTTTTCTTTTTTTTTGGTCGGTGCATGTTTTATGAAGGCTACGGTCGTTACGTTTATCTCAAGACTTTGGGAAGCATGTAGTAAGAGAATAGATAGCATGTAGACAGCATATACTTGCATGTATTTTTTCGATAAAAGAGAATGAAATAAAGAGAGCCATTTCTGGTCTGAAAAAGGGTAAAGCATGCGGATTGGATAATATCAATAACGAGATGATAAAAATATCACAAACTCCATGCTTGTCTTTGTATCAAAAATTGTTCAATAAGATCCTTCAATCGGGCACATTCCCTGCGACATGGAGCAGGGGGTACATAACACCTATACATAAGGCGGGAAACGCCTCAGATCCGGATAACTATCGCGGCATTGCGATCAATAGTTGTCTCAGTAAGGTGTTTACTTCAATAATAAATGATAGGTTATACGATTTCCTGATTAAAAACGATGTTATAAGTGATTTGCAAATAGGATTCATGAAAAATAGTAGAACAACGGACCATATGCTTATCCTTAAAACATTAATCGATAAATATGTCAACAACAATTCCGAGCAACTTTACTTTTGTTTCGTTGACTTCAGAAAGGCCTATGATACCGTATGGAGAAAGGGACTAATGTACAAATTATTGAAGACAGGGATTAGAGGCAATATATTTAGTGTAATTGAAAGTATGTATAGTAAGTCAGAATGTTGTGTTAAGCTCAATGAATTTAGAACGGACTTTATACAAAATCTTGTCGGAGTGAAACAAGGGGAGGTTCTTAGTCCCCTGCTTTTTAACCTCTTTATCAATGATCTAGTTGGAACCATAGACAAGTCCGAAAATGTAATATTAAATGATAAAGAAATTCCCTGCCTCCTTTATGCGGACGACCTTGTTTTAATATCTAAATCGGCTGATGGATTACGACAAAAACTCAACGGCTTGGATGCTTACTGCGAAAAATGGTGCCTTCAAGTAAATACTGCTAAAACTAAAGTTATGAAAGTCACAAAAACGGGAAGAAAAAACGGGGATACGTTTTATTTAGGTAAAAAGCAATTAGAAAACACTAATATTTATAAATACTTGGGAATCTTGTTTTCATCAACAGGAAAGTTTACTTTAGCCAAAAATAATATCTACGAAAGAAGTCAAAAAGCACTTTATAGTTTGAAATCAGCAGTAAACAGGGATAACTTGTCCATTTTTACAAGTCTGAAGCTATTTGACCACACGGTTAAACAAGTCTGCTTGTATGGATCTGAGGTATGGGGAGAATTGGATAGGATCACATCAACGAACCCCTTTGATTTATTAAACCAATGCATCAATAAATTACCTATAGAAAAAGTCAACTTATCCTTTTGTAAATGGATCTTAGGAGTACGCAAAAACAGTACAAATCTAGCTGTACTTGGAGAATTGGGTAGGTACCCACTATTCATTGACGTCATTCTGAGAACCTTATCGTACTGGTCGGACCTCCAAAAAAGACGCATCAAGAAACCATTGTTAAATGAATGTTTGTTAGTTGCGGAAAACTTACATGAAAACGGATCGAAGTCTTGGTTTTCGGGTATTGATAAAATTTTCTCAATGTTTAACGTAAAAATCTCTGAAAATCAAGGTCAAATAAATATACAGGAACTAAAGAAACAAATATTTATTCAATTTGGAAATTTTTGGACAAATAATCTACAAAAGATGCAGGGAAAACTGCGCACTTATGCAAAATTTAAAACAAATTTTGTAATGGAGAAATATATACAAGAAACCCCTTTCTCTTTAAGGGTAAACTATACAAGATTCCGTATAAGCGCACATAACTTGGCCATTGAAACCGGAAGGCACACAAGACCTGTTACTCCGGTAGAGAAACGTATATGTGGCCATTGTTCATTAAATGAGGTAGAGGATGAAATGCATGTCCTCTTGCGATGTTGTAAATACAAAGAAAAACGGAAAGAAGTATTTGATAAAATTAATGATAAATGTAAAAACTTTCCAACATTATCAGAGGAAAGTAAATTTATATACATCCTAAATAGCGAAGATCAAATACTGAACTGTTGTTTAGAACTTGTGAACTATATCTTCCAAACTAGGAGATCCTCTTGAGTAGATAGTAGTAATCCACTATTCTTAATATTAATATTATCAAGGCTCACATGCATATATTCATAATATTGTTACTTTACTTATTATTATGTCTATGTTTAATTCACTATTTATCTTTCTTGCATAATGACTGTAAAAGTTGACTGCAATAAATGATTTGATTTGATTTGATTTGATTTGTATGACAGGTTGTCACCACATCTTTATCGATGTCCAAGTAACAAATCAAACCTTTCATCTTAATTTAGTAGGTGAAAGCAAATTAGGTGAAATTATGACCACTAGACAGATGGTCAGATAGACAACAGAAAGACAGACTTCACACAACCTAGCCACTATATGAGGCCTTTTCATTGTAGGGTGACATCAAAAGAAATGGCTGATTGTATGTGTCAGAATTCTTTCATTCCTTGTTTGGACAGATCAAAAATAATATGCAGTACATGTACCACATTATTATCTTAATGAGATGAGAAATAAATCAACGATCATAGTGATAGTGATAGGATGATATACTAAACAACATGCACCTTGAGTCACAAAGAGGTACATTTCTACTTCCCTACAATAGCACTCAAAGAAAAAATTGTTATAGTGAAATACTTACCATCAAACTCTGCATTACCAACTCCAACAATAATTATTGACATAGGTAAATTTGAAGCCTGAAATAGATGGAAGTACATTCAATATGATTTCATCTTAACATAAATATACCAGAAAAGTTCAACCATCATTGAATGAAAGGTACATATATATATACAGTGAAACATTAGGCTGTTATATGACTGTAAAAAGTTTGTCTAATTATAGTTACAGTCCATACAACATATAATCCCTTATATTTGTTTCTCAATGGTATCTCATAGTTCATGCATTAAGAGGCTGTTTTAACGTTCCTGGTTGACAGATTGGTTACACTTACAACGTTCTTCTGAAATGAACATGGCGTCATTAAATTAAAGGACGTTTTACATTTTTTATCAGGGTACTTTAAATAAAGTTTAAGTTTCCTTGTATATTTGTGTCATACATTTTTGTCATACTGCAAATCACTTATAAATTGTCATTTCAAAATGGCATCAACAGTAAAATTTCTAACTTTTTTATTTGTTGATAGATTGTAATATTTTCTTCACCATTAAAAGTTCGTACCCATAAGTGGTTTATTTATTTAGTGGCACGAAATGAATAAACCACGAATGAAATTCATTTTAGCAGAAAAATAAAATTGAAGGATCTGAAGCGAGAGAAAAATTCAAAACGTCTGAAAGTTTTTATGGGAAATGTGCGCTATGATGTCAATAAACAATAAGGTGTCCGTGACATCACAAAGCTCTATATTTAACAGCAGACAGGTAACATAGTCTCATAATTACGGCTAAACAACCAATGAGATTCCTCGAAATTTATTTGCAGTGTGACAAAATTCTATGTGGCACTACATGCCAAAAGTCAAGGTCTCATGAGACTCAAATGAATGTTCTGGTCATGAGAAATCTGCATGTGAATTATAGAAGCCATATCCCTTATAGCAGATGAGATATAGCCCAGGTTAAGTTTTTAAAAGTAGGTCAAACTTCAGGGTCAAGGTCGCTATGTAAAAAGTCAAGAACACAAATGAAAGGCATGGTCGTGAGGTATGCCTTTGTGAAATATCAAAGCCCTAACCCTTATACTTCATGAGATATAGCCCAGGTTTAAATTTTGTCCAAGCAACCGACGCCACCAACGATCAGGCTATGGCATTAGCTCCCTGGACATTTGATACAGCTTGCTAAATAAATTTAATCTTGCTACTTACATGCAAGTTATAAAACATACTAGGTAATCAGAGATTACAAAGCTCATCTCATGGTGGCATATTATCATGGCAGCAAAATTCAATTTAAACATTTTTCTTAGTATATTGGCTTTTTAAAGCAAAACCACTTAAGTAGAAAAAGTGGGTCAAGGTAATTTTATGAAAGTTTGATCAAAGATACATCAAATATGCAAGTTTGGTACATGAAGCACCTATACTTTGCTCAATATTGGCTTTTAAAAGCAATATCACTCAAGCAGAAAAAGTAGGTCAGATGCTGTATCTGATAAATGGGTACATCTCAGCATCCCAAGATGAGTCACTTGAGCAAGTTTTGTTACTGTAACATCAGTACTTCGTCAGATACTGAGCTACCCCAAACTTCTTAAACGAGTCACTTGAGTGGAAAATGTATGTCAGATGCAGCAACCAATGCATTGGTCCATCTCAGCATCCCCAAGATGAATCACTGTAGCAAGGTCGGTTACTGTAGCATTAGTACTTTGTCAGATACTGAGTATCCAAAATACTTTAACCAGATGTGGGCATTGGACGCAGACGCAGTGGGTAAAGCATAAGCTCATCTCAACTTCAATGAGGTGAGGTAAAAATTCAAAAAATGTTTTAAATGTTAAGAATGAGATGATTGACGTACTTGTACAATAGCCTCTATGGTTTGTGGTAAGTCTGTTATAACCCCATCTGTCAGGATCAGTAACACAAAATAATTAGATCCGTCACGCATGGATGAGGCAAACCTACATGTAAATATAACACAAAAAATAATTAGATCCGTCACGCATGGATGGGGCAAACCTACATGTAAAGTATAACATACAAAATAATTAGATCCGTCACGCATGGATGGGGCAAACCTACATGTAAAGTATAACATACAAAATAATTAGATCCATCATGCATGGAGTGGGCAAACCTACATGTAAAGTATAACATACAAAATAATTAGATCCGTCACGCATGGAGTGGGCAAACCTACACGTAAAGTATAACATACAAAATAATTAGATCCGTCACGCATGGATGAGGCAAACCTACATGTAAAGTATAACATACAAAATAATTAGATCCGTCACGCATGGAGTGGGCAAACCTACATGTAAAGTATAACTTACAAAATAATTAGATCCATCACGCATGGAGTGGGCAAACCTACATGTAAAGTATAACTTACAAAATAATTAGATCCGTCATGTATGGATGAGGAAAACCTGCATGTAAAGTATAACTTACAAAATAATTAGATCCATCACGCATGGAGTGGGCAAACCTACATGTAAAGTATAACATACAAAATAATTAGATCCATCACGCATGGAGTGGGCAAACCTACATGTAAAGTATAACATACAAAATAATTAGATCCGTCACGCATGGATGAGGCAAACCTACATGTAAAGTATAACATACAAAATAATTAGATCCGTCACGCATGGATGAGGCAAACCTACATGTAAAGTATAACATACAAAATAATTAGATCCGTCACGCATGGATGAGGCAAACCTACATGTAAAGTATAACTTACAAAATAATTAGATCCGTCATGTATGGATGAGGCAAACCTACATGTAAAGTATAACATACAAAATAATTAGATCCGTCACGCATGGATGAGGCAAACCTACATGTAAAGTATAACATACAAAATAATTAGATCCGTCATGTATGGATGAGGCAAACCTACATGTAAAGTATAACATACAAAATAATTAGATCCGTCACGCATGGATGAGGCAAACCTACATGTAAAGTATAACTTACAAAATAATTAGATCTGTCACGCATGGATGAGGCAAACCTACATGTAAAGTATAACTTACAAAATAATTAGATCCGTCATGTATGGATGGGGCAAACGTACATGTAAAGTATAACATACAAAATAATTAGATCCATCACGCATGGATGAGGCAAACCTACATGTAAAGTATAACAAACAAAATAATTAGATCCATCACGTATGGATGGGGCAAACGTACATGTAAAGTATAACATACAAAATAATTAGATCCATCACGCATGGATGAGGCAAACGTACATGTAAAGTATAACATACAAATTAATCATATCTGTCACGCCTGGATGAGGCAAACCTACATGTAAAGTATAACACATCAAATAATGAGATCCGTCACGCATGGATGAGGCAAACCTACATGTAAAGTATAACACACAAAATAATTAGATCCATCACGCATGGAGTGGGCAAACCTACATGTAAAGTATAACATACAAAATAATTAGATCTGTCACGCATGGATGAGGCAAACCTGCATGTGAAAATAACACACAAAATAATCAAAACTATACATACATGTACCCTCAAATTTCTGATAACAAGGTAACAAATATCTTCAGCATGACTTTATAATATATCAAAATCAACTTCACATATTTTTCTACTACATTTATACATGTATATACAATGTACATGTACATACAAGTATCCATACAATAACTGAAGTAACAATACCTGGCTACATGATTGATAACAGGTGAGAAGTTTGTAGGTCCATATAGCTGCACTCTCTGTATAGAAGCATAGTAAGCCTGGAGAACACCCTGGATACCTTGACAGTAAGGATTCTGAGGGTTAAAAGTCTGAAATAAAATTAAGGTATATATCTAAATATTTTAGTATTTAAGGCCAGATTTTTTTTTTATCAGTAGGATTACAGATCTGGTAACCGTATTTTTTATTGATCTGCAAAAACAAAAAACAATTTTTTTTATTTTGTTTAATATCCAACCCTAGCAATCTATGATAACAAAAAAGAAAATCAAAAGTCATTATCAATGAAATGATTTCAAACAATTGTATTCCACAAATCATGTTATAAACAATAAAAAAAAAACAATCACCACATTTTATAACGTGAGTTCAAGATCAACCATGTACTGTATATGGAAAAAGAAGAAAAACTTCGGCTGTGATGGAGATTGATATATCTTCACATGATCTGACATTCCTAGCTTAAATTTAAAAGTTTTAAGATGGTTATAATAAGATCATGAAAGTTTCAGGGACGTGGTAAAGGTTGCCTTAGATGAACGTCAGGGGTACCATATCAGACTGTCAGCGTGAGGGGCCTGACGAGTGATGCTGCCCAGTCAGATAGGCGTACAATGTTATGCTCTTCACACACTGTCTAATATGTACACAATGAAGAAATTTTTGTCAACCTGTGTTCATCATTAAATATCTTAGTTTCAAGTTGATGTCCTGTGTTAAACATCTATTCAATTTATATGTTCATTTCAGAAAAAACACAGGTTGAACCCAACCACGACACAACAGAGCATACTTGTGCTGATTGCCAAAACTGAATGGCATCTACCATAGGAAATCAATTTGTTATGTACATTAACACATGTATTTTCACTTCATCATATTTTGGATGCAATGGTGATTTGGTAAATTGCTCAGACTATTTACACAGCATCAGTTTCTACTTAATACATGAACAGAAATGGTGTGGTTATCAGATGAAAGAAACTAAAGACAAGAAGAAGTGTAAACATACCAAAGGAAATTCATGTGATACTGATCCATCCTGAAGTTTAGCTCCAAATCCAAGTACAGGAAATAATTTGTCACTGAAATTTAGATAAGCAAGATTCTATTCTATACTATTTTATACTACCAAACAGACAACAAGTCAAGACAACTTTTTTGCAGTCATTGCTTTGAGGTGAAATACTGATGACCTATCATCAATAGATTTAGTTTAAACTGTATTCATTTGAAGATCACATACATGTATATGGTAAATTACAAGATATAAAGACAGGATCTGGAAACAAGTAATGAAATTACTTATACTAATCCATCTCTTATATATAGATTTCAATAAATCAACTTCCATTTATATATATATATACTGAGCAAAAAAAATTGGTACCCACTTTTTCGTAAATATTTTGCATGGCACATTCAATCAAATTTTGTGTAGGCTAGGTATCCCCGAAAAACTTCATTTTGAAATCAGGTATAAACTGACATATACATGACATCATCATCAATGGTTGAAATCAAAGGGATTATGTCTATTTTACCTCTTCTAATTCCAATATTTCTTGTTTCAATCAAATAAAACTTTTGGATTCGTCCCTTCATTGTCTTAGGCATCCTTACAAAGTGTTATGAATTGTCAGCATCGCGCATGACCTTCTCAGGACTTCCGGTGTATTCTAAGCTTGTTTTTCTTGATTTTTGCGTCATTCTACTGATTTTTACACTATCTGTTTATGAATTTTTTGTTGATTTTATTGTAAGGTAGTCTCTCTAGGTTTTTTATTGACACTATCCCATTGGGAGCAGCCAACCAGAGCAAACAAGCACAGCATTTTCCTTTACAAAGCAGAAACTTTCTACTTCGACACACATGAATGAATTCAATGTTCAAGTGATGAAAAGGAAGTGCCTTAGTCTTTATTGAATAAAAGTCATTAATTTGAGGAATTTGACATTTCATCTGTATATACTATGTAGTCTGTCAAAATAAGAGAACTTACTTTTTTTTTGCTCAGTATATATACATACATGTAATGGATGAGTATTAGGACATAGCTGCCTTACTTAGGGTGTTCATGAGCGTACTATTCTTGTTGCTTCTAGCAAACTTATGATTCTTGGAAACTTTGCTTATGTCCAACTAGAATTAAACCCCCATGAATAATAACATTAAGAGAAACATTACTTATAATTAGTACATTTGTACTAAATGTTAGGCACCCAAGACGGCAAGATTTATTCAAATATAGCAAAAGTCAAAAGGTTCATTCTCCATACTTTCAAAACTGAGACATGACATCACCAGCATTATACAATATAAATCCATGTACCATATGGGAATTTAGAATATGGTCTTTCTTCTCCAATGTAAATATGAATACACAGTCATTACAGAGACTATAATATACATGTACATACCTATCATAGTCCTGTATAATCTCCCCTACAGCCTGTATGGCCATTACATACTGGTTGGGACCATATGGACTTATATAGTGTAAGGAGTTGGAGTTTGAAGGATTCCCATTCGATGCAGTAAAATCTATAGCTACTGTAAAATTCAATTGTGTCCTGAAAAAAAGAAGTAATAAATAACATCTTATTTGAAATGAATTACATACTCCCTATTAAAATCTTTGTTAATAAAAGAAAAATAATAAAACAACAAATTATCTTGTGTTGAAGGCAGAGAAAATTATTTCAATATTAATTCACTCTTATTTTGTCATTTCACTCTAAGCTTTTTAGCACACCTGAGAGAAGCTCAAGTGAACTATTTTCATAATGTGACATGCAGCGTCCAGTGTCTGTCCAGCGTAAACTTTTTTACATTTTCAACGTCTCCAGAACGGCTGAAGGGATTTTGATGAAACTTGGTAGGTATGAAGTACTAATGATCCCCTACAAGTGCTATTGTCAGGATCTGTTGATAGGTGGCACCAACACAGGCATTAGTAGGTTATTGTGAGTTCCCTCCTTTGACAAACTTCTTCAGAATGGAAGCACACATAGACAAACCGAAAGCATCAGGATGATCCAGAGAGATGTCTCAAGTAGTGTTGTTATTTTTGGTTCCGCTCTGAAGTCAAATTTATAAGGTGTTTTTATGTCTTTTCAGACTTGGTCAGAGATGTCTTTAGAAGTGTTGTTTTTTTTCAGTTCCACTCCGAAGTCAATTTTTTTTTCATTTGACAGACTTCTTCTTGATATGCTTAGTCAACGTAGTTTTCAGGTGAACAAGTGTGGACTTCATGATTCCACATCTCATGACACCATGGGAGATAACAAAACAAGGATGTTTACTGTTTATAGTGCATCTCATGATTTTCCTTCACATGTAACTGAAAAATTTCTAGTTCAACATTTTAAGTACATGTCCAGTATACCTGTGTAGTTCTAATTTTTTTATAGTTAATACATACCCTCCTTTCAAATAATCTAAGAATGATGGCTGTATCTCTACTTTGCACTTCATTAATTGCACCTGTCAAAAGTAAGCAAATACATGTACATGTATGACCTAAGTTATGTCTTTCTATTAAACAATGTATTCTTGAAAATCTGTATATTCATATACATGTAAATATGTATATTAAGCGGTTACCATGTACAGAATAGATCTGCTGTTTACTATAGAACATACCTGCCCAGAGTTTTTGTAGCTCTTTTTCTTTGCCTTTTTCTTTGGATTTATTACCTAAAAAAGTAATAGTTTATACATGTACATGTACATGATGTGAAAAACTTGAATTCTATTAACAAGAAAATTCTTCATGAAGCTGCAAACTTTAAGATGAAATACATTATATCTGCTCTTGTAGGAAGTTTTATTTCACTCCAAAGTGTTATACTCACATCAAATGTAGCATGGCTACCCTTGGATAACTCCTGAAGATTTGTTGTAAATTCTCCAATCAGATCATGGCTGCTGGACAAAGAAGATATCTTAAACTTGGTATTTGATAAGACTTAGTCTTCTTTTTTTTTCATTTTATTATATGTTGAATCATTTCTTATCTATCATAAGCATCATGAGAAGAAGATTACTATAATTGAATGTATACATGTATTTGTATGTAGAATGTGCTGTTTTGAAATACATTAATATTATCATACCAATTAAAAATGTCTGATTGCCTTGAAATGTCAGTGAGAGAATTAAAAGTATTTTTAATCAATTAATTGAAAATTCAATAACTAATTTGCTTATATACATGTATCAAGTAAAAATTAGACTATGAACATGTACCAAAGTAGACAGATTCGAAGGATCTTGAAATTTGTTTTCGTGATGGACCAAGATCACTAGAAATCAGCACTGATATATAAAGATTTATTAGCTACTCCCTGAATATTTCTTATCCTTTTTTCTGTAATCGAAGAAAGGCAACTCAAATACATGTAAGTGCAAAGTTTTTTTGCAATTATCTTCAGGATAAGACACATAACAAAATTTCATTTTGTCAAAACAGAGGATTTTCTTATCAAATATAAGAGAAAAGATAGGACATTATTACAAGATTGTTTAATATGTCTGTGTGCCTTTTTCACTTACCTTCCATCACTGTCCCAATCAAAACATTCCACCTTGATTGACCTGAAACACAGATTGGGTTTCCTTAATATGGTCATATAAGGTACATGTAAATCAACAAAGCTATATAAACCATTGACCATCTTATTTTGAAAAGAAGCACTGCTGAAATCTAACAAGTAGCAACAATTTAATACCTGTGATCTTCTATACATAAGTATGTAAACAACAAAAACCAAGCCATGATTTTTTGTGAATTAAACAAATTACAGAGATCACACCTTGTGGCAGACTCTTAAACTATGAAATCATAATTACATAGTCTGTCTAAGCATTGTTTGATGGGTCCTTGAATACACAGCCAATTGTGCCTCACATGAAATTTATATGAAATGAGCATGATATAAATTTCACATGAAAGTTAATGTGAATTTCATATATTTCACATAAATTTTACATAAAATTTATGTGAAAAAAATTCACATGAATTTCACATGAATTTACTTCACATAAATGTTACATGAATTTTTCTTTGTGACCTTCATGTAAAATCGACTTTACATGCAATTCATGTCAGAAACTTCACATTAATTTCATGTAAAAATTTCATGTAAATTTCATGTTGGTGCTCATTTCACATAAATTTCATGCGAACTTTTACGTAAATTTAATGTAAATTTCACATGAATTTCATATGAGGCACAATTGGCTGTGATATATGATGTCACACTGATAAGTCCATGATTCGAAGCAATATCAGTCATTTGGTGATCCTTCAATCATTACCTCACTGATACCTGGCTCCACAATAATTTGATTTATTCATGTGACTAGGGAATCATTGGACAATATGACATTGCTAGCTGGTTGATATCTCTTGATTACATGTATGTTATGCGTATCATATCATACACTATACATGAATGATACAAAGCCTACCTATTGTAATCCCCATTACATAAAGTTTTGACTGGTACTGTAAATGGCCTCCATGTCGGATTTAATGTGTTCTTTATCACCTCTGTCTTATGTGTAACTGTGTAGCTGAAAAATACAATTCATCAATATCTAAAATTGAAATCAATACCCTTACATGTACATCATATAGAAAATAATTTGAATATGAACATGGATAATTTAATTTTCATCTGCGGAGTCAGTTACAAAGAACAGTCAAATTACAATGTAATGTATAGAGAAATAACATTTATTCAAAAATTCATAAAAAGAAAGGTTGTGAATCTGAATCATACTGAATCCTTGATTCATAAGTACTTCATACTGAAAATACATCCCAACTATACATTTGATACCACTGTCAAATACATATAATGTGCAAGAAATGTTAAAGTATGATATTGATTCTTTTTACCTTCTATCTTCATTTGCTCTGTAGAAAATCAAGAAAGGATCTGATTTTCCAAGAAAATCTTTCTTGTCCAGTTTTGTGGCAGAGAAATGCAAAGTCACAATTTCCTGTAAATTAAAAATAAACTGATTGATCTAATCAATATTAACTTCTACAGATGAGCCGAGTTTTATTTTGAATTTGATAAGAAACCTTGCTACTTCAGAAATCATAGACTACATGTTAACATTAATCATTTCAGAAACATAAAAATATGAAAACATATGATATAGGTAAGTTGTCACTAAGAGAAGTTTTTATAATATAACAAAGATGACTTCCCTTATGAAAACAATAGGACTAAAACTTACCTTATTGCTACTAACTTCTTCCGTTCTCACTTGAAAAATAATAAAAATTCACTTGATATCAAATAACTTACTATTTTTGAATAAGTAATAAAAGATTGAGTGTTTATAGCGAGGGCCTTTGCGAGCAAAGCTTCCATTTACATAAGTATGGGAAAATGCATGATCAAAAGATATACATACTAAGAGCTGAAAAAGTTTGGTAACAGGGTCACAGATACGGATTAAAGAAAGGAGATCTCCAACAAACTCAGATGCAGCACCCACAGCAAATCCCATAACACCCACTGTAAAAACACAGAGCACTCACAGAAAGAGACGTAAAAGGGACAAGGAGCTTCAACTCACACCACAGAAACATGAAATACAAAAGACCACACATGAACCAACGAGAACAATGGGTAACCGGTGCCGACTTAGGACGGGCATCTGCCACACAAGTAGCAGACGGTGTGGTTATCCAGATTACGTGGGCACGACCCTCCCACTTTTCCGATTACCCAGAGGTCTCAAAGAAGACACAATTGTGGAGTAAAATAACCTCCTCACTGTAAGAGGAACATACAAACATCATGATGCAAGGGCCCAAAACACACATGGATATAAAAAATAGAAGGCAGTCTGTGCTCTGCCGGCTGTAACGAACTCATGCATGTGATCACCCAAGGAGTCCAACTGACATTCAAAGAGGACAGGTGGTCAGGGCCCTGTTCCTTAAAGGCCGGTTTTTTCAACCGAGTGGTAATTAATATGCACACCCGAGTGATCTTACCTTGGTAGGCATGATATAAGCGTGTCTACTGACCGGTGATATTTCTAGAGACACGAGCGATGGGTGACATCAAAGACATGCATGTACAACAGGTTTTCATAATTATGCTAATTAGATATACCACAATTTTATCTATTTGAAGCTGTCAATCAAAAATTGAAAGGGTAATATAGGATACATGGGACAAATCATATTGCGATTATAGATGTTAATCCTACAGAGGTCAGTGAGGAAATGACAGGAAATTTACCTGTCTTCTTTTATGGTCCCCATCCAGCCTTTAAACAACAGAGCAGAAGAACATACATTGACAAATTCGCAATTTTATGGCATAATAAAAATAAGTGACACATGCCAAATTGTTCGTCTGAAAATCAGAAATCCAGCAGCAACTAATCTGATGTCTTTATCACTTATGACGATACATCAGTACATGTACGTAACTCTGTGACATCATGGTAGCAGTCCGCATATTTTCATGTGCAAAAATGGTACATGTATGTAGTTATGCAAGAAGTAAATGTAACGCCAGATGCTGGGATTTTCTTGCGCTTTTCACGAGCATCAAACAAACAAGATAGATGATCTAAATAAGTATGTAGTAAAGAAGATTTTTTTTAATGGATTTCAAGGTCAGTAGAGAGGAAATGGGAGGCATTTCAGACTCCCTATCTTAAGATCAACATCTGTGTATAGGCAGGGACTGCATGATCTAGACCCTTCATGTGGGCCGGATCCAGATTTTTTTTTTACAGTGGGACGGGCGTACTTGGGGGTCCAGCCCAGCTCCTAGAATCCCAAGGTTAGAATTTTGAAATGTGCTTATTTTTCAGGAGGAGGAGTTTTTGATTTTGAGATCAACAAGTCAAAGGTTTTACAAATATTGTATCTAGTATACTGTGTCTTTTTTCTCAGCTCGCATATAAGGCTTTGCCTTGATTCGTATACAAATTATTCATAAAGAAGTCAAGATGGAAGGACAACTACACGTATATTATTCAATGGAAGAATAAGACATCAACTTAACTCAATCTATAAATTGTATATACATCTTGCACACTCAAAAAGAATCATGCACTATTATACAGTCATGTATAACTAGAACAAGAAGCTTTTTTATTTTAGTGAGTAGCAATATACCTGAACTAAGAATTTACCTGTGATCTGTCCTTTATGAACACCTCTGTAAAGATGAGGATGATTATAAATTAGTTATACAAATATAACATGTCCTAAAGAACTAGACGACTAATGATATTTCATTTCTACATGATGTATTAGCTACCCATCACTATCAAGTGGGATAAAGGAGTACTTTTCAGAATCCATAAGCCAATCAATATTGTTCCTAAGGCTTATCAAATATTTTAGATCAGAATCACTTAAGTGAATGATAGTACATTTATTCAAATCCAGTCAAAATTCATTCATTTATTTCCACAAGATTGTAAAAATGAAAGGACTGAAGTAGGACAACCTTTCAAACCTACTAAACCTGTAATTTCAGTACTTCTCTTTTCACATTTTAAAGAATAAGAAAGTAAGTTTTTCATATTTGAACATTTTGACATACACGTATTAAGTGTGTTACTTCTTATTATGTAATGCAAAATGTAAAATGAACTCTCTTCTATCATCATGTTGACAAGTTCGATGAGAAGTATACTGTAAATTGGTTTTTATTCGTCAGATACTAATTTTCATCATTTTCATCAGTGCCTTCCTTGACGAAATTATGTACCAACGAATATAAATACTCCTAACAAAATATAAATTGTGGTAAGGAAAAATTGAAGCAGTCTCTTGATAAACTTAAATATAAACCAGGAGCACTGAGGAGGAGGGAGGAAGAAGCTGAAAGTTCCGAGTTTTTTAAAAGACATTGTTAAATAGTGTTATTACAACACGCAAATGGTAAATCAATGAAAACTGAATAAGAACACAAAGTCGCATATAATTTACTTCTAATTACTAAATAATATGTTTTCACAGCAAGGTAGATGATATACATGTTTACAGATAATTGTTAAACAAACAATTAAAACAAACACATACGGCGGATTTGACAATTTGACAGTTGATCTAAATGTTAAGTTGGCATTTGAACATATGAATTTACATTTTTAGGGACCCTTGGATGACGAATTTACGTACTGATGAAATGGTCATTTTTAACGATCTTACAAAAATTCGTACTGACAAAAATAAAGCAATTTACAGTACTATTCAACGTACTCTAGCTTGCGTTCCATTTTACCACTTGAGGCACCAACAATCTCTCCCAGTGTACAGTCAATTCGCCCCAAGAAGTCCTGTAAATACACATTCATGATTAAGAATAAGAGGCCAAAGAGGGCCACATCGCTCACCTGAGTTCCAAACAAAAGAATGATAGTGGACAATTTGGTAAAGCCTTTGAGTACTTGCTTCCTTTAAGGTTTCATGAAATTATGAGCATCAGTTTTAGAAATGTCTAAAATGTGTCAGTCAATCAGAGCCTTCAGCAGCCATATTTGTTGACTGATCGGCACAAAAAACACACACTTGGTATAGGACCTGGAGTGCTTGTTCTGTAAGGTTTGATGAAAATCTGTGAAGCGTTTGCAGAAGAAAAGTCGAAAATGTGTCAGCCAATCAGAGCCCTCCGTGACCATATTTGTTGACCGATCGGCACGAAAAACACAAACTTGGTAGAGAACCTTCGAGTACTTGCTTCATGTAAGGTTTTGTGAAATTCTGTGTAGCGGTTGCAGAGGAGAAGTTGAAAATGTGTCAGCAAATCAGAGCCCTTGACGGCCATATTTGTTGACCAATCTGCACGAAAAACACAAACTTAATAGAGGGCCTTGAGTACTTGCTTCCTGTATGGTTTCGTGAAATTCAGTTGAGAAAGGGTCAGCCAATCAAAGCCCTCATTGGCTATATTTGTTGACTGGTCAGCACAAAAAAAAACGCAAACTTGAGAACGGACCTCGAGTTCTTGCTTCCTGTAAGGTTTCGTAAAATTCTGTGCAGCCGTTGCAGAGGAGTTGTCAAAATGTTAAAAGTTTATGCTGGACGACGGACCGACAGCGCACTTTGACAATAGCTCACTTGAGTTTCGCTCAGGTGAGCTAAAAACCTGTAATGACACATTCATGATAGCAAAATCAAACAATTGAAAGAATGAAGACTATAGGATGACAGTGGTTGGCTTCTTACAAATTGTTACCTCTCTTAATTCTTTATGTATTATACATAAACATAAATATGTATAGTTGCAACAATGAAAACAAGAATTCCCCAATATGATTAGCCTTTAAATAATTTTCCACATATCTCAATACATGTACAATATAAGAATTGATATTACTTGTTTTATCATTTAGGTATATAAACAGAGTAGATCTTTGAGTTTGATGAACAAATCACACACTACAAATAAAATCATTTTCATACAAAAAAATATCAAATCTTACATGTGATTCAAGTTTCTGACTAGGAGAATCCACATCATAGCTGAAAAAAGAATAACACAAGACATCACATTAAATTGTCAAGTTACATGTATTTATATTCTTACATAATTACGTATGTACATGTAACTGTTTTATTGTTTGATAAGTAAGTTCTTGACATTTATGAAAATTAGATTTACAGGTAGCTTTATTTTAAAATCATCTTGTACAATGTAAGATAGAATGTACAAATATTTTATCAAATGTATGAAAGAGAGAAATATACTTTAATTTTGTAAATTTAAAATTATTTGAAATGGCACTTGCTTTCTACCTTCAGTTCTGAGAAAGTACCTGTTTTAACTTACATTTCAAAGCGTAGTTTTTGACTTTCCTCAAAAAAGTACTTCATATTGAATTTTTTCACAAAGTCTGGGTTCAGTGTGTCTTTTATCATCTCAGTTCTTCCAAACTGGAAAATAAATTGCATGATTAAGATTTATGAATTATATGAACATGTATCATGTTGATTCATTTCTTCCTTGTTTGCCTTAAAATCTATCATACATGTAATATCAATTTACAACGGAACATTTTAATCTTGACTCTTACAGTCAATTTTTATCAATTTGGTCTAGAGAAATTTTTTTTTGGACGACATTGTCCTTGGAGTGTTGGAAAAACATTATTTACATGTATAAAACATTTTCTTCTTATTGTACATGTGTCATTCTTCACATATCCTGATCAAACATAAAGAAAACACTGCTAATGAAGGTATGGCCAGATTGCAAAGTAAGTTTTTGTTACTAACTGGATCAAGGTCAACAGGTCAAATAATACGGCATAAATCGAAAGGTTTTGTCAGAGGCAACCTACATGTATAATACATGTATAAAGTTTCTACTGCATACATTTCCATAGATTTTGCTTCAACCAGAAACTTTAACCAAAATCTTTAATTAGGTCAAAGTTCAAGGTCAAGGTCACTAAGTCAAATGTTACTGCATTAATTGAAAGGTCTTGTTATGTGCAACCTACATGTACAATACAAAGTTTCTACTGCATACAGTTCCATAGATTTTGCTTAAACCAGGAACTTTAAAGTTTAACCAAAATCTTTAACTAGGTCAAAGTCCAAGGTCAAGGTCAATAGGTCAAATGTTACGGCATAAATTGAAAGGTCTTGTCATTGGCAAGCTTCATGTATAATATAAAGTTTCTACTGCATACAGTTCCATAGATTTTGCTTAAACAAGGAACTTTAACCAAAATCTTTAACTAGGTCAAAGTCCAAGTTCAAGGTCATTAAGTCAAATGTCTTGTCATGGGCAAGCTTCATGTATGATATAAAGTTTCTACTGCATAAAGTTCCCTAGATTTTGCCTCAACCAGAAACTTTAACAAAAATGTTGACAGCAGACGGACGGACAAACAGACAGACATCATCAATCTATAGACTGGAATTGCTTTGCAATCTAATGCATAGTTTCTGCAAAGTTTCTACTGCATACAGTTCCATAGATTTTGCTTAAACCAGTAACTTTAACCAAAATCTTTAACTAGGTCAAAGTCCAAGGTACAGGTCAATAGGCCAAATGTTATGGCATAAATTGAAAGGTCTTGTGATGGGCAAGCTTCATGTTTAATATAAAGTTTCTACTGCATACAGTTCCATAGATTTTACCTTAACCAAAATCTTTAACCAAAATCTTTAACTAGGTCAAAGTCCACGGTAAAGGTCACTAGGTCAAATGTTACAGTCTTGTCATGGGCAAGCTTCATGTATAATATAAAGTTTCTATTGCATACAGTTCCATAGATTTTGCTTAAACCAGGAACTTTAACCAAAATCTTTAACTAGGTCAAAGTCCAAGGTCACTGGATCAAATATTACGACATAAATTGAAAGGTCTTGTCATGGGCAAGCTTCATGTATAATATAAAGTTTCTACTGCATACAGTTCCTCAGATTTTGCCTCAACCAGAAACTTTAACCAAAATGTTGACGGCAGACAGATGGACAGACAGACGGACATTGTCAATATATAGACCGGAATTTCTGTGCAATCCGGCCAAAAATTGCAAGTTATCTAATGATAGAAATTACTAAAACTTCAATAATTGAATGTACAAAATCATATGTACATATTTGTTTGTAAAAATTTGTACTCGCGAAAAAAAAAAATTATGCACGCGTAAATTTCTGGTCATATGGTATTGTTTACCTCATGATAATTTCCGCTACGAATATCCCGAGTTAAGACAACACAAATTGGATCAGACTTGGAAAGGGTATCTCTATCTTGAAGATTCCTGAAAGAAAATATATGTAAGTCTTAGCACATATGCAGATACGAAATGTATGCGTAACACTGGAAATAACAAGGATATAGTATATGGCGACAATACAAAATGTATCATCAATACATAATTTTAGAAATTTGGTTACTGCAGGTTAAAAGTACGGCAAATAATGAGATTAACGTGCGCCGTAGAAGTCATTAATTGATAAAACAGTACAAGTACAATCACCGGTTAATACAAACTTGCTGGGGGCTACAAGACTTTTGACACCTCGGGTTGTACATGTATACATCCGGGACTAATTAACCAGGTACATGTATTTAGCAATTTAATCGATTAACAAAGCGCAGTAAACAAAATAGTAAACATTCGAAATTTTGAGACAAAAAATATAATGTGGCAGCCTTCAAAAATCCAAATAGTGTGGTGGTAAGTCCGGATAGCGTACTTGACGGCTGTGATCAAAACATTACGAGTGTGAAACATACATTTGAGACACATATCCCCAAATAAGGAATCTAGTGGGAAAATTTTTTATTAGTCTGGCGGACTAATGCATGGATTTTTTCATTAGTCCGAAGCAAAATCTATTACTCACGGACTAACGGACATACGTTGATTTCGAGCCCTGGTGGCCAAGACCAGGCACCTGCTCAACTACTGTCCGTGCAGCTCACTTCAGAAATCGGAAAATTGAAGTTTTCTCTACTTTGTCGTCAATTTTTTGCGTTTAAAAGTTTTGTGGGGAGATAGATCTCGAACTCTCATAACTAACAGTGTATGATATATGTCTGTGCGTCCAATACTATGCTCACAGTGAAAGAAAATAGTTTTAGATAGGGAGTTTTCAATGTTAATTTTAGTGCGACGTCGCCGATCTTTAACACCGAGTCTATGGAGAATGTCGACGACGTCGCGCTAAAATTAACATAGAAATCTTCCCATCTAAAACTATTTTCTTTCAGGCATATATCACACACCGTTATTTATGAGAGTTCAAGATCTATCCCCTTATATAAATTTTAACTGGAAAATATGCCGATGAAGTAGAGAAAACTTCAATTTTCCGATTTCTGAAGTGAGCTGCGCGGACAGTAATTTACGGGTCCATAGAATAACCGGAATGACACCTATTAACCGAAATGACGGGGTAATAACCGAAATGACGCCTAAATTAACCGAAATGACACATATTTTCGTTAGATATAGACATTTTCCTTATCACAGTGGTCTGTTTCATTAAATAGTGCATGAATTATATGTATAAAATAAATATATCTTGAAGAAAAGACTTTAGGCTTGAATCTCCTCTGATTTTTTGTATCAGTGGACCCGTACACAATGGCAACGATCGCAACTGTGGCCATATCTTGAGTACTATTCTCGCTGGAATTCAAATATGTTCATCTTTTATCATTATCATGATCGATGATTTTCAGATAAATCCATAACTGTGGCGGATTCAGGTGGGGGGGAAGGCAGTGCCCAAACAATGGGCACTTATGACATGCTTTTGGAAGCATTAAACTACTGTTTCCGTAATAAATATATCAAATAAGTCAGAAATACCCCCAAACACACCAGAAACCACCGATTTTAACAAATTTTCGGGCATAGATAACAAAGTCAGGTTCATGTCCATTGTCTGTAAGGGTGGACGTACACATGTTTCGGAAACAACCTACATTGAATCATGTCTTTATCTGAGGGATGAATCGGAAATGACAGCCCTATGCAAGGCATATTTAACACATATTTCTTGACCAAATCTTCGATACAACCTTCTATAAACTGACATCTTTTTATTTTTCAAGATCGTTTTAAATTTGAGTTCATGATCAATCTTTTTAAAATGAACAATTAAAATTGCTTTGGCCAAATTTAGACCGGATACCTTCAAAGGTAAAAATGCATGTTTTTCTTCATTTTTAGAATCGAATTGCCAAGAAATAATTAAACCTTTCAATCTGGTCGATGCAGGGAATGGGGCACTCGTGATCTCTAGTTTAATTGTCAAGGTTTATCATTTACTTTCATTGTATTATCTTTACCTTACAAAAATTAACAAACAAATGCGGATCTATAGAGTAATGGTTAGGGGGTCAGGTCCCGCCTGCAATTTGCATAAAATGCTGACTTTTTTCCTAGTTTTACATGAATTTACGATTGGACACACCCATAGGCTTACCTCTCTTACCTTTCAAAACTTCTCTTGATTCGCCAATTTCCTCCTGAACATGTTGATTTCTGCATGCAGTGCAAGAACAATGCAGCATCAGAAAATGTCGAATACTTTCAGATATATACTAATTATTAGCTCTACTGGTCTAAGATCAGTCGAGCTTATGCGATCGCCCTGTGTCCGGCGTCCGGCCGTCTGTCTGTCCGTCCGTTAAACTTTTCTTGTGAGCGCGAATCCTCTGAATCTGTGAATAGTACAAAATAAATTCTTTTTGCATTATAATGGGCCTCTGGTCTAGTTGTGCACCTGATATTTTGTTTTAGCCCCTGACCCCCAGGGTCTTGGAAAATGGGTGTGGTCAATTCAAATTCTCACCAAAGTATAACCCTAAAGTATCATTTATGAACACTGCTTGAACTGAGCAAGGGATGAATGAAAACTTTGAAATGCACTTAAAAATAGGACATTTTGTGCTCAGTCTTTCAGGTTTGAGGCTTATTTTCTCGGATGATTTTTTCATAGTTCCTATTTGGAAATTTAGGAGTGATATTTTTGGAAAAATAGAGGAAATTTGGCATTCGGAAGGGGCCGAAATTCGGCCCTAAAACAAGGTTGGTCGTTTCTTCAAACGTATTTGAAAATTTCTGTTTACAAAATTTTCTCAAATTTCTAAAACCTGGATCCTGTAGCATCATATCCCAGCCATTTTGCTGTCTTTCGGTATATTTAGGACATAATTTTCACAGATTTTGGTCATATTTCATTGTTTAGATTGAGGATCACTGACGAGGGTTTATTACCAGAAACGTGCATGTCTGGTCTATGCTGTAGATTTATCTGCTCTTAAATGATGCTAATGAATTTGAAGACGTTAAACATTTGATCTTTGACATACTAGGGTGACCTTGAAAATCAATAGGGCTCTTCCTTTTATCATAAGCAAAGCATAAGTTAGAATCCTAAATGTGCTTTATTAGTCTGAAAACTGGAAATTCAATCAATGAAAAGTGTGGGAATTTTCAAAGAAGTTACCTGTTCAAAACTGAAACATGTAACTTAACCTCTCTAATGTTGGCTCATAAACGTGTACGTTAAGTTTTTGTACGTCTTCCCATGTGTGATAGCCAATGTCTATTTAAGCTTGGATGAATTTAAAGAGTATGTTTTGTTTGCAGACAGGGGTGACGGACCGAGTTCATAGAATATGCAGAAAAAAAGTATGTGTCAGAACCCCCCTCCCAACACACACAACACGCATACAAGAAAATTGATGGCGATGTCCGTCCGTCTTTCTGTCTGCGCGTCAACAATTTGGTTCAGTAGCTGTTGAGTTGAGGTTGGTTGTGAGAGAACTATAAGGGGTACAATCTTCAAACTTGGTACAAAGATAATTTAAGCATGATGAGAGGATCGAAAAGCAGGTTTTGATTTTGACCTTGACATTGAGGTTTTACCTTGACCTTGAAAACTGAATTTGCGTTTACGTCAGTTGTGAAAGAACTTTAAGGGGTTCAATCTTCAAACTTGGTATTGAAGCAAAGCAGAGTGAGAGGATATGAACGCAGGTATTGTTTTTGACCTTGACCTTGAAAAATGTAATTTAGAGTTTTACTTTCACTTTACATGCAATTACGTATTTGAGATGTGAAAAGGAAAGGTTGTATTCTAGCTAGCTACCACTACTCGTACCGAGAGATGTGACGTCAGAAACTTCTTGGGGAAAATGAAGGTGATTGAGCCATTTTGCATTTTCACATACATGTAAATGTATCCTCTGTCATTTGGAACCAGTGCATATTTGGCATCTAGTTCAAGACTAAGCCTCTGTAGGGAATCAAGGAGCGGAATTACTGCATTCATAAACATGTTAATGGAGTCAAAATCGACCGACTTTACTCAAAGGGGTTGGATGGATGCACCCTCTCCTTGTACGTTGCTCTCTGGAGAAATTGATGTAAAATAATTCAACTGCAATGTAGGCAATACTAGGCATAATCTTTTTCAGGTGAAATAGTGTACATCGTGCCATGCAGTTTTTGCATAATGCAAAATTGTCACAGTCAGGAAATATTCTGATACGCGAAAAGGTTTCCGATCATATATAACTAATGTACGTTGGATCGAAAATGTGAAAAAAAGGACGCATACTGTGATGCAGCATGAACATGTAATGAATATTTTCAAATAGATATCCATGTATAGATACTGCCTAGAAGTTGTATTTGGGAAAAAAAATAAGACTTGAAAAAAACCCAAACGTTAAAAAAAAAAAAAGCGCCCTGTCATCCCCCTCCCCCTAAATCCGAGATCTATTACCATAGTGAAGATATTTAAAGATTAGATTTTTCTTAAATTGATCATTTTAAATCTGGCCATAAAATGTACCACCCTACATATAAACGAAAAAAAAGTAAATTAACGCATAGAGAACAAAAGTTTTAACGCAACGTGTTATAAGGAAAGGGCACATGTAATGTTGGGAAACATTTGTCCAATTCCAATTTTCTTTATCTATTGAGAAATAAAATATGTTTAAAGCAATGCATATTTAAAGTCGCAGAATTTCTCATTTTCACTTGTGTACATAATGAGTTTAGAGGGATCCGATACGAATGAAAATATGACGTGAAAGCATGAAAATCGTCAAATAGAATATGAAGACTTACAAAGGTGAAAGGATTAAAAATATGTATAGTATTGTGATGGACATTCTTTGTGTATTGGGAGTCATCCCCTAGTGATTAACCGAGTGAGCCGACAACTTAATTTTTAACAGGGGGTGATTACGCAATAGGGGTGGAGAGGCACGCGGTACACAGGTTTCTTTATTTCCTATGTCAATGTTATGACTGATTAGACCTTACGGGGGCATTGAAAAAAAAAAGATTTATTGAAACTACAAAGAGTTTATCAAAAAAAAAAAACCGTATAAGACAGAAACCCAGAAAACAGTGAGACATTATACTAAATCAAAGATACTGATATCGACTCGAAAGAAATTAAAAAAAAAAAAAAATTCAGGTACGCAAATGTATAAAATACAGAAAGCATATGTAGATAAAAATATATCTAACAAATTAACAGAAAAGAAAAAAGATACGACACGACACAAAAGGGCAAAAACACTGTTACTATAGTTATGTAAAAAAAAAAGAAGTCTTCTTCGTTCTTTCTTTTCTCGAATAAAATCACTCAATAAACGGAAAAAATGAACTTGAATGATTTTTCACATCACAATGCTGTATAATTCTTTCCCTTTTACGAAAGACCTTTATCGATTTCAAACATTCTCGATAGAACATTGTATTACCCCTTCCCCCTTTAAAAAAGAAAGCCTAAGTGATGTTTTTGACTCGCTTTCAGCTGAATAAATTAATTCTTTTGTTATCTTTTCTCTTTATTTTACGCACTGAACAGTACCTGAATCCACACGTTCACTTATGATGCTTAATCGCTTAATCCCGACATTCGAGAAAGACCAACATTGAATCAGTTTAAATATTCGTTAAAACGAAAATACCGGCCTGATCCAGTCCCCTCTCACTTCCTAGTTGGAAATAGAAAGTACAATGTCATTCTCACACGCTTACGGAATTGTTGTAGTTCTTTAAATGCGGATTTATTTAGAGTAAATTTAACAAATACACCAAGCTGTTCCTGCGGATCTCAATCAGAAGACGTTTTTCACTTCTTATTTGAATGTCCCAAATTCAATTTGCCAAGGACAATATTTCTATGTAAATTATCTCAGTTTGGTAATCTGTCTGCTGAAGATATACTTTAACGTAGTGAGCTACAAAATCCATCCAATAATGTCTCAATACAGATGATTTTAATTGAATACATAAAGGCAACACACCGATTCTAAGTACTAAATAAAAAAATTAATTTTAATCTTAGGTATGCTAGTATAGGTTCATTTCAAGGTCATCACTGCGCTATATCTCTCTCTCTCTCTCTCTCTCTCTGTTCCGTTTTGTTAGATAAGACTCATTTGATTTATTCTCTGTAAATTTAGAAATTATCATTTTCATTTCGTTGTTTCTGTTTTGTTTTAAGATAAATATGTGTGCATGCCTCTTATGACCGCATTGTATGTAATATTTATGTAGGGAACGGGCAACATATAATGTTGGCATAACTTACGCCCAATCCCATTCAGCTTACTATCTGAATAAAATATGTTTAAACTAAACTTATGATGCTGCATATTGGTCACTTTGAACCGGTCAAAACTGGTTACATGTATATAAATTCAAGTGACACTTGGCTAACTGTCACATGCAAATAACAGCCGACATTCCAATAAACATGCCAAGGTACCGAAGTCCATTTTGAAACATGTTACCTTTAATTAACATATGATCGTTTCTCCCCCTCCCTTTTTCCTTATCGTGATTTTAATACATGGTTTATTGTAAAATAATAAAGAGAAATGGAGGTGGGAGGAAAAACTATTATCTTTGCAGGCGTGCTTTCAACCAAGTTCTTTTAAGAATTTATTTAAGATGTTTTTAATGACTAAAATTTATATGAAGTCAATATCAGTTTTATATTAACGTCGTGTATCACCAATCAATAATCTACATATTGTTACTTCGCATATATTTATCGTTAAATTATTTCAATGAAAATGTTCTCTTGAATATACAAATGTATATTTTTTTTAAACACCACAGATATTTTTTAGTATTTGACACAGAACATATAGAAGGATATGTCGGCCGACCCGTGGTCCTAGTGAGGCTCGAACCAGCAACCTTACAGTCTCATATGATTAAATTCTTATAGATCTGCAGCCAAAACGTTAAAGTCAACCCCCAAAACCGTTAATTTTTGTGCGCCAACCCTTCAGAAATCCTGATAATAATTCTTTGAACGGTAAATTTTTAGATTTTAATCAAACATCGAAAATTTTCGATTCATTTCGATACACACTACCTCGTTTTTGTTAAACCTGCTTCTTTTCTCTTTGTTTCCTGTGAATGTGTAAATATTTTTGTAAACTCTTTACTGGCTTCTTGTATCCTCCGCATGACGGCTGTGTATGAAATAAAGCTAGATACATACTCGTGGTGCTTATATTTTTAAAATGTTTCTTTTTCAACTTTTCTAATAGTGCTTTGTACCTGTAAATATTTTTGTCTATTTATTAGATTGGCTTTTTCCTCCTCCGCTTGACGGTTGTGTTAGGGATCTAGCTAATTTTTTCCTTCGTTTTGGCTTTTTCCTCCTCCGCTTGACGGTTGTATTATTAAGCTGAATATTTTTAAATACATTTTATTTAGCTTCTTTAAGCTTGAATGTTTTATGACCATGACTTTGACTGAATACGACATATCAAGGCGTTAATCAAACTATTAAAAAATGAAAAAAAAAAAAAAAAATAGATAAATAAATAAAATGGACCCATGATACGCGAGCCACGTCCTAGTCGTTGGGTCTGGAAATATATTCATACATTAACATGTACGATATATGGCAAAGAGTTCTACTTTTTTAAAATAATCATTCATACTTCAAATCGTGGTAATTGCTATGAAAACAATACAGGTAATATTATCTGCAGGCATGATAATTGTTATGAAAACAACACTGTCCATGTATACTATCTACAGTGAAGGTAATCTTATATCTGCAGATGTAAAACTAACCAGTCTTTAAACTCAAGATTCTTCTATCTTTATAAAAATTACATAGCCATCACCTTTCCAACCATGTAAGTATCATTATTATACGAACATCAAAAAACCTGCAGGCTTGTACTTTTTATTTCAGGCGTCTGCAGGCTGTAGTATACAAAAATGAAAATCTGTATTCATTTAAATTTTTGTCATAGGTTGGTTTTTCGGCCATTGAGTGTCTCATATTGAAATGAAAAAAAAATATATATATATAGCTAAATAAATAGATAAATGATTAAAAAAATAACACACACACACACACACCATGAAATGTCTTGTAATTTGACGATAAGATATACTCGATAGATTCAACGTTCATTCACGAATATGGTCACAGATATTGGGAGGGGGGGGGGGGGGTTAGTTGATCATGTTAAATGGGCTATATATCAAGTCAGGATTTCAGCTGAGCATTTTGTATAATGATAATCGGGTTCTTTCTTATCAGAAGAAACATCCAGGGTTTTTTTTTATTTTGGGGAAGGTGCCTGTGCCTGTCCCATTTGGGAAAATTTGGCGACATTTTGCTGAAATTGGAAAATTTTGTACAATTTCTCATCAAAGTATAACCCTAAAGTATCATTTATTAACACTGATAATTCATTGATTTGCTTGAACTGAACAAGGGATGAATAAAAAACTTCAAAAAATGAAATAGGACATTTTGTGCTGACTTCCAGGTTTTGAGTCTTATTTTCTCTGGTGATTTTTTCATAATTCCTCTTTGGGAATTTCAGTGTGATTTTTTGGGAAAAATAGAGGAAATTTGGCATTGGGAAGGGGCCGAAATTCGGCCCCAAAACAAGGAAAAAAAAACCCCTGACATCTAATATCAAATAGCCTTGAATAAGAATGCGAAGAAGAGGAAATTCGAGCTTATAATCTAAAGATGACGAAATATATCAATTGAACATCATAGTGTGTATTTATTTTACTATGTTGCACTATATCATGTCCATTTAACTTAAATAAAGCGTCATTTCGGTTAATTTAGGCGTCATTTCGGTTATTACCCCGTCATTTCGGTTAATAGGTGTCATTCCGGTTATTCTATGTACCGGTAATTTACTCCTTTGGGATTTAGCCCGATTGGCTTTGGACTGGACCTGATAGTGTATACAGTGGTTATGCAGTGTATAAAGATGAATAAAAATGTTAAATCGAGTGAGTTCCTAGGGTCATCGAAGCTGAAATTTTATATTAACTTTTCTGTTCTGTCGTTTACCTGCATGAAACACTGACTTCTACTTCTGAGGAAGGGGCTGATGCTGTTCCTGGTTGGAAAGCCATGATGAAATGAATTTAAGTACTTTTTACATAAATAAATCTGATATCGTCTAAATATGATGTTTTTCAATACGTAAAATCAGTTATGACATGTAAAATTAGTTAGGTCCCATCCCTTGAGAAAAAGAAACTTCCTCAGCTTCTTTAAGCGTCTAACTGACTCAAAATCTACCTCTGTTAAACGCTTAAAACTTATTATAAACGATAAAATTCAGACGATCATATTTATCCGGAAAACGTTACTATCGACACTAAAAAAAGTGGTTCAGGGGGTGCAGAGGGGGCGTCCGCACCCCCCCCCCCTCTCCCCGGCACTGACTCAAAATTAAAAAAAAAAAAAAACCCTACATTTTGGCCCATGTTCAGTAAAAATAAAATTCGCCCCTTGACCCCCGGCAAAGGGGGCGCTGGATCCGCCACTGAATATAAGCAAGCTGTAAATCCCTTGGCCTGGTCTGACTGAACACATCTCAGGAAAAAATACAGTGTTAGAGACTGAGCCATATATCTTACATCTGTACCTACAAACATCGGCTCCAGACCACTTAACGGTCACTTTTAAACAGATATATAACTTGGACACAGAATTATCGATACCATTTCATATAAAACCAAGGCATGTAAATCGATGTACTAACCCAAGCTGTATACAAGGATTTTAACTATTTCCAACCCGTGACCTTTGATATTTGGCCTACATGTATTGACATTTGACATATGCACCTTTGACCTCGATTTTCCTCTTGTCATGCAAGAAGTGTATGAAGTTTAGGAAAGATCAAATGAATACTGTGCCCTCTTAAGATTAATTAAGGCTGTATAGAAGGTTTTCAACCATTTCGAATCTGTGACCTTGACCAATGACCTTGGCAATCAATATGATTTTTTTTCCTCTTGCCATAAAGAATACGTGAATGAAGTTTTATCAAGATTCGATAAAAATGTGCCCTCTAGGCTGTACAAAAGGATTTCAACCATTTCAAATCTGTGACCTTGACCTTTAACCTTGAAAATCAATAGGGTCCTTCCTCTGGTCACAGTTTCATCAAGATCGGGTCAAAACTGTGCCCTTTAGGCTGTATATAGGATTTCAACCATTTCTAATTTATGACCTTGAACTCTGACTTTAAAATCAATAGGGTTCTTGCTCTGGTCACAGTTTCATCAAGATCGGATCTAGGCTGTATAAAAGGATTTTTTTTCCACTTTCCAATTTTCATTTCCAATCTGTGACCTTTGATCTATGACCTTGAGAATAAATATGGTTCTTCTTCTGGTCACAAGAAAATATATATGTACATGTATGAAGTTTTGTCAAGATCCGACCAAACTGTGCATTCTAGGCTGTATACAAGTATTTTAGCCATTTCCTATCTGTGACCTTGACCTTTGATCTATGACTTTGAAAATCAATGGGATTCTCCGTCATGCCTTAAGGAATACGTATATGAAGTTTCATCAAGATAAAATCAAAACTGTACCCTCTAGGATGTATACAAGGATTTTAACCGTTTCCATCTGTGACCTTGACCTTTGACCTATGACATCGAAAAAAAATAAGTGCATGATATCGCTCTGCTTAAATTAGATTGGTATATATATATAGCCTAATCATCTGAACTGTGTGACAAGCATCGGTCAATTGTTAAATTCAGACGCAGATTCGTTCAATATCAATGATTAGTTTTATGGTTGTTGTTGAATTAATCATTACATTAAAATACTAAACAAATTTGAAATATTTTTCTATATACGCACAGAGCATAATTACGATGGGAAAGGTAACAGGACGTTTCGTCCACAAACGTTAGAAATACACAGTTTTAGGCAGAATCATGTGATAAGAAGGCTCGGAGATATAAAATGCACAACTTGTTTTATAATACATCGTATGAAATGAAAATTCATTTGAGATCCTTGATGTATTATAGCATTTTATATCATCATGTTAGTTTTGATGGCTATATGTTCCAAATTTTCATCATGTGGTATTTATATTTACAAATTATCAATATGGAAATAGCGATCTATGTGTCAGAAGTTCTTTCAAAATATTATATAACCAGGACGTAATGTTGATTCTGGTTGGCCGGTGCGCGAGTCATTGCTTTCCGATAATGACCGCTGATGGAAGATAATGATTCGGTGTGGCATTTCTCCCTCGATACATCACTTTGTCCTTAGCTATACATTTGAGGTAAGCCATTCTCAGAATTTTGCTTTCCTGAGTGGTAATATTCCTTCGTCCCCTGTCTATGGCGTAATTCATATTGTAGCTGATACTCTATTTCAGAACAACTCAAACTACATCAACTTTGTTCTGAGGAAAATCTTGAAGACTAACCGAAAATTTACTGAACAAATTAAGGGTTCAATTGTGAGTAACTGACTTTGTCATTACAAACATGTTTTTGACGATACAATGAAAATATTAAAACATAAAAACATCTCGTTGTCCTCCAGTTTGAAAGATATTTTAGGTTATATAACCATCAAAAGCACCAAAGTCGACAAATTCACTGGATATGCCTTTTTTCTGCAGGAATGTTGCTAGCAAACAGGAGATGCTTACTCTCCCCAGGTACATTATTTCATATCTAATGGTAACTCACTTTTACTTTTTTGCAGAACGTTCATTGTATTCTTTGTTCTGGAAATATTGTCTCTGTTGCTTACTCTTTGTCGGTGTGGCAGTTTTCTGTGTTCACTGTGCTTTTATTGTTATTATGTTATTTTTGGCAGGCTTTTTGGATCACTGCATTGCATTTTCGAGTTATAGTGAACACCTTATTTCTTCGTTAATTTTATGCAAGGATGTGGATGGGCATTTTATTTAAAGGTGGCATAACTCATACTGCTTTTTAGTAATTTCGTATAATCTAAAAACAAGGGGGGGGGGGAGGGTAATCGCTCGTTGACCACGGTATGAGACCCTAGAATACGGAAAATACCAAAAATAATTGTAAGCAGCGCCACCTTGAATAAATTCGAAGCAATTCCGTTGACCCAAAAGTCTGCCAAACATATTAAGAATTTCTTGTGGAATCTGCTATTACAAAATATTATTAGAATATTTCCACAGCAAAAAAAAAATATAATCAACTGAAACATTTTGTTTGTTTTAAAAATATTTTTAAACTTAATGAAAAAGTAAGACTAATCAGAAGTGAGTTAGATCTATTTAGCAGTTTACATGTGTGTGTCGCCGTGCAAATTAATTTAAACATCGCCACCTACAATGAATTTCCATTTTACAAAAATAAACATCTATGGAGATTCAAATTTGGTAACAACTAGCTTCTGACGTTATATGTTTGTGGGCGGTAAATGCTGATTTTACGGTCACCATAGCAAACCAAACTTCTACCAGCGATCGATTACAGAAAACAGGAGGGAGGTCGACCAGGGAGTTTGGGTGGATAACTGAGTTTTTCTGGCGACGCGTTAGCGGAGCCAGAAAAACGGATGTTTTCACCGTAAAATCAGCATTAAAGGTCTGCAAATATAACGTCAGTATCTAATTATTCCCATTCTAATGTAATCTATATTTTTGTGAATATAAGGCGAAATGTGACGTTAGCAACGTCAAATCCTAGTATGTTCTCGTTTTACTGCCGTAACTAAGGAGCGAACAACCAATGAAAGTCGACGTTATAGCATCCATCTCCTGTTTGCTAGCAACAGCAACACTTACTTAGCTCGTTCCGAAAAAGAAAGTTATACATGTATGCGGTTAATTTGTTAAGTTCGGTGCTTTTGATGGTTCTACATGTGTAAGCTCGGTGTTTTTTGTGGTTCTAAGCTCAAATATTTTCAAAAATGGAAGATAACATAACGTTATCATGTTTAATATTTCCCTTGTATCGACAAAATGTTTTGTTTTGTTTTGTTTTGTTTTGTTTTTTGTTTTTGTTTTGTTTTTTGGTTTTGTTTTTGTTTTTGTTTTTTGTTTTTTGCAGTGACAAAGTCAGTCGTTAACAAATGTACCTTTTGTTCAGTAGTTTTTCGGATAGTCAAGCATATTTTAGTCTTTGTTTGATAGCTACTGCTGGAACACAAGATGACTTTTTATGGCCTATGTCTCTATGATGCTCTTTTGTATACATGTATGTACTCTGACTTTTTATTTATTCAAGTCGGTGTTTTTGTTTGATGACAAATAAAAAAATATGTTGTCTTTGAAATCAGTGCTTTTGTGTATGAAGTTAATTTTTGGTGCAAATTGAGCTTTTGAAATTAACGTTTCCACGTTTGGAGACATTTCATAAATACACTCCTTGCCTTTACTTTTTGTAAACACAGTTTTAATTTCTACATTGTGTCGTTATGGTTGATGATAGTTTTGGTGTACATGGTCCTTTTTGATGGCGGCATTTTATATATGATAATATTTTTGCTGCACATGTTCGCTTTAAATGGTTATAATCATTTTGGTTGATATTTTTATTTTTTGGTACACTGAATGTCTTTTAACGATGATGACCTTATATGTGGTGACATATGGTTTCGCTACATACGATTCTCTTATATTGTGTCTATAAACATATATGTTTGACTTAGTGGACAGAATTTCAGGCAACCTTATCTGTATGGAAAGGAAGTATCCAGTGTTACAATGAGCCAATCCGTCAACAAACATGACCACTATAGGTTTTACGTTTGATGGCACTTTTGGTACTAATGATGGCTTCAAATGCTCCATTAGCATCTCGAGTGACGTTTGCTGGTATTTTAGGTAAACATGGCGCATGGGCGGATCTAGGAATTTTTTTCAGGGGGGGGTCCTAAAGTCCAAATTTTTTGAAGAGCAAAAAAAAAAAAAAAAAAAAAAAAAAAAAAAAAAAAAAAAACGCATACGCAAAAAATAAGAGTTTTTGTGAGTTCTGTTTCTAATTAATAATAAAACAGGTAACTGGAGAGCAATGCTAGCAAAAAGCTTAAAATCTTGAATTTTCACATTATAGTACTTGGTTATTGCTTGTTAGTACTAATATGTGAGTCAAAGAAATGGCGAGCGTTAGCGAGCCAGCGAAATATTTTTTTTCGAGAATTGTAATAAAATCTACTATTCGTGTCTTTTTCAGTTTCTTTTCGTTTTCTTAGTGCCCTTGTTTATTGACCTAGGTGTAATGTAAATGTGTTGTATACTAAGGAAAGTGCAGCATCATTTGAAGATAACGTAAATGTATGTAATAAATTCTGGCGAGGCGAGCGGTAGCGAGCCAGAGAAAATTTTTGAAATGCTGACGGCAAAATATTATCAAAATGAAAGATTTGTAATACAAATTCATGATACATTTTTCAAATATTATGACAACAAAAGGGGAATTGGGACTTAAAGAAGTTCTCTAGTCGTGGGGATTTTCATGTATATTACAGTTCATATCAAACTAAATTCCAACAAGAAATTTCCCCATAATGTAATCTCTTTCAGAGCTGATATAGACCAATTTATATTTTACCACCTTTTCCAATAGACCATTTTCGAGTTACCGATCACGTTCGGATATTATACTCCGCTTCGACGTTTTGTCAAGATGCCCTACTTCCGGTTTACATTTGAGTCTAAAAATAACGTGATCACGATTAAGAAATAAACTATTTACGCAACCAAATGGCAATGTAGCGTCATAAATGTGCACCATTTACATGATTTGGGGTTGGAAAAATTCAAGCAAAAGGTATCAGTCAAAGGGGATGCTCTATGTAAAAGTTGAATGGGCAGGAAAGGGGGGGGGGGGGGGGGGTTACGAGGAGACATAACAAGAGACTCTGGACACGTGTCCAGGTGTATGTGATTGAATTTATTGTTTGTGACAGTTAGATGGGGATAGGCATTTGACACATCAGGTGTTTAAATGTTTGATTTTGACCTGTACATCTACCCAGTACCCCGACAACCAGCCAACGACGTGATGCCGGGTAAAGCTTATGAAGGTGAGGGGGTGGACAGGGTGAAGGGAGGGGGAAGGGGCGGGAGAGAGGGACAGGGAAGAAAGGGGGCGGGAGGAGGGAGAAAGGGGCGGGAGGGGGGAGGTAAGGGAAGGGTGAAAAGGGAGGGGAGGGGGAGGTAAGGGGTGGGAGGGGGAGAGAGGTACCCCCTCCCCCGAACGTGTACCCGGCCCTGCTGACGATCAAATATCATGATAGCATTGATATACATTATGTACACAGTAACATTGTATCTGTGACTCTGTAATCGGAAAAAGATCATGCAGATTCTAAAAGAATGAAGAAGGAAAAAATGTCTGAAATAATTATCTTCTCGGACTCAGGACTGGTATATTTTCCTTACGTGGTTGACCCCCCCCCCCCCCACACACACACACACTCTCCTTCTATCGGCTTTCCATTCCTCGTTTGTAAAATATTGATCAGGCCATGAGCGTGACTGGGGTGAACTCCGTCCCCTAGAGATTCACGAGAACAATTTTCATTTTAAAGTTTGCATGCCAGATGTATTTTTTATTTAAATGTATGTTCAAGGATCATGACTAAATAGATACAAGAAGGTCTATCTGTGAATACGGCAAATAAAACGTTTACTTGAACTTTGAGTCTCATAGGATTTACATTTTATTTTGCGTGAAGTTTACACCCGCGCGGGTGTTGAGGCTCAAAACTCCCCTCCTCCTCAATATGTCAGTCATTATTCTATTTCTACGCTCCCAATTTCTCAACTTCAGAGCCAGGATGAACCCCATCCTTGGAAAAATGTTTTAGATCCACGTATTATTTTTTATCTATATACAATTTGTTTTTTCATTATTCCAAGGTACCGTTTTTCAGATTTCTTTTTCAATTTTGAACGTCTATTTTTAATGCCTTCGTCAGGTGTACAGGGACATATCTTTGGTATCTTTCTTATTTTCTCAAGTTACCAATAGCACACGCTGCCATTTATCAAAATAGTCCCCCCCCCAAAAAAAAACCGGCCCTGTTAATACCGATTTCCATACTGAATTGATGCATTCAGAAGAGAAAGCGGCTTATATTACTTCAGAAATACTTAATGTCATTTAAATTTTAGAACCTTTTATTTACTGACAATTTCTTAGGGATATATTTGCATAAAAAGGCAATGGCGTTAAAGGGGGGGGGGGTTAAATCACAATTATTGTTATGTTTTAAAAAAGAAATTCAGTTGGGTTACCATTTTCTAATTTTTTTGTGCAAGACTTTTAAATTTTCCGTTCAAAGAATTTCCTGTCTTTCACTTTTTCAATATTTATTAGAATCTCTATATGATATTACTGAAAAAAAAGTAAAATCCGATGACTTATAATTAACATTGTCATTGATGACATAAACAAATTAATGGTCAATACAAACAAAAGCAACGATTATAATAATTTCCATATTCAAAGAAAAGTAGTTTTTCAATTTTTAGTAGATTAGATCGATTTTACACCGTTGATGTCACAATATGTGACGTTGCTAAGGTAGACCGGAAGTAACCCTACTTGACGTAACTAAGCAGGTGCGTCATAGCAGTGACTAAACTGAAGGTTTATAACGGTCATTAGTTGTAACTCGAAAATGGTCTATTTCTCAAAATAGCTGTACAAACCGGAAGTACGTCAGAAGTGTGTAAAAGGGAACCACGTTTCATAACGCTATATATAGAGATGTACATGCATGTTGTGGATACATGTATGAATGTACTCTTATAAATGCCAAAATAAAGGACATATCAAATAAGAGTGTATGATTGATTATAAATATGATAAAAGAGCATTTAATAATGAAACCTAAACATTTACATTTTCATTTTATACATAAGTACATGTGTTGATATATTTTAAATGACTTCCAGAGTCCTAAAGTTTATCTCGGAGAGGGATTCTAAGGCATATATAGATATAAAAATCTTAAGGGGATCTATCCTTCCTTTTCCCCGGAAAGAAAATGGGGGTGGGCTAAGCCGTCTCTTTCGAAAAAAAAATATATACTAGTAAAACAAAGAAAAAAATCTGCATTTTTGGCAAAACCAAGGGGTCATGACGTCCTAATCGTCTATATCCTGCTTGTAGATGGTTTAGGTCGGGTAGAGGGTATCCTATTTACAAAATTCTATAATTTCCCCCATAGGCGGAAAGATCGTCCGGGTATTCGTATGCGCTACTAAAAAAAAATTTAAAGGCGCATACGAATAATTGCCAGGCGACCTTTCAGCCGGTGATTTCCCCGGCACTCTGAATCCCTCCCGTTGCGGCCTTTGATATACCACCCTCCTTCGGTGACATTTGTACCTCCCCACTTCCAGTCGGCACGTACGTACTTCAATAAATATCGGAAAAAGCATGTCATGTACATGCTAAAAGGAGAAATTAGGTCTGTGGAATATCGGTGAGAATTAATGTAAAAATATAAGTCATCGACATGTTCAATGTACTTATTTTTGTGAGCGGTGAAAAAAGAAAGAAAGACGGAAAGATACAAGCTAGATTTTTTTCACTTATATTCAGGCCCCAAGTGCCGAAAAAAAGCCAGTATGTATCAACTGATAAAGAAAAATATCAACCCCCTCCCGAATTTCCAGACATAACTCTCGTCTCCAGACCCCCCCCCCCCCCCCTCATAAATAACGATACGATGTTTGACGATTGTTGTTTTGTAAAACAAAATTTTTTAATGAATGTAAACAAATAAATGTCCATCAAATGTTTCATCAAACGGATCCGTGTGGAACATCGAAATATGCAAGAACTTCAGTTTTCAATATGCAGTGCATAACCTGTTACATGTTCACAAATTTTTCGATAGATTGGGGTGGGGACGTAAATTCTAACTGCGGAAGGAGTTGCGACTGAATTTCGAAAAAAAATTGATAATCATAAACATGATACCATATCAAATACTTGTATATGTATTCTGGGTATCTATTTTCTAATATTGTTCTGGGCAACACAGTGAACATATTCTTTTGGAGCGGGGATATTATTATTAATAAATTAAGTCCGTCTTGAATTCTTGTAATGTACCTCGGAAATGAAAATTTTTCTCTCTGACTCTCTCTCGTACTGAGGTACTCGATCCGTTAATATTGACGAAGAACGCTCGTTACTTTCCGTTTAATTCTGAGACTATATATTTAAAATTTCATTTTATTCGATATACATTACATGATCATTTCTCCCGGTATTGAATTTCAAGAAATATCAGAAAATAAATTTCATATTATTTGAAACGGCCAACAAATGTGTCGTCAATTTAATGACATTAATTTTCATTTTTCACCCTCTTCCCGATACAGTTACGCCCCCCCCCCCCCCCCCCCCCCCCCCCCAATCATATAAGCTGATTAGAATATCAATTTGAGATCCCATCTAGACAGCTAGGAAAGGCTTTACTTAGGATTTCATATCCTATAAAATTTCGATCTCTCACCCTCCCTTCATTATTGAATATTTTCCGTGTTCATGCAAGTCTTACCAGGAATGGGGAAGAACCGTCCCCCCCCCCTTTCCCTCCACCTGGATGGATCCGACAATGAATATGTACAGGTCTTTTAAAAACACTGATGTCTAATTTACTTTGAAATGGTTAAGCCGAAAAATAATTATAAATGTACCATAAAAAACAAAGAGACACATGTACTATATTTTACATTACGTCATCGTGTGAATGTGTAGTGTATACACACATCTGACGTCACGAAGTTGTACTTTCAATTTCGGCGGAAGTTGCAGACTAGTTCTGTGTAAAATCGCTAGCTTGTTGATATGGGCTTATAAATCGCTGTTTCATGGATAGACGAGACAATAAATTTTTATGGAACTACCAATACTTTGTAATTTGAGTTTGTCCGAGTAGATGTAAGTGAAAATACCCACGAGTAGAGGACTTCTTTAATCTTATGAAACAAGTATATTTATAATAAAAATGCAATGATCGCTGTGCGATATAAGTCCCCTACCGGCGGCATAAATTTATGACTTGCATCTCTGTTCATCAGTTCATCTTCTGCAACAACAGCCAAGAAAAGTCTGGGAAACTGAATTCACGAAATTTGCTAAGTCCAATGGCCATAACTCTTGTGAAAATTAGTCAGTCTAAATTAAACTCAAATCTGCATCACACTATAATGTATTCACATACAAAAAATCAGCTCATTATCTGCAATAACAGGCATGAAAAAGTCAGGGAAACTAAAAATTTCATGAAATTTGCTAAGTCCAAGGGCCATAACTCTTGTAAAAATAGGCCAATGGAAACCAAACTCAAACTTGGTCTGTATCACACTAAGATGTCTTCATTTACCAAAAATCAGTGCATTATTTGCAATTGAACCAAAGAAAAGTCCGGAAACTGAAATTTTCATAAAATTTGCTAAGTCCAAGGGCCATAACTCTTGTAAAAATAGATGAATCTAAAGCAAACTCAAACTTGACCTGTATCCCATTGAGATATATCCACATACCAAAAATGAGTTCAATTTATCCAACAACAGCAGAAAAAAGTCCGTAAAACTGAAATTTTCATAAAATTTGCTAAGTCCAAGGGCCATAACTCTTGTAAAATTAGGTCAATCGAAAGCAAACTCAAACTTGATCTGTATCACATTGAGATATATCCACATACCAAAAATGAGTTCAATATATGCAACAACAGCGGAAAAAAGTCCGGAAAACTGAGATTTTCATAAAATTTGCTAAGTCCAAGGGCAATAACTCATGTAAAATTAGATCAATCGAAAGCAAACGCAAACTTGATCTGTATCACATTGAGATATATCCACATACCAAAAATGATTTCAATATATGCAACAACAGCGGAAAAAAGTCCGGAAAACTGAAATTTTCATAAAATTTGCTAAGTCCAAGGGCCATAACTCTTGTAAAATTAGGTCAATCGAAAGCAAACTCAAACTTGATCTGTATCACATTGAGATATATCCACATACCAAAAATGAGTTCAATACATGCAACAACAGCGAAAAAAAGTCCGGAAAACTGAAAATGGGACAGACGGACAGACGGACGGACGGACGGACGGACGGACGGACAGACAGACAGACCGAGAGGAAACTAAGAGTCCCCTTCGGCGTTGCCGGTAGGGGACTAAAAATAGACTATGCTTCGAAAATTCCAGGGGGGGTCCGGCCCCCCCCCCCCCCCCGACCCCCCTCTGGATCCGCGCTTGTGGCGCTTGGTATTTCATTGGCGAGTGATATTTCATTGGCGCTTGATTCATATTCGGCAGCACCTTGGGTATATTTAAAGATTCTTTTGGTAGTCATTGTGTTTTTGTTGTCATTTTGAAATAATATCTGAGTCTTCCTGTGGATGTTGTCACATTGCGATAAGACATGTTTTGAACTTCTTCTTTTACTGGTAAGCAAAGCCGTAATGAAAAACAAAATATTTTTCAAAATTTATCATTTTTTATTTTGTACTCTTTGAGTACTTGTACATTAAAATTAACGATACAATGATGAAATATTTAAAACAAAATCACTTATATATATCCCCTGCAAACACACATTCATCTCAGCTGGCAAAGTTATTCTAACGAAATGGTATAAATCTATAACGCAAAATAATCCTTGAATATCATTCATCAGCTTTTAAATTAGAACTCAAAAGGAACAAACGAAGAAACATAATAACAGGAAAACAAGTGATGTGAAAATCATATTTGTGTCTATAGTTCAAACAAAATAATTCACAATAAAAGGAAAATTCAAATACCCACTTCTCCAATGAAATTGCCCTTTGAAAGGTTGAAAAATCATTGGTTATCATGCACACTTGCAATTTTTAAAATACTCTCACGGCGCGATACATTATCATAACATTCAAGTAATGAAAGTTTTCATATACATGTATATTGTTTGTAGCACGTACATTTTTGCGATACAAATGCTCCTAAATACAAGAGATCATATCTGACATTTCGCTCTCAACCGAATACTACATGTACTATACTTCAAGAAGCTTCTTAATGGTGACATAGATTACATAGAAAACTCTCAAAAATATGTTTTCTTTATATCATTATGCTTTCAAACGTCACAAAATAAAAGGCAAAATATTTGAGGATTGATCAATGCATATGATCGTCCGTTTTCGTACGACGGAAAAGCCTAACGAATTAAATTCAACTTGTTCAATGAATAAAATGGCGGTCGTAACAAATACTCTGAATGTCTCATTTCATGAAACATTAAAAATAACATAAAATCAATGGTATTAATGAATTATGGCAATCATTTGTTGTCATTCGTGCTAAAAATGTACTAATTTGAAAAAAAAAAGGAAATTCGATATATTCATAGTACATGTACTTAAATGATATAATAGAATTGCTTTTCAGACACTAGAGATATATCTTTCAGTGGAAAATAAAGTTTTACGCAGAATCGTAGCTTACTAAGGAATTTGTTACATTTATTTACAATTTCAAAATACTATGTATCAACACAGTATTTCTGTGTTATCATGATTTATCATGAACAATGTACAATTGCGTACACAGGTATAGGATAAAAAGCTAGTAAAATGATCTAAGACGCATAAAAAGCTAGTAAAACAAATGTACATAGTAATATATGGTTCAATACGTAGACAACTAAAACTAAAGGTTCCATATCACATAGAACGGTGTTTGATGAGCATTCATAAAAATTATATTGAACAAAATAATATGGATATTTGGAATGGTTGTAAGAAGGTGACGGAGAATACCACTTGGAGGTGACTATAGGATAGTTTTTGTCCATGGTTTACATGCTTACTACATGTATTTGATCCTGAATAAAAAGCTTGAAATCGTCAAAGATGTCGTTCACCATTTGTAGACACAGCTGTTCAAAGACTTTGTGATAAAATGTATAGTCTTCTTAATCAAGACAACAGATGTCAACTGAGGCATTTCATATTACATATACCATTGTTCAGTATGTTTATGAAATTCTGAGCTGTTTTGTGACTTTACGCGACATACAGTAAGACGCCAGTGATTGAAATATTTTAAAAGCCATAGAAACCTTATCACCTACATACAAGAAAATATGAAATAATACAAAATAATAGTAGTACTAAATGATGATGGTGTCCACACGCAGAATTCCCGCGATCGTCCACTTTATAGTTCCGACACATAGGAGGAGTTATTCCCCCTGTAAAGTCTGATAAAATGGCGCGAATATCTGCGCCACACTGAGCACCGATTGGTTGCCCGTAGCAGAATTGTGTCACGTGGAAAAATCTGAAAGTAGATAAGTAAAATATGATTGCTTTGTCTTGAAAGTGGATAAAAATTCTTTAATATTACAGCTATGTATATCCAATATCAAAAGAAATTATAAAAATTTAACGACATAGATCTATATATATATAGTGTCGTGTAGTTATAAAGACCACCTTCATTCTTTATCAAAATAAAACAAACTGTAAAAGATAACATCAGTTCTTGACTCCAAATCTCTGTCTACGTCAATAGATTGTATCTCGACAGTCAAAGGTGGTTTCTGCATTTCAATAATATCTATAGAATTTTCACTCAGTATTCTTATTTTTAATTTTAAATTCACTGCAATCAGGAATCTCCGTGTAACAAAAGAGAAAGTGAACAACCTGTCATTTAATTTGTATGTGTGTTCCTCTAGTAATACAACGAAAATTAAAAAAAAAAAAACAGGAGACAACTAACACGTAGATATGTATGGACCTAGCTTAAACATATTGCATTATTACATGTATTGCGTCGTATCTCAATGTCACATTAAATTTTTGTGAATGCTTGTCAAATGCATTACAATGTAACTGTACCTTGTACATGTTCTGACTCAATGTCCGTTATTGTCATTTGTAATTGACACTATATATATATATAACTGTAACTGTACAGTAAGAAAGTCGTGAGAACAGAGAAAGTAACCGGTCAGCTTCTGAATAACAAATGATTTTCCCCACAGGTTACTATACAAATGAACAGAGGTGCAACGTCATCTACATGCTCGTTACACGGTTGGAGATTATTTCATCGTTATAATGACATGACACTCCCCCTCTTGAACATTATATTAATCGCCTACCCGTTGGTTCCCACACTTATGTTTTTGGCACCTTTCAATTATTTGTTTCTAACACGGTTTAAATATAACTGATGCCACCCTCCACCCTATAATGTCTCGGGTTCCTATGTCCGATTTCAGAAATCTTAGATAGGTAAATAAGGAAATGTGTCGTATTTAAGGAATCACTGGAATATTGTTTTGGTTGAGCGAAGTATCAACACACCAAAAAATTGAGGGAAAACTGCATCGTGCACGTAGTGCAAGATGCGTAAGTTTTTTTTTTTTCAATTTTTGGTGTTGATACCTCGATCAAACAAAAAAATATTACATTGATTAATTATCATTTAATTTCGTCGCTCTTCAACGTTTATTTGCAGCTTTAATTTGGAATTGTGTTGCTAACGACGTTGCTTATGACGTTGCTAAGCGCGTACTTCCGTTTTGTGTTGACACATGTAGCAACAAAATTTCTCGGCTAATCAGAATCGTCGTTTCTTAATAATAACAATGGAAATTTAATTATTTTGGTTTCATCAAAAGTAGAAACTATGATTTTTTTCCTTCTTCTTTTTTCTTTTTTTTCCGAATAGGAAAAACAAGCTTTGTTATATGATCACTCTAGACTTAATACCAGGTATTTATGAGGAATAAAATGCAATCAAAAGTCCACAGGGTTTCGTAAAAATTAGATTGTCTTTTTTGGTTTCTATTTTATTATATATGAGAATTTTATGAGAGAGAACTATTCATATTGCAAACGATAGATGATCGCGTCTGTAACACATACCACCAGAACAAATCAAAATCCCAAACAAGGACGTTGGTGTCACATTATTCAGTACAAGGTAATACCCTCTGGTACAAGAAAATACTGTAGGCTGGTGTAATCCGAGGAACATTTTCTCTCTACCCGGAATTTGAAGACTGTTATTGCAGTCATGTGTTTGTAGACTGCAATATCACATTCGTTGTGAATTGTGTGTCTAACTGGATTTCGTGCATATATATGTGATACATATAGAGAACACGGAAAATGCCTACTTGTAATGCAGTTCTAGAGATGTCATTGCTTTCGGGACGTAAAAAATAGACGATCAGACAGGACTGTGTGCATAGAATCATGAACCATTTGCTATAAATGTTGAAACTGCTACGAGTTTTTGCATTTGTTTTCAGAAAGAATACGAAATTAGGCTTTAAATTATGTTTGAATTTGATTTCAATCGTCTGTATTTTCCCCATTAAAACAAGATTTGTTTTCAGACCAATTTCATGATTACAGCAATGCAATGTCATTATCTGATTATATTATTTATATTTCATATTTATCAAATTCATATTAGATGTAAATTATATCGTATATGTACTACATACTTACGTGCAAGTATTGTGAATACTTAATTGTTGGTCAGCACTTTGATATGTGTCCGAGCTGGACACACTGGCCGGTTTGTCCAGATACTTGTCCTTATTTTTCTCTATACACGATTTGATGTCTTCTGACTGTCTTGTTATGCATTCCTGTTTATCCATATATACTACAAAATGTAAAAAAAGCATACACAGCTAAAACAGCAAATTAAGGCTCTTGCATCTATGAAGAACTCTGATTAATAAAAAAAATATTTCATATTATTATTTCAAACTTGAAAATTTTAAATAGAATCTTAATTCTAAAGCATACACAATAGTAATACCCAGGCTCTCTTGTAATTTAGTGCGTTACAAAATGGGACCAAACATGTCCAGCGAGAAAACAGCGAGGAATCTGTCATTTTATCATTTTAGAATATAGTTCTTTAAAATACAAAACGAGGCAACCAATGAAAGTATTGAATGGAGAATTTAAGATAATAAGAATGGCTTGTTAGATCAAAAAGGACAACAGTACGTGATCTGCACACTGGTTTTTACAAGAAAGATGGACTGAAATATTTTAAAGACCAAGTAGGAAGTAGTATAAGTCATACATTTCGAATGAAGAAATGGTCTGCATGCTCGATTGTAGTCGTTTTAGTAAGAGTTCGACATCATTAGTTTGTCCAAGTGTCATATATTATAACCTTCATAAGGACTAGTCAGAACTATGAACTTGTCGCTGTTGAACATTTTTCGATTTGTCAGTTGATGAGTCCGTTATATTGTAATGTCAATATTGGGGGTTCGTTAACTTCGTTACGTACACAGTATAATTATGACTTTGTAAATTTATAGCAAATTTATTTTCATACTGATGAAAAAGATGTAGAATATCTACAACTTACGGTTTATGTTATGACAGAACCTTCTGAATCCAGATTCCCAAGCGTCTATGCTGGCATACTTAAAGAAGGCTTCCTTTTTCCGTGGATCGGAGCAAGTGTCATACACTCTCCTTAGGCACTTCAAAGAATCATTAAACCCACCATGTCTACAATTAAAAAAAAATTAAGAATAAGTCACAAAACAATCAACTCAGTAAGATCAAGGGTATTTTTACTTTTGTTTTTGTTTTTGTCTTTTTTATTTTATTTTTTTTTGGGGGGGGGGGGGGTATTTTTTGTTTTTTGGTTTTGTTTGTTTTTTTTCATTTGTATTCTTAAATTTGAAAAATTCTGTTCAGAGAGGTATAATAAACAATAAAAAGTATGAAAAAGGTGTATAGACACACTGAATAATTTGTTCTATCTGTAAAATTCACTTCATGAGAGGTTTTATTGGTGTCAGAAGACTTCTGATTGACATGAATTTTAAATCAAGATCTACAAACATTTTTTGTTTACTTTCTATGAGAATACTATAATTTTGTTCGTTTTATTTTCTATATCAAATATAATATTTTGATACAAAGCATTGGAAACTTAGGTTTGTGGTCTCAAATTTGTCAAAAATAGTTTGTACAATTGTAACCCTTTGGCTATATATAACGACAAGGTAATATGTATACTCACTGGCAGTTCTCATACATGAGTTGGGCGTCACCCCCGTTCATGAGGGAGTCTCCCCCACGGGTCAGGTTATTCAGACATGTCCACACCTCATGCATAATGTTGTCCGGACAAGGACCCGAGCACGTGATGCTCATCAGCCAAAATAACATTATCATCACCACGTCTGAAACATAATAAACATTATCATCAAGGCATCTGAAACACAATGAACATTATCGTCACCACGAAACAAAAAAACATTATCATCGCCACGTCTGAAAAAGATAATGAACATTATCATCAACACGAAACAAAAATAACATTACCATCACCACGTCTGTAACATAAAAAATTATTATCACAACATCTTAAATGCAATGAACATTATCATCACCACGAAACAAAAATAACATTGTCACCGCCACGCTTGAAACATATAATGAACATTATCATCACACCGTTTGTAACATTATGAACATTATCATCACAATTTCTAAAACACAATGGACACTATCATCACCACGTTTGAATCATAACGGACATTATCATCACCTCGCCTAAAATTTATATAACGTTATCATCACCACATTTGAAACATTACATTATCGTCACCACGTTTTAGCCATAATGAATATTTTAAACGTTACTTAAAATTACTGCGTCTGTATTTATTAAAAAACAAAATTTATCAATTGATTCATGTATTTCAAATTGCACGTCTGACTGTAAAGATTTGAAAAAAAAGTTCTAACTTGTCTTGATATTTACGTTTTCTATAAAAGTCGCTAGAAAGACCAATTTCACAATCAAAAGATCATGACGATGCAATTCGCACTTTAAACAGAGAACCGACAAGATTCCACTCAGCGCACCTAGGAAAAAGTTTTACGATGACCAGGTCACGTGACAAGTCTTTAACGGACGTCAGAACTGGTTATAGTGGAAATTAATTTTTGTATGTAGTATGTATAGCCGGAAGAAGTAGCGCATAATTGTTAGAGAAGCATCACCGTGGCCACTCTGCAGGATTGTTGGAATATTCGGTTTGTGATATTGAAAAAGAGGATTCATATGACATGTTCAAGTATTCATTATGCTCTTCTCCACTACGAATGATCCATATGCAGAAACCCACTGGCTGGGAGATACATTTCTTGCATTTATATCAATTTAAAACTTTAATTTGTGAAGTGTATCATCTCATTGTACCTTCAACGTTTTTGCAGCCTGTTTACATGCAAAAAATTTGCTTCACAAGAAATACATCAAATTTACCTATTGTACATGAAAATTTCACACTCGAATGCATCTAGAAAGTAAGAGATTTTCTTTTTTGTACATTTTATTGCACGTTATCTGTGAATCTTATCAGCATGTCGTTACCACCAGAATTCATTATCATTGGAAGAAAAAAATCATATGTGAGCCCATCTGCATTTGTAGTTTTTATACAAGAAGCTAATTTTCTGCATAATCTTCTGGTTTGATGGGTAAAATGCACGTGATTTCCGATAAGTGAGTATAATTTACTGGAACATTTTGATGATATAAACATAGACCTATCTTTTCTTGATAAAAGTGGATTTTAGTTGCACAAAGCGAGGAAAATCAAGGTGCTCGGCCAATTATCTATTCCCTCCAAAAACCAATAAAGATAAAAGAAGATGGGAATAAAATCATATATACGATCTTTTAAATGGAATTCAAAACATTCTCCTGATATTTATAAGAGTTGTTCCAAGCAATCCGTTTTTGCTTTATTTAAATCTATTTAATACTAAGCTGTACTTGTAGACTTGTAATAACTGATACATGTGCTTCTTCTTTGCCTGAAAAAATACATAACTAGTATTCGTTTTTTTCAAAATCAGCTATTTTTGAAGGTTTGCTTTTAAGTTGCTTGGCGTTAGATAAGACATGTCAAACAAGATATTTTCACAAAGATTATAAAACTGTTTTGTCTTATCTCTAACGCAATATATTTTTCTTGAGAATTTCAAATATCTAACTTTGGCATATCCGTTTAGCGTAAACCAAAAGGAAGCTTACGTGCTTATCTCTTTGCGTTTAAGAAAAAAAGTTTATTATCATCATAAAATGAGTATTAATAAATCATTCAAAAAGTACTGATAAGGCTAAAAAAACACACAAAATGTATAAAGAAAAAAGCATAATCGGAGATAATTGTAGTTATGCTCTAAAGCATAACTTCACGTTATCTCAACGAATAAGCATAATTTGTTTATTATACGTATATTAAACTGACCAAGGAAGATAACTCCTTCAGTCATATCTCAGTATTATCCGGAACGTACGTGTTGGTTTCTTCAAATAGAAACTCAAACTGCGCATTTCGAGATGGCGTGCTCTCTGCAGAGGAAAAACTAGAACATTTAACTAAAATATTTCGTTTTCTGTTGCCAAATGCGAACATTTCATTTCTTTCTATCGCTGTGTACGACTTTCTGCTGCCATTGGACTTATATCAATTCATCCGACCAGTGCACCTCCAGTTCAGCAGTACGGGTACAGCACGTGCGGGTGTGTTGTTGACCTCGCTCCTACAACGCCTGCTTATGAGACACGGGTGATGCTTGCTTTGTCTGGACAACAGGATGTGTGGCGTCTTCCTACCCCTCAGTATTTAGATAGTTTGGTTTAATAGTGGTTACCCAAAGTCGGTAAAGTATAGTATCGTCCAATTTTATTTTTCAGACAGGTCAGTAGGTAAGAGTGAATTGTACACACGTGAGCTCGCCTAGTTTTATTGAAAACACGACTTCTATCAAGTTCTAGGTATTTTCTTCCAACAGTTTTGATTGGGTCTTAAAATCTAGAGCTTCCAAGCCCTTTACTATTTGGGATCATGGCCGGGGCCTTTGAAATTGGGGGGAAAATAGCAGAATTTACAAAATTGGGGAATATATCAATAGATTTGAATGACTTTGACGTCAAATTTGGTATTTCTAATCTCCTTTTTTATCGAATTGTACATGAGGTGTTAAATTAAAAAAAAAAAAAATCGTCCATTCGTAAGTTATTAAGAAGCTCACCTGTGTCACAATATCGGTTATATTGATAACAATCTTACCCCATGCATGATGCAATGTTTTAAAACTATTTCCGATAATTTGCTCCAGTTTAAATATCGTCAATTTCCTTTTTACAAGGTCTGTCTTTAAAAATTAAAAAAAAAAAAAAAATGGAAGTGTTTGTCACACTAGCAATTTTATATCACTTTCTCAGTCAGACTGATTGATTTACTTGTACAGTTTGCATTTTATATTATATTTACATCTATTTGTTTATATATGTAATGTTAGTATGTTTATTAATCAGTTATATCTGTTTATTAAGTTATTTACTTATTCATGATGACATCTTTTGTATTTACTTATTCATCTACCTGTCTACATTTGTAATAAATTCATCTACTCGTCTACATTTGTATCAATGCGCTTCATGATGTTAATGTCGAATCCCCCGTTAGAGTATAGTTCTATAATAGTCTGAAATATTAACATCAACAACAACAAACATTTTAGTTGATTAGTGTGTTAAAAATCAGCCAATCAGTCTGTCATATATGTTTATTTATTTATTTATTTATTTAATTATTTATTTATTTATTTATTTATTTATTTATTTATTTATTTATTTATTTATTTATTTATCTATCTATCTACCGCAGATATCTGTCCACTTGCTTATTCATTCATTCATAGAATTAGATAAAACTTCAGACTGAAGTTTTTTAAGGCTTAGTATGCACAAATGAGGGTGCTCTCGCATACATGTAGCTTCCTTCTCATAACTTATATTCCTAGCGTGTCTGGGTATACATTGTTAACATTATTGGTATTTTTTATTGTAATTATGAGAACTGTCATATCATTGATCAATACTTCATATTCGATATGGGACTAATAAATAAATAAGTCAGAATAAATAAATAAGTCAGATCCTGAAATAATGTTAAATATGCAGTTATGACCAAAAAAAAAAAAAAAAAAAAAAAAAAAAAAAAAAAATGATAATAATAAAATAATAATAATAATAATAATAAATAAATAGAATAAATAAATAGATTAAAAAAATAATAATAATAATTGTCAAACCCTTCTGGAAACAACAAACTTATCCGAAATTTTCAAGATCAATTTCACATATTTTTATCTTTTTTTTTCAAATCTGGACGTAGTACACTATTTCAAAACGAGTGCATGTGCACTTTGAATAGGCTGCCCAAGTATCACTGATGTCAATATTTGTTACATTGTAATAAACTCTCGTGCGATGTAACAAGTACCTGCCACCTGCTAGCCATGCAGCTTTTTTACATGGTCGTAACACATTCTCGTTTTAATTAGTGTAATAAATGTATACATGTAAGTCATTTCTAACTTGTAGTTACTGTCATCAGTCTATCGTTGAAATGTTTTGAATATTCGGAAGTCATGCAAGTAACATACTAGTAATCGATGAGACTTTAATCTTTGGACCAGATACAAAAAAAAAAAACAAACAAACAAACAAAACAAACAAAACAAAACAAAACAAAACAAAAAACAAAACTGCAGATAAACTAGTACGAATAAAACAGAAAATAATTTAAAATATTAAAATAACATCATACTTATACGAATATCATATATGTAATTACTAATCTCGTAAATTTATATGAATCAGAATCAGAAACCATTTTATCGAGTGTCACACATCAAATTTACAAGGTCTAATTACAATAGGATCAGTACATAATTTTAGAATTTGATGCCCAGCCATGCTTGACTTACGGCACTATTCCATTTCGCATTTATCACATTATATACATTAAAGTTCACATTATATTTATAATAATATGTGTGCGGAGTAAGCTTTCTTTCATAGACACACTCCCACCACATAGGCGTCCGTTTCGGAATAGCGCGTCACTGACGTAGCTGTCATTACACCAAGACCAATAAGATAAAATTTTCCAATGATGCAACTTTCCCCGACTATATCATACAGTTTGCCCTTATCAATATATAAAAAATTGAATATAACAGTATAAAAAAAAAAAAAAAAATACTGATCATGGAAAGAAATCCTCTTGCATTTCATAAATAGATAAATAAAGGAATGAATAAATAAATTCAAAAAAAAAAAAAAAAAAAAAAAAAAAAAAAAAAAAAAAAAAAAAAAAAAAAAAAAAAACCACTGGTCCGCTGTATGCAAGGATTTCAAAAATAAAAAGGATAAATTCAACGTACGGCACCTAACCGCCAGCCTTTCTGGTGCGTACACATCAATTGCATTCTGGCCACACCCCTGGGTGCTAGGATCTCTCACTCATTTTCATATAAAGTCCACTATCTCGTGTCTGATGCAATAAATTGACACTAAGGAACATTTATTAAAATGCCTATAGCATTAAACAATATCATGAATTAATAATAACAATAATAATAAATAAACAGATAAATAAAGCAATGTATAAATAATCCTCTTCCGGAAGGGGTTCCTATTCCATCTCCCTCATCAATTTAGGTTTATCCTTTAATCATTATGTAAGACGATTAAGAAAATATTCATACACGAAGCCTTCTGGAAGTCATTAACAAAATTTTAATGAAAGTTTATATTTACTGGCATGATAATTTATGTGATCCTACAAATCACATAAAGTTAAATAATGATAATAATAATAATAATAATAAAACAAAAACAAAAACAAAAACAAAAACCAAAAAAAAAAAACAAAAACGAAAACAAAAACAACTGTTCCCTTTACAACTAATGATTGTTAAACGTTTGCTAAATATTTTCCAAACTTTTGTTAAACAAAAGTCATGACATGTCAGCGCCCTTATTCCAAACAGTTATCCTCTGAGCCCAAAGTCACTACAAATGAACCAGTCCTCTCTTCCGAATTTCTTCGTCATTCAAAACCATTTTTGATAACCACGAATAAATATATATGCTGATATTCATTATGATAATACGGTATTCCTTCCTAACTAATACCGAATCTTACAACGATGCGAATTACCCCCCTTTTATTCCTTACGTACGGGCTTTATCTACGATCTACCTTGTCCTTTATATGGCGTCGCCGGTTTAATGAACACGAAATAATAATGTCAATATTTGCGAACTGCGTCTCTAGATAGGTGATGCACACGAAGCCTACATATCTGTATCACTTGGGCCAGTTCTGTATCATATAGGACAGAACGTTAGACTGAGCTTAATAATCTACATTAAACGGCATCGTAGAATTTCATTGATCACTTATATCTCGTATCGAATATTCTTCAAAATATGGTGCGATCTTTATTCGCCTTACATAACATCCAATAGGATAAATCAGCTCTATACGCGATCACATTCCGCCCCTACGGTAAGATGATTAATGGGTCAAGGTCAGCATTATTTACATCTTAGAGCCCTTCATGTATTTAAATATGGTACGATCTTTATCGCTTTACATACCATACAATATGATAAATTAGCATAATGCGATCACGTTTCAACCCTAAGCTGATTATTGGGTCAAAGTCAGTTAACGGGTCAAGGTCAGCGTTATATACCTGTTACACAGCCCCTCATATATCAGAATGAAACTGTCCCTTTTCGTGACGTTACATCCACGTAAAAAATACGTCATATACGTACGTCGATATTGTTGATAAATGTAGACTGCGATCTAGTGGCATTTAACAATTGTTCACGATAATATAAATAAGATAATTTCTGCAAATTGAATGCATTTTGTTAAAACAGATACCAGCATGTTACAACCTCTATCACAGTCAGTGCAAACTTTTTGAATCCCGTAAGTTGTAACCATTCCAAAGAGTTCCACTTGAGGCGGGAATGTTTTAATGTGATAATGTACATAATTCCCTTTCAACAGTTGTTCCCAATCAACAGTGCTTCTTTTCAAACACGATTTATTACTCGAAGTGAAGAGAATTCATAATTTCATTTAGGTGATAAACGAAAAAATATGTGCACTACACCGACATAATTCATTCTCAATATTCCGTAAATACACAATACGGAACGAGCGATAAGAACTAATTAGAGAGGAGTGTAAGGCCGGCTATTTGGATGATTCAAAAGCTTCTTCTTTGCACCAAACTCCGTGATTAAAGATAACGTCTAATCTTCTATTATTATTTTTTTTTTTTTTCATGAGGAATCTGTAATTACATCATATAGACTGTGATCTTATATCTAACGTTCCAGCGTCTGATCAACTGTAGATGGCTATATCTTATCAAAGGAAATGTTCTCAGCAATACCGTGTCTCTTTGATAAAAGAACCACAGGCAAATATTATCACTTTTTGAAGTACAATATACAGTGATACTTCCTCGAAAGGTAGGCTCATGCAAGTAAATTTAAAGCATTACAAAAAGTAGTACAGAATTATACACTTAATTATAAATGCAAATATACATTGAACATTCTTACAAATTTTCGAGCACAAATGCAAAGTTAAACAAATCTCTGACAGCAATTCCAAGAAACCTTTAAAAGCACCATTTTATACAATGCAATGCACTTACTAAAGATGTCTCTAAATGTTTTGTAGAAAAAAGTTTCATAATTTGTTTTCCTTGACCATTGATAAAGTAGTCATAATCGTTCTCTTATCTAATTAAGGTAATTGCAAAATGCCATTAAAATAAAGACTGACTGTATACTTACTAAATGCTAGTGGCCAGAATACCATGACAGTCTATGCTAGATATATCACATGTCCGCAGATTGGTGTCTGAAAAAAAAAACGCATTATATTAGTTTTGTAAAAAGACAATAAAACCCCATACTGATCCAACTTCTTCAAATGATGCCTCCAGGAAAAACATATCTGCAATTTAGCGTTCATATACACGTAGATTTCTAGATCAGTGGTATTCAGTCCAATCCCACGTTTTACTGATATTACTCTGATAGAAAGAAAATGAAAACATTCGGGGACTTTGGTACCTACATTATATACATGAATAAAAAATATCTCATTGCAAATCGGCTTAATAACAAAAGTTGTTTAAACTTACAGCAAAACAATTAAGATATCAAACTGCAGATTTAAGACAAGATAGAGTTTTAACAACAACAACAATTCGATATCCATTGAGGAACTTAATCTTTTCAGTTTTAAGTAAGTTTTCTTTTCAGATATGCTGATTACATATAAATGTACCGACTGTTTTCATTTATTGTCTAGTTGTCCTTTTACTTGCTTTCTCTCGTCTTAAACAATGTCAAACTGATATAGAATTCAGATGAAGGAAAGGCCTGTTCATGTGTATCGGCTCGAGAGGTAAAGTGATACCGATCATTCTGATGTTTTGTCTTTTGAACAGTTGTGCACATATTAACTTTTTTTTTCATAAATCTGGTCGATGAAAGCAAATTTGTAAGGATTCAATTACAATGAGAAAAAAGGATTCAATTACAATGAGAAAAAAATTACATAATCTCTGACAAGAATGTAAAATTACATTTCGTATAACTAATATTGGAGTTAGGACAGATACTCAGATTATATGGGTTTCATGGACCGTTTTTCTTCCTTGCTAAACTATACACTATAATAAAAAGGCCCAAAACCCATGCTATATCAATAGCTGGTCAGCTATATTTAATTAAGATTATTTTCAGCATATCATTTCATGACACCTTTTCAATCAACACTATCCGATGGACCTTTTCTCTACACACTTTACATGATATATGATATTCGCTTTCTGGGCAGTCGATATTTATTTTTCATGAAAGTGTCGAGAGCATATCATGGAACAAAGATCGATTATCCCACATGAGTTAAACACTTGAGCATATTGCTGTATAAATGGTGGAGTAAAACATCGACACCGAGTATCTGTGTGTCCCAGTCACATCAACTGTTTCACGCGACTTCGCATGCATGCACGTGCCACTCAGATATGAAATGAGCGTTCTATAGCAATCAGGAACATATGTTTTCAATGTAGAGTTGGCTACATAGGCCAACTAAAGTCCAAGTTATTTACACGCTAGAAACAAATAAACGAACGCATGTCTGGACTTCATTAAGAGACGAGTACTTCAGAGTAAATGCTAATTAACTTTTTTTTGTAATTGATTAAGAATAACGACATAATGTCTGATAAGGCGTAAGGATCTGTGTAAGATTACGCCAGATTCTGTTTTTAGGCTGACAATTTTGGAGACAATTGGAACATTGTCATCTGTTGTTAATGACTTAATAACAAAACAACGTGCAAAAGTTGGCATTCCTTAACACATATACCCTAGCTGATGATAAAGAGTTCTAGATACCAATGATAAGTTTTTCTCCTTTTAATTCAGTACAGTATCCCATCAGTACCTGGAGACTTCTAGCTTTGTTATCTCTAATTACATGTGAACATTAACTTTTCATGATGGGTTATCTACCGTTTGATTCATTTCTCTGTAGTAGGGTTGTAAGAAAACAAGAGACCTTATCGGTTAACATGTCTATTTCTGCCAAACCATGTGTTTTCATTACGTAAACATACAGACTTACTCCCCTTCCCTTTGTTTATTATCCCACCTAGGTTAAATAATGTTTCTGGTGTAGATAAGTACCACGTACATGCCTGTAATTATTACGTCCTACAACTCATATCTTTTAAAATCAATTTCAAAAAATATTGAAGATAATAGAAGCCAATATATAACGAAACATATATGACAAACAAAACATGAAAACTCAGTTGGTCAAAAATAACATTAGTAAGACTGGAAAAAAACCTACTACATGTAGTAGAATCATCATGATTTTTCTTGATTTCTCTGAAATATAATTCAATCTCTATACACAATGTCACGATGGGTCATCGTACAATACTCCTCAGATATGATACATCGTATCATGAACTACATGTATATAAATGCTTATAAAGGTGAAGTAGTCATATTTCATACCATTATAAATTAGTATATACAATAATCTGGATAGGAAAATTAATCTGAATGTCTATTAGGACATAAACATTAACTCACAATATACAGAACATGTAATTTACTTGTCTAAGGTGGTGAATTTGATACATTACGAGCAAGTCCGTATTACTGCATGTGAAAATTGTAGCAAGTCCGTATTACTGCATGTGAAAATTGTAGCAAGTCCGTATTACTGCATGTGAAAATTGTAGCAAGTCCGTATTTCTGCATGTGAAAATTGTAGATATATTCACAAAATATTCTAAACCTTGTTAATAAATCATCGAATGTAGCGAGGAGGAAAAAATCAACTTAAGAATCATTCAGTTTGTGCATGTCCCACAGACTTTCAATTAATACCAGCTGTATGAATCTTCTTTCTAAGCCTTTTCTACCTTAATTGCATTCATTACCACATGATGATGCCTAGTTAGTCAAGCACTAATGCTGGCAAATCTGTCTTTCATCTTCAATCGAATTTATATCAAATAATCAGATATCAAACACGAAGGGAGACAGATCGACTACATGCCCAAGTATGTAGGAGAGAAGGATAATACAGAAACTTTTGATTCTGTTGATATATACATAGACAATCAATATGAATATCTATAAAGTGCTCTTTTTATATGTATAATCTATATACAAGTACGTACCAGAAATTTTCATTATGACAATTCAAATTCTAAGAACATGAAGAATCAAACAAAAACATAATACTCCAGGTACCTTGATGTTATCGTTTTCAGAAAAGCTCCTCCAAAGAAAAGATCACACATAATCTTCTGAAATGAACATTTGAAGAGCTGATATGTTACATGATGATGGAGCGGCAGAATTCAATAAGGTGAAGATTCCTGAGTCACAAACACTTCATAAATGCACAGAAACAAAGATGGTGGTGGTTAGTGTGTCTAAGGTGATATATCGCTGTACATTATCACTGTAAAGATGCTTCCCTCCCTGTGTTACGTGCTCACGTTATGGAAGATAGATAGAGAATAGACTCTCAAACAGCTGATCTATAGGTAATCCACAGTGTATAGGAAATAAGCTCACTCTTGATGTAATATTGATATTAGTATTGGTATTTTTTAAGTACACGTATTGAAATGAAAGGAGCTGTTAAGATAAGGGCCGTATTTAGCCCTGAATCCCGTGACCTATTTCTTCCGTATGGCGAATCGTACACAGAAAAACATGAATCATTATTGAAATATAATATATTTGCAGACCTTTTACATGTTTTACATTATGTTAAGGAACTCTTAAGGTTGTAAAATTAAGGTCGAAAGAGGTAGGGGTGCTCGGATAGAAAATCCGATTATATCGACAAAAAACGTATACATTTTTGAATATTTTATCTAAAATGGATAAATATAAGCTAAAAGACATCAAATATGTCTTCATTGTGTATCAGAAATAGATTTCGAACGTTCTACCTCCTTTAATCGGTAAATAATGAAATCCGGAACTTAAAATACGGTCTTATTCTTCATTCAATGGCTACAATGTAAGCCTTTTAGCGCGAAATACACATTGACGGAGAAATGAACATCACTCTTGCTTATTTCGTTTCTAATTCTTGTATCTTTCATTCAATCATATCGAGTACACAATGTTTGATTGATTAAAGAGGAAAAATAGTCAAATGTGCTATATTTAATGGTCAAAAAGATCGATTCTTATAAAATGCACCCCCCTTTCCATATTTAGTTTTTCGTCTCTGGGGTAGTGTTCCCCCCGGAGATACAGAACCCCACTTTGCCAAAAAATTTGTATCATGGATACACATCTCCAGTAAAAGTGGCTTTCTGTATATCCGGGGGGAACAATGTTCAATAAAACTTTTCCGTTTTCTATTGATTTCTATGGGAAAAAGATGAGTTTTGACCTAAAAATTAGCAATATTATGCAAAACAGATAAAAAATAACTTCATATTCTGATGGGATGCCGTATAAGTATACATTTTACCAAAAAAGGTTCTTGAAATTTCAATTTTCAAAATTCCACTTTTCAGGGCTGATTTTACGCCTTATCTTAACAGCTCCTTGTATTCATTTTGAGGGGTACTCAAGAATAGGGCTCCGCCTAGCTCCACACAACTCTATTCGTCAATTGATAATCTTGATTTCTTAAGGTTATTTAAATTATATACATGGAGAGAGAGAGAGAGAGAGAGAGAGAGAGAGAGGTTCATTCTTAGGTTATAACTTATACCATTGCATGCATCCTCATTATTCCTTGATGTTTCTAGGTATATGTTTAGTGTTATGCATTCATATTTTCCTGTCAATAAGTCTGTTTGCTTTACATGCTTATTACATGACTTTCAAAGCTTTCATTTTCTCCAAAACATTCGCGATTCAGCAGTGAGTCGCAGAAGTGGCCAACAACACTTCACTACCACAGGCACCAGATTCCTAAGAGAGAAATTTATAACCCATCTAAAATGCCCTTTCTCTTCTCTTTATCCTTTTAAGGAAAGAGTAAAGAGAAGAGAAACGGGAGTTTAAGATGTGGTTTTAATTTGTTTCTAGGAATCTTGCGCCTGTGTTCACTACATGTATTTGCAAAATAGTGAGGTGTTGTTGACCGGTTCTGTGGCTAGGCAGACTTAGGCGTGGTTTATTGTAAAGTAACCCCCTCTTGATACCACTAAATAAAATACAGATATGCATATATCTCTTTCTCGTGCCCCCCCCCCCCGCCCCCCCCCCCCCGAAACACATATACATTGTGTGTAATTGGTTACTAATTCTTTTGGAACAACTGAACAATAAGTCACCTCTTGTTAATTGTTATCATTTCTCTTGATAATTTGTTATGTACTTTTCTTTCTTCATCTTTATTTCATGTTCAATTTAAATTTAAAAAAAAACCAAAAATGCTTGAAATTTTATAGAATTAAGTGATCTTGCAAAACCAATTTTGCATAATTTCTCCCCATTTTATTCACAAATGGTTATATTGCATTGCTAGTAGAAACAAAAATCAATTTGTCGGAGAATCACTTTTAGACTGAAATTGACTTCAACATAAAATTTCGCTCATTTTTGCAGAACAATCTGATAAAATGCAAATTATCTCAAATGAAATGTATTCTCTCCTCGCCAATACGCACACATTATATAGCTCTAACATATTCTAGACTCATCAAGCCTGCTAAATCATTTAACATCAGTTCTTTCACTAACCGGATTTCAAATAATGAACTTGCATATCTGTTAAACACACGCGGATATCAATGACATGCCAATGTTTATATTGAGAGAGAAAGAGAGAATTTCCATTTGACTTACCTCACATTCTTATTCCTTCAACATTTATATACAATATGTTGACATGATGTATTCTATTCTATATTTACATTTATCTATTTTATATCTTCCTTATATGAATATAAGTTGGATATTAAAGTATCTGTCTTATGCACATGAGTAACGGAATATAAGAGGCAGGGTTTTAAACTTGACTACTTAAAACTTTGATATGTAAGGACTTTGAACAATGGCATTATTACATTCGTCAAGGGTCAAGTCACATCTTAACCATATACTCTTAAATGTGAAATCCTATCCTTACATGCATTGTTGACAACAATGACAAAACACAAGTGTCAAGATAAGCCCTTGTTTACTACAGTGGCGGATCTACAAGCATGCTAAAGGAACAGGTCCAAATCATCAGTGTGAACTGTTTCATATATATTCATGTAATATATATAGTGCAATTCATATATACCCTATCCAAGAATATGCTTGTCCTCGAATATAGTCCCCATGCATCCTTCAAGCAGGCTGGACTGAATGTATTTTTATCATTCTCGTGGATTCACCCCTGAATAATTTCAACCATCTCTCACAATAACCGCAGATTAACTTTCAGCAACATTGGTGGCAGCGTGTATTGTATAGTGAGTAATGGTCCAACTAACGACATTTGATCTGAATGTGACCAGAGGATTCCGACGGGAGTCAATAAACCATGGGAAAATAAACACTATTTAAATAGTGATGTAGCATAATGTAGCATTGTTTGTATGATTACATCACGTGACGTAAGTCTTTCCATTATCGTCTGCTTCTGAATCAAATGTCATTATAACGTGAAGAGAGGAATTTTGAAAGAATTATGTCACCAACAAAATTTATATATGCACCGAATCCAATCTTAATTGAGAGGACTTTCTAAATACACTGAATATCTTCAACAGATTACCTTTCAGTGAGTTCCGTGTAGACTTCTGGCATGCACTGGGCATCCGTTGTATGAGGTATCCAATCTATGGGAAATTTTCGAAACACATTTTTAATTTTAAAAGTACTGTAACTAGTTAGTCTGGCTGTTGTTTACTCGTCTTAACAACTTATTATATATCCTTTATTGTTTGTCCCCCCCCCCCTCTTTTTTTTGGGGGGGGGGGGGGTGTACGTCTTTAGAGTAGCAAACAAACGGCATCGAGATTGTAATTGCATCAATTTTAAAACATAGACTATAAAGTAAATGCAAATAGAATATCCCATGTACAGTGTATCAGATAAACATAAGAGTAACCAAAACCATAGAGGAAAAGTCTTTAATAGGAACAAGGATACCTAACATTTATCCATCTCAGACCAAATTAAAAAGAAAGACGCTTTGATAGGTATTTGTCCTTTGAGAATCAAAATATCAAAAACTTAATGGTCTGCTGTGGTCTTCGGGACTCATCGCACTAACAAGTTTAATGCTTCTTTTATAATGGTCTCTATCTAGAGCTCAGACCGAGTATTATTTCCAAAGAAAAAGATACTGCAACAACAAAAAACAAAGAACCGTATGTACGTGCTGGAGAATTATCACCTATTGATATCTAAAATGGTTCTAAACAATTTCAACTAGACCAAGGATCTCATCTTCAATTCTACAATTCTAGGTTGTGAAAAATCCTGATTAAAATAAAACGTATTTTTTTACATTTATGTTTTATTCATTGATCTATCCACGGTTTTGAAGAAGTGTCATTGTCATTCAAATCAATATTCATAATTTGTACTCGCCGTAATGGACATTTTAACGTATCAAATAAACACCATCTCTTATTTCCATGAATTATTTAATGCAGCTTATTGTATTAATGTTTCTCTATACGAATTTGTCTGTCACTATGAATATATTTGCATGAGCATAAAACTTAGTTATAAAACAAAATTACATCAAGTTTTAGAAACAAATTTAAACACCTTTTAATATTAGATTGAGAAGATTGTTATTTCAGCCGATTTCGAAATTCACGATGATATAAGGTATCGAAATTAACTAAATTGTATGCGATATCAACAAATGGCTGTTTCTGCAGATTCTGATCTATGCCCTTGGTTAGATGATTTTTCGATTAACGATTTTGTACTTCTTGATAGGGATATGGTTTTTTTTTTTCCATATTTGCCATTTCTAGAGAAAATAATCAGCAGTGTTCGATCTGACGAACAATTATATATTCCCAAATGCATCTATATTATTTGATTATGATCGATGTTTGTGAACATGTATTTTCTTTCGTAGCAGAATCCGTGGGGAAAATAAGATCATCTTTAACCTCCGCCGCAGCATGGCGACCGTGCCGATTCATTTCCGGATATTTATGACCGTCTCTCATAAGGATACCCTTGCATGAGCACAATTCGTGTTGAGTCTATTCTTGTCTTAACCATCTAGATTCCACTTTACTTATTGATGCCGTTCTCGTGTTTCAATGCTTGCTCGTATCGGCTACATTCAGAAACATATGATTAAATATTGACAAAAAGGGAATAGATTCTGCAACTGACAAAAGATCAAATGGCTGAACCGAAAGTCAATAAACTTCTGCTTAAAAGTAGCAGATGGAAGCATCGATCGATGAAAAGTAAATATTGCTGATCATAAAAGTGATCTAATTAAGCACTTAGAAGGCTACATTCTGCTAGTTTTAGATGGAAATGATAGCGCTAATTTTACACCTGCTGGAAAAATCAATGACCATCTTCGAAGTAGCCGGCGTTGATTTTAATTACAGTAATGGCTCACCGGAAGTTGGCCGCTCTCCATGTTGATCATGTATCATACGACACTGAGTGCATTATCGTTGAAATCGTCATGTTAGCTTAATAAAGTAAGCATCGAACTTAAAGTCCATGTACAACTTAACCAAAAGAGACGCATTCCTAAAGAAAATTATCATCTATAAGTTATTAAACTAGCAGAATATTTAATTTTGCTTTTTAAAGTAAAAGAAGACAAACCCAATGTAAGCAAATTTGCTAATGTATTAAGCAAAGGCTTCATAACCAACTGATGGTGAAATGCTGATTATACAACTTTTAATTTCTATCATAATAGGTTTTTTTCTAACCTTTATCCATAATTGTACAGCGATCAAGTTGATAACAACTTTAATAGTTTAACTGGATGTCATAATACGAAACAAATTATTCAGATCATGTAGATAAATATTATGGTTTTTTTTTATTTCAAGCTGATAACCCAAGAAATCTTAATGACGGTCAATTATGGCCCGGGTTCAATATAGTGTTATTTGACTTTCTGACATATGCGATGTTTTTTACGTTTGTATTGAACTGTGGCACAGAAATAAACTATGAAATATGTAAATGAATATAATGAATGATCAGTTACTATAGATTGAATGCATTGTTTATTGAGCTACATGTACCTATTCAAATTACCGACTAAATCAAATTTAATATTACAAAGAGGAAAATGTAATTTCCACAAAATTCCACACAGCTTTCAATATCACAAGAACAACTGTTTTAAATTCTTGCCAATCTTCTCGTTATTCAGAGAGGATTTCCAGCAGGACCCTGTAGCATCATCCACAGTACAAAAACAAAGCAAACAAAAAAAAAAACAAAATAAACAAAATCCCCACCAAATGCGAAAACATAGAATTGACAAACACAACCAGAAACACCAAATAAGGGACAAGGAAGATCAAACATCAACGACGACATCAAAACATTTAGCATAAAATACTAGACCAACGGACAAACGGTGCCGTCTTAATACGACCATCTGCCACGTTGATGCAAATGGTGTTGTTATCCTGATTACGTACGCACAATCCTCCCACTTGTCCGGTTGCCCAGCGGTCTCGAAAAACAGCCTGTGTTCTACTGGCTGAAGCGAGCTTATGTGTGCATTCATCCGAGGAGTCAGACCAACTTTCATAGTCATGTCTCCTCTGACGAGGCTTGGAAAAGGGCATGTGATGGAGTCCCGTCGTCACAGTCAGTGTGGAATTTTTAGAAGTACCATACAAAGAGTCCATCTGGTGACAGCAGGATCATACCTACTCTATACATGTGTATAAGGCGAGTTAAAGCAAAACTTTTAAAGAAGTGCTTGGGACAGTCACTACGTGTTCATTGGTTTCCTGGCAGTGTGACGTCATTGCAATTTTGGATGGTTGTGTCCTGCGTGTCTGTCCTTTCTTCCGATGCTTTGTCTTTAGTACTTTTATATAGACCCAAAAGGTGTTACATTGACCTTCACTGAGAGTTCAGTATCATGATGCTCGACACCAACCAAAGTTCGATGGAAATTAAATGAGTATCAAATTATAAGCTACTGCTATATTTATGAATGTGTTAATACCAGACTGACGGGACCGGATAAAGTGTTCCCTTTATGTCGCCCCTTACGCTTCATGTGACATGAAATGCACATGACAATGCATGGACTGACAGAAAAAGGGTAGTAATTTTTTTTTATTAATGTATCATTCCACTTTTGCATACGATCGTAAAACAATGTAAAGATCTCACTTGGCTGCAGAGAAGACGTATTGCTGCCTGGTATTTGCATGGTGCAACAGATTCTAGGTTCCCGGACCGATATGTCGAGATCTTTACAAGAAATGCTGAGAATAAGAGCCAATCAGGGAATTGTAGACCGAATGTAGAATCGTAATTAGTGTTCACCCACACGGTCCTTTGTATTATTAAAGACCCATACTGAGAGAGTGAGGGCAGTCGTCTTGACTTCTTATAAATCACTGAATACACGTAATGAGTCTGCTTGATTAATCCAATCATAGTATTAATGCTGTTTTACAGTAATCAATACAGTTTCAATAAGATATTGTCGTCGTAATGATTTCTTACAATCAAGTATACCCTACCTTTTGATTCGGGCGTTGTTAAAGCTATTGAGCGTTCGATTTTCACACCATTTTCCTTTTGTCATCTCAAGCCATGTTTACACAAGATTCGTCGAAAGTCTTAACAGAATTTATACATGCCGATCTAATCTCCTGAGCGAAATGAAAACAATTTATCGCCAGACAATATTGTCCGAAAAAGTCCATTTCACGCAAAACAACAATGCTTTCAATTATTCATTCCAACCCGAAAGTGGTTTTGTATGTTAGTTAATCAATACCATCTACCGGCATGATACATGACGTTAAAATGAATCATATTGATTCCGCAGAAAAACCAGTACTACAATGCCTTCCCTCTCATTGCGACCTTATCGTAAGTTAAATTAAAATAATAACATAATTATCAAATTACATCGATTCTTCAAGACGTATACAACACGACAGCAGAACAGAAAAAAAGTTCTATAAGGCGTGAAGAGAGAATTGGTATGGTATGCCACACACGGTTTGGTCTAGGAAATTAATCCGCCAAAGTCCACGCGTAAGATGGAGCCAAAGTATTGAATATTTGCTGGCAATGGAGTCAGAACGTTATTAAAGTCACGATGTCACGTTAGGATAGCAAGAAATGTCTACATGGACTATGTAATTAAAGCCAATAGAGACCGATAATATCACATAAACCATCTGGATACCAGTTTCTTAAAAGTACCAAAACAGTGATGAACACGACCTAAAATGGTGTTGCCTTCGCAAAGAACAATGACAACAGGAAAGCCTAGCACCCGAAATGTGGAAACATTTTAAAATAGATATTTAAAAAACAAACTAATTGTCTCAAAAGGACCAAAGGGCAGACCTGTCTACTTTTAAGATATTTTTGTAATTTCACGATTTTTGATCTCCAAATACACTTTATGCTTTTACTGCAGATTTTTACGCCTATAACATACTTTTAACCAGAATTATCTTTTTAGAATACTTTGAAAAACAAACGGTAGGACTTGACTATATAACAATTCATTGTAAGTTGGGTTATATATCGTATAACAATTATGCCTTGTACAAATGCCAAAATAGGGAAAAGACGATGCTTTTTTCTCAAAATTACAATTAATTGTTAAATTACGCTTAACATTCCTAAATTACACTTTCTTTCGCAATATTTTACACTTTTCGTAAGAAACAGGTAGGCAGGTCTGAAAGGGCATTCAGACTGGGCTTTGTCAGGTTATATACAAGTCATGTTTTCTTCTTTTTTTATCTCGTAGATCAATATTTCCGCAGAAATTTGTGAATAATCGATTTATCTTTATGAACATGAATAAGTAAATAGATAGATAGAAATAAGTAAATAAAATGAAAAATAAATACAAACTAATAAATGAATACAAAAGCCAACCAAGAAACACATCCTCAAAGTTATGTTCAAGATTACCTCGAAACGACCTATTTTCCTTAAAAAATCGATGTTTTCAATTTTCCATGAACAAAAACTAATTCGATGCAGGGATTGGTGGTAAAAAACCCGACAAAGATTTGAATTATATTAAAATGAAAAACGTAAATCGAATTCGACAAAAAAGAAACTATTGCCATAAAAACACTTCCGTCATCGGCTAAGAAATATGAGATCTCATATATTGGTTCCCTGCTGGTTTTTCTTCATTATTGTTATAAATCATGGTCTGTATTGTCAACAATTCGTGGTAGATATCTTTTTATGTATCATACACATTTGATCCCATCCAATGGATACCTGGATATGATATTATTCTCCAAAAAAATCCCGATATGATTCTAAAAGGGAATTGTGATCGACCGTATACTCTTCATGTATTTTCTATTACCGACCTTTGAAATTAAAAAGAAAATAAAATAGAAAAACTACCAACAGAATTACCCATAACGAGGAGTGAATTTCTTTTCCTTTGTGTAACAACACACTCAACGTGAAAAGGAAGGAAAGAAATATTGGCAATACAAAATTTATGTAATGCATTATTTACGCTTGTCGTTAAAATCCACTAATTACCGCCTATGACTTATGTATTGACTGGATATATGAAGTTAAATTGAATAACGATGTCATTATTTATGGCATTTCTGTGCTTTGTTCGGGTAATCTAAAGTTATTAAACTGTTCTTACATAAATCTCTGTAAATGTAGATAAATATCACAATTTCCAACGTTAATCGGTGATTAAGAAATCAATATTCTTTGATATGAAACGATATTCCATTTCTTTATTGTACGTGTCCTTCTTTGATTTTTATAGTGTCGATCTTAAAAATGATAAATGTTTTTGCAATCAATTGGAAATGATTTTGTAGATAATAGAACTCAATAGAAAATGAAAACAGAAAGCGAAAGAAAGAAGCAGATCAAAATATTATTGAATCTATCGATTAGATTAAGTCTACTTTGAAATCTTGTACTATATCTCAAATTCATAAAAACAACGTTTCTTTTAGTTCATGTAATTAAATTGTCTTTATCAAGCTTTACAAATCAATATCTTTTAGAAAGGACTTTCGTATTGAAGCGCAATCATTTGAGCAAATGCATTTTATTACAGAATATATTGTGCAAGAAAGAATTCTACTTCCTTTAATTGCAGAGAATAACACTTTGCCTTACCGAAATTTGTGAAATTCTTTTAAAGAGGACCAAATTTCACAGCCATATAAGAGGACTTGTTCATTACAGAACGTTTCTCTGGCACAACATGAACGGCAAACGTCAATCAGCTGAGACTTAAAGCGTCGAACAGGGGGTATTTTGCTAAACATGTTGTGCTTAACTCATCCTGCACGGTCATAAAGGTGTACTCTCTTCCAAGCTATTAGCTAATGAACAAAGATGAACTTCTAAAATGATTAGCTGTAAGTTGAGAAAATGGCATTCTTTTTCCTTGAACATGTGAACCATAAATCTCCGGTTCTTTTAACTAGGAATACGCGTAGGAGAAACATTAATTTGATCTAACATGTAGTTCTTAATCATATTAAGAAAGCTCGGTAGACGATGATTAACTTCTGTTGCATAAAGAATGGGTATTTTGAAAAGAAAATGAAAAAAAAAAAATCGTATGCTGACTGTAAATAAGGAATCTCTGCAATATCCATAATATACCATCGCTCTTTTATACAGGACTATGATTATCATAACGTTCATAAGTTGATCCAGCAATTAATGTCTAGATATAGGCATCAATTATTGTATTAACTCCAGAATATCTAAAAGATACATGTTGATGGATTAATACAGTGAAATTATCCTCTTTTTCAGCAGATTTTAAAATCACCCAAAAGTATAGAAATTAATGGTCTTGGTTCCTGTTCTGTAATGTTAGCAATTTATAGAAATCTTCCACTTCTTTAACCATCTCTGTGAATTTTGACTTCAAAATTGGTATATTTTGGAAAGTTTACGAAAAGAAAAACAAGAATGGTTCTGGATTTTAATCATTCATAGAGTATCTTATTTTGATGCATTGTTCACTATGCCTGTCCCTCATCTTCGTGAGTTAAAAAAAAATGTTGGGAGCGATATGGCACTTTTGCTACATTGCACCAGTATTCTTAAAATGTTTTGACATTTATCTCTTCTATCCTAGACTGCATAACGAAGCTTGTTTCATGCGGAGTCCAGTTTTGGGTATCATTTTCAACAGTAACCATACATAGTACTTTTATATGACATCTATAAGATAGACGTACATACAAACATGTACATATTCTAGGCTGTTGTAAATAGTAGTTATAGAACTTAAATACATTTCAACTGAAGCACTTATATACAAAAACTTTTATCAAGTACATATAAATGTTCTTTTATTGAATTCAATTGTCAAGATTTTTTCGTCTCTTTTTTCTTTTTTGCGATGCAACGTTATCAACGGTGATTGACGCAATCGGAAAAAATTAAAAAAAGAAATATTTTCAATAGAAATCACAATTTTAAATGTAATAAGAATCTTACCTCAGCGGATATAAATGTCGTTATAATGAATCATGCTCTGCTGTTTTATCGTTGATTTTCTGATTTAATAATCCCAAATCCCCGTCACTTCAGGCGGAGGCTTAGATGCATGACAGCGTGTTATCTTGACAACTGTGAAATAGCTTTGCTTACTCCTATAAAGGCAGGAAACAAGGAAAAAGAATCAATTTTCAACCTCAATCAATACTATACCATCAGCTATCAAATGTTATCTACTGTACAAAAACTGTCAGTAATCAATGATCACTTAAAATCCTTAAATTCGGGGTATTGTTCGGTGTTTAAATTTCACTCTGATGTCACAGACGGCCGTTTTAGCTTTCTATTGGCCATTATAATCAATGTGATATAAACATCTTAACTTGCAGTCAATAAATATAACGTTAAGACCCTATTGATTCCGTGTTAAGGGTTCCACAGCTGGCGAAGACTTTATACTAGCAGAGGCGACTATGAAACAGTAAATGTTATTTCTGAGCCAGACAAAATCATTATCCTAGCTCAGATGCAATGCTATATGCAATAAAAAGAATTAATATTTCTCTTTGTTTTATGTCTGTTTGTCTGAAGGAAACACACTTCTGACAAACAAAGGCATATTACGTTATATATAATTGCGTTTTCTTCCATTACTTATTTAAACATGGACATGTACGATGTATCTGCCTTCGCTTTGAACAGAAAATCTGAAAGCTAATATATAATTTTCCTCTGCGCATGTACATGTAAGGCCTAATGTCCACATCGAATATTTTTGAACTGAGATATCAAATATTTCTAATTCCTCCAGACGGATCAATGTTCGTTCTAAGTCGAAACTTGATGTTCAATGATCTTTCAGGTTTATAAGTAGTCATTGTTTTAGCGTACGTGTTATGTTTGGCAGTCTTTTGTGCGTACGTATATGTTGTCTTTTATGGTCTTCAGTACTTCTTCCCACATTAATCTATTTGGAGATATTTATCAACATTAATCTTTGTCTTGTTTTATATTTTTCAAAAATATGAATGCCTTATAATAGAGGCTGTAGAGAATTTGTATGCCTTATAATAGAGTCTGTTGAGAATTTGTATGCCATATACAAATGTAATAGAGGCTGTAGAGAATTTGTATGCCTTATGAAAGAGGCTGTAGAGAATGTGTATGCCTTATAATAGAGGCTGTAGAGAATTTGTACGCCTTATAATAGAGGCTGTAGAGAATTTGTATGCCTTTCAATAGAGGCTGTAGAGAATTTGTATGCCTTTTAATAGAGGCTGTAGAGAATTTGTAAGCCTTTTAATAGAGGTTGTAGAGAATTTGTATGCCTTTCAATAGAGGCTTTAGAGAATTTGTATGCCTTCTAATAGAGGTTGTAGAGAATTTGTATGCCTTTTAATAGATGTTTAATAGATACTATTTATTGTAACTTTGGGATTCTTTTTGGGGGTTTTGTATTCCAACTTCATTCACTGATTAGTCTATATGAAGAATTACATCAGTTATCTATATATAGCTATTTAAAGAATTTTCGATTTTTAAAAGATATTTTTGCATGTCAGAAAAAAATCTTTGTCTCAATTTAAGGATATGATGATAATTATTAATTGATATTTCGTTTCGTTCCATCTGTGTATAACTAAGGAGCCATTTTTCCCAATACCTTGCATTGAAGAGACTGTGCGTGACAGATCCTTCGTACAGAATATGTAAATACTTTTATTTAATGCCACTAAATTATAATGGTGTATAACAACCTTTATTTACATATTCTTTTTTACATTCAGTAATCGACCATCTGCACATCAAGTTAAGTATTCCGTTGTACATTTTAAAGTCAGAATATTTGAAATGCCTCATGCAGTATTTCTCGTAACAACTTATCCAAGATAATGTATGTAAAATGCCATAAGTTTTTGTTAAATTGTCTAAAGAGTGAATATTATGAATTAAGCTAAAATGTATCGAATACTTCAGCCGTCTTTAGAGTGTTCGGCAAGTATAAGTGAAAGGGGGATTGAAAGGATATGTCGATCATGGTACGGAAAACGTTCCACAGAGACCAACAGCTAATTCAATAAAAACGAACACTCCGAGGGAAGATAATTATAAAAGTACTCAAATGGTATTTTATTCAATTGATAATGAATGGCAAACATTCTATATTTTTTTGTAATTCTCACGATCTTTTTTATGTATAAAGCTCGGATTCTTGAGCACGTATTGATATCGAACTACTGAGTGAGTCAATAAGCTAAAATACGTGTATTCCGAAACATCGATAAAATCTTCTCTCAAAAGTAAATTATATTTAGAACATTGAAATGGTCATTTAATTTGTTGTCAATCAAACCCCCCACGAACAAAACCGAACCTGGGAGGGAAATTGTCAAAAACATGTGGTCCTTGGCAAGACCGTCAATCACATGGAAGTGAAAACGAGTAACCAAACCTAAAAATTCTACTATTCCTCGAACACTCGGACAGTACACAAAATACAACATCAATAACATTAAATACATTCCTCGAACACTCGGACAGTACACAAAATACAACATCAACAACATTAAATACATTCCTCGAACACTCGGACAGTACACAAAATACAACATCAACAACATTAAATACATTCCTCGAACACTCGGACAGTACACAAAATACAACATCAATAACATTAAATACATTCCTCGAACACTCGGACAGTACACAAAATACAACATCAACAACATTAAATACATTCCTCGTACACTTGGACAGTACACAAAATACAACATCAACAACATTAAATACATTCCTCGTACACTCGGACAGTACACAAAATACAACATCAACAACATTAAATACATTCCTCGTACACTTGGACAGTACACAAAATACAACATCAACAACATTAAATACGTTCCTCGAACACTTAGAAATGTATACAAGAAGCAAATCAACATAATTCAAGCATTCTTAGAACAACAATTGAAAAAGTACAAAATAAACAAAATCAGCAACATTTAAAACATTTCTTCAACAGATGAAAAGGTACATAAGAAACAAGAACAACTTTTAAAACATTCCCCCATTTCTCGAACACTTGTAAAAGCACACATAAAGCCAAACCAGCAACATTTAAAACATTCCCCCATTTCTCGAACACTTGTAAAAGCACACATAAAGCCAAACCAGCAACATTTAAAACATTCCCACATTCATCGAACACTTGTAAACGCACACATAAAGCCAATCAGCAACATTTAAAACATTCCCTGAATATAGACATACATGTATACGCAAGAAGCAAACATCATTCAAACATTCCTCGAGTACTTGGAAATGTAAGTAAGAAGTAAAAGCAACAACATTAAAAGCACATGGAAATGTATACAAGAAGCAATGCGATCAATATCTTTCAAGCATTCTTCGAAAACTTGAAAAGGAGTATGATGAATAAAGTCGAAAACATTTTAAAAAAAACATCCCTCAAACACTTGAAAAGGTAAACAATCAGCAACAGCATTTTAAAAAACATTCATCAAACACTTGAAAAGGTAAACAATCAGCAACAGCATTTTAAAAAACATCCCTCAAACACTTGAAAAGTTAAACAATCAGCAACAGCATTTTAAAAAACATCCCTCAAACACTTGAAAAGTTAAACAATCAGCAACAGCATTTTAAAAACATCCCTCAAACACTTGAAAAGATAAACAATCAGCAACAGCATTTTAAAAAACATCCCTCAAACACTTGAAAAGATAAACAATCAGCAACAGCATTTTAAAAAAACATTCATCAAACACTTGAACATATACACTTGAAGCAAAATCAAGAACATTCAAACATTTCTTGAAAACTTGGACAAATGCACAATAAGCAAAATCAACAAAAATCAGAAGAAAAATTGAAATTTGATAATTGAAGCACCGAAGACACCAAGCGGTGCAATATGACATTAAAGACGAAGTATCATATTAAATTAAGACATACGGACATCAAGAAAATGAAGAAGGAATGTTTAAATAACTTAATACTACTAACCATAATGAGGGGTCAAACTAGCTTATACGTTTAACAAAAAGGATAAACGACCACTGTTCTCTGTTATAGGCTAGATTTTAACAAAAGAGTTGACAAGTGTCGGAGTGTTTTTTTTTTTTCGAATTCGGTTAACATTCTTAATCGCTTGATCCTAAAATATGATCTATTTCGTTCGTAACAGCGTTTTTCCAACCTATGCAATCAGTGAACATACATCAAAGCAATAAGATGTTCACGTCAAGATAGCTTCGACTAAATTTCAAGTCTTATAGTCATCATTTTAACTTAATGATAACCATAATTATCTTTACTTCATCTGAAGTCAGTGGGCTTCACATAACCCAGGCAACATGGTCTTTAACATCTCTACTGATTGTCAAAGCTCGTAAGTCTTGATTAAAGCAAATTTCTTAATCTCTTTTTGAGCCTTAATCAAGGCTTTCCATTAGGAAGGATTTGAATTATTCTAAAGGAAAATTGCCATCGTATGATTCTTACCTTAAATCACATAGTTACCTGTTCGATTTTCACATTAATGGCTATTTCTGTCGGATACGATACTTGACACGCAATCTTACGATCTTAGAAATCTTTTGAAATATTTATTGAAGTGAAAGGAGATAAGTTCAACTATTTGAATTAAACATGCAGATTCCTTTCTCTCTATCTGTAAACACGATTCCAATAGGAAAATGAATTTCTACATGCAATGCACTGAACCGCACTGTAGAGATATGTCATTCATGATCATGTTTGTCTTACTGTGCGCAACAGTTGTGCGTTATGCCAAGTGCACATGTAGGGTGAGCAAGACAAGGCGAGTATAGCAGTTTACTCATATTTTAAACTATGACACTTTTTATACGAATAAAGAACAACAGTCGTTAAAAGTTATTATTTGAAAGCGCAAATTCATGAAAAGACTTATCATATCATCCCGTAAAACGACGTACTCGTAAGTAATGTACCGGATTTTACGGTGAGCGTTACCTTTACAGTTACTAATACCTAAAAATCATGTATGTACATGGTCAAAATTTATAAGAACGTATTTTTTTTTTCAATGAAATGCTATGATCATTTAGTTCTATATATTTTGTTATAAGGGCCGTGCACAGAGTTGTCGATGATTGCCTGAGTCGACAGGGTAAGTCATAATTCCTTGTCGCCTTAATTACATTCTGAAAGTCAAAGCTCTTGGAGCTGGAGATCCCCTCCTTTCTCATATCACCAAGTTTAAGTGATGGTTATAAGAATTGAAATTTAGTTCAAGCTATCTTGACGTGTACATCTTATTGCTTTGCTGTATGTACATTGATTGAGAACCAGAACGAAATAGATGCCATATTATAGAGGTGAGCACTCTGTCCAGGGCATTGATCAGCCATTTTATTTAAATCTAGTAAAACAACAACAACAACAACAACAACAACAACAACAAAAACGAGCGAAAAAATGCTTTTACTGCACGAACAAATAATCTACACTGCATTCCATTTTAAGCAGAAATGTCACAAAATCTTTTTTCTTCTTAGTTCAAAGCATCACTCCGACTTCAAAGTAAGAAGTTAACACGTATAATTGCTATATTTTTCCTTAATTAGCATCGGTTCTTTGTATCTCCCTCCTCCAGGTCCTCCATACCTTAGTCGTCTCACGAACACAGTACACCCATAATCAAACATCTATTTAGAATTACCATAGTTTCAGACTTCAGTAAATAACTGGATCACAATTCAAAGAATTATCTGAATTTCAAGACTTTGATCAGGTCTCTGTAAATTTACACCTTTCCAATTCAAATAAACCAGCTATTTGAAATTGCATCGCGACATTAGATTCGTTTTATTAAACACGGACGTCGGGTCTTGGAAATAGATTTGACTAAGTAAGAAGAGCATTTATACGAAGATTTTTTCTTTGAAATATTTGATTAAGTAAGGGGGCCTCTTATACCAAAAGAAATTAGATGTTTGACTCGGACAAAAAATATGTATCGGGAAGATCAATTTACATGTAGCTTCTACGAACTGACAAAAACTACTAATGTAGAATCAATTCAATTTTATTCAATACTTCTCTTCAATTTCTGTATCATTGAAAAACTACAATGGCTGAGATTTCTATAAAATTTCAAGAAAAAATAGAAAAAAATTAGCCGAAGGAGTTTTTTTTCAAAGAATATGAAATTGCATCACAATGAAAAAAGAAACATTCAATACAATACTTGCTTATTAAAAAGTATATGATAAGATTATCTTTAAGTTCAGAAAAGTGCAAATGAAAACATTTTCTTTAGCAAATAAAATGAATTAGGCTATCATTGCAGTCAAACAATAGACAACTCAAAATAAGAGGAAAAACCACAGGTATTTTCGAGAATACAATGATTTAAGATGATATGGTTTGATTTTCTATTTGGTATCAAATTGCCTTGCTTAGGAAGAGCTTTGACATTTTTCAGCTAGGTTTTTCGGGACTTTCAAATCAGTAAAAGACCTCCAACATCACACCATTGAATTGAAAACTGAATTCAAACACCCACGTTAAAGATCATAACAGAGAACGTACAATGTTAACAAAATAATCACATCAACTAACATCCAGCAGGTACAAGGCAAAGAAGAACATTCATATTACAAGCAAATTAATAAACCCAGAAAATAAAACACGAAAACATGAAACACGACATAAAAGGAGAGGTAGAAACTTGCTTTGGGAAAAAGAACTAATCATACTCTTCATAGAATATTTTATTTTTCTGTCTCTGACATGTCGGCATTTGATTTGAAATATATTTGTAAATTATATGACATTAAGTTTGATAAATTTAATTTAAACCTAGGAGGTTATCTCCCTCAGGACATAGCTCTGTCCTTAGCTGGTTCTATGGTATAAATTTTAGATTACATTTAGAATTTCGCTCTTCGTATTTTTAATATTGGGATTTCCTTTATTTCGGCCCCGAGCATCACTGATGATATATTAAATGCTGAAATGCGCATATGGTGCATCGAAAGTTTTATAATAAACACACATTTCAAAATTGATTATTCTATATATGGCAAATGAAAATCAAAACATCACATTACCTTACCTTAAAAAGGACTTTCAAACTCAAAGAACAGAATTATAGTTATCATTATCAATATTTCGGTTAAGGTCCATAATGGGTTATCTTGATTCCATTTATGGGGAGTTTTCAATACCGTGTATGGGAAACGTTCAACTCCAGGTATCAGATTCATGTACATATATGTCTGGACTGTATGGTAACTTTGTAACAGAAATGGGTACATCTAGCATGATTTATGTACATATATGTCTGGACTGTATGGTATCTTTGTAACAGAAATGGGTACATCTAGCATGATTTATGTGATATATCAGATATTTTGACAGCGCCATTTACAATGCATCCCACAATGCCTTCCGCATTTGCACTGGAGATAGTAAATCAGATAAGTCGTCGTCCTTTGTGTTTCTGTGCAACTGTGTCATTGTCTTCGTCTGTTTGTCTAATTTCTTTTTCTTTTCGCGTGGGGAAGTTCTGTTTTGTATTTTTTCCCAAATTCGTAAGCCTTTCTATTGAGGTTTTTGGAATCTGGTTTCGGCTTTTGTGTTTGACTTTCATTCACCCATAGAATTTCACTTTTCTGTAGACAATAACATATTCAACTTAATTGTTATTTTGAACTATCGACTACGAACACAAGTTGAAGATGAAAAAAGTATAAATAAAATATCTCTGAAGAAACCTACAAATATTGAGCGATGATGCCGTTTCGCCTGGAAATTCCGTGCTACTAAATATCAGCCTGTGACTCTGTACGACCCGGTGTAGCTATAATTCTGTTAGCCGCCATGTTTATTGGACGTGCTCGTGACGTATTAGTCGCAATGTAATTGATTGGAATCAAATAAATTTTCACATTCCAATTATAACGTCGGTACAACACAACTTTCTCTTAAATATGAACAATTCGGCTCTTGGGTCTACAGTTTTAATGACTATCATTGTACCGTTGAGTGTATATGACCTTTTTTTCCTGGACTGCAATTTTTGATCAAACAAGGAAAGTAAATGTCAAATGAGAAAACATGACATCAGTATGGAATAGCCCTTTTGTTACAGACGGTACATGAAATGTAATGAGCGATATGAAATGATGCAAACTAATTTTTGAATTATATAATTTTCAAAAATTATATTGAAAAATATAACCATCATCCCCAAAATTATTTCGTAAATTTTATTGATTTAATCTTTTTGTTTGTTTGTTTTGGTGGTTACGTCTGAAAGTGGTTCATTTATAATGAAGGGACATTCTGTGCAATAGAATTGGTTGTCTCCATTCTATTTATGAGTCGTCCTTTATATGTTTCATGTTCCAAATGTGTATAACGATTTCATTGTTAGAGCCAGACGGCTTGTAAGTAAGCTTCTCGTTCAGGCATGTATTGCACAACGGCTGAAATAATAATTGAGGAAGTTCTTCGCAACGGGAATCTTATAAAAGCATATGAGATCCCCATTTCCAGGATGATCAGTGACAATCTGGATTGTGATTGAATTACTGTCATCATCATCAAACAAGACACCTTACCCGATATGTACACCAATATGTACATCGAGACAATCACCGAATTTGACATGCTTTCATGGAACTGTTGCGACGGCTGTTGCGTGCAAACAGGAGACGCTGACTCTCCCCGGGTCCCTGGTCTCACTTCGGAATTTTGTTTATTCTGGGGTTCGCAACTGTTCCAATGAAAATTCTAATAATTTTGCGTTACCTTTTCAACTTTGAGACTGAAAAAACTGATAGGTACTTCCAATGGTATTTTCCTTGATTATTGATTGTTGTCACGTGGTGTATTATTAAAATATATTTAGCTCTGTTTATCTGATTTACCCTTTATTTTTATTTTTGCTTGATGATAGTCTGTTCTGGTTCCCCATTTACAATACCGGTTTATTAAGCGTCCTTGTAAAACCAGACCGTACATTTTTTATTTGGTCTTTATGTGATGTCCTACATGTTTCAGTGAAGTTTTGTCTTGTTTGTTGGTGTTATCAATGTGGTTTTACCCTTGTTATCCGTCTGTTTGTTGACATGTTATATTCACATTCTCACTGTTTATCTCATGCGTGTGTGTTCCGCTATGATCAATGTAACGTTGTCTTGTTGGAGATGACTCCTCATTTTCTTGTGTTTACATAAAGTTAATTCCATATCATTTGTGAATATCACGGTACATGTATTCATATCTAATATAGAGGCATTCATTAGATACGAACATAATGAGACGAAATGAATACAATTATGCCTGATTAAGTCTGCTTAATAACAGCTGAGATTAATGAAATTCTGATAACATGTGTGGACAACCGTTTCAAAAAACGAAATGTATGGACGTAAAATGAAATTTATTCGCAGCTCTTTATTGTAACTAATCTAACTCAAATTTTCTGAAAGCATCGGATTTCATTAGATGACATAATCCAATAGATGTATAACGAGATCACAAATCATCGGTTTTAGGATGTAATACCAAGCCTATTTTCATACATCTTCTTTGAAATGATATAATCTTTTTTAGAAATTATTCTAGAGGAATCCATACTAATATATTGCACCGAGATAAACTATAATAATTAGGCAGCATTTTCCTTTAACAGAATCCTTTTTAATTGACTTTCGGATTCTGAAGCGAGCAGAATATCTCATTATGAAGAAATTGTTAGGATTTTACCATGAATGCTAACGTAATGAAGGCACAAGTTATATGAGCTCGGAAAATCTCTTGATGTAGGAATGTAATTTCCGTTTCTCTGTCAGTCTCATATCTTTGGCCCCTAATTATCGATGAAACTTTGGAGCTTGGGTCTCTATATCCTTATAAATCTATCTTATTTAGAAGAAAAATCGGCATCATCAGTCTGATGTTATATGGAATCCATGATAGATGATAATTTTTCGGAGATATTGATTTCACAATGATGTATAGAATTCACAGTTAGATCTCACCATAGTCATAGAAACCTCACAAAGATATGTAATTATCGTTCCTTGAAGAAAATTTCAAACAATGGCAGCACTGTTGGGGATGCAGGGAAAATAATTATGAAAGTGAAATTTGATGGGAATAGAGGATAACTTTTTACCATGGATGATTTTTTTTTCTTCAAAACACCTATAGGTGATTCATATCCCTATTTGTAATGTATGACATAAATGATTTCAAATGTTAACAATAAAACTCACTAGTACAGAAATAAAAAAAAAGAATAAACAGCAAGTAACAAAAACGAGACCCACACTTACAAAATAAAATCAAAATGTTGACCATGAGTTCAAGCTTATTGTGTAGCATCTTTTCTACACGGCTTACGTGACGGGTATATGTAAGAAGCAGGAGAGACTTACTCTATCCGGGCATCTACACGCGGTATCATATACCAAGAATGGCCTTCAATCAAATTCTCAAAATACCCTACAAAACATGTACTCTGAAATAAAGAAAATATATTTTACTGTAAGTCATCCCTGATATGCTGAATTCATTCAATCTTTGGTCTCTGAAGGGAAAAGATATTTAGCTTCTGACTTCAACTTCACTTACAGATACATAGACGATGTGTTGTCCATCAATAATCCAAAATTCGCGGATTACCTGAGCAGTATCTATCCTTCGGAGCTTGAAGTCAAAGAAACTACAGAGACAAATAATTCAGCGTCCTATTTGGAAATAATGTTGTCCTACGACACTGATGGTCACATGAACACCTCACTCTATGACAAACGTGACGACTTCAATTCCAGCATTACAAACTTTCCTTTTCTGAGAAGCAACATCCCTTCATCGCCTGCTTATGGCATGTTCATATCTCAGTTGATACGCTATGCCAGAGCAAGTACCAAATATAAGGATTTTGTTCTGAGAGCTAGGCGTCTTTCAGTTAAGCTTCTCAGTCAGGGATATGTTTGTGACCGACTAACATCGTCACTGAGGAAGTTCTACGGTCGATATGGGGAACTCGTCATACACCATGATGTCCCACTCTCCAGAATGGTGGATGATATTCTGTCATAGACCATTTGAACCATCGAACCAAAGATTGTAAAGACTGAAATGATCAAGTGTCGCCACCTTCTTACTACGCTAAAATCACATTTTCACATATAATAAAGAGTGAGCGACTGTGAGAAGGGTCTGAACAGCGTATGTATAAAGTCATAACCAATTGGGACAACGGTGCCAAGATGTCCACCTCTTGTAATTCTGATATTATCAAAAATGAGACGACAGATTTTATATAAAGAAAGATACTAAACAGAACTATTTGGGGCAAATGTGAAAAACGGAGTACAATTATGACATGGAAACACCAAACCAAATGTCAAATGAACTGAACAAACCAATGCATATGACACACAGCGTCGACTAAGGACGGTGTGTCGATGAAAATGTCCAAATAACGTGTGTGTCACCATTCTTTGTATTCACAGTTGGACACAGTTTTACAATTTAGTAAGATTAAAAGCAAAACTGGTAGCGCAAGAGGCCTTTCCCTAAATACTTTTGGTTGCAATTATCTTTCTTTTTCTTGACTTTATGAAAAATTCGGCTTCGTCCCTGATTTTGATTAGATGTGATTCAAATTCATTTGTTCTAAATGATGGTATTGAATTTGAAGACGTTTAACATCTTGGTTCTAAGAAGGCGATCATTTCAGTTTTTTTATAAGGTGGAAATCATAAAACATACAAAATGAGCATACAAACTGAGGAAAATACAAAGACAAACAAAACAACATAATATATCTTGAGTCGGATTATTTGCCTTTAAAATGTTAACCTTTCTTTTATATCTACAGATGATTGTTTTATCATGCGGCATGTAACCTTTATATAGATGATAACGATGTACATATTTGTTTATATTCAATGCAGGCGGCTCCATCAAGTATCACTTCATCAACGGCACGGCGATAACTAATCAATTTCAAGCAAGTTCCTAATTCGGAAACGATATCATCTGGTCAAACAACGAGTTAGCTCCCTTGAGAAATCAAGAATTTGCTCTACAGTGTAACTAATATCAAATTAGATAGATCCCTTCTTTGATAACGAGAGAGGAAATGCATCGATAAAAGAATACTATTTTATTATTGATCGTATCATGAAATGGTCTTTTCATGCTACATTCAAAAATGGAAAAGAATTTGGTTAAAGTAATGTTTATAAACAAGAAATGAGCAGAACTTTCTAGAATAGATGCTCCAGTAAGACAAAAAAAAGTTAAGAAGGAATTTAAGTTTATAAAGTAAATAAATAGAGAAGCTATTTTTCTTCACTTTTCTGGTTTATCTTTTATGACACTTAATAAAGTAAATAAATAGAGAAGCTATTTTTTTTCACTTTTCTGGTTTATCTTTATGACACTTCAGTTTTAAAAATAGCATACACAATAATACTGAAGTGTTCCAACTCTAAACCTTCTTAAAGAAAATTTCAAGCTAATTTATTATGCACCAGACACGTGTTTCGGAAATTAAATCCTCATAAGTGATGCTTCCAGCCAAAGTGATTTTCATAAGCCGCCAAATATTCATTTCACTAGCGCCCTCTGTTTTTATTTTTAGAATTCAAATTTGTGCATTTATTTACAGAGAGTGCGCGTCTCCAAATTTCATGTAGGGTCGATTCAGTGGCATATCTAAAAAAAAAAAATCTGTGTTCATAATAGCATTGGAAGGAGGATGCTAAAATGTTAACCTCCTTTAAATTCGATAATATTTTCGATGAAATGGCATGTTTCCGAAAAAGCAAAGAAATTGTATGATGCATTAATATGTCATGTTAGCAGTCACGGGGAACGATTTTAACTGCTCCACTCTGCAACAAGAAATAAGTATTTATATTAATAATATGGCAAAAATCTAAATTGATAAAGGACCAAAACAAAGCTTCTCTCTGAAGACAGAGCTGGAAAGAAGTAATTTTAAAATACTAATTCACGGGGAACAATTTTAACTGCCCCACATTGCAACAAGAAATAAGTGTTTATATTTATAATATGGCACGAATCTATAAATCTTAAGAGAAGAATTTTCCAAAATTGCAAAAGAATTCAAAAGAGAATTCATCATTTTTCTTTGCATCATTTGTAAAAAGAATTTAAATTACAAAATTAAAATTCAAATTTCAATTTAGATAACAAATTACAAAAATTGGATGAAAAGGAGAATAATTCAAAAGTAATAATTCAAAAATAATTCTGTGTTTCTTAAATGAAGAAATGTGCCTACACATTCCATTTCCCTCAAGTAGCCTGGCCTTACATTTGTAGTTGTTGCAATTTGCTCATAGTCCATTCCAATATATACACCACGTACGGGAATAGGGGAACTGCCTTCTACCACGCTCAAAACAAATTAAAAGAGACTGGAAAACTGTTTTTCTGGTCTCATTTATGACCAAAACTCAAGTCATTCTGTAAATACATGTTTGTCCAGAATAGTTTATCTTATTGATTCTTGGGTTGATATTGCCTCGGAAAATATAACAAGGAAATCCACTTTGATGAATGATTCACTTTCTTCCAAGGATGTATTTATGGCTAGAACCATTGCACTACCATAAAATGTGCTTGCTTTATTACCGAAAAGTGTTATTAAATCCCTCCAATCGATAAATAGAGATGTGATTAAATCACTAACCAGGAGAAAAAGAGGAGAAACAATTCATCTAAAACCAAACATTTTGATGAAAGATCCTAAATCTCCACCCTCATTTGATATATATACTCCACAATCCATAAGGCATTGACGATGGAATCCTAGAATTACATTGACAAAGAGGAGGGAGACGTCACATAGGAGTAAGCATTTCCAGTGTATCGCGTATGCAGTAAAGGCTAGCTCAAAACACCAGAGAGTGTAAAGGTCCGACAAAATAAATTACCTTTTTAAGAATTGCTTTGAAATGCAGGCCATTGAAAAAAGATAAGTTGGAAAGGGATATCAAATGGAATTCCAAACGACAATGTGATTTTTAGCTTCAGGACAAATGTTTATTAGATACAGCAACACTAAAACAACAATCCCTCAAATAATAAAGACTAACGATAAGTCCAACAGACTCTCATGTGACAATGGTATGTGCTACATGTACGTCTTGTGGTACATTTTTTGGACACTATTTGGCCACATAACATCGTTTAGATTGAGGATCACTGACGAAGGTTAAGTACCCGAAACGTGTATGTCTGGTCCATGCTGCAAATGTATTTGTTCTTAAATGATGCTATTGAATTTGAAGATGTTAAACATGTATTTGAGCTGTAGTACTACTGATATAGAGTGTGTGCAGGTATCATCATCCACGTATTGTATCTGTCTATATCTTTCAACTCGAAAAATATGAACTGTACTTGGCTTATTTGCTGATCTTTTTTGGGTGTTCTGTCCACAGTCCGTGATCAATATTTTGCGTTTTCTAAGTGGTCTTTTTGCGTTGGTCTGTTGATACAGACTGCTAATTCTACGTCACATCCTGATAACTACTGTCATGTATTACAACAATACGTACGTGAGTAAGAAGCGATTACTGAATCCACATAAGCATTGAAGGTTCATTTCCCTCATTATCAAGCTTCAAAAAGTACAATTTATAAAGAAGGTTGCATAGCAAAATCTAAGATAGGGATCACCTCACATGTGTCATAAATTACTTCGTAACATCTTACTATCATTATTACGTATTAGATCGTATGAGAACTCGTTTTGCAAGAACGACTGTCACTCTGGAGCAATTGTTATCATATGTTTCCTATAACTGGGACCCTCTGATGTCTTTTAGACTAGGCACATATGTCTATTTGATCAGAGCCATTTGATAGACACACATAATATTGTTTGTGTATTTTTATTGTGATAACACGGGGTTATTATTGACAACTGATTCACAGAACAGAATTGTGAATCATGTAATCAAGAAACATATAAAATCAATTACAAATGCCGAAAGTAACTTACCTGTTGAGTGAAGATTTAATAGATGATTTTTCCAGAAATATTCACTCAACTACTCTCTGTACATATTATCTTTGAATCTGCCTCTTATCAGATATAACCGGATATTTGAGAATTCAGTTATATTCATTACATTTTGATCTGATGGCATTGCCATACCTTTGTTATGATCATTTACACTGAAAAGCTATTTGGAAAACACATTTCTTCGATCAATGTGAATTAGGAGCGAAAAAGATGCTGATCAAATTCAATTAAGTTTAAGGACTTTTTGTTATTCAACTGGAACATTAATTGTTGAACTAATGCGTTTAAGTGCGTTTGATGGTACTTTTCGCTATCCTGGTATAAAAGTTTAGCATTTTATGACGTATACCTACCTTATCTTATATAAAAGATGGCAAATCTAAGGTAGGGGAAACACTTACCAGCTATTTCCTTATGTCAGTATTAATTGGAGAAAAGTATGATAAGTGTACTCGAAAAAGAAACGGATATACGAATTTGGTCAATTTTCATTACCATCTAATTTTATTCTCTTAAAATTCTCAAAATAACACAAAGCCTAATCGAAGTAAAAGCAAAGTATAGGGAAGACTAATCTGTGTACGTATGTATACTTTAAGGAGATGAAAATCAAAATCTGAAATATATAGTTATTTACAATAATTTCTTTTGTCAAAAGGAAATTACTCCACATAAAGAAAGAAAATTTCTAAAAAGATGGAAGTAAGAACCCTTTGAGATAAGATCTAACCTTTTGATTTATTTTTCGTCTCGAGAGAAATGATGTTAAACAACAATTATTCCTTAATAATGTTTTCCCCATCAATCTTACAAAATTTCCTTCTTCTAACAATTTTAACGTGTTGCTTTCTCCAGGCTTTATTTAGTATTGTATTCAGATAAGACAAAATACCATCGAATCGAAACCGTCGACAAAAACCCATACTCTATGACGAAATTGCAAATAAATTCAATTCTGGGTTCCATTGTCGCAATCTGGTTAATATCAAAGTATGATTAATGAATTGTTTTTTGGAAAATGAGAGAATTTACACCAATAATTATATCGAGCTATGGACCCCATTTCCCATAACGGAAAATGTAATTCTGTTCACAACTTTTCGTTCTTTTGCGATATAGCGATCATTTCCTCTCTGACAGAAAATATGAAGAGTGATAATTTTCCTTAATTATATAACCATAGACGGTGAAAAAGTTTAAGAATGTATTTACATAAAAATAAACAATGCTTGAAACATGCAACTTCAGCCAAAGGAAGTCAGTGAATGAAAACCAAACACAAAACCAAAAATCTCAATTATTGGGCATAACAACCTTAAAAATACAAAAACAAAACAAAGATAATGAGGAGATCCCCAACAGCGGACCATACACTCACAAGACGAGACAAAGATAATAAGGAGATCCCCAACAGTCACAACAGCGGTACATACACTCACTAGACGAGACAAAGGTAAGGAGGAGATCTCCAACAGTGACAACTGCGGACCATACACTCACTAGACGAGACAAAGATAAGGAGGAGATCCCCAACAGTCACAACAGCGGGCCATACACTCACAAGACGAGACAAAGATAAGGAGGAGATCCCCAACAGTCACAACAGCGGTACATACACTCACAAGACGAGACAAAGGTAAGGAGGAGATCTCCAACAGTGACAACAGCGGACCATACACTCACAAGACGAGACAAAGATAAGGAGGAGATCTCCAACAGTGACAACAGCGGATCATACACTCACAAGACGAGACAAAGATAAGGAGGAGATCTCCAACAGTGACAACAGCGGACCATACACTCACTAGACGAGACAAAGATAAGGAGGAGATCTCCAACAGTGACAACAGCGGAACATACACTCACAAGACGAGACAATGATAATGAGGAGATCTCCAACAGTGACAACAGCGGAACATACACTCACTAGACGAGACAAAGATAGTGTGGAAATCTCCAACAGTGACAACAGCGGACCATTCACTCACTAGACGAGACAAAGATAAGGAGGAGATCTCCAACAGTGACAACAGCGGAACATGCACTCACAAGACGAGACAAAGATAAGGAGGAGATCTCCAACAGTGACAACAGCGGAACATACACTCACAAGACGAGACAAAGATAAGGTGGAGATCTCCAACAGTGACAACAGCGGAACACGACCAAAGAAACACAAAGGACAACATTATCAATATAAAAAACCTTACACCTACCCTCCAACGATTTTTGGCCATATGCTTTCACTTAAATACGCTTCTGAATCAACCCTACATGGTTGATGTATGCCGACACAGTACATCTATGTTCTCATCAGATACTAAAGACAACGTCTTGCGGACTCAGCAACTTACTTTATTTTGAAGTTCTAGGTCATCCGAATATACATTGTAGCACTTACCATAAGAATGAACACTCTACCTAAGTATGGACATGTATTGTCACAGAATATCCACATATTTCAACATCAACAATATGTTACATAAAGTTGTGAGTTGAATATCTTTCAGGGCCTTCAGAAGTAACCTGAGCTTTCTTTCATAACTTATTACTGAGCAAAAAAAAGTTAGTACCCATTTTTTCGTTTATGTTTTGCATGGCACATTCAATCAAATTTTGTGAAGGCTAGACATCCCCGAAAAACTTCATTTTGAAATCAAAGACTGTATGTTCTTCCAGTTTTCGATTTTGTCAAGTCCGGTATAAACTGACATACACATGAAATGATCTTGATGGTTGAAATCAAAGGGATCATGCCTATTCCACCTCTTCGAATTCCAACTTTTCTTGTTTCAATCGAATTATACTTTTGGATTCGTCCCTTCATCGTCTTAGGTATCCTTACAAAGTGTTATGAATTGTCAGTATCGCGCATGGACTTCTCAGGACTTCCGGTGTATCTGGAGTATTCTAAGCTTGTTTTCTTCATTTTTGCGTCATTCTACTGATTTTTTCGCTACTTGTTTTTGCATTTTTTGTTGATTTTATTGTAAGGAAGTCTCTCTAGATTTTTTTATAGACACTACATATATCCCATCGGGGGCAGTCAACCAGAACAAAGAAGCATAGCTTTTTCCGTTACAAGGCAAACACTCTCTACATGTACTTCGACACGCATGAATGAATTCAATGTTCAAGCTATGAAAAGGAAGTGCCTTAGTCGTTATTGGATAAAATTCACTAATTTGAGGAATTTGACGAAAAATGCGAGAACTTACTTTTTTGCTCAGTATATTTCTTTCTTTATCACATATAAACGAAACTGTAAACAAGACACCACAAATTAAGATTGATATATTGTTTGTAATATTTCCTGCTTTTAAGGGCTGTCACGGTTAACCGAAAATCCGTTTAACCGCGGTTCAAGCTTGGTCGGTTAGATTCGGATCGTTCTTTACGGATTTCGGTTCGGTTCTATTTTTTTATCTGGTAATCAGTAGTTTATCGATTTTGTATGATACACAGGCTGTGATTGGGTACTTTGTCGTATTTCACCCAATGAAATGGGTTGTTTCACTTCTTGATTGTAAAATTGCACCTGTTTGTTTGACGGATGGAGTCTAAGAAGTCCTCTTAGTGTTCTAGTTTGGTTATTTTGTTGAATGTTGATAAAATCTCGAAGAAAATTGCTTTCAAAGCAGAAAAATGAAAAAGAATTATTTGATGATTTAAGGAATCATTGTTATATTTTTTTGGTTGATCGAGGTATCAACACCAAAAATTGAGGGAAAACTGCATCGTGTGCGTAGCGCAAGATGCACAAGTTTTTCCTCAATTTTTGGTGTTGATACCTCGATCAACCAAAAAAATATTACATTGATTACTTATCATTTCATTTTGTTGCTTTCCAACGTTTATTTGCGGCTTTGAAACCGTGTTGCTAACGACGTTGCTTATGGCGTTGCTAAGCGCGTACTTCCGTTTTGTGTTGATACAGGTATCAACAAAATTTCTCGGCCAATCAGAATCGTCGTTTCTTAATAATAACAATGGAAATTAAATGATTTGTTTTTCTTACCATTATTTCACTCTTTTATGGAATGAAACAACACAAACTCAAACCGATCCGAAAAAAACTGAGAACCGCGGTTCATTTTCCTGAACCGAATCGAATCGACTAAAGGCTGAACCGTAACAGTCCCACTGCTTTTGGTATACCCTTTAGTTCATTTAGTAATGTTTAGTTTCGGCCTTCCATGGTACTTTTGAAATCATCCACTAATACACGATCCATGTATTTTATGTAGATATTTGATCATTATTTACTAGGGTTTTTAAATAGAGTGAAAGAAACATTAAGATAAAGTAAATTGACATTTGTATGTCTTTGTGAACATTGTTTTATGTCATAGAAGAAATCATTTACATGAATGATGATTTCTTCAGTTCTATATCATGTATAAAGTCAATTCAATCTATAAAGCATGCTTCGTCTTGAATTTCATCAGGACTGTCACTGGTGCCTTAGCCGGTGTTGTCAGGGATTCCTTGCCAGAAAATTGGATGTAATTGTGATACATTATATGTCAACCCAGTTGATGGAAAGGATAAATGGTAATCCATTATAACTCCTGATTAATTTTGACAAATTTTAAGACTAAAATATCTTTTCTTCAGAAACCCTTTCCCAATTATGTCTTGTTATTACAATTTTTTTGTTAAGGGTTTACGGATGCTGACTTTTCACACTGGCTCAGAAATACCGTCTGTTTTATGTCATATATTTTTTTCAAAGAGCATCCTTCGCAAAATAAAAGGAATGAAATTGTCCAGAGGAAAACTTTCATGTTTTGTTTTAAAATTCCTATTTGCATTAATTAGAAATTCTAGAGAGCTGCATATCTGAATGACTCCTCTTATTCATAGAATAGAAACAATGACTTAAATTGTCATTTAAAACGAGTATCTGTATCTGCAACTAATCTTCAAAAGATGTATCACGAATCCCCAGAGTAAGCAAAGGATATTCCATTCCAATGGATAATAGTTTGACAAATATAGCGAAACAACAGATCAGAAAGATAAAATCCCAAATGAGTTTAAAACTTTTTCACAATATGAAGGGTTGGTAATTGTATAAGGACTATAGTACTGACATATTGTCTTTCTGTGCCTATAATGAGCTCAGTTGATAGTATTTGCCGGCTTGACTCCTCTGGAGAATTGGAGTTCATAAAAACCAATATTTCATTTCGTTTGGGCACGAATGAAGAATTAAACAGAAAACATCTTCCGTTGCAATCAAGTTCTATCAGACATAACATGGTAAAATTGATTAGTGCGAAGTAAGAGGTCGTATTCAAAGAAGTTTAATTAACCAATTCAGATCATGATGCCATCTCTAAGAAACAGATCCCCCATGTAGATATGGGATAGGAAAGAGACTTTTTATGTAGATACTCCATATCTGTAGATGGCTCAGGAATAAAGTTTTAAGGATAAAACATTAGATCTAGGTCACGGAATTTATCAATTACCAAAAACAGGAAAGGAACAAAACTTCCGCGACCGAAGAACTACCGTCGTCAAAACCCAAATTGAAACAGTAAGCCCAGATAACGTCCTCGCAGATACATGTTTACTTTGTTCGGCAAAGGGAATTCAAGGTAGATCTCGGTTTCATTTGACTTGAAAACGAACACCAACGAGTTGATCTGTGATATGCTCGAACAATATAAAAGGTAACTGCGTTTAGAGGGACCAACAAAAAATACGAATACACAAAAAGTCATAAGTGGTAGGTTTGAAATATCCATATAGCAGCTAGAGGGATACATTTAAAACATACAAGCATGATCTCAAACAACTGTGAAAAAAACATGGATCGTTAAGAAGAATGGAAATGTCAATAATGATTAATCTTTGTATCCGATGCGTGATCATGTTTATCCATAATATATTTTTTTTCTGAGAGTTCTTCTGTTTGACAGGCCTTGGGATCTTTGCATTATAGTGTACGTCTTTATTTATTCATGGTAGCCAGACCTACAAGGATCTTTGGTACAATCTGATCCAACGGCCGATCTCCCTTGTTTTTAAACAATGCAGCAAGAGAAATTCAAATCATTTAATTTCCATTACCTTCGGGTAACATCTGATCCAACGACGAGTATTCGATCTCCCTTGTTTTAAACAATGCAGCAACAGAAACTCATTTAAGAGAATCATTCAAGAGAAACTCAAATCATCACCCGAAAAATTGGACGGAAATCTTTGCATCAACGCGCTACGCGCATTGATGTAGTTTTCTGTCAACTTTGCATCAACAGAAAAAATGCAAGATTCATTTCTTAAATACTTCAGGACTAATCGATCCGACATTATTAGATACTATTACTGCATTATAAATATAGCATGATTAATGTGATATTTGAAAGCATCACTGATGAGAATTTAATATTCGAAACACGTGTTTGGTGCATGAAAATTGGTTAGAAATTTTCTTCACGAAGGTATAGACTTGGAACACTTCAGTATTATTAATATAAATTATTATTTCTTGTTGCAGTGTGGAGCGGTTAAAATCGTTCCCCGTGACTTGATATTTATTAAGTGTATTAATTACTTCCTTCCAGCTCTGTCGCCTGAAAGAAGCTCCTTTTTTTTTCTTTTCTTTTTTTTTTGGTAATTCGGAAACTTGCCATGTTATCGAAAAATGTCATCGAAATTTAAGGAGGTTAACATCTTACATGAAGCACCATCCCTCCAATGATATTTTGAATATAGATTTTATTTTATTTTATTTTATTTTTTTTTTAAATATAGATTTTATTTGGATATGCTACTGAATCGACTCTACAGGAAATTTGGAGACGCGCACTCTCTGTAAAGTAAATGCAGAAATTGAAATTCTAAAAGTAACACCAGAGGGCGCTAGTAAAATGAATTTTGCCTGTTTATGAAAAGCACTTTGGCTGAAAGCATCAGTGATGAGAATTTAATATTCGAAAAACGTGTCTGGTGCATGAAAATTGGTTCGAAATTTCCTTCTAGAAGGTATAGAGTTGGAACACTTCCGTATTGAATAGATATGATTTAAATAAATTGATACATACTGCGCGTGCATTGATAACGCCACTTACAATAAAATTCGTTCTTACCCATGGACAATGGAGATTGTTCATTAGGCAGTGTTGACCTTAACTGTCTGTTTGTATTTCTGTTTTATACTTTAAACGAATGTATATTGCCTATCGAGTGTGATTTTGGGCTTTGTGTACTGATCCTACCTATTCAATACGGATGTGTTCCAACTCTTTTCCTTCTTGAAGAAAATTTCAAACCAATTTTCATGCGCCAGACACGTGAAAAGAAAAGGGAATTTCAGCCAAAGTGCTTTTCATACCTGCTTCCATATCTTCATTCTAGAATCAAGAGGTATTGTATGTGCATGTCTTTAGATTGTTTTTTCTACTTATGCACTTTTCTGAACTTATTGGCTGTTTTAGATACATAGAGTGTTCGATTTTGCTTGTTTATATTTTTTCATAATACATGGGCATCAAATCATTGATATAATAGCATCTAAATTAGTTTCTCTATCAAGTGTGGATTTTGAGTATAAAGAAATCGGTTTTCCATGAAATAGAATCTTGTACCGCAATATTGATTGACATAACATCAATATATGTGTATTGAATTCACTCCTTAAATATTTAACGTGTAATAACGTGTAATAAACGACTTGCATTGAAACACCTTATAAAACTCTATATACCTGATTGAACACAGAGTGTAAAGGTATTGAATAAGAATATAGCATATGGCAGGTATTTCCTTTTAGTCTCTTTCATAGATCCGACAAATATTTGATATTTACAGAAAAGAGAATTTCCAGCAGTTTTCTTGTGCTAGATTTCGTCAATTGTTCATAGATATAGGTGTTATGTTTACATAATAGAAAGCTTCCGACCTTCCATTATTGTCATGTCAAATAAATGGAAGCAAATATCAAGAACACTTGGATTTTTATTCAATTTCATGAACATCAATTTGTCAAAATTGAACATTATCGAAAAACCATATATAGTGATAAAATTTGAGAATAATTTCATGTACATGTATAATATCAGTTTTGCTTATACTGCTGCTGCCATTCAAAATCTTGATTACATAATGTGTAGCTATAAAGAGTAATGACGGACGTAATGGATCAGAGGAAGATGGATATATGAAGTTTTTGGTTTTAACTTTTGGAAATGTACATGTAACTAAATTTTTCATAAAATTAAAATAGAATGATTAGAAACCTTAGATATATCATTCATGATAAATGAATACAATCATTCAGGGAATGATCGTCAAACACAGTATTATGAGTATAATGCATCTTTTGTTTCCTCGCAATACCCGTCACTTAGGCCGTGCAGAAAAAAGTCATATCTTGTAAATTTGTTACATTCGTTGTTTTGTATGGTTCTAACCTAAATTATCTTCCAACATTGAGGACAACGAGATGTTATAAGTAAGGGTTATTCTACTGTCTCCGAGGGCGTAGCCCGAGGAGCAGTTGAATAACCCACTTGTTGCACGGCAATTGTTATGCCATCAAACAATTATCACCGTTGATTGAGTTATTATAAGACGTCATTCCGAGTAGGATTTAACTACTCATGGTCAGTAAACAGTTAGAAATTTCACGCATTTCAAATGTAGATTTTAAAGAAAACAATGGTAAAAAATTCGGTCCAGTATTTGTTGTTAAATAAGGGGAATTTAATAAAGTTAATTAAATAAAGGGAGACTAATATTTGAATTTTTCAAACTATAGTGTAATTGGTGTACATAGGAAGCGGATTTTAGGAGATTCGGGATTCCCCTGTACATGTTGTCCAACAAATATTCAAAACTACAGGAATATTATGGCTAGTGAATTTAAAGACGTTTGACATTTGAACTACTTGGTGAGTGTCACTGCTGGTGGACCAAGAGTCCCCGAGGGCACATGTAGCCAAGTACGATCAACTTTGGTTGATCGTCTGTCTCTTCAACGCATTTGAAATTTTCTGTTACAAAATTCTTGAAATTTCTAAAACGTGGGTCCTGTAGCATCATATCCCACCCATTCTGCTACGTCTTTTAATACATTTTTGGACATAATAATTATCATACTTTTTGGCCCTATTACCTTGTTTAGACTGAGGATCACTGACGAGGGTTTAGTACCCGAAACGTGCATGTCTGGTCCATGCTGTTAATTTATCAGGTTTTAAATGATGCTAGTGAATTTAAAGACGTTTAACACATGATACTATTAATTATATCTTTGTTTCTTTTCAAAAGTATTCAAGGGTACCAGTCAGTACATTATTCAATCGAAATCTTGCTAGTTATGTCTAGTAGCTGATCCTATGCATATTGAAACATTTTACAAAGAGCGGATCTAGAGCGGGCTGGGAGTCAGGAATCCCCCCGTGGAATTTGTAAAAAAGAAACATCATGAATTCCCGTTTCTATGTATTTTCTTTTAAAATCATAGACTGGACCCCTTTCCCTAACGGGCTGAATCAACGTTATGGGAAAAACAAATCTAGATCCGCCCATGACATTGAAAAAAGTAGTTCAACCTGTAAATCGCGGGATTTTTTTCTTTTAAAATTCTTATTATGAAATGCCATTTTAGAGATGCTAAGGCGAACATTCCTGTCCTTTTTTGTTGTGTTGTATTTTCAAAACGGGAGGCAATGGACATGATGGACGTCAGGTCAGTTAAGGACAGTTAACGGCTCAGTTGATCATTCAATGATTAGTTCAATCATTAATTCAATCATTGTTTCACAATGAAAAATATTGCACTGTCTGGAAAGGTGTTAATTACCGTCTACAAGGCAGACCGTGCAACTATGTTTTATATTTTCATTGTATCTTCTAGAACATTTTTGCTCTGACCAAAGTTATTCGCTCATAAATATACCCTGTTATTTTTCATCTAGCCTCCTTACCCTCAGAACGAATTTAAGTCCCTATTATTTGAACTTGCACTGGAATAGCGTATTAATTGCGATATGAATATATCATATATAGGGCACGAAGGAATGTTACTACTTAGGAATGGGACATTTGTGATTTTGAAGTTGAAGTCGTCACGTTTGTCAAATAATTGAAGTATTCAGGTGACCATTTTCGTCAAACGATATCATATAAGATTGGCGAACACAAATAAAATGATATGAGTAATGAATCAAATTTTATAATTGACTTAATTGTCTGACATATTTTTTCTGTTGAAAGTTTCATCAAATTAATATTATGAATTAAGTACATCGTTTGACCATTTCAAATATGCAAATACATGTACATTTGCGCTTCATTTCTATTTGGGCATAGTCATAACGTCAAACATTATTTTCATGTAGTTGTTTAAGTTAGTACAGGTATATGTCATTATAAACGAAGAAATCTTACCTGCAAGCTCCGTGAAGAAAATAGAAATATCGAGGACAGCATGCGTTGTTTCCCTTAGACGCCCTTCATCAACGCGTGAAACAATATATCTCTTTGATTTTAATTATGTCTGAATGCAACACAATCAATATATACAAACATCTTAACTTATACAGACTATTAATACGGAGTAAAGACCTATTGATTCTACATAAATATATCCACAGCTGGCGAGAAAATATACCATGTACAGGCCTGGTGTGGCGAGGATAGGAAGATCTAATGTTTGATTGACAGTCACTGTATCAATATTTATAACATTTGTTACCTCTGTAATGTACAGAAAATTATAACATCAAGTCTGCAATATAAAGATTACATGCTGAGTACGAGTTTATTATGACATAATAACTATTCTTCAGATTTTATGATAAATGATACGCTATCATATATTTCAATGTGTCGAGTTGTAATTAAAGAATGTAATGGTAGCATTTTGTAATATTGTTTTTATACATTGTCTGCCGATATGTTCATTTCCTGGACTGAGGATTGCCAATGGTATTTGATGTCAAAAGAATGAATTTTATGCGTAGTAATCAGATAAAAAAGGGAATCTCCCTCAAGACTCGGTTGTAACACAAACAGCAAAGCACCGACACACCCAAGCGAAACACAGAGCAGACATACACAGCAAGATACGAAAAAGGGACAAGGAACACCAAAATCGACATCAAAACACAGAGTAGACATACACAGCAAGATACGGAAAAGGGATCAGGAACACCAAAATCGACATCAAAACACAAAGTAGACATACACAGCAAGATACGGAAAAGGGACAAGGAACACCAAAATCGACATCAAAACACAGAGCAGACATACACAGCAAGATACGGAAAAGGGACAAGGAACACCAAAATCGACATCAAAACACAGAGCAGACATACACAGCAAGATACGGAAAAGGGACAAGGAACACCAAAATCGACATCAAAACACAGAGTAGACATACACAGCAAGCTACGGAAAAGGGACAAGGAACACCAAAATCGACATCAAAACACAGAGTAGACATACACAGCAAGATACGGAAAAGGGATCAGGAACACCAAAATCGACATCAAAACACAGAGTAGACATACACAGCAAGATACGGAAAAGGGACAAGGAACACCAAAATCGACATCAAAACACAGAGTAGACATACACAGCAAGATACGGAAAAGGGATCAGGAACACCAAAATCGACATCAAAACACAGAGTAGACATACACAGCAAGATACGGAAAAGGGATCAGGAACACCAAAATCGACATCAAAACACAGAGTAGACATACACAGCAAGATACGGAAAAGGGACAAGGAACGCCAAATACGACATCAAAACACCAAACATAAAAGTCTATGTACACATATACCAACGAGACTAATGGACAATCGGTGCGACTTGGGACAGCCATCTCCAACGTTCGTAGCACTTGGGGAGGTTGGTAATTGAAGCTGGAAGAAGGCCCTGTATCTTGATAATTTGTTTTCAAATTGCAATCTATACGTATGTAGGGTGAGAATATTGACCTGGATTGTGAAAAAATCAGAAGTTAGTAATACGACAAGCCCACCTACCAAAAACAAAGAAACACTGGCAACAAAAGACAGGATGGATATATGCTTCTTATACATTGATAACAAATGGTGTGGCTATTTGCTAACATGTAAATACCCCCCCCCCCCCTTCCCGATCTCTTTCAGATCGAAAGGAAAGTATTTGTTGCATGAACATAGAAAAATGTTCACGGTTACATTACAAACAAGAAGGCAATCTTATAGATAAAACGTTATGAGCAACAATTTCAATAAATTTAAATTTTTCATTAAAGTGTTCTTCCCTGGATTACGCTGCCACACTCAATGTCATCCTTGTATCTTGACCAATACTCAGAATAAAGAAACACCGGAATATTGACGAGGTTTTTTCAAGGTCGTATCATTCTTATCTGGATAGTTTATAGCTCTTAATATGCAAGTACATTTTAAATACTGGATCCAGTGCCTAACAAGTGTTATTTATATAAAGCTATATTTTATTACTAGTGACTTTAGCAGTTATGAAAAAACATATTTATTTATATTCATCACAAACATAAATCAACGATATTGCACTTTTACTTTCTCTTCACAATGAAATATGAAAGTCATAAAGGCGAGAAGAGACGGAATGCAAAATCCACCAATGTATGATAATCTTGGCAGATTCCGGTTTGCAAAATTCAATCTGAGCTAGTCCGTATCGACTTTCAAGTTGTAATTGTTCTCGGAGAAAATGACTATCCTTATGATGGACGTCCGAAGGAAAAAGTGTCGGAAATTATTGTTCTCTTGTGTGCTATTTCGAATCATGTTCCGAGATGAAATGCAGTAAATAAAACCAAAACCGATTCTCTAGATTCTACCAAATGTGTCGGAAGACAAATTTACAGTGATGATGGAAAGTCGTTGGAGTCGGACTGAGGCAGATCTGTGTAATGTAAGCTGTCGACTGATTTCAATAAAATGATCTTTGTCAGTCACGAAATAAATTGTAAGATTTACGGTATATTTCAAAGTATCTTGTTTTCTATATATGCTTAATATTATCTCATGAAGATTGTATTATCCCTACGTGCTTTGCACTTGTTGATTATCTATAATTTGTAAGAGCTAGTCGAATTTTGTAATTTAGCGTTTTGCAGAAAGACCGAAGGGAAAAGTGCATATGTTGCAATAAGCACACACCTTCAACCTTGAGTTCTTTATCGTACATGCATGATCATTCAGTTTTATTAGGATTGTGACATTATCAATTTCATTAAAAGGTTTAATTAACAGTATAATTAATTTCTTAAAAAGAGTATTTCCTGTTAAAATGGGAATCGCTTTTAATTTGGTGCAGAAATCCAAGAAAGCTGAGAATAGTTTTCAATCTCCGTAAGAAAGATTTATTCTAGGACAATATTAATCTCTTCATTTCCTTTCCGAAGCCAGCCTGTAGACGCGGAAAAAGCCTTAATTGAAAATCTGGAATATTGACGTCTTTTTGTCCAAATTTACCCCAATTATGGCTAGATTGTCAATCATTCGCTCCACTCTCCTACCAAAATTGTTTATTCCATTGATTTTATGAGATAATTGAGCTAAAGGAAACATAACAAGGAAAACTACTTTCCTTCACTATTAAGTTTCCTAACAGGAAACCCACCAATAGAAGCACCACTTTCTAAGAAATAGAAAGCTGCCTATTTACTCAGAGAGGTCAATATCTATTGTAAAGAATGTATAACAGAACAGGAAACAATATTAACTGAACGCCAGTGGATATAACATAGTAACTTTTGTGTATTCTGCATAGCCATTTATTTTCCTCATTTTATATGAAGAAAAGGTACTAGGTCATCTACGAAAAATATATCATGTAAAATTCTTAAAGCAAGCAAATAACCTAATAACCTTGAAGTACCCATTTCCCCACAAACTTACTGTGGATGTTTCGGTATTTTCTAAAATCAGAGTTACTTCCCGTTTGGGACGGTATCTGACGTAGTCTAATTATGACGTCATCAAATTCTATAGAAACGGTACTTAAATCTTGGGAAATGATGTATAAAATCGACGTTTCCATACCATTTTCATGACGTAATAATAGTTTTACGTCAGATACCGTCAGAAATAACTCTTGTTTTCCGCAAAGACTCAATAAAGTTCCAAGTGTTCGAAATGTTGTCACTTACAAAATAAATTTTCATTTCAAGGGTAAAAAGCGAGCGTCCCGGGAGTGAGTAATTGTACATATAATAGTAATTGCAGGAAATTTTCTTGGTTTACTTTCAGATCTTTAAGAGATTCCAAAATGCTATCCATTGTTTTCCTGTATGAGCGTTCACATGCATGCTCAAATTTCACGCTGGAAAAGATCCCAACGAGGGTTTTGTTTTATCAAATCGGCCATCCAAGTTTGCAAGTTAATACTGTCTATGAAATCCAGCATGGTGGAAAACTGATGGCAATGGTGTAGCAAAGTTGAAATGATTACCTGAAATAGTAATGGACGTCACATCAGATAGCATGACAGTTATGACGATTGTTTGAATTGTGTATCAGATAACCCGATTTGCTGAAAGGTTGTTCTTAGATTATTACGAAAACAATACAGCATTTTACCTTGTATTGACCATCAATTAAGTTATTTCCTGGTATGAAACATGTAGTGTAGGCAATCATCTGCACTATAATGTTACTTTTACAATTCTTATTGTAAAATGACTTAGTATGATACAATCTTGTACTCAGAAATCAATGGAAAGCAAGCATGATTACCAGGTATATGCATCTGTCTTAAATACCGAAAAAAAAATCATTTGTGGTATGTTCTAAAAGAACCTTTCATTCGGCTATACATTTTGACTATATATATCGAAAAGTCATATGTCATAGGATACTACAAAAAATTATAAAATGAACGAAAATCAGCGATCTGTAGAAGTATCTATGCTTTATGAGAAACTTCAAAAATAAATTCAACACTATCACGAATTGAATATTTCATTTTGAGTATAGGAGTGAGAAAATTAATACTATCTTGGACCTAAAATAAACAAATGTGTTTTCTAAAATATATTTTTGATTTTCTTTGAAAACGAAAATACCCAGAAATCAATATTTTGTCTTTATGTTTCTAAGGTCATTAGCTTGTTAAGAATTATGTCATGCGATGTCAGTTGTCTGTAAGGATGCACATACGATGTGGGGTTTTGTTTTTCCTCCGACTGTGCATGCATCTTCGATTTATATTATCAGAAGATTGGAACATCTTTCTTGCACTTGGAAATAATTACGTTTTCTTGTTCAGAAACCTTTGGAGAGCCAAACGTATGACGACACTTGAGTGTTTTAATCCATCAACGTTGTTAGATCGGCAAACTGCAAACTCTTTGGAGGGTTTGTCTCAAGTTTTAAATCCCCCAATGAATTTTAACATTTAGGCAAAATTAGGTTAAAATAATTGATTATATGAAACACAAATGAAAGAGTAAGTCTCCACTAAAACGAATATATCAGAGTCGAAGAACAAAATGTTCATCTAGACAACCTCTTTTTTCAAAGTCCAAAATTAGGGATGTGCAAAACTATACAAGTACCTGTCAAAATGGAGATTTTATTTGTACCACTTGGTAAGTGCCACTGCTGGTGGACCAGGGTCCCCGAGGGCACATGTAACCAAGTTTGATCAATTTCGGTCGGTCGTTTCTTCAAACGCATTTGAAAATTTCTGTTTACAAAATTTTCTCAAATTTCTAAAACCTGGGTCCTGTAGCATCATATCCCAACCATCTTTCAACGTCTTTAGGTATAATTAGGACATATTTTTCAAAGATGTTTGCCATATTACATTGTTTAGATTGAGGATCACTGAAGAGGAGTAAATACCTGTAACGTGCATGTCTTGTCAATGCTGTAAATTTATCTGCTCTAAAATGATGCTAATGAATTTGAAGACGTTAACATTTGTACAAAATGAACTCAAAAGAGAAAATCTTCATGTCACAAGATAAACATCAAAGAGTCACGAAGCAAAAAAACAAAATCAAAAACAATAAAATAGGAGAAAGGAGAAATAAGGCACAACACCTGCAGCAGAAAGACAAACTAATAAGACCAAAGAACGAAACATAATAGGTAGTGAGCAATGTCGGGGACGTTTATAGGTTTGTGTTCAGTTATAAACGTTCTTGATATTGTGTACTTTAGTTGTCTAAATAATCTTCTTTCACAATAACGTCACAAACAAGACTATGACAGGAGCCCTTTATCAACGTTTCATTTATGTACATGGGTATCTATCGAATTTGGAAAAAACTACCTGATGGTTGAAACAGGATGATGCCCAATCACTCAAATAGTCCATATACATTCATATCAGACATGGTCACATTTATACTTTTAATGAAATATTGACAAATTGTTATAAGAATTTCATTATACGGTTGGTTAAAGTGTACTGGTTAAGAAGATGCTGTTACAATACTTTATACAGCACATGACCGATCGATAATTCATAAGACCTACCATATACACCAAATACCTGTTATGAGATTTGAAGGTTGCTCCATGTAGAGAACCATCGATGTCGTTAGTAAGAATGAAACTTGCAATGTTGTTGGTACAATAATACATGCATAGATTACGAGACTCAATCTCTGATATTTTCAATATGAATTCAATTAAAACATGGCGGGAAAAGATATCCCACTCTAGTGAGACAAATCACTATGATAGGTTGTGTTATAAGTTTCTGCATTCAAATAATATATATGGGCTATAGGTTCACTTTTTGAGCATAATTTGCATATAATTTCTTGACCTTACATTATAAGGTTTCCTGACAAAGGCATATCTTTTTAAAGGCAGAAAAAGGTCGTGTCGAAATGAAATTACATCACGGGTTTCTAATGAATTCTAACTATAGTGACTATAACGCCTCGAATGTGGAAAATGCTATGTAATTTCAAGCCTTTGAGACTTTGATCTGTCAAGAAATCTAGACAAAGAGTGTGTGTTTGTCTCAGATATCTATAAAACCTCTGAAGATCACAATACTGATATGGCTGATGTAGCACTATCATTGCCGTGTTGTTTGCTGAAGTGTTTTATTGAGAAAATATGTTCCGTTAACATCACACGAGGGAATTATTTACTTTAAATGCGAGAAAATACAGCGACAAAATCTGTGGGCCGTGTTGTGAACAGATATTGGTAAATGAATATTCTGTTTGAAATTATACGCTCGAATTGTCACAAGGGTATAGATTTACTGAAAGCATTTAAAAAGTAACAGCTTCAACCACGTTTTCTACGACTTCATTATCCTGGATGCAATATGTGGAGATGTGTCCCGAGAAAAAAAATCACCTAGTATATAAAACTTCACTTTTTTCTTAAAGTTTCGACATGTGGTAACTTACTCCTTTAAAACCTCAATATCTATCGTATCATCATATACAAAATGTATTCATACACATTATTATTCTATAGTAATTAGATTTCAGTACCGCATTTCGGGTACTTAAATGATGCTATTGAATTTGAAGACGTTTAACATCTATAATACTGTATGGATAATTTTACATTATTCAGTGGAAATGAATAAATTTCAAAATTTTCTTTGATGTAATTCTTTTTACCGAGTATAAAATTAATACTTATCATGATAACATTTCTCAATAAGTATCGACTATCATTTTAGAACTACTTGTTTTAGACAATCAAACATACACTCATTTCAAACAGTATCGTTCCATAGAGATACCGGTATCCCTGAAATGCATATACACCGCGTGGGATCGAAACGTACGGAGGTTTTTGATTTTTCTATTATTATTTAAGTGATACTGCACAAAACTTACGAGACGTTGCAGTAGGACAATGCCTAGAGTAAGTAAGTCCATATCGTTTATATATCTTAAAAGCCTATAGCTGTTGCAAACACTTCAAGAGTTCGCCAAAAGGATTGATAGGTCAAGAATGTTTCTGCCGTCGACAATTTATTAACTATGAACTTTTTACAAACCAAAACAATGTAGATTGTTTTATTAAAAATTGCCTTACTGCAACGGCTCATCAGTTTTGTAAAATTTAATTTAGAAAATTAAAAAATACCAAAAACTGTGAGGAATCAATTACAACACCATACCTTTCGATCCCATGCGGTGATCTAGTATCTATGCAATATGCGAGATAACTACTACTTCGTACTTGATGCTACTTACCGTTGATTTCGATTATTTCAATGTTTACGGTTAAATTCCATTTCGAACAGTACTTATTGTGTTCTTCATCATCTTCTTTTGAAATGATGATTATGACATGTGTAATAATACTCTTCGGAAGTCACAAAGGCATAGGAGTGTAAATTGAAAACATAATTATCAATTTAGGCAAATTAAAAGAGCTAGTACTTATTTTCTAAAAAAAAAATGCATATTTTACCCAAAAATGATGGTTTTTATTAATTATTTCATTTAATTTCACAATCATCTGACAAGATGATTACTTTCTATAATGATAATAGCTTTAAATGTATAGTTTTAGCAAAGAAAATGAATTAATAAAATTTTTCCAGAAACAGGCATTTTGCCCCAAAATAATGTAAAAAATATACCTTTTATGTTTCATACATGTAATTTATGAGTGAACCTAAATAATTACAGTTCAAAATACATTCCTGCTGTCATTTCAAGAACTTTTATAGATTCAATAAATATTCTCCAGAAATCAGCTATTTTTAAATGAAAAAATACGTTTTTTTCCCAAAAAACACTATGATTTTGAATGAAATGTTAGTAAAACATATATAATCTGATAGAGTGTGAAAAGTTACTCTAGAAAATAGCTTTCAATTATTGCTTTCATAACAAATAAGGGTTCTTTAAATAAATATACAGAAATCTTAGATTTCTGATTGAAAATACAGGTTTCTGTATAAAATAATTAATTTCGAGGATTTTGCAAAAAGATAAGAGTATGAAATATATGTCATTTGAAAGAGGAGACTTTAAGATGTTTTTTAAATCATCATTGAACGATCATATGCAATGTTGAGGAGCTGAGAAGCAGGAATAAATTAAAATTTCCTCAAATTTCTGTGAATTTTGGCAAAAATTCGACTTTTTTACCCCAAAACACACAGTAGAAATAGGAATTGGAACTTGCAACTTATTTCATCTGAAAGAGCATCAAAAATACTATATATTCACACTTTTCATTTTTTAAAAACATCAACTATATAAAAGTTATAATTTTTTTCCTATTTTAAGTGATTTTTGACTTAAAAAACATGTTTTTCCCAAAAAAACACCACTTTTGCAATGGAAATTTCCATGAGACAAATTTTTATCTGAAAGAGCGCAAAAAATGCTACAAAGTAAGGCCGGTTTTGGAGGATCACGGGGGGGGGGGGGCTGCACCCAACCCAGTGATACATCCCAGACTAAAATTGATAGGATATTTGTTTCATCTTTGCGTTCATAGTCAACATTGATATTGTAGCGTATATATTGCTTGGAACATTCGTTTCAAATTGAGAAGAATGAAGGTGTAAAGAAAAAACATCTCTCTTCATCATTTGCGATGACATCCTTATCTTGTACTTTCAAGACTCTACGTATCCAAATATGATGTCGAGCTTACACAACTTTGGCACATGTAGCCAAGTTCGATCTACTTCAGTTGATCGTTTCTTCAACGCATTCGAAAGTTTATGTTATCAAAATTACTTGAATTTTTTAAAACATGGGACCTTAGCATCATATCCCACCCATCGTGCTACGTCTTTCGGTACATTTTGGACATAATAACTTACTCAATATTTGTTCATATTACATTGTTTAGATTGAGAATCAGTACCCGAAACGCGCTGGTCCATTCTGCAAATTTTATCTGTTATTTTAAAAAAATGATGCTATTGAATTTGAAGACGTTTAACACTTGAAATGTTATTGAAGGCCATTAACTAGCCATTCAATTCACTTAAATCTGAAATTTACAAAATGTAGTATTACAAAAAGGAAAAAAAATATTTTCATTTTCATTGTATAGTTTCATAATTTGAAGACGTGTACGTAATATTTGTACAGTCACAGTCTTTTGCCATTTATTTTTGGATTGAGGATCACTGACGAGGGTTAAGTACTCGAAACGTGCAAGTCTGTCCATGCTGCAAATTTATATCTGTTCTTAAATGATGTTGTGAATTTGAAGACGTGTAACATTTGTACTACTTTGTGAGTGTCTCTGCTGGTGGACCAGGAGTCCCCGAGGGCACATGTAGCAAAGTCCGGTCATCTTCGGTCGATCGTTTCTTCAAACGCAATCGAATTTTTCTGTTAACGAGATTTCTGAAAAGTGGGTCCTGTACAGCATTATATCCCACCGATCCTGCTATGTCTTTCTGTATTATTTGGACATAACATTCACATTCTTTGACCATATTTCTTTTTTTTTTTTTTTGTTGGATTGAGGATCACTGAAGAAGGTTAAGTTCCCGAAACGTGCATGTTGCGTCCATGCTTCAAATTTATCTGTTTTAAATTATGCTATCAATTCGAAGACGTTTACATTATTATAGAGATGTAGATTTATCTTCTGTTTTGAGCGAACAAAATCCAAAATATATGCGAGATAACTATTAGGCTACTTTGATTTGTATTTGACACTTTATTTGATACTTCTTAATATCGGTTCATTCCAAGTCTTTTGTTTAGCAATATTCTCAGTCGATTGACACTCTGGGCGACAAGAGGTCGTTCGTCTTTGAAGAATAGCTGTTTGAGATTGAGTCACCGCTTATCGCTAATTTCCTGGTAGGTTTGGCTTTCATCGCATAAATTATGACGAGTTTGGTCCGACGGGCTGCTTTCTTGAAGCGGGATGGAGATATTTTGTTTTTATATCAATATGGTCTTGTTGGACATTTCCTTATTATTGCTATTGTCCTTACAAAAAAGACAACTCTTGGCAATATGTAATGATTGAAAAACTGTTTTGTCATGGAATCCTTCAGTGCCTACATGTATCATATAGCATGGTATACTTCGCTTTGAATTTCATAAACCACCATAATTAAAATCGGGATATAAAGGAACAAACACTTTCATAGAATCAAGAAATAAATATATTAGTAAAAACATCTTGCACTTGAAATGGGATTTTGTTGAAGAGTTCCTTGACCTGAATAAATTTGTGATCCAATTCATTATGCCTAAGTACATTTAATGACCAAGAAAATGAATGGTATATCTTTTCATAAAGACAATGCTATATACAGAGTTATTCTCCATAGACAGAGAAAGAGAATAAACTGCAAAATGCGAGATAACTGCAACTTTTTACCGATGATACGGATTATCTCCAAGTCTTGGATAAAATTTCCAAGGAAAGGCTTATCGCATTTTACATCCTCTCCTATAAAAACAATGATTATAAATTACGTTATTAGAAAGGACATCTTATCTTTTGGAGCACGATTTTTTGGTTCCTTTGAAATACCAATTTGATGTTAATTTATATCCTTGTTGACTGTATTTAACAAAGCACAATGAAATTGCAGCAGAAATAATCAGGAGATCTTCCCCTCTGTCAAATGTTTGTTTACCTAAATAACTACCACCATCTGCTTATAGGAAGTATCATCTTTATGGTTTTACCTGTTACAAATAGGAAATAATAACATCCCAATGTAACACATGTCATTTCATTCAAATCAATATATCATTTATAAAGAACAAAAGCCAAGAAAATCCCAATCAATACAAAGATTTCTTCATCATCGCAATATCTAACTTTTGATGTTCAATGAGCCATTACATAAGTCGCTTGAAGTGCAGCGGCATTTATCCTTATTTTGTTGAATTCTTAGAGTTGATCAATAGATCTAGTAACTCCATAAGTGCCTTCATGATGGTTCATAATTACACGTATAACCTTGTCAAAGGAAAATTGATCATTGAAATGGTATATTTGTTCTTGAGTGTAATTCATAAATGCAATTTGAGGGGTGCGTTGGGAAGATAACCAGAAAGATGTATGCTCCTTAAAAAGGATACCTATACCTCTTCATGCAAATGGTCTGTCGGTATACTGTGTTTATATAACATGTATTTCAAAATGAGAGATACACATTATTTCATGTATATATGAATGTTGACATAAAATTCATCCTGCTACGTCTTTCGGTACATTTTTGAACATAATAACTTTCACACTCTTTTGCCATAATGCATTGTTTAGATTGAGGATCACTGAACGTGCATATCTGGTTCATGCTGCAAATCCATCTGTTCTTAAAATTAACGATGCTATTGAATTTGAAGACATTTAACATTATACAGATTCAGACTCTTTTACATGGACATACATACATGTAAGTTATGATGATAAGTAAAATTATAAATGAGATAAGATATATCGACACACCTTATGCTGTATGAATTACATGTTGATGGTTTGAGTAAAATAGCGTGAACGATGTGAAATAATACAAGACAGAGGGATGTCACCATCATCGTCACACTACATCACTGGTTATTATAAAGACACAATTTTTAGTTGAGTTCTGATTTTACAAATCCCAAGTGTTTTTCCTTTGTCTATATTTTCGCAGAAAACGGCTGGTTTTAAAGAAACAATTCAATTTATTTTTCATATTACGGTCAGTTTTCTTTTTCAACCAATAAATCACCGAGAAAAGACTTGCACTGGTAACTAGCGTTTGGAATCAGATGAAAATTCAAAATCGATTAATCGGATATATATTAACTATCGATTAAAATCGGATGCGAATTTACATAATACTGCAAAACTGTAAAATATTTCATGATTTTGTCAATAACCTGCATTGACTGAAAATATTGAAACTCAGCAAAATGTTTTAAACACGACTATAATCGATTATTAATATGAACTATGGCAAAGCCATGAAGGGGACGTAGCACTGATAGAAAAGTTAAAAGAAAGGAGGGGATCTCCAACAACACTAGGTTACATCACCCACAGCGAAACCCCAAAACACCCAATGCAAAAAAAAACAACAACAAACAAAAAACAACAAAGAACAGACACCCACTGAAAAGACGCAAAAGCGACACCAAATCACACCATAGAAAAATTAAATATAAAAAGACCACACATAAACCAACGAGACCAATGGTCAACCGGTGCCGACTTAGGACGGCCATCTGCCACATTAGTAGCAGACGGTGTGGTTATCCTCGATTAAGTGCGCACAACCCTCCCACTATTTCGATTTCCCAGAGGTCTCGAAGAAAGCACAATTATGGTGTAAAACAACCTCCTCACTGTTACTGTGTACAATGACCACACACAAACAAGACCGTAAAACGCAGGGGTCCAAGAAACACAGATGAATATGTACATGTAAATGGATATTTTTTTGTCACCATTGGAACTACTTATCAATAAATTTAACACGCACTGGCGGATTCAAGGGGGTACGGAGGGGGCTTCCCCTCCCCGGCACTGTCACAAAAATTTCCAAAAAAAAAGTATATATTTTGGCCGATTTTCAGTAAATAATCGGCAAAATTTGCCCCTTGATCCATGGCAAAGGGGGCGCTAGATCCGCCACTAACACAGGTGATTTAGCCAGAGCGAAATAATATTATAATTTCTACCAGATAGACAAAACAGCATGATGACATGAAGCTCTTACTAGCCTCCTGAAAAGCGAAATGTAAATCTAAGTAAATAAAATGACCGACTTGAGATTTCTCATCAAATCATAGTAAGAACCCCCCCCCAAAAAAAAACCCCAAGAACAGAAACAGATTAAAGGGCTGACAAAATACTTTGCCAAATCATGCTTAAGAATTAATTAACCCCCCCCCCCCCCCCCCCCCCACACACACACACACACACACACACCTTCCATGGGAAAATGAAATAATAGTAGATCCAGCATGAAATTAAGTACGATTTGACATGTCATTCCGAAAAAATGTTTTCAATCAATATTTGTAGCTCTATAGATGAATAAATTATAGACAAATAAATAGAAATGATAGATAAACAAATAAATACCCCCCCCCCCCCCCCTTTTCAAGAAAAATGATAATGATAATTAATCCAGCTCGAAATAAATGACGACTTGCGTGTCATTCCAAACCGAAAAAAAAAAATGTTTGCAATCAATATTTGGATATAAAGAGCTGTTCAACAATAAAGTAGAAACCACAGGTTGCCGATGTTTAAATATCTATTTCAAAATAAAAATCAACCGTTTCAGCCTTTGTTGTTATTTATCATACGTACAGGGGAAAAAGATCCACCAAGGAATTTAAATTGTCAATTTGATCGATGTACTATATCTTTGTCGATTCCCCATTTCTCCTAGTAGTTGCATGACATAATTATGAGTGCACGTGTACACTGTGTGAGTGACCTAAATGTCAATGTGACGTAGTCAGTGACGCGCCATGCCAGACGAAGTTCAAGGACTGGCTGTGTATGCAACGACACTGTGTACAGTGTGTACAGCACTTGTGGGTACCCATGGATTCCATTAGTTTTTAGGATGTATACTTTGCAAATTCGGGTATTAGTGGATCAGACTTATTCAAAACTTAGGTTGAATGTTTGATCTACTTTTGTCATTCATCTTCACCAGTGAAACATTATGTCGAGGTAGGATGTGATTATCACACGTTTCTAACTGTATAGTTTCGACTGAAATCGATCTGTTACATGTTGCGCGTAATTGCGTGCGGTTCGGCACTACGATCTTAAGCCCCTGTCACACTGTAGCGAGTTCGAGCTACGAGTTGTGGCGAGTTACAACTCGCCACAACTCGTCGTTTGTCGCATGGAACTCGTACAAATGTCTTCACATGTCGAAGAAATGTCGCCTCATGTCGCCAGAACTCGGCGTGAGGCGGCGAGAATTTTAAACGGTTTAAAATTGTCGTGCGAGTTTTCATGTCGTGTGCATGTCGAGATGATGTCGAACAAGGGTCGAGCAGATGTCGCATAAACTCGTGCAGACATCGTGTGCATGTCTCCACTTCTCGTCGCTTCTCGCCATGAATCAAACTCGTGCGAGAAGGGCCGAGTTTATATACGAGTTGAAACGACATGAGTACGATGTCTGCACGACATCATGCGAGTTGTACCGACCTCTTCTCGACATCTGCACGACTTTGTACGAGTTCTGTTCGACACTGTCTCGATATTTTCTCGAGTTCTGCCGAGTTGAGTACTTTAATCCAGTCTTCTTCTGCAGCATGCATAAATGTTTTCACTTTCGTGGTATAGCAATGATAGAGAACAAAAATAAAAAGAGGCCCAGGTGGGCTGACATGTTCAAGGCGTACACGAGCTTAATAGATATACTAACTCCAGAAAAATGCAATTAATCATGATAAGTTGGTCCATGTAATCTCTTACATCATTTTGCCCTAATAAATAAAACAAAAAACAAGGAAACAGTCCCATGTTTCATCTATGGCAGATATATCTTCAAGTTGGTATAAGACATTGAGCACCTACTACCCGTATACGCTCTTGTAAGTCCATTTTATTGCATTTAAAAATGATTGAAAGGATAAATTTATCAATTATAATTTTTTTAAGCTGACACGATTAAAAAATAGGTAACTGTAGATACAAAAAGATTTTCTATTCATATTCTGGTTGTATTGAAAAAGATTACATTGTACGTATTATGATTCTCAGCTTAAATAATATTGAAAATTGAAAAGGAAAGAATAAAACCTCAATTATTGCATGTACATGATCAAATTCAAAAGAGTCCATAATCGGTTCTTGAATATAACAATCTTGAAGATACACCCTGCACCCCTCTTGGACACTCGGATTCGTTACTTTTATTAATAGATCCTTTCTGCGATTGTAGAAGATATTTGTTCAACAGATTTTGCACCGTCCAGAAGAAGATAATTAAGAAGTGAAGATGTATCGTGTTATTTACTTGAAGCTTGTGCTGACCAATTCATTCAAATTGTTCAGCAGTATTGAGGAAGAAAACGTGAGTCGATACAATGCAATCATACAAAAGGAAGACATCTTGTCGACGGTCGAAATACTACAATAATGACAATACCAATCCCTGTTAAGGGCTTGAAGATGTATCGTGTTATTTACTTGAAGCTTGTACAGACCAATTCATTCAAATTTTTCAGCACTCCCATATCGGGAGTTCGCTTCTTTTCATGTGGTGGAGGTTTTTGTTTGTTTGCTTTGGTTTTACCATGATTTTGCATGCCTTCGGTTTCTGACTTTCTTAATTATCGATTTTGTGCTGTATACAGGGATATGGTCATTATCCATATTTGTCATTTAAGATCGGGTGAGCTAAAAAAACTTAAACTCAAATTTATACCAAATTCATAATGTGTTGACATAGCTCGTATACTTCTCGTACTCAGCTCGTCATTACTCGTACTTATCTCGTGCTTAACTCGTAGGCATGTCGCTACATCTCGTATAAACTCGAACGAAACTCGTACTTAACTCGTATCTTCTCTTTCTAAAGTCTTCATTTGTCGAGAAGATGTCGTGTACAAATCGTCGAGTGTCGCCAAGTGTCGTACTGTTCTCGTAGCGGTCTCGAGCAAATGTCGTGCTCATGTCGTAATCACAAAAAATCAAGACTAACTCGGGGAAATTTCGGCGAGTTATAACTCGCCAGCACTCGTACAAAACTCGTAGCTCCAATTCGCCACAGTGTGACAGGGGCTTTACGATGAAATATTTCATTTCGTGTTTAAATCTCTGTTCAAAAGCGTCTTCCCTCTTTATTTTTTACTTGTTAATGTATACGGTACACAAAACTTCACGCGCATTTACGTTTCAAAAAATGACGTCATAATGAACATCACAAGCTGCCGATGTTTATCTATTTAAAAAATAAATAAAAAATAAAAGCTGACCGTTTGTTGTTCTTCTTTCCCTGTATGTGCGATAAAAAACAACAAAAGGTTGGTTTTCATTTTTTGATAGATAAATATCGGCAGCCTGTGATGTGCATTTCCATTCGTAACCTTTCTGTCTTCTCTAACGTTCGCCGTTTCCGCATGTACCGTGCACACAAATTTTGAATCGAAGGTAATGGTAAGAAAAACGGGAAAATGCATGCTTTTTGCTTATTCATGTACACACGTCTATCTTGATGGCGACTTCGTCGGCGCTTCGCGCCGACTACGTCCCCTATCAAAACCTTTGCATCAGAAGGGTTTGGCGACGATGTCGGCGATAATCGGCACAACGCTAAGTGGTTACATACTGAAAAGTGCACTTTGCAGCATTTGTGTAAATACCTGAAGTTCACAATACAAAAAGAAGTGAACATTCCTCAAAATTAATTATTCGCATGTCGCTTTTAGCATCACATTAGCAAAAGCGGACAGATAGATCAGTTTACCCATGTTATCAGCGCTTAATATTTGACATGGGAACGAAGAACATGATCGAGAAGAAACACATTTATATTACGATATACTAGTATATATCTATTCTTGTTTTTAATGGAAACTTTTCATGTTAAAATCATTTTTGAAACAAAACATAACTAAGCTTCTTTAATATATATCTCGAACAAATTCGACCAACCATCCATTCTTTTCCTCGAAAGCAACGAAAGTTGAAAAAGAGAATGTAAGCAGGAGTTGTTCATCTTTCCCTGTTCACCAAGCCATTAATCTCGGTGAATTCCTATTATTACCACTAATGTTATGTAAGCCGCTTAAATTACTCAGTTTTTTAATTAATCGCACACCGGTATTTCTAAATGCAGGTAGGGCTGACCGCTCCCTGTCTACCAGAAGACTCTCGGTGGAGTTTCTCATATTGAGTCTTTCGCCATGCTGTGACTGCACTTGAAATCGAACTGGCAGTGTCAAAAAACTATGATTTTGTAAATTTCCTTTTTTCAGGAGATTGGACCTGGAAACAACAAAACTATTTTGATCAGCAGATTGTATTTTACATTTTGCAAACAGAGGTAGCCGACTTTTATTGTATTTGTTTGTCTCTGTATTTGGTTTGGACACTGAGGTAATTCGGAGAGGGAACTTGACCGACTTTTCGACGGTTTTCACATTTTGCTCCTCTATTACGTTGACATTCGTATTTCCGGTCGGTGTCATAAGCTGCGGGTCTACAATAACTATAGGCTGTTTATCTTCTGTCTCGTCTATTGTCCCCTTTTCTTCTTCGTACTCTTTTCTTGACCGACTTTTCGGACGTTTGTTCACGACATTGAGTTTCTGGTCATTACCGTTTGTATACGCGAAATTGACAGACGGAAGAGCTTTAATGTGGAGAGAACTGTTTACTGCCAACTCGGCTAATTTTTCACTTGCAGACTTTTCTCTGTTTGGTGGCCTTGTCCTGGAGCGGTCGCCCCTAGGTGTAGGTGGAGGCTCCTGTACCTTAGCAGGTGGTTCAACATCCTCATCGTCTCTGAAAATTAGTAAAATATCATTGTTAATGAATACTGATTATTTTGGTCATTATGCTCTATAAATATCATTTCAGATTTCTTTTGATGGCGTAAGCAAGGAAAACTGAGTGACAATAGGAATTCTTAGTTTCGCAATGTCTTCAATAATTTTCAATACTTACTCCTCTATTTGAGCAACCACTATTCTGCAGATGGAACCATCATCGAGATGTTTTTGAACTGTCTTTCGCCAATTTTCTACAAACCGGCGCTTGAATGGGGTCAAGCATATATCTGTCATCTAAAATCAAATGTAAACCATGCAGAGTCTGTGAAAAGATTATTAAGTCTGATTTCCTTTTGTTAATGAAAATATATACTTTCAATTCCAATTCTAAAGGAGTGATGTAATTTACAGAACAAGTCAATTTTGTTTTATTTCAATATGTAAAGCTGTTAAAAATGAATATCCAAAATCAGTACTTCGACATTATACATTCTGGTAATCTGTACTTGGGTTAATAAATATAAAAAAAACTTTAATAGTTTTGATAATGTAAATAATTTCGATTTTATTTAAACATTTAGGAGAGAAAGAAGAATATATTCCGGAACGTCAGTAATCGATGAGAATTTTTTTTTAAAAATATAGCAAAAAAATTCCAACATCTACATACCTATTCTGCTGCGTCCTTGAACAATTTTGCATTCTAAGTGTTAAGACCTGCTGAGTTCAATATGAATTAGATTTGCATTATATATATTGTGTTTGTTCAAATCTAATATAAGTGTAAATTAATACCATTTACAGTGGTAAGTAATCGTGGTCTGTCACTAATCTACCGATATCATAGCAGGGGTACATTCATTTAAATTTCAATGTATGTAAACCAGCTAAACTGATAATCCTCTTTTCTCGAGTTCTTTTGTCTTGTAGATTATGTAGTTTTAAAATTCAAAAATCACCTTATTTCCCTATGGTTATATGACGTTGAATGGGTAGAGTTAGCATTGAGATCGCCTTTCGGGGGCAGCTCATGATTTGGTACTCTTGGGGTATGTTGCTTGAGCACTTTGACTTTTAATTATGCCTTTAGAATAACTATACTTTGTATGTGTAAGGTATTTCAAAATATCAGCCCCCCCCCCTCCCCTTTTTTTTGATAAGATGCTGCCTACATTGTCTTGTATTCCTCAATTATCTGAAACATGAAGATAATTATCATATATATTCATGAAAACTGTCTACAATTAAGCTTTTTATATTACAAAAGTTTCAGTTTGTTCATGAATAAAGTAAACTTCGCAATGAAGACAACATTAAAGTTATAGCAGTAGAGGTTCCAACAAATACACCACGAACAGCCCCGGGCCGTCATTACAAGATAGTATTAGATCTTTGCCCCTATACCGGTTATCCGGAGAGGACCTATAGTTTCCAAAATGGCAGTCTGTCTGTATGTCACAATTAAGTTTTCTTGACTTTTTTCTCTGTTATTGCAGACATTGAACTGATTTTTGGTATATGAGTATATCAAAGTGTGTTGCAGATCAAGTTTTGTTTCAGTTGACATTTTTTACAAGAGGTATAATGACCCTTGGACTTATCAAATTTCATGCAATTTTCAGTTTCCGGACTTTTTTTCCCTGATTATGCAGATATTGAACTGGTGGTTGGTTAGGTACATTATAAGTAAGCACTCCATGCAATTTTCAGTTTCCGGACTTTTTTCCCCTGATTATGCAGATATTGAACTGGTGGTTGGTTAGGTACATTATAAGTAAGCACTCGATAGCTTTTAAAAGGAAGTATATCTTAAATAATCAGTGAATTATTCATCTCACCAATAACCAATTCCATTTCCTTGTTTCCTGCATTATTTTTACCACATTGAAAAATTGATGAGCTTTTGTAAGGTGAAGATCGCTTTCACATTACCATTATTTTATGATGTCAATATAGAAACGTGATGCCAATTCGTTGAACTTTCGCATAGATTGTGTACACATCTTGTCTTGTGAGTAGAGTCACATTATATATTATAAAAGTGAGAAAAAACTGTGCTTTTATGACACAGTCCATCTTTTCAAGCCAAAATTGAACGTGTATTTTAAGAATTGAATGTTGAATTTTTACAGTTTATTGGAGAATGAATTGTGGTTGGTCGCATCACGAATTTGGTTAAAACCGCTTAGCATAGTGAAGCGGTTTTAAGCAAAATTTGTGATGCGACAAACCACAGTTCATACTCCAACAAACTGTCAAAATTGAACCTTCAATTCTTATAATTTCCAAACCCAAATTCATTGCCAAAATTCATCAAGGTTCTCTATAAATACATCAATTTAGTACATCGTGTATGAAAATATTTACTCTGTAGGCGAACTAGATCCCAGACGAAATAGAAATAAAGTATACGTAGTTAAAAAGCTACAGAATATCATGTTCATGTCTAAAACATTTATTTCCCATCTGGAGCCCCTATTTAAACCATCGTACGATATGACGCAGCTGTTTGATGACGCGCTCTGCAGTTCAATTTCAAGGTCGCCTACATGGCATTTTGTGTTTGGATTGTACAAGCAGGAACTGGGAGTTTAGGCCGACAAATTCCCTGTACTGATAAATCTAATATTCATTAGGAGGTAGGTCGCCGTCTTTTTCTGTTCGCTGATCATATTTTTGCTCTAAATTCATCATCTTAGTGAAAATACATGACAAAAACAATTTTTTATTTCGATAATTCATAGGTTCATAACCACTGTTTCACAAAGAAATTGACTAAAACTGCGAGTTTTGGACCTTTTCATTCACAAATTTTGCACGTTGACAATCATCACCCAAGAGAAACGTTCAAACTTAGGATGTTTGATCCAACAACTTTTACAATGGGAATGTCATTTTGAAAAGAATTGAACTTATTTTCAGCTTCTTTAATGTATTGTCCGCATTTTCTCTCGTTCGTCAAGATTTAAGGACAAGAAATGGTCTAACGTACTAGAACAGTTACAAAACAGCTTCATAGCAACCGAAAAACACAACAAAAACCACGTATACCAGTGAATCCTTGAAATTATCGTAATTTTTTCATTACTTAAGATATCGTTTTTTTCCATCTGATGGCTACAGTGGCATAATTATCATCCAAAATTCTTTCTTAACAACATTAAAATAACCTGATGAAACTATTTCCGGCCACTTCCGGTATTTTATGATGTTCATTGGGGTAGGAACATGTATTTCTGAAGATCAATTGACCAATTTTCAAAATGCGTGGATTTATGCGAACATGCAAATATGGAAATTATATAAAGAGAAAATCTTTCGGATGAATTTCTTTGAATATAAAAAATCAAATAAATATTCAATGATATAAAGAAACTACAGTGATGGTAAATGGCCAGGAAACGTCACATACGATCCACAAAGAGGCTATATTCAAAAGAGTGAAACGAAGGGCTTCCCAACAAACAAACCCAGGAAATAATGATAACGAACAAAACAGGATCAAACCTGCAGGAGGGGAGTGAGAACAGGTGCCAAGGGAGACAGAGCAAACCTGCACGAGGGGAGTGAGAACAGGTGCCAAGGGAGATAAAGCAAACCTGTACGAGGGTAGTGATAACAGGTGCCAAGGGAGATAAAGCAAACCTGCACGAGACGATTGAGAACAGTTGTCAAGGGAGACAAAGCAAACCTCCACGAGGGGAGTGAGAACAGGTGCCAAGGGAGACAAAGCTAACTTGTACGAGGGGAATAAGAACAGGTGCCGAGGGAGACAAAGCTTACTTGTACGAGAGGAATAAGAACAGGTGCCGAGGGAGACAAAGCAAACCTGCACGAGGGGAGTGAGAACAGGTGCCTAGGGAGACAAAGCAAACCTCCAAGAGGGGATTGACAACATATGCAAAGGGAGACAAAAGAAACAAACAGGAAGCAAATCTGCACAAGAGGAGGAGTGCGTACATGTGCCAAGGAAGACAAAGCAAACCTCCACGAGGGGGGGGGGGGTGAGAACAGGTGCCAACGGAGACATAACAAACTCCACGAGGGGTGTGAGAACAGGTGCCAACGGAGACAAAACGATCAAAACAGGAAGTAAACCTGCACGAGGGGAGTGAGAACAGATGCCAAGGGAGACAAATCAAACCTCCACGAGGGGAGTGAGAACAGGTGCTAAGGGGGGAAAAAGCAAACCTGTACGAGAGTGAGAATAGGTGCCAAGGGAAACAAAGCCAACCTGTATGAGGGGAGTGAGAACAGATGCAAAGGGAGACAAAGTAAACCTGCACAAGGTGAGTGAGAACAGGTGCCAAGGGAGATAAAACGAACAAATCAGGAAGCACATCAGCACGAAGGGAGTGAGAACAGGTGCCAAGGGAGTCGAAGCAAATCTGCAGGAGGAAAGTTAGAACAGGTCCCAAGGGAGACAAAGCAAACCTGCACGAGGGGAGTGAGAACAGGAGCCAAGGGAGATAAAGCAAACCCGCACGAGACGATTGAGAACAGTTGTCAAGGGGGACAAAGCAAACCTCCACGAGGGGAGTGAGAACAGGTGCCAAGGGAGACAAAGCTAACTTGTACGAGAGGAATAAGAACAGGTGCCGAGGGAGACAAAGCAAACCTGCACGAGGGGAGTGAGAACAGGTGCCTAGGGGGACAAAGCAAACCTCCAAGAGGGGATTGACAACACATACAAAGGGAGACAAAAGGAACAAAACAGGAAGCAAACCTGCACAAGAGGAGGAGTGCGTACATGTGCCAAGGAAGACAAAGCAAACCTCCACGAGGGGGGGGGGGGTGAGAACAGGTGCCAACGGAGACATAACAAACTCCACGAGGGGTGTGAGAACAGGTGCCAAGGGAGACAAAACGATCAAAACAGGAAGTAAACCTGCACGAGGGGAGTGAGAACAGATGCCAAGGGAGACAAATCAAACCTCCACGAGGGGAGTGAGAACAGGTGCCAAGGGGGAAAAAAGCAAACCTGTACGAGAGTGAGAATAGTCGCAAGGGAAACAAAGCCAACCTGTATGAGGGGAGTGAGAACAGATGCAAAGGGAGACAAAGTAAACCTGCACAAGGTGAGTGAGAACAGGTGCCAAGGGAGATAAAACGAACAAATCAGGAAGCACATCAGCACGAAGGGAGTGAGAACAGGTGCCAAGGGAGTCGAAGCAAACCTGCAGGAGGAGAATTAGAACAGGTGTCAAAGGAGACAAAGCAAACCTGCACGAGGGGAGTGAGAACAGGAGCCAAGGGAGACAAAGCAAACCTCCAAGAGGGGAGTAAGAACAGGTGCCAAGGGAGACATAACGAACGAAACAGGAAGCAAGCCAAGGGAGACTAAGCAAACCTGCACGAGGGGAGTGAGAACAGATGCCAAGGGAGACAAATCAAACCTCCACGAGGGGAGTGAGAACAGGTGCCAAGGGGGAAAAAAGCAAACCTGTACGAGAGTGAGAATAGTCGCAAGGGAAACAAAGCCAACCTGTATGAGGGGAGTGAGAACAGATGCAAAGGGAGACAAAGTAAACCTGCACAAGGTGAGTGAGAACAGGTGCCAAGGGAGATAAAACGAACAAATCAGGAAGCACATCAGCACGAAGGGAGTGAGAACAGGTGCCAAGGGAGTCGAAGCAAACCTGCAGGAGGAGAATTAGAACAGGTGTCAAAGGAGACAAAGCAAACCTGCACGAGGGGAGTGAGAACAGGAGCCAAGGGAGACAAAGCAAACCTCCAAGAGGGGAGTAAGAACAGGTGCCAAGGGAGACATAACGAACGAAACAGGAAGCAAGCCAAGGGAGACTAAGCAAACCTGCAAGACGGGAGTGAGAACAGGTGTCAAAGGAGACAAAGCAAACCTCCACGAGGGGAGTGAGAACAGGTGCCAGTGAAGACAAAGCAATCCTGCACGAGGAGAGTGAGAACAGGTGCCTATCGAGACAGAGCAAACCTCCACGAGGGTAGTGAGAACAGGTGTCAAGAGAGACAAAGCATCTCCTGCTTGCCGGCAACACCTGACTTTGTTCTCAGTAAGTTTATGTAGTTTGTGATAATACGATTTAAGTAGACGATTACATAATAGATATACCCCGATTTGACAATTCAAGCGTACAACTTCTTCAAAGACTACTAAAATCAGATAAGTTGTAAACATTATATATTCAACTCGCTGTATTATTTCAAAGGAAGATAAGACGTATATTTATTTCACAGATTTGCCACAGAACATTTTTCTTTCCTTCAAAATTCTAGCTCACGTCGATTTTGTAGAACGTCGTGTTATGCTTGGATAAATATGTACTTTTATCGTAAAAATGTCTTTTGTTCTAACTCAGGGTCTTTTCTGTGATACATATAAATAAATGTCGTAATTGCAATTGTTCTTGGCGTTAATTCGAATTTTACTGCATGTTATTTTTCAAAGTCGACCGCTTAAATTTAATTCATTGAGGTAAAGGATGATTTTATGATAGCATGTTGTCAAACCGTTTGTGACATCCCATGATACTTCTATCCAATTAAATCTTTTCTCTTCCGTATGAAGCGCTGTAATTAATTTTATTCGTTTTATCATGACATTCTGGTAAAATGTTTCCCCCGAGGCAGACAGCGCGGAGTATGGTAACACTTCCTGTGATGTGCTATTTGTCGGTCTTGCCTGTTTCCGTTGAGATTGTCTTCTCTCGAAAATAGGAAATGCACCGAACTTGATGACTCGATGAGTCCAATTCTATTTATGCCACTATTTTGCATTTTATCTGGGGAAGAGGTATTTAGACAAAGGAGAAGATCTCCAACTTGACTTCGTGGCGATCACAGCGGAAAATACACGCAATAATCAAAACACGGTGACAGTATGTAAAGTCATATAACATCAGCAAACAGCTGGAGACTTTGAGAACAACCACATCAAAATGACTAACAATTAGAAGGTAAATTACACATGTATCATGGAAACATGAAGGACAAGAGAGAAAAAAGGACTAATGACACTGTGTTAAGTTGTATCTGTAATGAAAACGACCGGAAACCGTGTAAATTATAAGAGAGAAGCACCGAAATCGTTGTTTAAAATTTTTGAACAAATAAATATCTGACGACCATAAGCCAAACCAGAGATCGCCTCCTGTAGATTAGACATACCTGCATCTTTATTTAAGAAAACAATTCATCATGTTTGAATGACTTGCTATAATTCATAATTGAAATAAAAGTAGTGAATATTGTAGGATATTGTCTTCAAAAGCAAGGAACGAAATAACTCCAATTAGAAAACGTAACATTGATCATGGCGCGACACAAGCACGTAAGCAAATCTCAATTGACAACTTATACTTAACATCAGCACTCGATCGGAAATAACGAAATAGCATTACAATTTACAGAAAGTAAAAGAATTTAGACAAATGAGCATGTTGTGTCGACCTAAAGATGTATATACATGGAGTCATATGGTACAAAAACTCTGTAAACGGAGATAAAAAAAAATATGGGATGTACGACAAACAGTTCGTGCTCTGCTAATAGGTTCAGTCTTCTCTGAGATTGGGACGGTACCTGTCATGGAGTCCCACCTGCACCTTTGATCAGGGCAAGAAGTTGAGTGGAGAAAATGTTGGTACAAAACTGTTGACGGATGGATGGATTCAGTGCTATGCTTAATGATTAATATCCAAATTATGGAATACGTTTGATATTTTTTCACACTTTGTCGAAGTTCAGTCTACCTTTAATGCTTCTTATTTGCTCATCAAGTAACCGTAAATCAAAGACAAAGACGCGAGATTGTTGTTGTTACATACTTTTTTCTGGGCAATGTTTGCATCAGTGTATGTAAGAATGAGTTAAAGAAGATCCTGACGAAAATCTCAACAGCACTCACAATAGAGCACCAAATTGAGCATCGACGGACCCCTAGCAAGCTAGAGGTGGGACCATGTGCCCAGGAGGAGTAAGCATCCCTTGTTGGCTAGCCGCACCCGCCGTCGATGTTCATACACGAAAATGATCACAATATATAAAATACATGCACTGTCTGAGGTTATGTCTATATAGAAAGTGTTATGGCGACAATGTCAGGAAAATATTCAAAACAGTAACTCACATAGGTGTTACAAATCTGGTCTTGGGATTTTAGCCTTTACAAAACCTAGATGGATAACATGGATAAATTAATACTAGAGACTGATAAGTAATAACTAACCAAGACAAAATTGAATATAAAGCAAACAACATATATTCTACCGTGGGGTAGAAGTGAGCTCCAAACCTGGAATTGAGGCCATTTATCCTGAGGGACGGAGTACCTGAGTACCTGCATGCATACCACAACCATTACATCAGCTCGGCAAAATAATTTCACAGACTTTGTAATTAACCCAGTAATTCCACCCAAAGTCAAAATCGGTATTAACAATGACAAATATGGATAATGACCATATCCCTGTATGTATACAGCACAAACTCGACAATTCAGAAAACCAGAAACCGAAGGCATACAAAATCAGGATAAAACAGGAACCAAAGCAAACAAACAAAAACCTCCACCATATGAAAAGAAGCGAACTCCTATTTAGCCATCCATGATGCCACAGTTGCCCATTTGCATTGTTCTATTTTCATGCTTATATATCAGTGAATAAATGTTAAACACAAAAATTGAAATCAAATCTCAAAAATCACAATGAAAAGGCTTACTGTAACAAATTATTGAAAAATATAAAACAGACTTTCCTCACGAGAAAAGAAAAATCGGACAAACAGTCGGAGACAATGACATAGGTCCACAGAAACACCAAGTATAGCTTTCTCCAGAGTCCAGTGCAAGGACTGCGCTGTCGCCGTGCTAAGGAAAATAAACATATTCAATACATGGATCAATTAATATATCTAACGCAAGTACTTTATCTAAGTAAATAGGACCAAAAAGGAAGCTTAGAGTATTTTGAAATTATCTCTTCGTATTATATAAAACAAGGGAATGTTTCGCTCATTGGCACTGGTATCAGAACCTAGAACAAGAAACAAAAAAAATTAATGTAAGCGGCGCCACCCTAAATACATTCGATGAAGAAAATAGCTGTCATTATAATTAAAAAATGCAATTTCATCGATCAAAAAGCCTGCCTAAAATAGTTATTTCTTGTAGAATCATCTCTTAGAAAATAAAATAACAGCAAACATTGAAACCACTACATCGACATTAAGTTAGAAATAGAGAATATGATTCCACAACAAATAACACAATCAACAAAACATTCTGCAAAGAAGCAAAAGCAATCCACAACTGAGATGAGATCGGGAGAGTAAGAATATCATGTAGAATAGATTGCTAGCAACACCCGTCACTTAGGCCGTGCAGAAAAAGGTCTTATCCAGTAAATTCTTCTTCCAACAACGAGGTGTTATAACGCTTAATATTTCAATTGTATCTTCCAATAATTTTGCAGTGACAAAGTCAGTCCCTCACAAATGTTAAACGTCTTCAAATTCGATACCCCTCGTTCTGTAGTATTTCGTTAGTCGCCTTGCCCACAGAGAGAGTTTCAGTTTGCTCTGCAATAGCGTATCAGTTGCGATATGAATACACCATAGGTGTATATATTTGCCATTTGTGATTTTTTTGTACAATATCGCATTCAAAAATACTATCCAACCATTTGGTGTACATATGAATTCATAGTTATTTTTCAATATGAATGTGTCAATCAGTTTGTTTGCGTGTCTTGAACCTGCTGCATGCATAGTTGAGTCATTGCCCTATGTTAAGTGGGTTATTTTTGTGCCATTAGTGCTGTGTCGTCTCTCGTTTGTGCTTCGTTATGTTCAGTTCTGAACTTGAATGTATGGTCCATGCTGTAAATTTTACTGCTTTTAAACGATGCTTATGAATTTGAAGATGTTTAACATTTGTACCACTTGGTGAGTGTCAGTGTTGGTGGACCAGGAGTCCCCGAGGGCAGATGTAGCTAAGTTCGATCAATTTCGGTTGGTCGTTTCTTCAAACGCATTCGAAAAATTTTGTTTACAAAATTTTCTCAAATTTCTGAAACCTGGGTTTTGTAACATCATATCATAGCCATCTTGCTACGTATTTCGGTCATTTTTGGACACCCTTTTCACAGATTTTGGCCATATTTCATTGGATTGAGAATCACTGACAAGGGTTAAATACTCGAAACGTGCATGTCTGGTCCATGGTGTAAATTTATCTGTTTTCAAATTACGCTAACGAATTTGAAGACGTGTAACATCTTCAATTCAACGTGTGTCATTGTTAGATGGTTGTACGTTTATAGATTCTTGATAAGGAACATCTCCTCATCTCTTTGTGTGGACCTAAGAACGGGTTTTCGTGGTATGAAGCAATTTCCTACATGCATGTCTATCCTGCATAGACCACTCCAGGTGCGTATTTGTCTTTTTCAATATTTGTAGTTTTTAGACCAATTGTAGTGAGTGTTATCCTATGTCTTGTTGTTAGATTTTACGTGGTGTCTGTTGTTTGTATATATTATGTGTATGTATGTTCCGCTGTAGCCACTGTAAAATGGTCTGGTTGATGATCCTCTCCCTTTTATTTATTCATGTTATGTCATTCCTGAATGAGAGCTCTGATATCACGTAAATTCTCATTGAAAGTGCAAAGTGTGACCATGACAAATATGGATAATGACCATATCCCTGTTTACAGTACAAAATCGATAATTCAGAAAATCAGAAACCGAGGCATACGAAATCAAGATAAAACAGGAACAAAAGCAAACAAACAAAAACCTCCACCATATGAAAAGAAGCGAACTCCCGATATGAGAGTGAGACCACGTGCCCAGGAAGAGTAAGCATCTCCTGCTTGCATGCAACACCCGCCGCTTCAATTCGGTAGAACTGTCACATTCGGTAACTTCCATTTCGAAAGACATAGAGTACAATCTTGGGTTGGATGGTTCAAATTGTCTACGACAGAATATCACCATTATTCAAAATGAATATTTTTGGATTTATATTGATTTACTATTGAAGTTAAAAAGCTTTTTTGTGAGGTCAATATACAAAGTGAATGGTTGAACAAAGACTATATTGCATGAACAATAAGTCACAAGGGAGATTTATTGAGACGCCCATTGCCATTTTACCTATATTCTGTTATTCTCTGTTGAACATTAATCATGGTGCACTGAAATACGCAAATGACATGAATGAATATTGAATTCCGTTTGTACTTTTCAATCAGTCCTATGGGAAAGTAACATGACAATAATGCATTCTTTCTTCAGTAACGATTCTCATCAAATATATATACTTTAACGTTGAAAGTCTAGACATCTGTTGAATCTTAATGTTGTAGGAAACATACAAAGGATGGCAAGGGTTACAGTATTAAATATTAAGCCTTCCAGAGCATAACTTGCAAAGATACAAGGTCATTTATTTGAATTCGACACAAACGCATGGTGTAATTTATCCAAGAAAAAAGCAGAAAAGCGAAAGAAAATTATGTTCGACCTGAGAATGGGCAATTATGGCCGCTATTTGCAAACGACGGAAAGTCACTATACTCTTAAATTGATAAAAGAAATATTGAAATGGTTTGAAATGACCTTCACAAAGCCATCTTGCACTGACCGCAGAGGAACGAAATAGACAACAAACATCAGACAAAACAACATCAACCAAAATGAAAAAAAAAAGAAATAAGGAACAACAAGACATATAAGGTCATCTATACCAAATAGATCAAAAATCTAAACTGACACCACAGGTCATCTATACCAAATAGATCAAAAATCTAAACTGACACCAAAATATGAATGACAAAACATATACCGAGGGAAGCCAATGTAGCCCGACACCAACTTTGGACGTTTGCATTTCTGCATGTAAACTCTCGTGACACATACAGTGACGTCTATTCTAACCTGCAAACTTAACCTGCGGTGACCTAAATTTGAGCGTCACCTTTTTACCAAGAACAACGTGATTTCAAAACAACAAGAATGAAGCTGACAATTTTGGTGCATATCTATAGAATAAATGTCATACTTTGTGTTTTGTTACGGGCACATGTATTTATCGCATGAAATGGTACATACCCGTAACAAAACACAAATTAAGACACTAAATCCCTATCACACAGCTTGTATCGATTGTATTAGAGCAGTAAAAGATGAATGGTGCGTTTTCTGCAAAGCGCAAAACACACTCAAAGCAACACATCTAACACGGATGACGAATCAAAGTACAAATTACACCAGGAGGACCAACACATCCAACAGTTGGGCAACACATGAATTACGTACATAAAACCTCTCATGCAGCGATAGAGGTTGTCTATTTTGACATCATGTTTTTGGCCTTCCTTGTCTCTTTTGCGTCTCTTGTTGTGCTCGTCTCCGATGTTCGTTTTTTCTGTGCTAAGGGTCCTGCAACCGAGTCTTGGAGATCCCCTCATTTCTTTGAAAAAAATCATTGTTAGATGAAGTTACAAGCAAGACCATGAGAGAGGTTGCTTCATAATATATAACCAATGGATGAGAATCAATACAAAAAGACTTGGCCATCTCCTCATGGCAGTGCTCCAACTCGTAACCTTCTTTTAGAAAATTTCAAACCAATTTTAACGCACCGTTAGTAAATCGATTAGTAAATCCAGTGGTACTTAATGCCAAAGTCAAATTAATTTCAGTAGCGTCCTCTAATTGTTGTTGTTGGTTTTTTTTAATTGATTTACATGTACCCTCCAAGCAAAGAGTTTGCTGTTCCAAATTTGTTATACAGTCGATTCAATAGCATAGTTAGATTATGCTGAAATATTGTTTTTATATTGTTTTAATCACAGATTAGTTTAGATTCCACAGTTAATCGATTCATACGGGAATCAGACTTAGTCTTCGATGTAAAATTTCTTATGTCGACTCCCGAGAATGTAATGTCAGACAAAATGACCATACAATATTTATTCATTTAAATCTGTTTTTCTATAAGTTTAATTCACTTCAGAAATTAATTCCATATTAGTCCACCAAGTCGTGGGAGGAGCAGCATATGGGGAACAAATTGATCATGTAGGAACAGGGACTAACCATGCACTTCCCTTTGAACACTTCTTCGGCTGAATTATTGACTTATCTTTAATATCTTATGAGAAAGACATAGGAACTGATGGAATGGTATCCTCACAGTCGGTCAAAATCTAGCATCCCGAGGGCACATGTAGCCAAGTTCGATAAGCTTCGGTTGATTGTTTCCTCAACGCATTCAGAAATATCTGTTATCCAAATTTCTTGAAATTTCTAAAAAAGATTGGGTCCTGTAGCATCATATCCCAGCCATCCTGCAACGTCTTTTGGTACATTTTTGGACACAATAACGTTAATATTTGGCATATTACATTGTTTAGATTGAGGATAACTGACGAGGGTCTAGTACCCGAAACGTGCATGTCTGGTCCATGCTGAAAATTTACCTGTTCTTAAATGATGCTATTGAATTTGAAGACTTTTAACATTTTAGATAATTGCAGAAAAGAGTTCATTTTAGAAAAGAGGATTTTATACGTAAGTCTTGTCGATTTTCATTTATTCTTTTATATAATAAGAGCAATATTTTATGACGATACTCCATTCATTGTTGCTTTTAGCGACCTTGATTCTACATGAGTGCAACCTTTTTTTATTCCAACCTTTTATACTTCAAATACCTCATATATATACTTAAAAATATCTCATGGCTCTAGTATGTAGGTCATACATCAAAATTACATTTGACCACCCTTTGTATGTCATATTAATGGCTTGATAAAACATTATATTACTTGAGTGAAGGATTGCATGTAAGGTCTCTGATTGATGTCAGAGACGAATCAGAGAGGTTTATACGTAATCCAAAATCTTGGATGATCACACGGTCATTAAGTTAATAGACGGTAATAATCTACCGGTGGCCTTTCAGAATGAGGCTACACCGCACGCAATGTTTCGCTCAACTTTGCTGATCCATCTCCCGCGGCTGGAGAAAGCGTACATCTTTGTCTGATTTATACCAAGTGTTAAGCCTACCACAAGACTCCCTTGTATGATGTGCAATGCTTTGTTTTCAATCATTATTTTCTCCATATATCAATTGCACTCTGTTTTTGGCGAGACACTGTATCGACTTGCCTTTAATTGATGATCGGTTGCCATGCATGCATTTCCAGGATCGGACCGATCACAGATATAATATGATACCTAAGTTCCATTTAACAATGGATTTTAAAAGTAAGTTGTTGTACCGTCCCCTCGTGTCTCTCACGAACAGCACGACAATTTTTAATAACATTGGATGTTGAGTCAGTATTGTTATATAATATAATATCACTCCCATATCGGGAGTTCGCTTCTTTTCATATGGTGGAGGTTTTTGTTTGTTTGCTTTGGTTCCTGTTTTGTCCTGATTTTGTATGCCTTCGGTTTCTGATTTTTGAATTATCGATTTTGTGCTGTATACAGGGATATGGTCATTATCCATATTTGTCATAGATATGGCTCAGAAACTAGAATCTATGGATTTGCGATATCAGAGCCTGCTTCGACTCCTTGGTCACTGTTAATGTCACTTTACTATTTCAGAAACGTGTTACTTCATCCAAAAACATCATCGAAATTTAAGGAGGTTAACATCTTAGCACCATCCCTTCAATGCTATTTCTAACATAGATTTTATTAGGTTATGCTACTGAATCGACCCTATAAAATATTTGGAGCCTCACACTTTATAAAGTAATGCATAAATTCAAAAAATAAAACCAGAGGGCGCTACTGAAATGAATTCTGGTGGCTCATAAAAATCACCTTGGCTAGAATCATCACTCATGAGGTTTAATTATCAGAAACACGTGTCTTGTGTATAAAAATTGGATTGAAATTTTCTTAAAAAAGGTAACGTGCATGTCTGGTCCATGCTGTAACTTTATGAGGTTTTAAATGATGCTTTTAAATTTAAAGACGTTTAACATAGCGTTGGAAGACTTCCGTATTATTTCATTGTATCGTTATAAGCCGTCCTATGTCGGCATCGATTGCCCATTGGTCTTGTTGGCTTATGTGTACATGTAGTCTTTGTGTTTAAAAGTGTTTTGATTTTATCTTTGGTGTTTCTTGTTGTACTTGTCCTTTCTGTGTTCTCGTATTTGGGTGTTTATTTGTTTTATTATACCTCTACTGATTTTTTTCCTATATAAAAAGAGACTCATTAAATTTAACTAAATCCCTGAAAATCGCCTGATAAGACTATTTCCCTGCAAAGGGGTGCGTTAGTGGAGAAGACTATTTCCCTAGGGAGTTAGTTTCAAAATGGGGTGGAGCTTCTTTGGGGGTGTGTCAGTATCAGCCAATCAGCGCCGTTGAAGGTTGATCGGATGATGTGAAGGTTGATCGGATGACGCTTTCAATACGCGAGCAGAGTAATCCGCCTCCTATCCGCTTGGCGCATAAATTAATCCGCAATAAAATAAAACAATCAAACATTACACATGTATGAGTATGATAAATGATGTTTCTTTTTATCTTATCATTAAAAATTAATATTTTCCGTTACTCAATCATTCAGTCGAGAAGGCAAGGCAAAATCATTAGAATTTCCATTTGAACCCTGTGAACCTAAGAGATATGTTCGTTTCAGTATAATGTTTGTTTCTGTATACCTAAGAGATATGTTTGTTTCAGTATAATTTTTGTTTCGGTATAATAAAACAGTTAAAGTATACCATTGAGGGAGTTAGCACGATTCGGGTTCCCCTCGACCAGACCTATTTCCATCGGCTTCGCCTCGGGAAATAGTTCTGGTCTCGGGGAACCAGAATCGTGCTAACTCCCTCAATGGTATACTTGTATACTACTGTTGGTGCTGCAACTGTTGAATCCTGATGAAGGTCTTCTCCTTTCTTTCATTGACGCCACATTTTATGAATGTCGTTTTTCACAATGATACTCTCTTGACTCTTGAGGTTACTTATATATATAGTGTTGTTCTTCGTTTTCCAATGGTGAAATATAATTGTTCCCTTTGTCTCCCTCTGTTTCTTCTTTTTTTTTTTTTTTCTTTCTTCTCATGCATGCATGTTCCACATTGATGATTTCAATGTCGTCAGTTTTTGGATTTCCGCCTTATCTAGAAGAACATCTACAATTCAATAAAAAATTATGCCGAAACTTAGACCGTAGAACTACACGGGTGTCAGTATTCAGCCAAAGACATGATTTGAACATTTCATCCTGATAGATTGCAATTTTAGCATTAATGTAAAGACCATGATTTGATGTATTTCCAAGCAAAAGAAGCCAAAAGAGTAAAACAGTAATTCCGGCTCAATACCCAAAAATAACTAAATACAGATAAGGTCATTCACCTTGCTCATTAATCATAATTGACATGATAGCTCAGTAGTGCATGTGTTTATCTTAATAAAACAAGTAAAAATCAATGTACTTTTATAGCAATCTTCATCTCCAGGAAACATTATAAAAAAAGCCTGAAAAGGATAGATTATACGGCCTTTTATCAGCTTCTTTTAAACCTCTTAACTGATTTCTCATGCAGAAAATTTTGAAGTATTACTTTAATCCAATATGCGTAACCGATATTAAATCTAGTTCACAAGCACTGCAGACAGATCCTGAAATACATCAACATTCGGTTTCTTCCAGCTGTAGCGTCTCACACTTGTCAACCGGATAACAACATCAATTTTTCTTCATTATATGCATGCGCTTTAGGCCTTCTTGTCTTAGTGTGTCTTTTTGGTGCCGTTTCTTGGATAAGTCATTATTTCCTTTTGCAATGTGGAACAGTTAAACTTTTCCCCATGACTGGATGTTTAAGGTGTAATAATTACTTCTTTTAGCTCTGTCGCCTGAAAGAAGCTTTGTTTTGGTCTATATCAATGTTATTTTGCTATTTCGGAAACTTATTATTTCAAAAATGTCATCGAAATTGAAGGAGGTTATCATCTAAGCACCATCCCTTTATGCTTTATTTTGGTCATATATGTATTTCAATTATGCTACTGAATCGACCCTACAGTATTTCTGTAGCCGCACACTCTCTGCAAAGTAAATGTACAAAACTAAATTCAAAAAATAAAATAAGAGGGCGCTACTGTAAAACATTTGGCTGTGTCAGAAATCACTTCGGCATTTAATAAATACCATTGATGAGGATTCACTTTCTGAAACACGTGTCTGATGCGTTAAATTGGTTTAGGTCGGGTTAGCGCAGTGGTAGCGCGCTCGTTTCTCACCTCTAGGGTCCCGGGTTCGAATCCCAGATTCGGCGTAAGGGTCTTATATGCGAAGGTAGTTGATCCCCCACCCAGGCATCTGCAGAGGTTTTTTTTTATCCGGGTACTCCAGTTTCCTCCTGCTCTTTGGACCCCCTTTCACCAACATATGTGCCAACATGAGACATTAGTAAGTTTGTAACTTATTTGTTAAACGTTGTAAAATAAATAAAGTTTAAATTAAAATATTGGTTTGGAATTTTCTTCAAGAAGGAAAAGAGTTGAAACCCTTCCGTATTATTGATGTGTCTCTTCATTACTCATTAGTGTTATACTGCTTCATACCCGCTTTGGAACATCTTCTTCTTCTTCCTTCTTCTTCTTCCTGTTTGGGCACCTGGCAGCCCTCTATTGGATTGTTGTAAATAATTATTACCATTATCTTAATATGTATCATCATTTTACCATGCATTTTCATGTATCAAACAAGTTTGTATTCATTATTGAGACCAAAAAGAGGAGCATGTTGCATTTCGGTAGATAGTCCATAAATGCTGTACTAATAACTAATGACAGTTAAAGCTAGACTGCAATGTCTATTCGTATAGCTAAGAAGAAGGGAGGAGATCTCCAACAAGACCCCGCTGCAGCATCTGTTCAACAGCAAAACACCAAAACACCCCTATGCAAAAACATGCTAAGCCGAACAAGAATAAGTTCTTTTCGTTTTTGTTTTCACGTGTTTATACTGTATCTGAGTGTCATTTCACCTTTAGAGTTTTCCTTCGCTGTAGTTAGTGTGTTCGAAATCATGAGGAAGGGTCTTGTTGGACATCAATTTATTTCCTCCTTTCACGTTGACAGCTCTAAGTTGAGTGAATATAGCTACAGAGAAAATAAATTACTTATGTGCTTTAACAACATTTTATTTACAAAACTGTGTGTGTTTTTATTACTATATTGCACGACATGAACATTGAGAGTGCTCTAATGGCTTATTTCTGCCGGGTCAAATAGCAATCTTTACGTCGAATCATACATATATATCATTTTGAAACAACTTGATTTCATCAATTCATAATAACACATATATCTTCACCTTCTTCACATTATTTTGTAATAACTCCTCAAATTTTGTCAGTGTTAAGAATCAAATTGAAGGATATTTGTTAATATATGTTTTAGTAATGAGTTTCCGTTGGTGATTTTCTGGTTTTTCAATTTGAATGAATAAAAAATGTAATAGATACAGTGTATTTCTTATGTCTTTGTTCGTGGAATTTCTGAAAATAAAAACAAAAGACGCCTGAAATGTAAAACAACAGACACATTTAAAGTTACTTCCGTGTTCGAGTTAGATAAGTGTGTCATCCTGAATTTCCCATGTGGAACAGCAAAATTGGTTTGAAATTATGTTAAAAAATGTTACGAACTGGAACACTTCAAGTTTCATAGAAACTTTATAAAAAGAAGGCTTCAAGAAACAATTCTATCCAAACTCTATTTACATTGAAATATTATCATGTTAACTAGCCTCAACGTACACAATTCATCTTAAACTTTTCAATGATGGCAATGTATAAATATTTGTGCATGATATCTTTTCCCAAAGTTATAATACTATATGTAACAGTAAGCCTCGCCTATGAAGGAAATAATATCATTTCATTGATGTCAGTTCTAAATGATTCTGCAAAAGATACCCCTCACATACCTTTATGAAATAATAACGCTTTTTTCCCTGTAGTAAAAATTGATTTGCTTTAGAAGCTGTCTGACCTGTCTGCCATCAAAGGCGAAAAGCGTTCCACATGGAAAATTCAGGTTACGACACATAAAACTCAGAAAAGTTTTATGCTTTGAACAAATCGTTATTACAACTTCATTCATATTTCAATCAAAATGGAATAACAAAATTCATCAGAGGATGTACAAGTAAGAGTTTTCGGGAAATCGACGCAAAAACAAAATCGGATCTCATCAGGGCGCGGTGCGAACATAACAACATATTGGTCATTTTAAGGGTCAACTGAAGGGTACATATATAATAGGTAATGTTTGATGATGAGGATGATCAGAAGCATGCAGATCGTCGCGAACTGTAATAAGACAATGGCACATAAAGAGAGTGTTCGATTAGATGAATGGTCACAATGAATGAACACCGTCACGGTCGTTGGCTACGGGAACCGTCGTTGTAGTTGTCACGTCACCTTTCTCGTCATACTTGACATTAAGTCGAATCCTCTCATTGTTATGAGAATCTGAAATAAATAAAGAATGGAATCCTTATTACAATATATTTTTTTCAAAACGTTTCCTCATAAAGGTATGCGAGTCTTTAGATCACGTTGTTTTCATCAGCTTTGGCATTCTTGAATGCTGGCTGGATTAGCACGTATTCTCTCCTTAGCGAATAATTTCATCTAGGAATTTTGCTTTTTTACTTGACAGAGATACAAAGTAATAAATTGAAAATCTCTTGCAGAGCGACGTGATAATTTTCAAATCCTCTTATAGAGGGAAACTTAGGGCAACAAGGCAAAACGTTGAAATATAGAGTATACTTGATTATTAATGTTCTCTCAACGGATATACCTTTCTAATTCTTTAAAAGCAAACTATCGATTTAAAGCACATTTCCAATATGTTGTTATAACAAGATATTGTTTTTAAATGAGATAAAGGGGAAAACATAATCTGAAATTCAAATGTCATTAATATATACTCCCTTCTCTGTAGTTCAGAGACGAAATTCATTTTCATGATGAGATTAATTTGCATTGAAAGCATTGATTTAGGTATCAAGATAGCTTCAAGAGGCATACTTAAAATCGTTGATAGAAGTATTACAAGAAATTCGCCATGCTTCAAAATTTCAAAGAAAACGGAATCAGTATGTTAAAAAGATGTACATTGCACTTGAACGGAAATGACGTAACCTTTACCGTGATTGTTTCCCGTGGCCAATCCCGATGACGTCTTTGTTAACGTTCTCCTATAACTTGCAGAGATCATGGTCAAGCGACGAACATTTTTCTCGGGTTGGAAGACGATTATGTACATTTTTGGCACGAACAGACATACCAATGCCACAGTAGCACTGAGACTTATAGAAACACACAATGTGGTGATTTGTATCTGAAATTATAATCGTAATTTAACGTTATTAGACAATCTTACTTACAACATCGATTATCATGAATTATAGTGGCACATTTCAAGAAATATTATAAAATGAATTAAAATTCATTTACTTCATGTAACTCGGCATGTCCCTAGATTTACAAAGGACGGATATATCGTTCATTTATATCCTTAGTAACACGAGCCTGTTTTACCAAAAAAAAAATGAATGACTTCACAATTTCACTTTCTGTACCGACAATCAGTATGAGGGAAAAAATCATAAAAGCAATCGCAGTATGAGGCGACAAGCATTTCTCACATTTGTCTCATATATACGGGAAAACAGCGGTCATACAGCGGACGGTAACTGAATCAATTTGACATTTAGCAAATTTGATAACATCGATGAGGATGTGGCTTTGCTGGGAGCATCGTTCTATGGTAACTTTCGATGCATCATTCTGTGAAGGTATCTACTTCATTTGTATTATTACTGTTGACATATTTCCTATTATAGAAATCAATGGGCAGAAGAACCGTGCGTCCAGTCAGTAGCCTGTTTGTCAGACCCTAACTGAATGGATGGACATTTGTTATGGACAGTATCGATGAACAAATACACCATATATTTCGCGTCCTCCTCGTCCATCTCAATCCAAAGAAAGAATAAGAATAGGTGTTAGAAAGTCCAACGCATGCATCAAAAGTCAGTTTTGTCAGAACACGTACGTCAGTAAACGCTCACAGAAAGCAAATAATTCTGGGCAAAAAAGGGTCCTAAATCGACCTTCTTGTGCACGTTCAATGGTCATAAAATGACAAATACAGACGGTGTCTTATTTTGATCCAAATTAGCTATCATATGAAATATATTGCTTATTTATAAAGTATCAATTATGGTGAAATCGTGATATCACTAATCTCCTAGATTTCCATTTTAGGGGTTGCAAAATGATTTGAAACGAAATTGGATGACCAAGTAATATTTATTTTATAGGATATTTGAACTTGTTGCCATAATTTTGTTATGACAGGAAATGTTATATTCAATTCCTTTTAAGTCCATTGCAAAGTTAATGAAAATCTCTTCATATTGCAATTTAGGGTTCGATTACAGAAATGTAATGAAAAGATCATTCTTCCTTACCTATATATTTATCAATCAATCAATCAATCAATCAATCAATCAATCAATCAATCAATCAATCAATCAATCAATCAATCAATCAATCAATCAATCAATCAATCAATCAATCAATCAATTAATTAATTAATCAATCAATCAATCAATCAATGAACAACCGAAAAAAATATTTATTGATTTCAGTAATTGACTGTCAAATATTAAAAAAAACACCCTAGATATAGGTCAAACTTCATTACCAGTTTTAGAAACATTAATGATAAATAATATAATTCTTCAAGTATTTTTTTTGGGGGGGGGGGGGTCGTCTCCATCTTGTTCGATCTATTTGTATGTCAATCGTACTTACTTCTTAAGGTTTTCAATGGGTAATGAGAAGTAATTGGGTCATCCATTTATGGAATCCTGACACCTACATCACTGCATAGTTATAATGTAAAACTTAATCGAAATTTTTTCACCAATTTGATATTGAAAAAATAGGTTGCATAAAGAGTTCTAAAACATTTCAACAAAACAATGGGACATCAAATATCGATTGGTCAAAATATTCTAAAAATTATATATTACAAAATTTCGCTGAAAATCAAAAATTCACTAATTATTTTTCTGCAATTATTATTTTTTTTTTTTTTTCGATATTTTTCATCAAGGGGAGATAACCCCTTAACATGACCCTTTCATAATATTTCTTATTTCAATATCTACTGAGATAGTATAAAGATTCTGAAATATCATATGACACAGAAAAATATTAAATGATGAATACACCTAATTTCTTTTTGGGGGGGGGGGATATAATTTCTTTAATTACACATTGAATACCTTTACAATGTACACTGAACAAGAAGCAGAAAATATAAAAAACCCCAAAACAAAGCAAAATCCCATCGCTGTAACGTTAATTACAGCAATTCAAGTGATCGTCCCTCACCAGTGTAGTAGTACTATCCCCCCAGAGTAAACTACAAGGATAATAGTTTGTAAAACCTTGCATTATTTATCTCTTACTATTTTATATATCACCGCTGACGAGCAAATCATTTTCGTTTAGATACACAAGGGATGTTTGAAAAAGGGTTATCTTTGCGGAAAAAAGACTTTGCAAACATATTTTTGTTAAGTTGTCTTTAACGACCGACAGAAAATGGAACAAGAACTGTCGATTTTTAATCGACATCTAAATCACAAAATAGCAGTATGTTATCAAGATCACTTCATGTAGTCATATGGGAAATCTGCATTAAATGTAGGAGTGAGAGGACAAGGTCTTCAATGTGTTCATCAACAAAAAGAGACAAACTTGTGTTAACCCCCCCCCCCCCCCCTTCGGAAAAGAAATTAAAAAAGGGAGATAATAATCTCCTGTGAAGACAAAAACACGAACATAATTCTGTGAGAACAGAAAATGGAGGAAATTGAAATATTAACGAGATGAGCAGAAATCGGTTATTTGAATGTGTTTTATTGATAAATAAGCTATGTCGGAAGACCATCTTTTGAGGGTTTTCGAATAAAAAAAATGAAAATTACGAATATATCTGTACCACCGTATGACAACTCTGTACAAAGCACACAACAGATTCACGTCAAATTCACGAACTTACGATTACAACAACAAACAAGCAAACCAAACACACACTCAAACCAAGAAGACAATCCAACCAAGTCAGGATACATCAAATAATAAATCACTATTTACTCGATAATGTCACATTACTTAGTAAATATACTGGCAGCTATGATATATCACCTTCTAGGAAAGCTTTTGAAATATTTATAGATAAGACGAAACCAGGTGGAACGGAAGAGCAAACCATATTTCAAGAGAAAATGAGTTATTTATTATACTGTCAATAATATCAAAGATGACATATTCTTTCAACACAAGAACGAACTTGAGGATAATCACTAAATAGCAGCAAAGGTAAGGATAGAATCTCCAGCATGACCACACTGCACTGACCCAGCGGAACAACCCTATAAATAAGCGACACATAAATGACATAAGAAAGACCTACAACCCACCACAGGACAAAACAAAATGTACTATAACATCATACACAACAGACAAAAACAGTGGAAACACACATACACAAACATCAAACATCAATGGCAACACATAGCACATAAATGTAATGAGACCAATGTGCAAGCCTTTTGTCACCGACTTTGAACGGCCATCTTCTATAAGCAATTATGTGGTTATCCAAACTACGTGCGAACAACCCTCCCACTTATTCGGATAAACAGAGGTATCCATAGACACACAATTGCTGTATAAACATTAAACCTTTCACTGTTATGTGACATCATTGTGCAAACAAGATAGTTAATCGCAGCGGCCTCAGTTAATACATATTATATGTAAATAGATATAAAAAAAAAATGTATGGCTTGTGTATAACAGTCTGTGCTCTGATGGCTGAAGCAAGCTCAAGATCTATCACCCGAGAAGTCTGACCAACTTTCAAATATGACATAGGATCAGGACCGAGTATTCTCTGACGAGATTTGCACAGGGCCCGCCATGGAGTCCCGTGGTTACGGTTGGCCAATGTGCAACGTTGGAAAAGTCACTGGCACAAAGTTTAAACGTCTTCAATATAAATAGCATTATTTAAGAATAGATAAATTTGCAGCATGGATCAGACATGTAAGTTTCAGGTACTTAACAATGCTCTTTTGATGACTTTAGGATCATATCTTCAGTTAAGCAGGCGACCTACTATTATCTCACATTTGTGGTTGAAGTTTGATCTGCCTCTGATCCTTCTAATTTTGATTATTAGGTTGCCGTAAAATGAAGGCAATGAAAGTTGTCCCAAATTTTGAAAGAAGTGCAGAATAGTTATTGTAAAATGTCTAGAAAGATTTATGATAACTAAATCCTTGACTTATTATTTTGTAATTTGTTTATTTTTATCATGGAAGTCCGAAACATCGGGGCAAGCTCCAACGTATTTGATGAGCTGAGAGATGTAAATGCCGTGCGATGGCAATCTTGGGACATCGCCATCAAACCAAGAAAAATTATGTCTGTTAAGGCAAATGTCTTCTCTTTCTTTCGTATATCTTTGTCTGAATTTCTCCGTTATTGATTTTGATATCCAGGTCCAAAAATGGTGTAGCTATATCACCTGTGTTAGCTTTATTCAATGTTAACTCGGGGGGATAAATTTGATTTTTGTATTGGTCAAAATGTGGGTTGTCAATAATCAAAATATCATCAAGATACGTAGAGGTGCCATTGAAATATTTTAAGTCGTCCAATTTCTTAAGAGTGCATGAATTCTTTTTCGTGTATATATAACAACAAATCTGCAACCAGAAGCGCACAATTAGTACCCATAGGAATTCCAACAACTTGCCTAGTGTACAGATGTTAAACATCTTCAAATTCAATAACATTATTTAAGAACAGATCAATTTACAGCATGGACCAGATATGCACGTTTCGGGTACTTTAACCCTCGTCAGTGATCCTCAATCTAAAAAATGTAATATGGCCAAAGAGTGTGAAAATTACGATGTCCATAAATGTACCGAAAAATGTAGCGAGATGGGTGGGATATTATGCTACAGGACCCACTTGTTAGAAATTTCAGTGTCACCAAATCTAACAAAAATTATATCTAAAAGAAAGGACAAGGCCGTGCACAACTCAGATCGAATCCATGATTTGTACGATTTGTATTCTACAGAGGAAAAGAATCCTTTTGTATCAGAAGTACATATAAATGTTTATCCTCTCGATTAAAACACCATTCAATAAGTTCTATCTTCTCACAGAGGGAGGGTAGTGTATGTTAGAGATGATTGTAGGATGTAATAGATTCTGCTTTGAAATTTATTGATTTGAATTTTTCGATAACATCACCAGAGTTTGTGATGTTTTTTTTTTCCTTTTGGTTCTTTTGATATGAATCTTGCAACGAAGTCATAATTGTCCTTCCCTTTTACGAATTCGTAATTTGTATCAGCAAAGGATATGGAAAGTCTCTGACATAACACTTCATACATCCAATGTCCCAGCCCATCATGATTAGTTCATGGTACAGAGAGATAGCACTAATATGTTCATACATGGAAAGGTATATCTGATTAACGTCTGAGGCCGACATTTACACAGAACAATTTTACATCCCCCGCAATAGTAAAGGTGAACATCTGATGGTCTCTAATCTTCAGCTTCCGGAAAATCAATGGCATTTGCGAAAAGAAAGATAACATATCGGCATGCGGACGTCCAGGTTTACTTTAAATGCAATCGAACGTACATGTCTGATAATATTACAAATACCGTAACAAAATAAGATAATTCTAAAGGCAACTGAAAGCTCGAGTATCATAACCTAAGAATGAATAGGTACGTATCATCAAGAACGAGCAGCGTCCATTTTTGGATATAAAAATTTGGAGTGATTTTAAATAAAGCTCAAATAATACCACCGTGCAAAGACGAAAAGAGGAACATATCTACAGGTTGCTAAACACATAAGACTAATACAACTTCAACTAACAACAGGGAACTAAAAGACAAAAGTCACTAAAACAGAACGGAAAAACAAAACATCAAAGCAGATGAAAAAAGAATTAACACGAATATCAATATATAAAAACAGATGTGCAACCGGCGCCAACCTTGGTACGGCAAATCGCTCTGTCCGAGGGACAAATTTTCCAAACGATCTTACACAAACTTTTACGTGAAAAAGTCAGAGCAAGATTCGTATATCCATGAAAACTTTGCAAGTCTTCAAATTATAAGATCTCAGCATGTACCAAATAACAGCGCCACCTACAATGTATTCAGTTTTTACAATGTCTTCCGCACTCGAGATGGTTCATTAGATTTTGTGTTTCTGAGGGACTTGTATTGTTATCTCCGTCTGTTTGTCCATTTTTTCTTTTCGCGTGGGGAAGTTCTGTTTTGTATTTTGTTTAGAAATTCGTAAGGCTTTCAATTATGGTTTTTGGAATATGGTATCGGCTTCCGTGTTGTGGTTTTAAGGAATATGGTATCGGCTTCCGTGTTGTGGTTTTTAGGAATATGGTATCGGCTTCCGTGTTGTGGTTTTAGAATATGGTATCGGCTTTCGTGTTGTGGTTTTAGGAATATGGTATCGGCTTTCGTGTTGTGGTTTTTGGAATATGGTATCGGCTTTCGTGTTGTGGTTTTTAGGAATATGGTATCGGCTTCCGTGTTGTGGATTTTAGGAATATGGTATCGGCTTCCGTGTTGTGGTTTTTAGGAATATGGTATCGGCTTCCGTGTTGTGGTTTTTGGAATATGGTATCGGCTTCCGTGTTGTGGTTTTTAGGAATATGGTATCGGCTTTCGTGTTTGACTTTCATTCACTTTTTGTTGAAATCCGGAAACGAAAACAAAAGCTATTCAATCTGATTCGCTGATTCTCCGTGTAGACAATCAGTTTTTACGGTATCGAAGTTTTTTCCCTAATTACATAATATGAGCCATTGATTTTTTTTTTTCATGTATTCTCTTTAGACCCACTTGAATGAAAAAAGTATCATGGGAAAACCTGTCAATTGCTTTCCTTATTTATAGTTCTACAGTATCGATGGGATTGCATGGAAGGCTTGGCTTACATTTGTTCATTCCGACGATAAGAGTCTCTTTGTTTTTGGAAATTGGATTTATCTGTCGATTTGGGCTATCAAGGAACTATAAATTACAAAAAAAATGCTCCAAAGATTCAAATGACTTTGTGTGAAATCACAGGGGAACATTTAATGAAAGTGTTTGTGAAACACTGCTTCTAAATGTAATAGATAAGAACCGATGTGATCACAGAGCCTCGCTGAATGATGAAAGCCAGGTGTGTGGAAACACATCGCAACGCTATACCGTTTTTGTTAATGCATGGTCAAGCACAAAATAACTATTATGATTTCTCGTAGGAGTATTATCACTCCATAAAAGTAATTGAACTTGATATACAAAATATGTTTAAAATATGATCTTACCTGGAATGAGTTGAGTGTTCCAAAGTAAATAGGAATGAAAGCGAGCCATATAATGCAAGTAGTATACATGGAGAAGCCTATGAATTTAGATTCGTTAAAATTTTCTGGAATTTTTCTCGTCTTCACTGCATACAGAGTACATATAATGATTAAAAACATATTGTACACTAGTGACACAAGGAATGAAATATCGTCCGTTCCACATTTTCTTATCACTTCATTTCTTTTTCCACTCGGGTACTCAAGTCTGGTTCCTGGAATTTCAAGGACCAGCCATATAATGTTGAAAAGCACCTGTATTAAGATGAGAATGGATGCAATGACTATCTGAGATTTAGGGCTTATAAACGGTGGTCTTTTCGCTGATTTTCTAGCACTGTCAAATATGCGAGATATTCTGTTTGTTTTGGTCAAAAGTGATGAGTATATCACAGAAAAGCCGAATCCTACACCAAATCTTTGTGTAGCACATATAACAATTGTTGGTTTAGCAATGAGTACAAAAGTAATAAGGTAACACAGAACACACCCTGTTAGCAACATGTAACTCAGTTCCCTCCCCGACGCCATTACGATAGGCGTGTCATCATGCTTTATGAAAGTTACAATGACGATACATGTCGCGAATAGGCCAGCGCATGAGAGCGCCATTGGCACCAACGCATACACAGAGTTCCACTGCATGTACTGTTCAGGGAGATTATGACATCCCCCTCTTGTCAGTGTTAGGCCATTGGGCGTAGGCACAGTCCTCACACGTGTATTCATCCTTCAGATACTGCCACGCCTCACACTTAATACACATCCAGCAGCACTGGTCCATGTTGGGACCTATGTACTTGTACTCGTCATATTCACACGGCTGACTGCACCGAGATACTGGTATCTCCTTGGTCCCGTCTGCCCATACTATTTTGTCCACTTCTAATACGAGTGACGTCGTCCAGTTACCGACCACCATGTACTCGTACTTCCCTGTAGTTGGGTCTCGCTGATAGTTCATTATGGTGTACCGACCAAGGGCGTCTCCTTTTTCGTCGAATCTTACCATCCCGCCATAACCATCTGAAATGATAGTATTAAAAATTATTCAAAATTGAAATGCATTACGTTTACCTGCAAATAATTTTTACCATTAATTTTTCTGGAAAGTCTCATCTGGCTAGCTGTAACCGAAACATATTGTAATAGGACATTTCCAAACATCAATTTACATGTAGATATGGCAAAAGATTGGTACATTACATTTCAATAGTCCACTTGCCCGAAATTCATAATGGCTGACAAAATGACGAAAAATGTCCGAGGTAGACAATTTAAGAGCACTTTTTCATTGTTACTTCACTGTTATTCAACTTCATTGTTACTTAATATCATCGAAATTAAAGGAGTTTAACATCTTAGCAACGTCCCTCCAATGCTATTTTGAACATTGATTTTATTTGGATATGCTACTGAATCGACCCTACAGGAAATTTGGAGCCGCGTACTCTCTGTAATGTAAATGTAAAAATCTAACTTCAATAAATTAAAGAGGGCGCTACTGAAATTATTTTGGTGGCTCCACCTGAAAGCATCACTGATGAGAATTTAATATTCGAAACACGTGTCTGGTGCACGTAAATTGGTTTGGAATTTTCTTCAAGAAGGTAAAGAGTTGGAACCCTTCGACATTATTTCACTATGGAATTGCGTCTTTTAACAGTGTCATCATAATGAAAAACAACGAAAAAAGATGTTGACTCGGACATGTTGTGCTTTTTACAAGATCGGAAAATGGTCTTATAGTTACCAATACATGTAGATCTTCTATGGTTTTATGAACCTATTTCTTTTTGCTTTTAAGCTGCCAAAAGAAACTCATTGAAGATTATTTCCATTATGTTTTGTTCTATATTTGTGTCACATAATTATAGTAACTAGTTTAGTTTCGTTAAAAACATATTTGCGTTGCGTTTGATTGTTTTGTCTTTTGGACTCCATTTATCTAAGAAATAAATATTCTGACTTTCAAAGGTTTCCACGGGATTTGTATGCTTTTCTTATAGAAGAATTCAAAGAAATGTTGATTTAAATTCAATAAAAGTAAAGAAATCAGTAGAATAATGAAGACTGATTTCTAAGTAGACTTTCATGAGAAAACTAGAGGTTTCTTTCCAGTATTATTCGTTTTGGTGAGAAATGTTTTCTTGCTGGATAAAACAGCATCGAGATGTAGTGAACAACGCTTGTACTTAGATACTATCATTTATTTCAATTACTTCGGTAAAAAATATATTGATGGAGCGTTAAAAGATCAAGCCTTCCAAGCATCCCGACAGGAGATTTTCCTGAGATACTCCCCTGGAAATACTCTATTGGAAATGCACAATTATGGATGAATTGTGTGACAGGCATATAAAGAGAGTCATCCGGAGTAGTTAATCTTCTATACCAAAGCCTTGTCCTGGGCTATTCATACATAACCTGGCTTTTGTGGACCATCCCACCTAAGAGAGGTTTATTTTGTATCTTCCTGTCATGTTTGCATTGTGCTTACCGAAAGAACTTTCAAGATAATCAAGAAAAGATCACGTCTATTTAAGCTCATTGAAAGATCTTTGGTAGATTGGGTATCTTAAACTTGATATCCGTTCCCTAAGTCGTGTTGGAAAATAGGAAATTAGAAATGACGTAGATTGAATATTGGCCTTATTATGCCTTTTCAAACAACATTTTCCGACGAAAAAGGTTTGAGTTAATCCGATATTTCCCAGTTTGAATTCATTACTCTTATTAAATAAAACTGAGACGGTATGAAAATGAAGGATATTGGTTTTGAGGAGATTTCAACCTCGTTTATTGGAGGAAATTTGTGTTTCCCTGGTGATTGATTGATTGAAAAGAAATAGTCCAATAGGCTTAAGGATTTTCATTCAATATCCATGGTAAAATAGTCCCTCAATAGCTGTATTCCTGAGAATTTTGTCACTTATTTTCAATGTATTCTTAGAGGCCACGGGAGGGAATCTTCCAAAATCCCGTACTTTCGAGAATGATGTTTAGGAAAATGCCATTGCCTTCTCATTGAAAATCAAAATACATTTATAGCTTTTAAGATAAATGCAGGCTCATATTGAAATGTGAATGAGCAAGTGCATAGAGAAAGTAAATCTGTAACTACCTGTCTGGTTCATGCTGTTAATCTATCTGCTTTGAAATGATGCTAATGAATTTGAAGACGTTTAAGATTTAAGATGTCAAAACATCGAATATATTCTGGGTAATGGCAAGTCAAACATACATGTATTAGTTTCCATCATAACAACGGATTTATAGCTAGTTTATAGCTGCTTATGTCAACCATCTGTTATAACTCGTTGAAATCCAGTTAAACTTACTTCCATACATTACCTACGTTGATAATGTCTAAATTGACAATTTAAGGAAAATTATATTCTTATCAAGTCAGTTAACAATCTGTTGCATCTTTGGTATGCTAAAGGAAATAATTAAAGTACCCGCAAGTTTCCCTAAAGATGTTAATTAAGAATCACATGGTACTCAGGTGAGCAAAATGGGCCTTCCAAAGTTCATTAATAATTAATAGAAGTACATTTATTTATTTTAATAGACCATTCTCACTAATAAAATCGTCAATCAGAATATTCTTCCTCCTACCTTCACTAAATTACTACACATTTATCGAAATCAATATAGCGCTTATTTGTTATTTATCATCAAATGCTGAACATGCCTTCTCTCTTTCTCTCACTCATTTTTTTTAAATCAACCAAAAAATAAATAAATAAAATTCAACATGCATGCATTCAACATTGTTAATGACGTAATACATGCATCATCAATGACTGATAAATTTTCGAGGATGGAGATAAGCAAGGAAAAAGGAGATACACGATATTGAAATATTATAACATCCCTTAATAGCAAGGTTTAGTAATTATATCACTACATGCACCGGTGACAACTCAATCTTGGAGGGCTAGCTTTCCATCTATCAGACAAATAACCGTGCCGCAATTTGAAATCGCTTGCTCAGTTTCCTCGCAGGTTTTTAATCAACTAGATAGAATAATACGATTTTCTATTACTGCGGGATGTGACGCGTTCAATTTGATTCTAGCAAGTCAGGTTTACTCCCTATCCCTTGGAAAAGAATTCGTCGATTCTGTGATCTTGATTAAGGTCAGATTTATGCTCAATGTTAAGAGCTGCTGTCATACAACTCTTCATTGATGACAGTAAGCAATGAACCCCATTTCTTCTCAATCTAGGACGTTAATGTCAGGAATGTGTCAAAATTATGATCTCCAGAATTGATGATGCAATCCATTCGGACGTGGTAATGGAATGCAAGCATTTATCACGAATTGACTTTATGGATAGCCTTGATTCAAATTATTAACTCGTGTGATAGCGATTGTAATGTAAAACAGGAGGAAGAGAATCCCCTGGGATGAATATGAGAATTATTGTTATATCGTATTCTAATGGATTTTATTTGTAATAGATGGTTGATTTGTGATTAGATTTATAATACGATATTAAATCAACTTTGTATGATTTTACTGTTATTCAATTATATGATACAGTTACGATTTGTCTAGTTGCTCTGACATGAAGACTTTACTTATTTTGACCTTGATATTCGACCTCAGTAAGTTCCTCGTTTGTCTCGTTTTGATCATAAAAACAAGCACATTAAGGTATGAAAATGAATTTTTAAAGACAATTGTTCAAATAAAAGACTTGCGGCCATAAAGGAACACGTGGCAAGATATTGTAAATTTCTTTTGGTCTATTACACATTAGGGATGTGATTGGCAAATGAAATCAAGACATTTCCAAGTCAATACGATTTCTTTATACGACTTTTCTAATATGTACACAACGCCTCCTCTCGACAAAATTGTCTATCTTATCCTTTGTCCTTCCTATTGGACAACATTTATGTAAAATTTGGTGAGGTGATGATATCTGAAAGCAGATTGTAGGGATTCCTATGGGTACTAACTGTGCGTCTCTTGTTGCAAATTTATCTTTATATGCTTATGGAAAAACATGATGATTTGAAATGTTTCAATGGTACTTCTATGGACGATGATGGTATTTTGACTATTTATAATCATGTTTTTTTAAATATATAAGAACGAAATTTATTCCAAAGTATTGACACTCAACAATGCAAACATTACAAACACAGAAACACCATTTTTGAACCTGTACATCAAAGTTGTAAACGAAGAGATTCATACAAGTGTGTATACCGATAGAGATTTTGGATTCAACATAGTAAATTTTCCCTTGCTCCACGGTGATGTCCCTAGACTACCGTCATACGGCATTTACATATCACAGCACATCCGGTACGCTAGAGAATATACTAATGTTTTGGATTTCATAGTAGGTATTTACAAATTACCGAGAAACTTTTAGGTCAAGGTTTCCGCTTTCATATACTAGTTAAGACGTTTAGGGAATGCTACAAAAATATCGACAGGTTCGTACCTATACAAGCAACAGATAATATTACTTTGGGTAATTTATAACCTGCCTTTTATGGTGACATAATTAACAAAATAAGAAGGATGAAATGACAAATATGGACAATGATCATATCCCAGTACACAGTACAAAATCGATAATTCAGAAAATCATAAACCGAAGGCATACAAAATCAGGATAAAATAACAACCAAAGCAAACAAAGATAAACCTCCACCATATGAAAAGAAGCGAACTTCCAAAATGGGAGTGATACCAGGTGCCCAGGAAGAGTAAGCATCTCCTGCTTGCATGCAACACACATCACTTCAATTCGGTAGAATTGTCACATCCGGTAACTTCCATTTCGGAAGATACAAGTATATTTGGTGGTTGGACGGTTCAAATGGTATAAGACAGAATATCATCCACATTTCTGGAGAGTGGGACATCATAATGTATGACGAGTTCCCGATATCGACCGTAGAACTTCCTCAATAACGAAGTTAGACTGAGAAGCTTATCTGAAAGACGCCTAGCTCTCAGAACAAAATCTGTATATTTGGCACTTGCTCTGGCATAGCGTATCAACTGAGGTATGAATACACCATAAGCTGGCGATGAAGGGATGTTGCTACCCAGAAAAAGAAAGTTTGTGATGTTGAAATTGAAGTCGTCACGTTTGTCATAGAGTGAGAAGTTCATGTGACAATCAGCGTCGTAGGACAACATTATGTCCAGATAGGATGCTGAATTATTTGTCTCTGTAGTTTCTTTGACTTCAAGCTCCGACGGATAGATTCTGCTGAGGTAATCCGCGAATTTTGGATTATTTATTGACAGCACATCGTCTATGTATCTGTAAGTAAAGTTAAAGTTAGAAGCTACGTATCTGTTCCCTTCAGAGACCAAAGATTGAACGAATTCAGCTTCGTACAAGTAAAGAAAAATGTCGGCACGGAGTGGAACACAATTGGTTCCCATTGGACTTCCGACAATTTGCTGGAAGACCTTTCTTCCAAACACCATGTAAATGTTGTCGATCAGGAAGTTTAACATCTGAATAATATCTGCTTCAGTGTACTTATTTTTGGAATCGGACTTTCTTTTAACAATGTAGGTTTTGTCATAATTAACAACAATAAATTTCTATTTGTGATTGCCGTTCTTGCTTGTAAAATAGACAACATAACCATCGAAATGCGCCAGAATCATCAAACAAATTTCATACCGCGGATACGATCCTAATGTCACCAGACGGCCACTCGGCACTCTTAAGACTTGCAATCTGACTGACTGTGACGACGTATTCCCTGACGTGCCCTGTCCAAACCTCTTTAGAGAAGATAGGGCCCCGACCAGATGTCCCCTCTGAGTGTCGGTCGGACTCCTCGGGTTAAAACATGCATGAGCTCGCTACAGCCGGCAGAGCACGGAATGTATTTCTTTCGCCCTTTGTTTCTATATTAATTTACAAATTCGTCTGTGTTTCGCTCGGGGCCCTGCGTCTTGCAATCTTGTTTGTGTTGTCACCTTATAGTGAGTAGGTTATTACACTACAGCTGTGCGTTCTTCAAAACCTCTTAGTAACCGGAAAAGTGGAAGGGTAAGTGGAAGGGTTCTGCGCGAGTAATCCAGAGAAACTCTTAATTTGCTACAAACATAGCAGATGGAGGTCCTAAGTCAGCACCGTTTGCCCAATGGTATCGTTGGTTCATATGTAGTCTTTTGTGTTTACTATTTTGATGTCATGTTTGGAGTTACTTGTCCCTTAAGTGTCTCTTACTGTGCATGTCTTCTCTGTGTTTTCATTAGGGTGCTTTGATGTTTTTCTGCATTTGCTGCAACTTGGTCTAGATGGAGATCCCCTCCTTTCTTTTAGAAAAAGTTTTGATGAGATGTATAGAGTGATTTATTCAACTAAGTCTTCATTTTGAATTTCTATCTTTATTGTTTATCGTTAAACCAAAATAATTCTTCTCAAATGAGTTAAAGAAGATCCTGACGATAATCTCAACAGCACTCAAAATAGAGAACCCAATTGAGCATCGACGGACCCCTAGCAAGAAATAAGACTCATTAAATAAAACTTCACCGTCTCCTCGGTTTAGTGAGGAAGGAAACTTTCTTTACTTCGTTTTTCTGATAGGAATGAGTTATTGAAAGTAAAACCCGAATCAGAATTATTTGGAATAAAGAAAATGCGGAAGCACCCAAAACATTCTGTAAAGGAACAAAAGTGATTCTGTATGGAAATTAAATCAAGTGCCCGGTAAGGGCACGTATCTTCTGTTTGCTGCTAATATCCGTCACTTAGGCCGTGTAGAAAAGTCAAAAACGCTTAATTTATTAAATTAGATGTCTTTGTGCGTTTCGGTTTTAAAAAATAAGGTCGGCTTCTGTAATTGAGCAAAGGAACTAGAAATATCAAATACCCACACAAAAAGCTAGATGTAAGTCAACAAGACAACCATAATCTGCATATTCATCGAACCATGGCAAATTAAGCACACAAATCAAAACATAAAACAAAGTCAACGATAAAATTGTTTTAAAGAAAGGTCAAACAAATCACTTTGTCCCTAATTGCCGTTGAACATCGGACAAGATAGAAAATTAAAGTGTACCGACTCGATACCAGACACGTGTTTCAGACAGTAAATCCTCATCAATCAGTGGTACTTCAAGCCAAAGTGATTTTCAGACACAACCAATCAAATTTACTTTAGTACCGCCCTCTTGTTTGATTTATTGTCATTATTACTGACAGGGAATGAGGACAATTTGTGATTTGGTAGACTTGAAGAAAATCTTGCTCGAATTTTCAGTCAGTGATTTAGTACCGCGGCTTCGCCTATATACATGTATATACACTTACGAGTGACATGTTATATATTTTTTTTTTTTAAAAATGTCCTTTTCTGTGTTGATTCTACATGTCTGCAGTATTTAGAAAAAAGTTGTTTAGGTCACCATGCGACAGCAATAAGCAATGACGTAACGTATTAAGTTTTACTAATCATAAATATCTCAATGAGACGACATGCGGCTCAGTAGTCAGTGCTTTGAATCGGATATGTGGTGCTACGTGTGACTGAACACATTCACTATTTTCCATAAATGAGACAGAACACAGATACATGCAGTGTTTATAATGTCATCAATAACGTCAAAAATGCTTTGTCGTCTACCGGTTAACATATTTGTAACAATTCGAATATTTTCACATTGCCCGAATAACGCCTATACAAGAGATCGAATCAGGACAATTTTAACTATTTCTATATAGATAATATAACCCGATAATTCAATACATGTTTCGGGGTAGTTTGAATGCTTCAACGTCAAGGGTGCCAACATCCAACGGCAACCTGCTCGTATCAGATGGAATGACTGAACATGCAGTTCTTTCTTTCAAGATGTAGTCATGAAACGGTTTTATTTCTGGATTCATGGTTAATTCTTCATTTTTGAACATTGCTTTCCATGTTCATCGGTAATGATCTGGCTCTCTTGTTTTACAATTGCCGGGCAGTCGAGACGCTGCGGATCCTGTATAAAATCAAAGCGTGCCCAAAATTTGAATTGTCAGCTTACAAAAAGTTGTTCGACTGATAGGTTCAACATTTTGATATTTCAACTTTTTGCACTCTACAGGTTCTGTATAGTGATAAATACTGATTAAGGCAGACAAAGCGAGTGCGTATGTATCAAAAGAAAATCATATGATACAGTTATGACTATCAACAAATAAAGCCTAGTTTCATTATGTAAAAAGCTGACACGAAAGAAAAGGGCATCTTTATTTACACTCTCTTTGATTGGATTTTGAAATGTCATTCGAAATATAAATTCTGAAGTTGCGGATATTACTAAGAGAAACTTCCGCATACTTGGCTACAAGAGATATGTTTAGCTTTATGTCATGAGTAGGGGTAATCATCTGCAATATTTGCCCTATATGAATTATCTACATGATATTATTACATAAGTTGGAAATTGGAATATGAAAACAATATTTTTTAAGAAAAATGAAAGATAGTCATGATTTTCCTAAAGTCAAGATCTCTTAAACGTTAGATACAACGTTCAGTTGATGCTGATGCGAATACTTTGCAACCTGTCATAGAAGAAAGACAGAAAAGCTTCAAAATCTCAAAATATCTGCAGTAGAGCGGTTGTCTAATAACTATTGTAAAAATATCACTAGGATGAATTGCAATGCTGAGATTTAGTTTGCGACATTGTGACGAGCTTACAAACTTTAAACTATAGGATGACCAGCTTGAAATTACAAGCTATTTTGTCAAATACCTGTACGGTTACTCCAAACCTATTACAGGAGGGAATGCATCTGAATTGTAAGAGGGTGACCTAACAAGGGTGTATGGTTGTTTCTTCGATTGCCGTACAATGAAACACGACTATGCAGAGGACATACACACACAATACACTGACAAACAACAAAGACCATGTAAAACAACTACAAACATCCGAAGATGAAGAGCCAAAGAGCACGCTTACATCAAAATGACCATGAAATTCAAACAAGCATATACATAATACATAAAATATAAAGGACAATACAGGAACACCAATATACAACAGGGACGTACTTTGGACATACGTCCTATCTATGTATAGCAAATTATGTGTTTATCCATGATTGTTGATTATGTACGCAAAATCATGCCACTTATTTGCATACACACAGATCTTCAAAAACTCAGAGTGGCTGTACAAACGAAAAACCTTCTCACTTAAGTTGACGTTAATAACAAAGTAAGAAAACGTTGTGGCCTGGGTAACAAAGCTTTGTTTATTGAAATTTTGCGAAAGCAAATATGTGATCTGTGATCTGCTGGCTCAAATACCATGTATAGTTTTCTTTAGATGACTTCATTATTGTGAAATAGGTAATCAATTGTCTTTAAACGTTTTTTTTATCAATTCAGACAACTATTTATCATTCTCATTTGTGTGTCAAATTGTGTCAGTATGTTTTCTTTGTATTTATTGGTCTTCTTTGTTATCAAAATATATGGTAAAGAAAAATTGGCACAGACACTTATAGGTGTTCTTTGTAGGAGAAAATAAGTACACATATATCAAATGCGAGATATTCAAAACATCCTAGTTCCAGGGTATTTTTTACCGAATATTGTTATTTTGGTCTAATGCTGACAAAAAGACTTGTTGAAGTCGTCCAAGATCTATGTTATGTAAAACAAAAAGATACATAGCGTCCCAACTTTGTGCCAGAGAATTCGAGAACGCCTTCTACACAAAAAATCCAAATGCTGTAGCGAGACATGCATAGTTCAGATAATTAATCCTATTCATTACAATTCCACGCCAAAATGATTCAAAGAAGCCTTACCTTTGTAAATAAGTATGGTGCATCTTGTTTTAAACGACTTCCATTCCCTACACAATAGTAAACAACTCCCATTTCCTGTTGGGTCTATTTTAGAAGCGTCGACAGAATACTTAAGTCCAAACATCTAGATTCCAATGTATTTCAATATATGAAAAATTGCCGACGCCTCTATCAATTAATTTTGTAACTCGCACATTACACTATTTCCTTAATTTTCATCCTTTGCTTCTCGTTTCTTTTCATTTAATTGTTGTAGTAAATTGTTTTATTGTACAGTGTCTTTTACTAACTACATTATTTGTTTCTTATGCATATGCATTTGGCTATTTTATTTGGGCTTTATTTTTGTTTTGGTTTGTTTTGGGTTTTTTTACAACGTGATCAAGTTTGAAGATACTATCTCCATTTTTCTACTTTTATGAATTGTCATACATGTACATTCAGATGATTTAGTTTCTGTTGATGTGTTGACGTCTCTTTACTACTCTACTAAAATGGTATGTTTTCGATTATATTGTGGTGATGGAAATTGGAGGATTTTTTCTTGTTACTGAAAGCTTTTGGAGTTTAGGATTTAATTTACTAAAATGGATATTCTTACCATTAAAAGTTGTATTCAGGATGTATTCTTTCAGTAGCTCGCCACTAAAATGATTTTTCATCTCAGGGCACAGGACCGACCCTGTCTGGACAGATATCTCTTTGCATTCTATCGATGGCTCGGGCCATGGCCTGCACTGCATCGTACACAAACTGTACTTTTGACTCTTGCTTAAAGTTTTTACGACTAATTTTTTCTCTTCCCGTACAAAGTGTAATGTTACTATTGTCCGAGTCTCCTAAATAACTATCTACAAATTTGCAACCATGTACCGATTCCCAATACTCTGTGAACCATGGATTTATCGAATTTTTATCTGGCGTAAGGCTCATGAAATAGTCATCAAACTTTGTTAACGTGGTAGATTGTAGATCTATTGTCAATGCACCTTTTGCTGCTTCCTCGTTATTTTCCACTGGGATTTCCTGCGCGCCCCATCCGTCGGCTGCGATCCAAACAAACCTGTCACGAAGATTTTGTCTTGTTGCAGCCGCTAACAAATTCTTAGCATCTTCGACTCTCAAAAATAACACGACGATGTTTGCGTTTTCTTTTTTAATCAGTTTCTCTATCGCGATATCAAATGTTGATGGATTGGAATTGGACAGAATTTTTATCTCTTCTGCTATGCAGATATTCTTTTCGCCAGCTTTAACTTTGAATTCCTCTATACCGGACTGTCCGTAATTACCTTCAGATGCCACGGTAGATACATAGGTCCAATTGAATTTTAAAACAATATCCACCATGGCTTTGGCCTGAAAGTTATCAGGGGGAACAGTGCGAGCAAAGTATTCATATCTGTTCTTATCGCTTAGAGCGGCGCTTGTTGAAGCATAACTTATCTGGGGGAGTTTAAATAATCGTAAAAGGTTAGCTACTTGCTTGGAGACTTCACTGTATGCCCCTCCGATTACGCCTGCAACTGTTTCATGGGTCGTGTTCAGTCGCGCGAATGATCCGTCCTCACACCGGAAGTCAGATGCATCAAGAGTGGTAAACGAGGCGCGTATGAATTCTAATGATTGTTCTAAAGCGTATGTCCCTCTTGCGCATGTATCCAAGACTTTTACTCCAAGGTCAACTCCGGGCAAAATTGAGTTGTCTTTATTTATTTCTTTAATTGTAAAGATCATAGCTTCTGACCTTTGTACGCCACGATCAATGTTAATATCGCCGCAAACACCCTTTCCTGTGTATTCACCAGAAAAACCTTTCTGATGCACCGGAAACAACCCACCAATTATAATGTCGCCTGGGATATAAATAGCCTTCCCGGTGTTTCCAGTTCCGAGGTTCTTATTTTCTTGAAGTATCTTTGTGTCGATGGTACTTAGATACGTTACAACCAAAAGAAGTTGCCCGAAGCCTACTGTAAATAGGCAATTTGCGCCCATGTTTGGTCCATTACGTCCAATTCAGTCCTTGCTTTCTACTCTCCATTTCTTCTAATTGAGTTTTTAATGACTTCTTGTTCTTTTCTCTGTTTCGAAATGCGTCAGTCATCGCACCTGAAAGTAATAAGTCGTCCATTAAAGCTTGAGTATGGGTACTAAATACTGGTTTAGCATACTTTGTGGTTACAAGGTATACGTAGTTGCGATTTTATTTAAATTGTGCCTTCGGTTTTATGATGCTTACTATTCAGTTTGGTTTTTGCAACGAAATTACTTATTTTACTACATGTTGATACTACAAATTCTTAACTTATCTGAAAAAAATGATAGCATTGAAAATGCAATATTTCTGAAAATGTACTCATGCTTAAAAAGCCCCTCTTTTACGTTTGATGACAATAACAAAATACACAAATATAGGTTGTTAATGTTACAAACTTTATCATATTTAAGAATTTTGTAGTACTCCGACACGTACAAAAGAAAAGATAAGAAAATGGAAAAAGGCAATAACAAGACTTTATACTGGGAACAGTAAACAAAATATAAATCGTAAACTACACAATCGAACACTCGGTCCGCAATGGACGCTTCAGTGAACAATCAATTAGGTCCAAAGCGTATGACCCTTTACATTATTAATCGAAATGGAGAGCAAACCTTTTATAAATGTTTAACTTCGGAAATACAATTGCTATCACACCACATTTGTTTCCGGGATATTTGTTATAACATAGCAATTGCTTTTATGTTATGTATTTATGCCCTCGTGAGCACTGACTGAAAGAGGCATCACTTTGTCCACGTGACATCTGTTGATTTATTTTATGAATTTCAGCATGATTTCCCGACACAAGATCAAACAGAGAGAACATATCTCTTCATCAGTGATGTACCATATCCAGCTTTTTCCGATAAATCTTTGCTCATATTTGTACAATGTATCTAAGCATTTATGTTGGGAAACAAACACTCTATACAAGGTTAGGCAACAAGCTATTTAACATTGTAAAGCCATTTAAAACATGTGAAGAATTATCCTTGGTTAAGTAGAAAACATAATATCTAGTATAATATATATATGTGCGTGTATGAACGTTAATGTCGTTATGCCTTTTGACGTTTTATGTCATGTCTTCTTTAAAGAAGTGTGCAAGAGCGGAAAATTATCAAAGCTTTCTTTGAGATGTGCGTAGAAAGGGATTAAAGTTTTAAAAAAAAATTAAATAGCACCAAGTCTTCTAGCGAAGATTTTATTCATAACCATTTCTTTGTCATTACATGATGAAGCTTAGCTTTGGCAAGGTATCAAATTCAAGTATTTTCATTGTAAATATGCATACATTACTTTTTCGTCTATTCATAAAAGTTTAACAGTGTATTTTTTGCATATTCTCCTAACGAAAGCCTTTGTATGGCTGTAACGTTAAGCTGTGATTGATTACTGGAGATTAAAGCTAAAGCCGTGATGCGGATTGAACATGCAGAACATAGCTTTTGTTAGGCCAGGTCTGGTAAGGAAACAAAGAAGCCTTTTAATGTCCTTAAAAAACCGCTGATCTTTTCATCATGCTTAGAACATATGTATTGATTAGCAGTATTTTATGCAAATGTATGTAAAACTTCCCTGCCTGACTAGCTGTTCATGTTATGATTATTTTAAAACTTATTCTCTGAAGGATAAAAGGTAAAAGAAAACTGTCAAAGTAATCATAGTAATTAAAGACTTTCTTTCCCCCTTTTTTTCACATTACTGTCTTTATGCTACATAACTCTATCATGGTTGTACCTTGGTTTTTTTTTTCATTACCAGCCACTACGGCTTTCCAAACGAAAGTACTAGTGAATGTTCTCCATGCAATTACAATGGCTTTCTATACTAAAGTAGTAGTTCTTTGTGGTTGTTATGAATACACGAATACACACGATGTGTAGGGTTTTTTTTTTTTTTTTAATTCTTTTTTCTATCTTTCTTTAATTTAGACATGTATGGGATAATGATGAATAGATGCTATTTTATAAGTATTTTCCCCTTCCTCTCACCGTGATCACGGACGGGGTTTTTTTTTTTGTCCTCCACGATACTTTGGATTTATTTTTCATTTATGGTTGCTCTATTTAATCTTTTTTTTTTCAGAATACATGATAAGAACACGTATTCCTTAAAAGTTACATGGAATTATTTTTAAGAAAATGAAGTTGCAATATGATCGCGGTTCATATAATATTTTCAATAGACTAGGGGTGCGTTTTGGAACGTAGCCGGCTCACTGAGTGGCTAACTTTAAGCGGCTTACTCTGCCTGAACGCTTGCTAACTTTGAGCCTAAATGGCTTGTTGACAAGAAAGTAAAATTGTTAAGTAAATTTATTCTCAGCTGCATACTTTAAAAAAAATATATGGAAATTTCCGTTAAAATTGTATAAAAGAATAAGGATTTATGCATTTGTCATCCATTTGACGTCGTTGCTATAGTAGCAGACGACATAACAGGTAGGAAGAGTTATCATATATTTTTAGGCTACGTAGTGCAAAGGCAGCGGCTCGCTAAGCAGTTCTTTGAGCTACGTAGAGCTTCGTAGCGTAACGTAGCCGCTGCGTTCCTGAGCGCACCTTAGATATACAGTACTCTATACTCTCATTGTGTAATTGTTTTACTTATATGGATTTTCCAATTTCTCTTGAATACATTGATAATTCATAATATATAGCATGAATTACATTGTTTTGCGGTCAATTGTTCAATTTCAATACATTTTCTGTACATACGGATGCATGCATAACGAAAGGCGAATGAACATTCTCACGTATCTTATCTTCAAAAATAGACATTATCAGACAGATATTTTCCTTCCAATTTGTCAATGTAATTCACTGTTACATCATTTCTCGAGTAAAAAAGAAATCCAAAAAATCATAAATATTGTTGCCGTCTGCCACATGTGCAAGCATTCACTTCAAAAATTGATGGCTATATAATTCCAAAGTTTCCACCAATCCCAATTTACAAATGAATCATATCCATAGAAGAATAATTATACCATTAAAATAGCTGACATTCCTTTATTTGGGGTAAAAAAAAAAACTATATAATAATGGGTATTCACAGCAAAGTTACATAACAAAATATCAAGCCGTACTGCCTCTCTCTGCCGAACATTTAGATTTTTCCCCCTAATTGTAGAATATATGTGTTTGAATCGATCAGTCCTTACACAAATAAATGGTGAAGATACATTTTCATTGTGTGGGATGAACAGTGTTTACTCTTGCATCTAGAAATCGAATTCAAAGAATTAGAAACAATTGATTTGCCAGGAATACCTGTGATACATAAAGTATATACAGAATCCCTAAAACAATTATTGTCGGAAAGGTTTAATTCCATAAAATATCGATCTCAACTTGCAGGACTTTTTCTCTTAAAATATCACTTTTGTAAAAAAAAGAAAAAAAAAAAGGCAATCAGACAGGGGAAATTGCGATGGTACTGTAAGATGAGAATGATGTAGAGCTCCTTCTTTTATTCTTTTTTTTTCTTAAAATTGCTGTCTTTGTTCGTTTTCAAATTTAATTCTAATTCTTCCAGAGAGATAGCATATTTTTAGGAATACCTGCAATATTCGCTTTGTTTCTTAGTACTTACATGATATTCTTTAGAAAATAATTTTGTGTCAAATGATTTTAAATAAAAATTTATTGGGGCACATGTATTCAATACTAGATGGAGATTTTATTCGATGTACACACTTAGATAAATGCAGTATCTAACTTCTCTTTGATTTAGTTCAAATGAAGTTCTTAGAAAAAATCATCGCATTTTTCTTAAATCATTCCATATGATAAAGAAAAATCAGAACATTTATGATTTTTGGATTTGATTTCGTGTCTTTATGCTTGAGATAATCTGAGAAATGTTTTGATTTTTATCTCCGCGGCGATAGAGCAACATACATAACCGAGTGTAGTCAAAAAGAGCGACATGCTTATTTTACGTAGACATTTTGCATATGGTATGTAACAATAGCATCTTGTTAGCGCTATTCATAGTTGTCATCGAACATTCTTGCTCTATCAGTAACTATTATATTCTCAGATATAAATCTATAAATGCAGTTTTCCTTCATGTGTGAGATACATTTTTGTATGCAAGTTATTTTTCCAATTTTCAAATTATTGTTGTTTTGGAAAGGACAATTATTAAAAATTAAAGAATTAATTCTAAATGTCACATATTAAAATTTAGACTGCATACAGAGTGTGTGCTATATGCATTAATAGTTTTTTTATCTATGAAGTATGCCTGATTAATGCTAAGTGAAATATTCTCGGATACCAAAATATTACGTTTGATATTTTTAGTGAAATCACGGAAAAGTTATACTTCAATTCTATATTATACATCTCTTGTGACTAGTATTTCGAGTATTGAATTTCTAATAATTTGTCAAAATTGAAAAAAAAAATATATATATATATATATTTGTAATATAGAAACATACCATGCATCCAAAGTATGATGTATAATTAATCCCAACAGCATCGATGTAATACCACAGACATTGTCCTTGGCTCTGAATGTTGCCTTATACTGCAGAGAAAGTCCTTGGCACAAAGCTACCCGTGATCTCCTTCATGTTGAGTAGAATAACGGAGAATGATGGTATATCAATAGTGTTCCTGAACTGGCATACACAGCGTTATCCCGGGCGCTGGGGGTCTAATCACCACTCTGAAAATCCATACCATAAATTATTGACCCGTTACCGAATACATTGTCAAGCTTATCTCTTAAATGATTGGGGTTGTGTCTTTACTTTTCATGATATTCGTTACCATGGATTTATCTTTGATTTGTTCTTTTGGTTTTTTTTTTAATTATTATACTTGTGAAGCTAAAAGACACTTTTGAAGTCTTTGAATATTAGTAAGATATTCTTGGCAACTCTGTTTGATTTTTCGGCAATCATTTCACTTGTTATATTGATGATGGAATAAATACTTTCATTTCAATACATTTTAAATATAACAGGAAAAAGTCAAGAGAAATGAACATATCAAAAGTAGAACTTTTGACAAATAGAGCGGTCTGAATTATCATGATGCTGATTTATAATGGTAATATCAGAAGGAAGAAATGCTCTTGTTTTTTTTTTCCAAACAAAAAATAAATAAAATGAAATAAAATAAAATAACATTGATCTACTATTTGTCACCCCTTTTTATTTCCCTCGGTTTCAGATCATTCTCTGCCATATGTTCTCTCACCCTATGTTTCCTTACATTTCCTTGCATTCTGACTCTGCCATGGTATAACATTCATAACTACCAATGTAAAACGTATTCAAATAACACCATTCAGAAACAGACAAATTTGAAGCATGCACCAGACATTCATTAAAGAAGATCAAAATCGCTGCACCGGTGAAGCATGTTTCGGACATTGATGCCAAGTAAGTGCTATTTAGATACAAAGAAAGTGTTTGCAATGCTTTACACAACTTTGATTTGATACAACAACTCTTGTTCCATAAGGTGTTTAATAGAACCAATTCGAAATTGTGGTGGTATTGATAGACATATTCATGTGAACCAAATATCAAAGGATAATCGAAGTATTCCAACTTTGCAAATTAGCACGACGCGTTTTAACAGCGCCACTGTAAGTGCCAAATTCACTTGCACTTAACTCTGGAGATTTCGTCATTGTCTCCGTCTGTTTGTCCGATTCGTTTATTCGCAGGATAAAGTTCTGTTTTATATTTTTCAAGAATTTGTGCGCTTTTCTATTGTGATTTTTGGAATCTGATTTTGGCTTTTGTGTTTGACTTCAACCAATTCTCATGTAATACAACATGTAGACATGTGTTCCGTGTAGTAATTCCTCATCAGTGATACTTCAAGCCAAAGTGATTTTCAGACAATGCTAAGTTTACGAAATATATTTTGGGGAAAACATATTGGTTGTTTTACGGATACTAAAGAAAAACTTATTGTTGCGGCTCTGCTGCCAGGGAGCCGCCTCCTAAAGAAGCACACTGTAGCAGAAGGTTGATATGCGGACTTACCAACGTGTACCACGTGGTGAGTGTTACTGCTGGTGGACCAGGAGTCCCCGAGGACATATGTAGCCAAGTTCGGTTGATCGTTTCTTCAACGCATTCGAAAATTTCTGTTAACAAAATTTCTTGAAATTTCTAAAACGTTGGTCCTGAAGCATCATATCCCACCCATCCTGCTACGTCTTTCGGTACATTTTGGACATACTAACTTTCACGCTTTTTTGCAATTTTACATTGTTTAGATTGAGGAACGTGCATGTCTGGTCCATGCTGTAAATTTATCTATTCTTAAATGATGCTATTGAATTTGAAGACGCTTAACATTTGACGGGGAGTAAACCGAGAAGTTATATTACATGTATCAGATTATGTCATTATTTGCCTTTTTACCTCTTTTGTTTAAATCTATTATCAAAATCAAATCAAATCAAATCAAATAACATTTATTTAGAGTCAACAGTAAACAGTACAAACATTAGCTCTTGTGAGCAATTTAGGCGACTAGGTATGTAAAACTATCACAATAATTTAACTTAGATATTTAAAGACATCATAAACTACAACATGCAAATGAACTAAGACACTGAAACTAGACGTTCATGCATATAATTACTCTAAGACGTGACCAGACATCAAGTAAATGGTTAATTGATAAATACTTGATAAGACATCACATACACATAAATTATATCTACATTAGAGGACATCACAAAAAAGTAAGGATATTGAATATATCACATACATAATGAGGTATAAATATAGTGTTCTTAAATGGTATACACGTAATGTAAAACGTCTTCAAATTCAATAGCATCATTTAAAAGCAGAAATTTTCGAATGCGTTTGAAGAAATCAACAATTGCAGCCAAAAGAATTTATTAAAAGAAGCAGACTCAAAATTGAACTGCTTTATAAATATAATCATAGGGCATAATCGACAGTTATAAAAATTCTATTCAATGGGGAGATGTTTTAATTACTTTCGACGGTCTTTCATTCGCATTGTAATTCCTAAATAATCTTTTAATAGTGGTACCTTTCTTGGATTTATGCTTACCGTGTCTTTACATCTTGTGAGGTAGTTAAGTTACCGGTATTTATTTGTGAACCTCACATACTAAGGGGTTCACACAATGGCTTAGATGGTGTGTATTTCTTGCGTCTTTTGGTTTCTTCACTTTTTTATGTATGGAAGGGTTGTACGTACGTAATCCAGGATATCCACACCTTCTGCTACAGTACTTGCATGGCAGATGGCCGTCCAAAGTCGGCACTGGTTGTCCATTGGTCTCGTTGGTTTATGTGTTTTCTTTTGTGTTACATGTTTCTATGGCGTGAATTGGTGTAACTGTTCCTTGTCTCGTTTGTGTATACATGTATTTGCACTGGGTGTTTTTGGGGTTTTGCTGTGGATGCGGCAGCCGAGTGTTGTTGGAGATTCCCTCCTTTCTTTCATCAAACATGTATATAGTAATATACTTGAAGCACCATTTAAAAGATGTTCTTGATTTTCATATTCGATATATGTTTAACAATGATATGTTTTCATATTCATTGGCCATCAGATTTTTTTTTCATTATAAGCTCCTTGTATTAATGTCAAAATACAGTTTATCCTAACCTTTGATCTATCAACGTAAAATGGCTATAGTACGATGCATCAGATTAATTACACGTTTACTTTCAATATCGGTAAATACACGGCTGTATATTATGGTCCAACCAAACTTTATAATTAATTATTGTCTGATGATGCGGCTAAAATTGGTCTTCTCTTACAAAGAAGTGATTTTAACGATCAAATGAAAAATAGGTCACTTCCTCTCCTGTAGAATTAAGTAATTAAAGGAGACTATAAATCAGACCGTAAATAGGATGTTACGTATACGTGTACTGTGATCAACTCTGATGTATTTAGACAAATTATGTTATAAAAATTGTAATTATAGAATTCTACACTTAACTATGCTTTTATGTACATGTTATAAAGACGGAGCCGTTAAAAGCTAATGGAGACGCATTGGTACTGACTGCACTTTGTTATGTAGGCAGAACCGATGAAATGTGAACACTGCATGCGTGAAAATACTTTTTATTTGCAGTAAAAAGACAAATCACAAAGAAACTTCACGGTAATAAAACATACATTCATCCACAAAGAGTCAAAGGAAACCAAATACAAGGCCAATGGCTATTCCTTGCAGATGTTTCAGCCAATGACGTCGCAGTATTACGGTCATGTGGTGTCCTACCTTGAGGCCGAGGTAGGTCACTAAATTTTCAAACGTCAAAAATTATACAGAAAACGTTACGAAATGGTTCTCGGTATGTTTTAAAATTCGTTATAGGGTTTATTCCTGTCATATGAACAAACCCTATAACTAATAATGTTTTTCAGTAAAAATTTCAGTGCACCGCATGCGCATTTCAACAAGTAATGTCTCAACAGTGAAACCTAAAGCCGAAATATGGGAAATCAAAATAACGAATTTACACGAAGATCGAAATTCTAAACATGTCATGAGAACCAGGTGATGTCAGAGATATACCTTTAGTTAGGGTTAGGGGTTAGGGGTAGGGGTTAGCCCCCTGTTTTAGAATAATTCATTTTTGATGACGAAGAATTTACAAATACATTTCAGGTCTGATGTCGGAACATTGTGAAGCTAGGGGAATGATATCCTTGAATACTAACAGTACACCAGCGGAGATATCAACCTAGTGGTTGAAATTGTTAATATCGAAGTAAATGTTTTGTATACAATATTCAGATGATGTATTTCAATAAAAATAACTAGGGAGAATAATAAACGTCTTAATAACAATAGGGTAAACGTATTTCCATCACGATTCATGTATAGGAAAGCTCGTCATTTCTTTCATAAGATAACGACTGGATTTATGATCCAATGAGTGCAACAAATTCATAAAAATAGAATCTGACTATTTTAACTTTTTGATAACTGCTTAATGATTAATTTCAAAACTACGAGTCATGAAAAAAGAACTGTCAACAAGGAAATATCAATTTCTTTTAAAACTTACGATTACAGTAAAACACTTCTCTTCAAAGTAACCGAAGATGGATTAGAGGTATATCACAGACATTCCATATCTGTGAGAATCTGAAGGCGAGCTGAAAGAAATTATTCTGATTAAGTAGTATAGTTATGTCTAGATTGAATTTTCCTTTGGCTCAGAATTTTCCTGTCACTCTCCCCGGGCACCTGGTCTCACTTTGGAATTGTTCATTCCGGGGTTCGCAACCGTTCCGATGGGAATTCTCACGATTTGGCCTTGTCTTTTCGACTTTGAGACCGAATACTTTAAAAAAAAAACCGCTCGATTTCAGACGTGAAACGTGCTCAGCATCTATACACCAACGTCGATCGTGAAGATTAAACACTGGGCCATACATAGACTCTCATGTAAGACGGCAAGAACTGTATTCTTATCGTTGATAATATTATTTGAACGGTTATTAATTTTCATAGGAATTGTTCTTAAAGTTAATGATCATGTATTTTACTAAAACACACTTTGTTTTTGTTTAAAAAGAATTGCTTCAAAGATAGACCTTCTTAACTCGTACTGGGTTTCATATAATTTGAATACGTAATTTCAAGAATGATTTGATTTAAATTGAGAACTATACATTATTCATGAAGATTAAAAGATTCAATGATGGATTAGATAGTTAAAATGTAAATCAGCAGCGTATATGCCATAAAGGGCAAATCTTACATAATGGTAAAAACAAGACCATCGAGGAAACTTAAAATGTTTCTTGGAATAACGCCTCTATTGTTTGAATGTCTTTTTATTCATAACTTTAATCTTTCTTAGGTTTATTGCTTTCATAAATCTGCATATAATTATACATGATTTTCATATTGATTATTTAATTAAGAATATTTTTGGATTTTATGGATAAAGGTGAATTTCCTAGCATTTATTCAATTATAAATTGACTGAGTTTGTTTTCTTTCTTCTTACATATTTTTTTAACATGTACTGTGCACCATCGATCTTCTATGCTATTTTGAACATATATTTTAATTGGATATGCTACTGAATCGACCCTACAGGAAAGTTGGAGCCGAGCACTCTCTGTAAAGTAAATGTACAAATCTAGATTCAAAACATTAAAGAGGGCGCTACTAAAATGAATTTTGGTGGCTCCGCTGGAAGCATTACTGATGAGAATTTAATATTCGAAACATGTGTCTGGTGCAGGAAAAATTGGTTTCGAATTTTCTTCATGAAGGTGTAGAGTTGATACACTTTCGTATTATCCGATATAGAAAGTTTGGTATGAAAGATATCTAAATCATCCTTTGATAAAGATGATACCTCATATTTTCATTTATACTCATTGATCTTGTATGAGTCCTCATGGCTTTTCGGTTACACACAAACTTTGAATGAATAAGGGTTCGGTCATACGAAATCTGGTCCGTGTTCTGTAAACTGGATGATCAATCGCCCGAAAAATCTAACAAACGTTCAGAAAGAGTATAAAAGTGATCGGAACCCAGTCTTCTCTGAGAATATTTTACATCGCAAGTCATTGAGTACCATCGTCGTGGTTGGCCAAACAAAAACCCCAATTCATTCACAATTTGATTCTGCATATAGTTGGTCCGAATTCCAATGAGTGCTGAGTAAGTAAACATTCCACAATGTTTCTGCAACTTCATTTTATCGAAATCCTTAACCAAAGCGTTTTCGTTTCGTACATATTCTTATTTTATTAAACATGTAAAGATGATATTTGATAAACTGTCTAGAGTTTTCGTGGGATGTCTTGGTTAAATATGGGATGGTAGGATTAGAGTCGAATTTTCTTCTGTTCTTGCGCTGCTTTTTGTTCTGATAACCATGAGAGACCTTCTGTATTTAAACAAAGGAGGAGATCTCCTACAACACTCGGTTGCAGCACGCATAGCAAAACCCCAAAACACCCAATGCAAAACACAGAGCAGATACCCACAGCAAGAGACGCTAAATGGGCAAAGATATGACACGTGAGCTAGATGTAGCCTAGGATAACTCTGATCAAAGATTCTTTCAAAGATATGACACTTGAGCTAAATGTAGCCTAGGATAACTCGGATCAAAGATTCTCTCAAAGATATGACACGTGAGCTAGATGTAGCCTAGGATAACTCTTATCAAAGATTCTCTCAAAGATATGACACGTGAGCTAGATGTAGCCTAGGATAACTCGGATCAAAGATTCTCTCAAAGATATGACACGTGAGCTAGATGTAGCCTAGGATAACTCTAATCAAAGATTCTCTCAAAGATATGACACGTGAGCTAGATGTAGCCTAGGATAACTCTAATCAAAGATTCTCTCAAAGATATGACACGTGAGCTAGATGTAGCCTAGGATAACTCGGATCAAAGATTCTCTCAGAGATATGACACGTGAGCTAGATGTAGCCTAGGATTACTCTAATCAAAGATTCTCTCAAAGATATGACACGTGAGCTAGATGTAGCCTAGGATAACTCTTATTAAAGATTCTCTCAAAGATATGACACGTGAGCTAAATGTAGCCTAGGATAACTCGGATCAAAGATTCTCTCAAAGATATGACACGTGAGCTAGATGTAGCCTAGGATAACTCTTATCAAAGATTCTCTCAAAGATATGACACGTGAGCTAAATGTAGCCTAGGATTACTCTAATCAAAGATTCTCTCAATACCTTAATCCGGTCATGCTACTGTAAAAGTAAATCAATGATTCCTGAAGTGGACTACGAGATGCTTCATATAATAGACTTTCTGAAACCTGAAATTACAGCTTGCTATTTTAGCCTCTTTTTAATGGAAACAATTGTACAAGATGACTTTATTACCAGCCACCACCTAAACCATTTCAATCAATCAGAAATCCTTATTCCAGGAGAAAATCAAACTTCGTCCAAAAATAAAGCCCTTGGAGATATTCACAATAGAAATCTGCTAGACTTCATTTCACAATTCTTGGGGCATTCTGATATAATCTTCTCTCTGCAATGGTCTTAATGTGCATTTGTCGAATCAGTGGACTTACAGGAATGAACCGTGCGCAATTCTATTTCATCACCTTCTTTCAAAATGAATAACAAAAGATAGTTTCAGAATATTCAGACACTTTGATTTGATAGACCCAGTTTGCAATTCTAAACATTTCTTTGTCCTCTACTTGTAGACTATTTTGAGGAATAAGAATATTCCTACTGTCGAAGTTGAGGTTGACAATGGTCATTGCCAATGCTGAGATTAGGCACGGTCCATTTGATATTCTGGGGGAGGGGGGGGGCTTGGGTTTTTTGTCGGAACAAGATTATTTTTTTCGCCCCGGACCGGGGCAAAATTATTTTTTTCTTGCGAAGTTGGAGCCAGGAAATTTTTTGTTATAACAATTGATGTGAATATTAAGAATGTTTGTGTTTTTTCAATAGAAATTCTTTATTTTTACTTAAATTACTCCAAACATTATTTTTATGTAAAATTTGTATTCACTTCTGAACTGAGAGAGATGAAAGATTTTTACGATATGCGATATATTTTTAGTAAACAAAATGTATATAAGGTCATGTAAGATTTAAGAGGGCCTGATGCAAGTTTTTACATGTAGAAATGAAAACTAGTGAAAAACTTATTTAAATTCTCCTTCCAAGCTTGTATACAAAATTAGACACAATGGTGATATATGTATCTATTAATAGTAATAAATTATATTGATAATGTATTTAAGGATTTTAATTGTTTCAGTCACATGCATTCTTATGATATTTTCAAATATGAACTTGCCATTTAATACAGAAGAAAGCTATGGCGAGCGAAGCGAGCCAAAATTTTTCTATCTAAAGTAAAAACTGCGGCGAGCGAAGCGAGCCGAAAAATTTTCAGGAATTTTAAGCGAATTTTATGGTTATTCTTCAAATTCAGATTACTTGTAAGAGCAAGATTATTTTTTTCTGTCACACCATAAGCAAATTAATTTTTTTCATCAAAATTCAGAGCAAAATTATTTTTTTCGAAAAAAACCCAAGCCCCCCCCCCCCCCCCCCCCCAGAATATCAAATGGACCGTGCCTTATAAGGTGTAGAGTTCGAGAATATGTGTTCAACTCGGGTGAATGAAAAGTGGAGCGTTGCTGGTTGTGTGTGATCCGTGATACATCAGATATAAGACAAGAAAGCCACGCCTCTATGCTGTGTTGTAGATAAACCCCGTGGTATAATCAAGCAAGTTCTTGGTACGTGTATAATGATGATTGATTGCATTTTCAGGAGAGACGCGACATATTAGGGTATAAACTAAGGCGTTATGAAAGACCCATGTTTTCACTGAAATATAGGGATGATAAACTAACCCATTAACTTTAGGAAAGAAGTAGGTTAAAATATTTCTATTTCAGGGCAAAAAAATGTAGAGGTGATACCTAACATATTTTTTGCCCCAGGCCTGTATTCACAACTGGTGCTTTCATAAATGTTGTCTCATTTAACATTTTTAAAAAGGTAAATTCATATACGTCTCAATATTGCCACACTGCGCCGAGTTGTTGAAATAGTAATAGGATCTCTTAAAAAAACAAGTATATTTACATTGCGGACTATCAAGAAAAAATTCACACATTGTCTTTTACACATTTTGAATATGATCCTCAATACTGAGATTTTTACAGTTTTCTTGTTTTACTTTGCACTATAGAATTTTTAAAACAAGGTTGTTAGAAATGATACCTATTTTGAGTTTTAAAACAAAGGTCTGTCCAGTTATGTTTTACCTCAAGGAAAAATTGCTCGTCAGCTTGGTTTATTTTAAATGGTGTTCTTCTTTTTTAGCTCACATGAGCGAAGCTCAAATAAGCTATTGTCATAGCTCGCCGTCCGTCCGTCGTCGTAAACTTTTAACATTTTCGACATCTGCCCTACAACCACTGCACAGAATTTCACTAAATAGTACAAGAAGCAAGAAATCAAGGTCCTCTACCAAGTTTGTGTTTTTCGTGCCGATCGGTCAACAAATATGGCCGCCGACGGTTTTGATTGGCGGACGAATTTTCGACTTCTCTGTAACCGCTGCGCAGAATTTACTGAAACCTTACAGTAAGCAAGTACGCAAGGTCCTCTACCAAGTTTGTATTATTCGTGCCAATCGGTCGACAAAGATGGCCGCCGAGGTGCTCTGATTGCCTGATGCATTTTCGACTTCTCCTCTGCAACCACTGCACAATATTTCACGAAACCTTACAGGAAGCATGTACGCAAGGTCCTCTACAAAGTTTGTGTTTTTTATGCCAATCGGTCAACAACTATGGCCACCGAGGACCCTGACTGGCGGACGCATTTTCGACCAAGTTTGTGGGGGTTTTTTTTTTGTTACCATCGGTCAACAAATATGGCCGCCCAGGGCTCTGATTGGTGGACGCATTTTCGTCTTCTCCTTTCCAACCGCTTCACAGAATTTCACGAAACCTCATAGGAAGCAAGAACCCAAGATTTTTTTGACCAAATTGTGTTTTTCGTACCGATCGGTCAACAAATATGGCCAACAAGGGCTGGTGCATTTTTTACTTCTCTTCAACCGCTGCACGGAATTATACGAAACCTTACAGCAAGCAAATATCAATGTCCTCCACCAAACTACCATTCTTTTATCTGCAACTCAGGAGAGCGATGTTCCCACTCCCCCCCCCCCCCCCCCCGCCTCCTTGGGCCTCTTGTTTAATTTTTCGTCAACTGGTTTTCTTTTCATCAAATCTGATAGATGGATTCATCGTATCAACTTTTGTATGAGGAACGAAAGAGGCGCACACACTTATAGTAAACAAAATGGTCTTGGTTCTTGGTTCCTGTCTTAAACTTGGCATAATAACGTATAATTAAAACCTCACGTCAGCTTCACAAATTTTGAGCCGACATTCTTATTTTATGCTGTCAATTTCAGTCCTCTCAATCAAGTAACGCTGCTCAATTACCTCTGTAGTATAAAGCAATATTGCTTATCAATCCGGTAATTACCGCACGATATACAACCCGACCAATTTTGCTTGATGGAAAAGGTCACCTAATTCTTTTAAAATGAAAAGCTCCGAGCAATTAATGCGTGTCTTGGGTCTTCATAATGACAATGGAAAACTTGATAAAAACAAAACCTTACAAAAGTCCGTTAAAATGTAGTTCTTAGAATGTTTTTTTTTTCAAATATCCCTTATATTTACATGATTACCTTGAGGTAAAATATATATGAGGAATGTTATATTATTTTTCAATGCAAAAAAATAGCACACTGTCCTTGGGATGCTTTTCTGTGCGTCCCATACTTAAATTAATTATTCAAATTTCACAAAGGCAATGATATCATATGATATTGAAAATTTATATTCTCTTGTGTTGCGTTAGTTCATATACTTACAATCTTATTTATATTTGGATTTCTTTCCTCAAGTCTTGAATAATATCAAGTTGAGCTTAGTTTTTACACGTGGGCACAAACTAATCCACCTATTCAATATTTAGCTTCCCTTCTCCTTTGACAGAGTCAGTCCTCTTTGATGTTAGGTTTCAGGCCACGAAGCCAACAAGCGATGTCTAAGACCTACAAGCCCTGTATCAAGATATTAAAGAGACGTTCACAGATATATATAGCTTAACAACATCATTTGAGAATGTCAAGTGTGCATCACATCTTCTTATTGCACTAAACTAGCATTACTTACGCAACAAATCTCTTTCATTTGACTTAAACTTTATAAAGCAGCCGTCTTTAAAGGTGTTCAAAGGAAGTCTAAATCTAAAAATGCCGGAGCCTTTTTTTTAATGAATGAGCATCAATAGGTAGGGATGATGTCAATTTTTGATAAAGTAAATAAATATAGAAGCGAAGTAGACAATATCGGATTTGCTTAAACAATAACATAAATAGCGTATGAAAAAATACATCTGCTACCTTTGAATGTTGATTAAGTTTAAAGGATAAAGGACGTACTAGTTACAATGTAGGATATGAAAGTCTCTTTCTCCATATTCAGTAATTACATTTCCTTCTACTCCTCTTAACTATATCCTTACTACTTACAGAAATCAGGAAAACCTATTGAAAGACGCGTATTTGAAAATTTTGACTCGCTAAAGAATACTTATTAGAAAATGCAAGTCCTTTAAACTCGGAAATGTACCGTGTAAATAATTGAGTAGATAATTACATGTACATTATATTTATCTCTTTTCCTGCATACTCAGTACTATGAGCGAAATTTGCAAGTTACTAAATAGAGTGTTGGTCTCTGTGTGGGTCGTGGATATTTTGTGAAAACTCGTGAAAGGACGAGGATAAATATATTAGAAATGTTTATTTCATCTTATTATTGTCAACCTTTTATATTTTTTCATCAAAATAACCACGTTTGTACATTATACAAATTAATTTTAAAGACAGTAAGTAAATTATTTTCCCCTCCCTTGACAAAAAAAATGTTTTCAAATTAATTAAGAAAAATATCATTTGATTCTCGAGATCATGATATAAAATTTCCTGACAGCGTCAGGCCAACATTACGACTGTATGGCTCTATACAACTGTGCATCTAGATTAAAACTGTTTGTACATTGCTTGATACGATTTTATGAATAGAAGCTAGAAAATAGTGAATATTTAGGACTAGTGAATATCAACTCACAAACTCTAAGGAGAGTGAGGATTAAAATCCAACAAGACAACGCACAGGTAGCGGAAAACACGCGCACAGCTGCAACAAATGGACATCAAACATTACCAACAAAGAGTTGGTTACAACGAAAACACCAACACAAATAAAGAAACAAAACATATACGTCACTGAAACACCAATGACAAAATCACAAAGAAAGGTGACTTATATGAATTTGTGACACCAATGTAAATTTGAAGATACATCAACTATATTCAAAGCCGACGATGTGGTTATCCAGATTATGAGCGTACAAACCTCACACTTAATAAGAATACATGTATATACCGAAGACGCACACTGGATGTACATGGATGAAAGAACAATCTTCTCTATGTCATGTAACGCCACAAATCGGGACCCTTTTGCTACTTTCCTACACAAAAATAGCAATCCAAGGAATGCTTGTGTCGCCTGTGACTCTGCTTATCTATGTTACAAATATGTAGGTCAATGACGCTTTGTTTAAAAGTTTTGGTATCAGTTTGAAAGTCTTGTAAAATAAAATTCACATGTGAAATATCTTACTTAATACTATGGTCAGTCTCAAAATTTCAGAAAAGAGGGTCAATCATAAACGTCAAGGTCAATGTGTAACAAAACAAAGGTTTCATCATGAGGAATACATGTGTGAAGTATTAAAGCCGTTTCACTTACCAATCAAGTCTTAATTTCCTTGAAAAGAAGGTCAAATATCTAGGTAAAGGTCACAAGGTAAAAAATTATGGTATGATTCAAAATGTCATGTAACAAGGAATACACATGTGAAATATCAAAACCCTATCACTTACCAATCAAAAGTTATGGACTGTGAAACCCAAAGTGTGACAGACGGACGGATGGACAGTCGGACAACGGACAAAGTGATCCCTTAGTGTCGCTATGCTTCGCAGGCAACACAAAAACTCTGTAAATGGAAAATTAAGAAGAGTCGAGCGTACGACAAGCAGTCTGTGCTCTGCCTACTGATTCGAGAATATGATATAAAGTTATAATTCAAAAAGCAATTCTAAATCTCTAATCTGAAAAGCACAGAAAACAAGGGAAAATTTGAAATAACAAACAAAAATCAAAACGAAATAAAACAAACCACTATGTCAACAGATTTGTACAGTAGTGGTACAATAATTTTCACATTTTTGACCTCCTGCACGAAGAAAAGGAGAAAAAAATGCTCATCGAATATTTCCTCATCAGGCATGTCTTTTGATATATTGTTGATAGAAAACATACAAAAAATACATGTTAATCTGCACCGAAACAAGGTTAATTAATTAGTTTACGACAAGGAAGCCTCAGGAAGCTTTTTCTCGTCGCAATAGTTTCCATAACTGTATGTCTTCTAAACAAACACTTAGGCTTGTTGGAAGTAATTCAATTGTTCGGCAACGACTTACAGGATCCTGTGGTGTAGATTAGATGGAGTGTGAGAGGTCATCAGACAAATCCAATTAGATGTTAGGAAAACAACCAACAACACATAAAATCATATATTCTTGAGAAATCTTGACACAGGAAACTTGGAATTGGATCTTCGTTGACAATTTTTCTCCAATGCATCACTACAACCGTCAACGATGGGACGTTATTGTTTCATCATTTTTGTGATTAAACGAAAAACAAACAATGTAATGTGACGGAATTAGAAATGAAGCCTTACCATACATGTACCATCTAGTATTTCTTTAGTATGTCTCAGCATGTTTGCCCGTAGTAAGGAATCTGTGTTGATTTACATTGTATTACACTGTGCGTAGTGATAATGTTAACCTATACTTCATTTTCTAGCCCCTAACACATGTTATGCATGGTGACATATGGGGACCTTGGCGAAAGAAAAAAATTGCCATATGTTTCCTGGAAATCATTCACATCCCATACAGGATAGCAAATTCATAGTTTCATACAAATAATATTTATATCAATATCAAGAGTGTTAAAATAGACGTACAGTACATGTATGATGCTTAAACTTTTAAGTTTGTAATTTTTTTTACATATGAAGGCAAGCTGTATTTGGCATTAAAGAGAAACTGATAATTTAAAATCTTGATGATAAAAATGTTTCCATTATTAATCGTGTTGTAAAATAACCGTGACCACATAATTCATTTGGTTTCACTCCATCTAAGTTAAACTAAATTTTACTATGTGAAAAACACTGGGCGCAAATGAAGTTTATCAAAACACCCAGGCCCATATGGTTGCAGCCTTTTTTGTCATACACATTGTGACTTCAATTTTCTAAAGCAAATGTATTAAGCATGACGTATTCTAGATATTCTCATAAAATATTGATCTTTTCAATAAAATGAAGATGGAGATAATGGGGGGAAAGTAAAATATCATCTGTCATGGATCTCCGGAATGGACCAATCCATGAATTGGTGGATAAAATTATCAACAAAATGCAAACCATTAGGCTCTACTATTACTTTGAGAGACAGAATCTTTTAAAAGAGTGTCTAAGTCGGTACCAGTTGCCCATTGGTCTCGTTGGTTTATGTGTGGTCTTTTATGATTAATGTTGTCTATGTGATTTGGTTTTCCTTGTACCTTTTGCGTCTCTTTCTGTGCATGTCTTCACTCAACTTGCAACAAGGTCATAGGCGGCACAGGCTTGCAATATAACCTTGCCGTCATCGCTATTTTCCTACGCCATTTCACGCAATGATAAATCCCGAGAGGCATCGCAGGTACGGCATGTCGTCACAGTGACGTCATTCGGACTTCTGACGTAAACATCACAAAAGATTTAAAGGTAGAGGCACATATTTGAGCGTTTAGGGGCGTGTAAATGGACAATGAAGGAAACGATTCTTCTCTTGATGAAGGAAAATTTACAAGACTCACGTCTAAAGACGGTAGGTTTCGATTTATGGCCAGAATTTGTATTTTCATTGGAGACTTCTCGCTCAGCTGATCGTGTTGGCAACGTACGAATGAAGAAAGAATCCTTGATACTGCATGGTATTGCATTGAAACAAAGACAATGCTTGTACATAATATACCTCATAAACCTAGTTATACTTAGTGGTATATACTTGCAATATTTTTTTAACAAATACGAAGAGTCAGTTTCAATCTGCAAGAATCTTGCAGACAAACAATAGGCGATGACGGCAGAGGTAGATTTCAAAGTGAAGAAAAGCGGAACTGAAATCGGACGCATGCGTGGGAGATTGGTCTTCACTGTGTTTTGCAGTGGGTGTTTTGAGGTTTTGATGTGAATGCTGCTTCTAAGTGTTGTCGGAGATCCCCTCCTTTCTATGGTGTCTATGAAGAATGATGTCAATAATATACTAGTATAGAGATACAAGCTCTTAGGTTCTATAACGTTATTATGCTGCATATAAGTATGACGTAAGATCTAAGTACGGAAAGATTATGCGTTTTTCTTTACGATGAAAATACAAAGAATACTTTACAACGTATCTTTAATGATAATCGTCAGGCTTGATGGGAAACAAGGGCATTTTAGATTCGTTAGTTTAACAGTTGAAGTGTTACATAACTTGTTGAAAGAAACAAACATATGTTAAATATTCACACGTGGATCCAGTACAGTAAACAGGAAGAGTTGGAACAATGGCTCCCTTGCTTACATGATAAAACGAAAATCCCCAAACTTTCCGACGAAAGACATTAGAGACGTTGTTTGACGTAAAGGATTATACTAGTATAAACGTCTGTGCTAATTTGTATAAGTGTCAGCGGTTGATCCTAGAATCAACAGCGTAAAGAAATTCCGGAGGGTTTTTAAATTGCACGTAACCTGAACTAAAAGCGTGGATAACGTTAATGCTCGCTCATTTTGCTTTACAATACTATCCAAAATGAAGACTTAAGAAAACAAACTTATAAACGCTAAATCTTTTCGGCTTATGTTGATCTTATAATTTCTTCTGATTGTAGTGTTCCTCCCTATCTTTATTTTGTTATGATATATTTCATTAAATAACCATTTAAGGATGTGTATGTCTATTTATTGTGATTCTTTATTCTTATTTTGGATTTTGAGTTTGACCTTTACTTACTGGTGCTACCTTTCTAGCTCCCTCAATCCCATTTAGTGCTACCTTTCTAGTTCCCTCCTTCATGTTTGGTGCTACCTTTCTAGCTCCCTCCATCCCGTTTGGTGCTACCTTTCTAGTTCCCTCCTTCCCTTTGGTGCTACCTTTCTAGTTCCCTCCATCCCGATTGGTGCTACCTTTCTCGTTCCCTCCATCCCGTTTGGTGCTACCTTTCTAGCTCCCTCTATCCCGTTTGGTGCTACCTTTCTCGTTCCCTCCATCCCGTTTGGTGCTACCCTTCTAGTTCCCTCCTTCCCGTTTGGTGCTACCTTTCTTACTTCCTCCATCCCTTTTGGTGCTACCTTTCTAGCTCCCTCCATCCCGTTTGGTACTACCTTTCTAGATCCCTCCTTCCCATTTTGTGCTACCTTTCTAGCTCCCTCCATCCCTTTTGGTGCTATCTTTCTAGTTCCCTCTTTCCTGTTTAGTGCTATTTTTCTAGCTCCCTCCATCCTAGTTCCCTCCTTCCCGTTTGGTGCTACCTTTCTAGTTCCCTCCTTCCCGATTGGTGCTACCTTTCTAGCTCCCTCCATCCCGTTTGGTGCTACCTTTCTACTTCGGAATCCCTCCATCCCGTTTGGTGCTACCTTTCTAGCTCCTTCCATTCCGTTTGGAAAAAATCCCTAAGCCCCGCGTATGATTAATGATGATATAATTTTTGTCAAACTCTTTCTATTTGTATATAATGGTGGTTTTAGAAATAGCTCAGAATAGTCACGAGGAGACACCTGTTGAAGTTCTAACGATTCTGAAGAAAACGCTTTCATTTTTAGCTCACCTGAGCCATAGGCTCAAGTGAGCTATTGTCATAGTGTTGCGTCCGTCGTCCGTCGTCGTCGTCCGTCGTCCGTCGTCGTCGTAAACTTTTCACATTTTAAACTTCTTCTCCAGAACGGCTGAAGGGATTTTGATGAAACTTGGTAGGTATGAAGTACTCATGGTCCCCTACAAGTGTTGTTGTTTTTCGTCCGGATCTGTCAACAGGTGGCGCCACCACAGCCAAAAGTAGGTCACGGGGGGTACCCTCCTTTGACAAACTTCTTCTTCAGAACCGAAGCATGTATCGACAAACCGAAAGCATCAGGATGATCTAGAGAGATGTCTTAAGAAGTGTTGTTATTTTTGGTTCCACTTCGAAGTCAAATTTTTGACGCGTTTTTGACGTCTTTTCGGACTTTGTCAGAAATGCACATTTTTGCACTATTTCTTTAAATAACTCAATAAGTGTATGATTTTACACACTCATTTACTACATATTTATCATACTTAACTTACTTAATGCTTTGATATGTATTTTATGCTTAAAATTTATTTTTTTGATTTTTTATGAATTTTTTTCTTATGTAAAAAGGAAGGGGGGGGGTGATTTTCATACATTTTCTGCTTATTTTCTATAACCACTCTTCAGATTGTCATGACAATTTGTAGGTATGAGGTACTCATGCATGGTACCCTACAAGTGAAAGAATTTTGTCAAGATATCCACTTTTGGATTTTTAAGGAATATTTTTTAAGATTGTACATAGGTATAATGTATGTTTTCCATGCCAAATGGACCCATGGGGAGTAGCTTCAAACCCCGGCGGGACCCCAACAATTTTTTTTTCCCTTTTTCAGTTTTTTTTTTTCTCTCTTTTCATTTTTATATTTATCGCTAGAAATGAAACTGTGAAAGAATTTTGTCAAAATATCAACTTTTAGATTTGTAATGATTTTTTAAATAAGACAAGCTATAACTAGTTTGGCTTTGTGTACTTATTTTCATACTTCGAATTAACTTGGCCACATACGCTATCAAATATACGCTGAATTTATTTTTAAGATGTTGACTTTTTGTGTCGCCTGCGAAGCACAGCGACACTTAGGGATCACTTTGTCTGTTGTTCGTCTGTCCGTCCATCCGTCTGTCCGTCTGTCTGTCACACTTGGGTGTGTATTCCTTGTGACAAGACCTTTATACACATATCATAATTTTTGACATTTTGACCTTGACCTAGATATCTGACCTACTTTTCTAAAAATCTAATATTGGCTATATATCTTAATTGATTAGTTATAGGGCTTTGATATTTCACATGTGTATTCCTTGTGATTAGACCTTTCTACACATATAATGTTTGACCTTGTGACCTTGATCTAGATATTTGACCTACTTTTCTAAAAATCTAATATTGGCTATATCTCTTGATTGGCAAGTGATAGGGCTTTGATATTTCACATGTGTAATCTTTGTGACAAGACCTTTCTACGCAAACCATATTTTTTGACCTCGTGACCTTGACCTAGATATTTGACCTACTTTTCAAAAAATCTAAGATTGGCTATATCTTTTGATTGGTAAGTGATAGGGCTTTGATATTTCACATGTGTATTTCTTGTGACAAGCCCTTTTTTTCATATACTATATTTTTTAACCTTATGACCTTGACCTAGATATTTGACCTACTTTTAAAAAAAACCAAGATTGGCTATATCTATTGATTGGCAAGTGATAGGGCTTTGATATTTCTCTTGTGTATTCCTTTTGACAATACCTTTCTACACATACCATAATTTTGACGTCATGACCTTGACCTAGATATTTGACCTACTTTTAAAAAAAATTAAGATTTGCTATATCTTTTGATTGGTAAGTGATAGAGCTTTGATATTTCATATGTGTATTCCTTCTTGTGACAAGGCCTTTCTACACATATCATAACTTTTGACCTCATGACCAAGACCTAGATATTTGACCTACTTTTCAAAAAATCTTAGATTGGCTATTTTTTGTTTTATTGCTGAGAGATAGGTCTTGATATTTCACATGTGCATTCCATGTGACAACCCTTTCTTCACATACCATCATTTTTAGCTCACCTCGACGAAGTTGAGTGAGCTTATGCTATAACCCCACGCGTCCGCGTCCGTGTCCGCGTCCGGTTAAGAAGTTTGGGGTAGCTCAGTATCTGACAAAGTACTAACGCTACAGTAACCAAACTGGCACAAGTGATTCATCTTTGGATGCTGAGGTGAACCCATGCATCGTATGCAGCATCTGACCTACATTTTCCGCTTGAGTGACTTGGTTAAGAAGTTAGGGGTAGCTCAGTATCTGACAAAGTACTGATGCTACAGTAACCAAACTGGCACAAGTGATTCATTTTTGGATGCTGAGGTAAACCCATGCATCGGATGCAGCATCTGACCTACATTTTCCGCTTGAGTGACTTGGTTAAGAAGTTTGGGGTAGCTCAGTATCTGACAAAGTACTGATGCTACAGTAACCAAACTTGCACAAGTGATTCATCTTTGGATGCTGAGGTGAACCCATGCATCGGATGCAGCATCTGACCTACATTTTCCGCTTGAGTGATTTGGATAAGAAGTTTGGGGTAGCTCAGTATCTGACAAAGTACTAATGCTACAGTAACCAAACTTGCACAAGTGATTCATCTTTGGATGCCGAGATGGACCCATGCATCGGATGCAGCATCTGACCTACTTTTTCCACTTGAGTGATTTCGCTTTTAAAAGCCAATATTGAGCAGAGTATAAGTGCTACATGTACCAAACTTGCATATTGGATGTATCTTTGATCAAACTTTCATAAAATGACCTTGACCTACTTTTTCCGCTTGAGTGATTTTGCCTTTAAAAGCCAATATTGAGCAAAGTATAACTGCTACATGTTCCAAACTTGCATATTAGATGTATCTTCGATCAAACTTTCATAAAATGACCTTGACCTACTTTTTCCGCTTGAGTGATTTTGCCTTTAAAAGCCAATATTGAGCAAAGTATAACTGCTACATGTACCAAACTTGCATATTGGATGAATCTTTGATCAAACTTTCATAACATGACCTTGACCTACTTTTTCTGCTTGAGTGGTTTTGCCTTTAAAAGCCAATATACATGTACTAAGAAATATGTTTGAATTGAATTTTGCTGTCACGAGGTGAGCTTCGTAATCTGTGATTACCTATGTTTTACCTCGTGCACTTGCCCTATAAATTTGACCTACTTTTCAACAAATCTATGATTTGCTATATCTTTTGAGTGGTAAGTGATAGGGCTTTGATATTTCAAATTTGTATTCCTTATGAAAAGACCTTTCTAAACATTCCATAATTTTTAACCTAGTGACCTTGCCCTTGATATTTGACCTAATTTCAATAAAAAAAAATCCGCTACGCAGGCGACACAAGCATTCCTTGGATTGCTTTTTTTTCATACATGCATATTTCAGAACAATTTCCCTATTTAATGATTATTTTCTCTGTCTTATTTCTGTATCTATGGTAAACATAGTCGCCATATATCTTGTGTTACAGATTTGATTGGTTCAATACCTCCTTGCCCCTTTAGTAGGGGTAACTACAGGAAATAAAAAGGTGCACACTAAAAATTTTGACTGACTTGAAATGTCCGGAAGTCTGTAAAATTGGTCTTTTTTGATTGCGAATCTTTGGCACGCATAAAAATGTAAAGAAAAGGGGGGGGGGGTGTCATGCATGTCCTTTTTTCGCAAATTTCACTTTTTTTACAGGAACTCTGCGTCCTCATCGAAAATGTTCCGAATTTTGCATATTTTCAAACCTATCTGTAGATTGCATAAAAGACAAGATCAAGTTCGAAGTTAAATTTATCACGACTATTGATTCAATATGCTAAAAATACATTTCCAAGCACCGCATTTCAACATATTTACCGAAAATAATTTGTCCAAGTGGCTTCACTGGGTCATGAGGTTTGATACACCGTACACTGCTGTTTGGAAAATAAATTGGCTCAATTTCTGCACAACTCACTTGAATTAATATTGTCCACTAACAACTTGTCTGTGTTAATTGGATTAACACGATTTTGACTGTACGTTACATGTATTAAGATGAAATCAATACTATTCAAAAGCTCTCATTCATAGATTTCTGTATAATTTAATATGAATAAAGGCAAAACCGAAAAGTCTTTGTTTTTTATGCTTCCGGAATCAAAGATACGGGGGCATATAGTTTTTGGCCTGTCCGTCTGTCTGTTTGTCCGAAAAACTTTACATTGGGCATAACTTTTGATAGGAAGGTTTCATATTTCACATGTGTATACCTTTCCATTGATACCAAAAATTTTTACCTCGTGACCTTGACCTTGACCTTTGACCTACTTTTCAAAAACTTTAACATTGGGCATAACTTTTGAATGGTTAGTGATAGGGCTTTCATATTGTACATGTGTATTCTTTGTGACAAGATCTTTCCATTGATACCAACATTACTCTGACCCTGACCTCTCACATACTTAACAGAAAATGGTGTTTATACCAACAAAGATGCCACCGCGGGGCATTCGTGTTTCACAAACACAGGCTTTATTATTTTCTGGCATACTAGCTATTAATAATGAAAAGTTTGGTGTTCAATTTTAAATAAACTTAATTTATGAAATCATTTCATTGTTTTATTCTGTTTCTGTTGCACATTAATGTGGAATTTTACAAAATGATTTTATTTTTTATGTTGCATAATCGAACTATACTAGCTGAGCATATGACTTTGGATCGCATAATCCATCTTTTCAAATCAGTAAAAAAGTTGTTGTTTTGAAATGTGACTATTTTCTCTTGTTTGTACTTTTAAAGGTTGTCTGAAAAAAAAACTTGTCTGCATCCGGCAAAAATCTTGTTAGAAAGGTTGTGGGCTAAAATCCTGGTACTGGCACTATCAGTATTCAATGTCAGTATGTCAATTAGAGCGTGCATGGGTATCAGGTGAGCGTTGTGCCCCCTGGGGCTCTTGTTTTAAAAGAAGTAATTTAATATCGTAATGTTAAACCTCTATCTATATGGTTTATTATCATGCGGGTATGCATCTGTGAAATATAAGCATTTATATAAAAACAAATCAGAGATTTCTTTCTACGTTGATTTCTTATGTAAATGTATTTCCAAATCTAATAATTTCGTTTTATTCATGACGAGGCCGGGTTCCAGACAGCCATTACTAGCTGTGGGATCGCGTTCATCTTGTTTATACATTTAGTTTTTTTTTCACCGTACTTTTGCTTCGTTATATTGATATTGTACTGCCAAATGATATGATTAAAAACCTCGTATTAGTTATTGGTACACATGGTCCTAATAAACCTAACATGAACCATTTAAATTAATTGAAATCAATTTTAAATACTATGTCGCAAAAAATGTAATGCACGAGCAAAGCATATAACATCAACAATATCAAGGATCGTAGATCAAAAACCCAACGGAATATATTAGAAAATCATGCAGACAAACGATACAGTTGACCATTGGAATAGATAGAAGTTAGTGAAATCTCAATACAGAAGTGGGTTCTGATGGCCTCATATGTCTATTGTCAATGTTGAAATTCATGCTCTTTTGTAAAATTTCAGTAAACCATATGCGCATTTCAACAAGTTATCATCAGTGACGCTCGAGACCGAAAAAGGGGAAATCCAAATAATATGAAAAATTCTAAACTTGATCTAAAATTTCTGCCTAAGAACCTGTTAAGGACAGAGCTATGCCATAATGGGAGATACCCCGTAGTTTTAGGATTAAATTTTTGTGGCGGAGAATTTACATATATATATCAAGTCAAGAGCAGAAACGCTATGAAACCAGGCGAACCATATCCTCGGGGACTAAACGATCCACCAGCAGAGATACCAACCTAGTGGTTCAAATTGTATATACTTCTCAAATCGAGATTTTCCTCGAAATTGAAAACTGAATGTTTTTCAAATAGTTCTGGTATCAAATAATACTTAAAGTATGGACGTTACTAAAGCGAATTTTTATCATGATTTATCAATGTCTTCATTATCAACCTATCCCCTCTAGGGTAAGGTCAGATGGTATATTTATCCAGTGTTCGTGTAATAGTGATTGACTCTCCTTTTCTCTTTTCAAATACATTTGATGCAGTTGAAGTGCTTATTACCAAGTCAAATTGCAAAGGTCCTTATTCGCTGGGTTCTTGATATTCGCATAGCATTTTCAGTCAGCCAAGGAAAGGGTGAATATATTCAATTGTAAACCGAGTTCAAGTATTTTGATATAAGTCTATGATCATGGATGGTGATGATTTTGCTGAAGTGTCAATCACAACCTCATCCGCATGGTCAGTAAAACACTTCCTTGACAAGTACACTAACAAATATAAAAGAAATTTACATAGTAGGACTTAAGGAGCAGAGTATTATATAAGCTTTTTGGCTTTTTCACCTATCCTTATTTTTCATATGATGTAAATTACTGTTGGAATATTATATTGAATAATATTGTTTAATCTAACTAAAAGAAATTTAATGATAGTTTTCGACCGGTAGACAATGGAGACATATTGTCTTTCTGGATATTTCTATTCAATATTATAACTATTCAAATAGTCATATTAGCAGATTTTTATATTTAATAAAAATATACAGAAAGCCAATATCTATTCAATCATGTTATACATCTTATATATCTTACAATCTCGTCGGTTGTAACAAAATAATCAGAAATGTCCGTTCTCCGTTTCCATTCCAATACAGTACACCAGATTTACATGTTCCAGTTTGACTTTTTTCCTGCCTGTATAATGCAACAATGAAAACTGACCTCTATACGCTGCGCATTAGGGAAGAGGCCATTATTATAGACATAAGCACGAAAATGAAATGGCAAAAAATGAATGTGTCAGGTGTAACACCCCTACCTAAAGACATATCGTTACAGAAACCGCAGACGCTATAATGGAAGAAGTATTTAAGACTTCGGCTATGACAAAATATTGAAACCTGGGCTTAGCAATTACTTGGTCCAAGATTTTATCCTAGGAGGAGAAAGTGTTTGAAGTGCGGTGTATGGTGTGTTTGTGTGAAGTCAAGAGCACCCCCTCCTTTATCGACAATGATTTGTGAGCACGCTCCCTTACGTTCTGTCTCTAGCTTGATAGCAAGCTAAAGAGAAAACAAGATTTGTGATAGATATAACATTTACATCCCAGTATCAAACTATATAAAACAAATATCTACTATATCTTACCTTAGCTTGGTCAATTCTTGTTAACATATGAATTTACAACCTATAGTTTACATTAGCTCCAGTAATATAATTTTCATAAAGCAATAGTAGTCTTCTGTTGTTAGCAATGAGCTGCTCCAGTCGATCATCATATGTAAAATCATCGATTTCGAACGGCGGGTTGAAATTGCAAGTTTGATCTTTACAGGGAAATATGAAATATTAAAATTGCTTTGATATTCATACTGATATACTTGATGCTCCCTTTACTATAAGTAATGTTAATTTAAAGCATCTACTTTAATTGTTCCCAGTTCCGTTTTATGTGCGACAAGTAGAAATCATTATACACTGTATCACCATGTGTGACCAAGGACAAGGTAATCTAGTATTTAACCCGACATGGTTTGCTAATGGAAGGACAAAGGCGTTTCACGGACACCAGGGTTTGATAGTCATCTCCTTCACCACAGCTGGTGTTTATAATAATTATATTTCTGTATTATTAAACGCATAAAACGTCCCTATAACGGTATTAAAGGAGAATCTAATCTGATGGTCAAAAGATAAACAATCCACGTGTATACTTACCGAGTAAGAAAAGAAAAATGACTTGTCCAACAATGCTACCAGAGTGCAGCCTTCTGGGCAGAATTTCTAAGGCGGTGTACAGGCAGCGTGTTTCGGTTAATAAATCCTCACCAGTGGTACGTTAAGCCAAAATAAGTAAAAAGCTAAAAGAAAAATAAACTAGTGTGACACGCCCTCGAAGAAGATGATTAATTAAAGAGGTACCCAACCAGAAAAGAAAGGGATAAGAGAAAAAAAGTAAATTAATATAAATATGAACAACGTACGACATATAGTCAATTTCCTGTCGTATATAGAAAAGCTTCATCCGAGGTATCTGACCAACTTTCATTAAGAATATCTAATCGGTATCGTGTATAGAAAGGGACCTTCATGCAATCCCAACTTTGAGGAACTTGCAGTTACAATTCTGTTGGTTGTTTAAGGACCATGCAAAATGTCATTTTGATGATTGGATGATAGCTAAAGATTCTGCAGCACTGAAATTCTGAATTTAAATCTGACATTGATCCTATGTATTTCGTTGACAAAATTACACTAACATGAAGGTAACATATATGCTTAGTTCCCCCAAAGTCCACGCCCTCTAATTTAACCATTTTTATCTAATTTTCACATAGAACCATATCCCTTCCTTTCTTTTATATCTACACTTATTTCGTGTTGTAGTGTGGAGTTGGTAATATACAATTCCCGATGTTTGAAGTGTTTTAATTCCACTTCGTTCTCTAACTTGACATGCTGTAGTGTCTTCCATGCAGGATCTCTATTCACCCTTCTTTGATCATTTCATTATGGCATTTTTAAGTAAACGTACTCTTTTGAGATTAATGTTTCTATGGTGTGAGTTGGTGTTCCTTGTCCCTTTTGCGTCTCTTTCTGTGGGAGTCTGTTCTGTGTTTTTTACATTGGGTGCTTTGGGATTTTGCTGTGGGTGCTGCATCCTAGTTCTGTTGGAGATTTCCTCCTTTCTTATGTATTATCAGTACAATGAATCAAGAATTTACCGGTGTACATTCAAAGTATCAAAAACATCGTGCGATACATCTGTAAAACATCATTCTAAAAGAACTGCCATTGAAATAGTCTACGTTTTGTTAATCAGAGAAAGCATCTTCTTGAATCTTCTATACCGGCATTCTACTCTCCGCGTCGTTGTATGCTGACAGCATATGAAAAATCAGCTCCGTGAAAATCAACTCTGCATTAAACTAGGTATTGATTGTGTTGGTAGAGCACACAAAGTAGAAATTTTCCTTTAAGGAATGAGAATAATTTTCCATATTTTATATATGTTCTCAGTATTTTGCTTATCTCATGTATATGTGGATTGCTTATTTCTTTTTAGTTCCTAATTCGTTTCGCTTTTTCTTGTTTTTATACTTCTGTTATGTTTTGACCTCTTCCTATATGCTTTGATAAAACAAAGGAGGGGATCCCCAACAACACCAGGTTGCAGCACCCACAGCAGAAATCCGAAACGCCCAAAGAGTAGACACGCACAGAAAGAGACGCAAAAGGGACAAGGAACACCAACCCACAACATCGAAACATGCAAACATAAAAGACTACACATAAACCAACGAGACCAATAGGCAACCGGTGCCGACTTTGGACGGCCATCTGCCACGCAAGTAGCAGATGGTGTGGCAAAGTCCCACAAAAAAGCATAAGCATGATAAAGCATAGTTCCATTCTTTTGTCCAAATAATTTATCTGCATGTGCAATATTGATTGCTTTAAAAGTTGTCTTTTTTCTTAATCTTTCAGTTGAATAAAATGCATGGAGTGACTATTGATTTTTGGTGATAAAATGTCGGATACATCTTTTAAATCAAGTGATATACCATTAATTGAGCAGTACCTTAATATAGATGTTAACGTCTTTAAATTCAATAGCATCATTTGATGTAGGTATGAAAATTAGTATGTCCAAAAATATACCAAAAATACGTGGCAGAATGGGTGGGATATGATGCTACAGGACCCACGTTTTAGAAAGTTCAAGAAATTTTGTAACATAAAATTTTTAATGCGTTGAAGAGACAGGCGATCAACCGAAGTTGATCGAACTTGGCTACATGTGCCCTCGGGGACTCTTGGTCCACCCGCAGTGATACTCACCAAGTAGTTCAAATGTTAACGTCTTTAAATTCAATAGCATCATTTAAAACCTGATAAATTTTACAGTGTGGACCAGACATGCACGTTTCGGGTACTAAACCCTCGTCAGTGATCCTCAGTCTAAACAATGTAATATGGCCAAAAGGTATGAAAATTAGTATGTCCAAAAATGTACTAGAAAGACGTGGCAGAATGGGTGGGATATGATGCTACAGGACGTTAGATAACACTGCCTTATTGTTTCATCACAGTGTACCCTTTTAATTTTCTCATTTTGTCGTATAAGATTGCACTATTTGTTTATTAGACGTAATTACCAAGGATACCTGGCAATGCAGTTATTACCTTTTGTTAATTTTTAAAATTCGAATGACAATCAACGAAAAAAGTTATTTTGAAAATTCATGAAGAACAATTTTTTTCTTTCCCTTTATTGATTACGATGCATTAAAGGCTTATCATTTGTCAGCAAACAGTCATTACTATTGTCCCTCATTAGTAGATACCCTAGCTGGTAACATCTTGGTAAAAAGTCTGTTTCTATCCTATCTTGACAATGAAGAATTAGAACATGGAAGATATGTAATAAATCAGGAAACAGAATATAGGGAAAATACATCATAGATTTCATTTTGACAATCATTTGGAATAATTTCACAAAAACCATAAAATCTGTCATATTCTCAAATACGTGATTTAGAGGTTAAACTTCCATAATCATTTGCCTATTAAGTCGTTTCATAAGTAACACAAAACATAGAGTAAATGATGTTTAAGTGATGGTACCTTCTCGTAATTTGGCTTTTATTGATGCGGTTAACATCAAAATGAGACAAGAAAAATATTGCTTCCTGTAGATTTACAGCTTTTATGAATACATAAACCTGCCCAGATGATAGAATTCCGTATCTTTTTCACCATCTTTATTACTTGTAGCAGTATTATCGCTATTTCTCATAAGACAGATCTTTTCAAATATGCTTCATCCATGTGCTTAGCAGACTCATAAAACATTTCTTCCGGACTAATACTTTATTTTTATGCAAGGGTGTGATTTTAGTAAAATCTCCTCCATTTAGTATAATATTGTTTTTTTCAGTGTGATCAAGCTGTGGGTAAATCACCCAAATCATAATCTGCACCATTTTACACATGGAAATTACAATGCAAATATTTAACAATAATTTCGATTTAATTTGGGATTACTGGTATATAAAATGTCTGTTAACATATAAATTATCTTACTAATGAGATTCTATATGAAATTTACAATGAGACCTACACAAAGTTTAAAGCATAAAAAAACCTGTTAAAATCAGATGTATCAATGGACTGAATGCAGACATGAGTGACGTACCAATCCGTCCAAACCTAATTCTGCACAGCTCTGTTTTAATTTTATCTTAACATGATGAAAGGCTTGTTTAAATTTACAATGAGACCTACACAAAGTTTAAAGCATAAAAAAACCTGTTAAAATCAGATGTATCAATGGACTGAATGCAGACATGAGTGACGTACCAATCCGTCCAAACCTAATTCTGCACAGCTCTGTTTTAATTTTATCTTAACATGATGAAAGGCTTGTTTTGAGATATATATTTGCCGCCCATATCATGACCTGTTTGAAATCTTCAAAGACATTCTAACACAAATTCGTGCAACCTAACTCATTTAACACAGAATCATGACCAGAACCAATTTAACTGATTCAGGTATGGAAATCCACTGATAGAAAGAGTGAGTGACGGTCAGACACTAATCCCAAATCAGATATCAAAAATGACTTTCAATGGGCATATACATGTACAAGACCAATATAAAAAGATCAATCTAAACATTTATAAATAAAACTAGAGGGCGCCACTATTCAAATGAATTTGGCTGTGTCTGAAAATCACTTTGGCTAGAAGCATCATTGATGAGGATTAGTTATCCGAAACACGTGTCTGGTACATTAAAATTGGTTTTAATTTTTCTTCAAGTAGGTAAAGAGTTGGAACACTTCCGTATTATTATAAAGTATTATCATTATCAAGTTGAAATTAAAATTTCAGAGAAAAATATCTTCGGGATAAAACTATCTGTGAACATCTTTCTTTCTTAGTATAATATGTCTTGCTCGAAATCAATTTTTCAAATATAAAGTATGTGCTACCTCATCATAGTAATTAATACTCTCAACAATTCAGCTAAAGCGGCAGGTGTTCCTTGCAGGCAGGAGATATTTGCTCCGGGACACCCGATTTAATCTCAAATGAACTCTTTTTTGTGAACATTTTGTATACTTTGTTTGATTTTGATTTGTGCCTGGTTTTGCATGCACATATGGTATCTGATTATATTGACTTTAGGTTATAGATATGCATTATTATTATATATGTATGATTTGAATTATTGATACTTGTGTATTATAGTTTATACCCACTAATAAGCCGGTAATATTGTTTAACGTCTTCAAATACATTAGCATCATTTTAAAGCAGATAAATTTAAAGCATGGACCAGACATGCACGGTTTGGATATTTAAATTTGTAAACAGAAATTTTCAAATAGTTTGAAGAGACGACCAACCGAAATTGATCGAACTTGGCTACATGTGCCCTCGAAGACTTCTGGTCCACCAGCAGTGATACTCACCAAGTTGTACAAATTAATGTTTAACGTCTTCAAATTCATTAGCATCATTTTAAAGCAAATAATTTTACAGCATGGACCAGACATGCACTTTTCGGATATTTAACCCTCGTCAGTGATGATGTATGATTTGAATTATTGATACTTGTGTATATAATTTATAGTTTACATCCACTAATAAGCCAGTAATAATGTTTAACGTCTTCAAATTCATTAGCATTATTTTAAAGCAGATAAATATACAGCATGGACCAGACATGCACGTTTCGAATATTTAACCCCGTCAGTGATCCTCAATCTGAACAATGTGATTTGGTCAAAAATTGTTAAAAGGATGTCCTAAATATACCGAAAGACGTAGCCATATGGCTTGGATATGATGCTATAGGACCCCGGTTTTAGAAATTTGAGAAAATTTGTAAACAGAAATTTTCTAAAAGTTTAAAGAAACGACCAATCCGAAATTGATCAAACTTGGCTACATGTGCCCTCGGGGACTCCAGGTCCACCAGCAGTGACACTCACCAAGTGGTACAAATGTTTAACGTCTTCAAGTTAAGACATGTACAGGTAGTCCAGTCAATTTTGAGGAAAAAATGACCAAACCTTGAACAAATTGCAACAGAATTTGTCACATTATTATGTAGGGCATAATATATGAAAAATCTAAGACTCAAATATGTGAGGAAATATTATTTTGTGGGGAAAGGTGCAACACAAAATCTAGCTCTGATCCAAATGCATTCAGAACGGTATCTCGGATCTCGGGTGGTGTGGGTACTGGTGGGGGAGTGTTTAAGGAGAAAGGAAATTCCAGAAACTCAGTCTGTTCTTTAAATTTATAGTAGAACAATAAGATGTTCAATACAAGACCTTTTCTTTGAAAAAAATACATTCCAAATTATATTATCATAATTAATAACCAATTTAAAGTACAACAAAGAATTTAACTTACCTTAGACTTCTTGCTTAATACATGAATCCAAAAACCCTAGATACCCTACATTTGGTATTAACCTTAATGTTGGAAACTATACAAGCGTAGAGTGGTCTTTCCGATAATCACGATAATCACATATAAAATCAGTGATTGCTGAAGGCGTTGTAAAAACTCTCCGTTTGATCTTATATCTAGGGATGTATAAAATATTAACTCTGTTTTGATATTCACATTTAGATACATGAGGTTCTCATGTTTATATCCTCTTCGTGTAAAATCTAAGAATATTTAGTGCATCATTTATAATTTGCCGAGGTTACTTATATTGAATACGATGACGTGTCTGTGATTTTTTTTCTCTCTTCCCTACTGTGTAAAAAGTTGAAAAGCTTTAAATTTATTTTCAATCTACTTAGATATTAGATCCTATCACGTCATTGAAAATAAAAGATACAGATACGGGGTAGGGGAATAATAATCTGACAGACATTCACATGTTGGAATAAAGAAGTCTTATATGGAATTTCCTCCCACACTGGAAGAGGTAATGACCAACCTGTTGATTAAATAGAGATGTATTCCTTTTATTGTTCCAATTACTTGGTCATAAAACTGCGTATTTTAATTATTTAGTAGTTGAATGTTGGTTCTACTCATACATGTATACTTTGATTTCATTTGAAGTATATTATTATAAAAAGCAAGATTTCTATAGAATCAGCAATTGGTTTTTTAACGTACACAAAATGTACCCCAAATGAGGACTCGTCACCATTGAACATGTCTTTTAATGTACTGATCTTAGTAGTGCATGAAATCACTACGCTATTTTTTTTTTTTTTTTACTATGTAGGCCAATGCTCGCTTTCATCTATAATTCACCTTTTTCCTGAAAGTGTATGGAAACAATCTCTGCAATGATGGACAACAGATCCCGATCCATTTCTTCATTATTTGTGTCTTACTAATGTCAAATCTTTCACTTATAACGGTTTCTCATCAAAATAAATTGAGCAAGGTAGTCAGTAGAATATCCCTAACATCAAAAAGGTTCACAAATTCTTCATCTGTAACAAATAAACAAAGATGCCGTCATTATCTGTGATAGAGTTGACTGACGATTCATCGTGCCATCGTTATTCATTCTGCTAAGACTTTTTGACGAAGACAAAAAACAAAATAAAACATGAATCTGGAAGACGTCGTAAATCTTGAATGACGTTGATATAGCTTTATCTCATTAAAGAAACGTCACGAAACTTTTAATAGAAAAGAATCTTGTTATTTCAACAGGAAGAAGTTTTATATTCGTTATCGGCATGAGCTATAAAGTAAATATAGTGGAATTTATTACAAAAGTAGGTCAAAGTAAAATGCAAATTTCAAATCAGAATTCAAACATTGCAACAAATGACCACATGAAATCTGTCAAAACAAAAAGACAATGACACAATATCCATAAAAACACGAAAGGCAACTTCTCTAACGAACTATCTCCAGTGCAAGTGCGGAAGGCATTGTAGAATGTATTGAAGGCGGCGCAGTTTAAAAAACACACCGTTCTAATCATTTCCATATACATGTATCACATAAAATGAAAGTACAGCATCCAATCAGACAGGACCGAAAATCGAAGCCCATCCCAATTTCTGTCTGAGTGTTACCCACTGTTTCGCTCACTTGCAACGGAATGACAAACAATATTGTAAGTACCACCACCCTAAACAAATTCGATAGAGAAATAGATGTACACTAAAACTGATAAATACAATTCCATTGATCATAAAGCCTGCCAAACATGATCATTTCTTGTGGAATCTGCCATAACAAAATGAAAACACAGCGAACATTAAAATAATTCAACAGTCACCTTTAAAATTCTATTGGTTTAAATATTTTTTAACGAATACAAAATTTGAAAGAAGAGAGTTAAATCTGTAGCAATAAGTTAGACATGTGTGTGTGTGGCGCCGCACAAAGTGATTTCTAAAGCGCCACCTACAATAAATTTTGATTCTACAAAAACTTCTACAGAGATCTAAATAATATATACAATCAACTTAACATTTGCAAAGATCCAACTGACCAAATTCGAGCTAAAGTTACGATTGCCCATAATGAACTATCTAGATGATCTGATTTCAATGTTGTATCTGTAACGTAATGCAGGATGAATAGAGCGAATGCATTCTAAAACATTTTAACCTGGTCAACCTTTCATACACAAACCAAATTACCAAATTACAGGCAGTGATGATTCCTTGGCAAAAGTAGTTTGATACGCTTTCTTTCTACAACTATTAGCTGAAAATGGAAACAATTAACAGTTAAGGTACTTCCTGTGAGACCTGCTTTTCTGAAGACCGCTTCCTTATTATATGATTTATCCCAATGAGACATTCGCCTTACTTGCACTAGTTATGGATATGAAGGTCCTGTGTACACCATAACCAAATCATCATTAACACTTTTTACTGCTTCTATCTGAAATCTGTAAATCATTTCTGCAGCAGATTGAGAAGAAAACTTATTTTTAATTTGACGTGTTGGATCATCAATAAGGAAAAGTTTACAACGCTGACAGAAATAGAACAAACTAATTATCACCAGTTTCCCTCTGTTTGCATGATTAGTTATGTTGTTTGGTATGCTATTTCCGTTTGTGTCATAATCGAATATTTTGAATTAACAAAAAATTTGATTATTTATTTTTTGGTCAGCTTAAGATAATGAAGTTGACTTTCAGATATGAAAAGGAAAGAGCTGCTTTCAAATTCTGTGCACGAAATTAATTTTCCCTATTTACTGCACATTTTCTATCTTTGAATTATCAAGGAGAACAGAGAGTCACGAGGCTTGGTGCGTAGATCGTCTTAAATCAGGGAATTAGTTGAACCATGGTAAATTTGGATACTAGGTTTCTCGTATTACAAATAAAATGACTATGAATGATTGAAATGCCAGTAAATGCATATCCAAGATTACCCTGAGGTATATACCTGTCCCTGATAAACGCATTCATAACTTGATCAAATTATTTCATCATGTTGGTTCATATTTCATCAATGTAATTAACAGATAATAGGAAAGCATGAATTGTCGATGTGTGCATCCCGAATGCGAAATGCTCAAGAAGCATTATTTAGATAAACTACTGTTTTCAAGGATGTCAAAATCCTATTATAGGATTAACACCTAAAACAACTAACGTATACTGAAAAGTATAGCAATAATTAGACAAAATTCATGTACTAATATCAATTCTTAAATAACGCAAGGATTTTTATTTAGGTTTTTAAACACCTTATGAATTGTAGAAACAAGACAAGCATATTCACAGCAAGGGAATGGACATTTTCACATGATATATGAGGTTCATATATTTTCTTAATTGCAAGTTTTGAAAATTCTATTTCTTTTCATGCCACTAGAATCATAATGGATATTTATATCACATATTGCAAATGAATTTGGTTACGACTTTTGATAGAAATGAGGTAGAAGAAAGATGGATATGTCCACTTGTAGATGAACATCTCTTCGAACAATTTAGACAAAAAAAATTATAACTTGCCCGTCTCTTTCGCTCTTTCTTTCTTTTTTTTTTTTTTAATGATATAAGCTCCATTTTGGCCTATTTTAACGTTTTCGTCTTTTAAAAGATAACCACATCATAACTTCACGTAATGCATGAAATTTCAAAAAGGACCTGTAACGTTAAGAGCCGTAGTCTGCCCAACTTTTGCTTGCGACACCAGCTCAACCAGTTTATTTTAAAAAGTGTCCTGCACGTGAAATTATTTCATTTAGAATGCCTTTAATAAAAAAAATTATTAGTTGTGTTGCCATAATTATGAGGAATAATCTATATTATTACGTAAAAAGGGAGGAGAAAAAATGTTACCGAGGAAATTTTGAGCATTTCTCCAAAATTCGCCAAGGCTCGGGGATATAAAACGCACAACTCGTTTCATAATACATCGTATGAAATGAAAATTCATTTGAGATCCTATATCTATTTTTCGGGATTCTTATAGCTTGTGTATGAATTAAAGGCTATTTTGAGGCATTCTGATGAAATAAATAGTTCTAAAGAGAGTATTTCTTATAAATATGATTTTGCTGATGTCATGGCAACATTTCGTAATCTTTATTAATAGATAGAAGGTCTACAGTTGCACATTTTTTTCTACGTAAAGAGGAATGGTATTGCTCTATCCTAAAGCTACGGAAGCGTATAAGTGCCACTTTATTTTCTTTAATTTTTGATTTTCCGACTTTTAATCTTGGAATTTCCAACATTATTCTTGGAATTTCCAACTTTAATCTTGGAATTTCCAACTTTAATCTTGGAATTTCCAACTTTAATCTTGGAATTTCCAACTTTAAAGTCGGAATTTCCAACTTTAAAGTCGGAATTTCCAACTTTAATCTTGGAATTTCCAACTTTAATCTTGGAATTTCCAACTTTAATCTTGGAATTTCCAACTTTAAAGTCGGAATTTCCAACTTTAATCTTGGAATTTCCAACTTTAATCTTGGAATTTCCAACTTTAAAGTCGGAATTTCCAACTTTAATCTTGGAATTTCCAACTTTAATCATGGAATTACCAACTTTAATCTTGGAATTTCCAACTTTAAAGTCGGAATTTCCAACTTTAAAGTCGGAATTTCCAACTTTAATCTTGGAATTTCCAACTTTAATCTTGGAATTTCCAACTTTAATCTTGGAATTTCCAACTTTAATCTTGGAATTACCAACTTTAATCTTGGAATTTCCAACTTTAAAGTCGGAATTTCCAACTTTAAATTCGGAATTTCCAACTTTAATCTTGGAATTTCCAACTTTAATCTTGGAATTTCCAACTTTAATCATGGAATTTCCAACTTTAATCTTGGAATTTCCAACTTTAATCTTGGAATTTCCAACTTTAATCTTGGAATTTCCAACTTTAAAGTCGGAATTTCCAACTTTAATCTTGGAATATCCAACTTTAATCTTGGAATTTCCAACTTTAATGTCGGAATTTCCAACTTTAAAGTCGGATTTTCCAACTTTAATCTTGGAATTTCCAACTTTAATCTTGGAATTTCCAACTTTAATCTTGGAATTTCCAACTTTAAAGTCGGAATTTCCAACTTTAATCTTGGAATTTCCAACTTTAATCTTGGAATTTCCAACTTTAAAGTCGGAATTTCCAACTTTAATCTTGGAATTTCCAACTTTAATCTTGGAATTTCCAACTTTAAAGTCGGAATTTCCAACTTTAAAGTTGGAATTTCCAACTTTAATCTTGGAATTTCCAACTTTAATCTTGGAATTACCAACTTTAATCTTGGAATTTCCAACTTTAAAGTCGGAATTTCCAACTTTAAAGTCGGAATTTCCAACTTTAATCTTGGAATTTCCAACTTTAATCTTGGAATTTCCAACTTTAATCTTGGAATTTCCAACTTTAAAGTCGGAATTTCAAACTTTTTTCAGAGGTTTTACTATGTGGTCAACGCCTTTATATTAAGTGTACAATGCCATTTTGTTATCGCAACTGATTAATAATTTTAGTTTTCTATTGGAAGTACAATTGAATAGTACGGAAGCGTATAAGTGCCAAATCATTTTTTTGATTTTTTGATTTTCCGACTTTTAATCTTGGAATTTCCAACTTTATTCCTGGAATTTCCAACTTTAATCTTGGAATTTCCAACTTTAAAGTTGGAATTTCCAACTTTAATCTTGGAATTTCCAACTTTAATCTTGGAATTTCCAACTTTAAAGTCGGAATTTCCAACTTTAATCTTGGAATTTCCAACTTTAAAATCGGAATTTCCAACTTTAAATTCGGAATTTCCAACTTTAATCTTGGAATTTCCAACTTTAATCTTGGAATTTCCAACTTTAATCTTGGAATTTCCAACTTTAATCTTGGAATTTCCAACTTTAAAGTCGGAATTTCCAACTTTAATCTTGGAATTTCCAACTTTAAAGTCGGAATTTCCAACTTTAATCTTGGAATTTCCAACTTTAATCTTGGAATTTCCAACTTTAAAGTCGGAATTTCCAACTTTAATCTTGGAATTTCCAACTTTAAAGTCGGAATTTCCAACTTTAATCTTGGAATTTCCAACTTTAATCTTGGAATTTCCAACTTTAATCTTGGAATTTCCAACTTTAAAGTCGAAATTTCCAACTTTAAAGTCGGAATTTCCAACTTTAATCTTGGAATTTCCAACTTTAAAGTCGGAATTTCCAACTTTAAAGTCGGAATTTCCAACTTTAATCTTGGAATTTCCAACTTTAATCTTGGAATTTCCAACTTTAATCTAGGAGTTTCCAACTTTAAAGTCGGAATTTCCAACTTTAAAGTCGGAATTTCAAACTTTAATCTTGGAATTTCCAACTTTAATCTTGGAATTTCCAACTTTAATCTTGGAATTTCCAACTTTAAAGTCGGAATTTCCAACTTTAATCTTGGAATTTCCAACTTTAATCTTGGAATTTCCAACTTTTTTCAGAGGTTTTACTATGTGGTCAATGCTTTTATACTAAGTGTACAATGTCATTTTGTTATCGCAACTGATTAATAATTATAGTGTTTTCTATTAGAAGTACAATTGAATAGGATTTGAACGTTCTTAAATGTTTATTTTGGCGGTAAAATACATTATATGACTAGTCCGCATTTATTGTCCATTACAACCATTCAACGTGTTTGTGTATTGACACTTCAGATCTTACTTATAGAATAACTGTCACATTCCAAAAGACAGTTATTCTATAAATATTTACATATGCCCATTCATTTGTATAGAATTATGTAAATATAGATAGATAACGACCGCTCAAGATTTTATCTGAATACAATATAAAAATAGCCAGCCCAAATCGGCAAATGTACATGCTATGACATTTAAATTCATCCAATTATAAAAGATAGATATTAAAGGACCTATTGGGAAAAAAATATCAACAAGTGCAACTCTAAGGGTACCTGTAAAATGCGAAACGAAAAGAAACGAAACGAAACGAAACGAAATGAAAACGAAACGAAATGAAATGAAATGGAAACGAAACGAAATTGAACAAAACGAAACGAAATGAAATGAAACAAAATGAAAACGAAACGAAATGAAACAAAACGAAATGAAATGAAACGAAATGGGAAAAAATGAAACGAAATACATGTAAGAAGAAACGAAATTTATTTACTTGTTAGTTTTTTTTTGGTGGGATGCGGGTGGGGGGTAATGGGGGGGGGGTTGAAATATCTGTTTTGAAAGTGAGAATGAAAGATCCAGAGGGGATCGGATGGTCAGGATACCCTTTTAATATAAATAATAAAGTATGAAAAGGAAATAAGAGTATTTGTGAATATTTTATTTTCAAATCTTTTCAAAGAAAATGGGTAAATCTTAAAGGGATGAAAGGGTGAGGTTTATATATAGGAGGCGAAAAATTGTTCGTTCAAGCTCAAATACCACAGAGAAGAAAGGAAAAAGAAAATCTGGCTATATTCAATATTGAGCCAGTTTGACACTTTTTACAACCCCCCCCCCAAACACACACCTCTCACCCCTCCCCCATATAAAAATTAACCAGTATATAAATTTGGTTTCTTTGTACATGCATATGTATTTCGTTTCATTTTGTAACTATTTCGTTTCATTTCATTTGGTTTTTTTCATTTCGTTTCGTTTTCATTTCGTTTCGTTTCATTTCGTTTCGTTTTGTTCAATTTCGTTTCGTTTTCATTTCGTTTCTTTTCGTTTCCATTTCGTTTCGTTTTGTTTCGTTTCTTTTCGTTTCGCATTTTACAGATACCCCAACTCTAACGTAAGCTGCCAATCTTCCGACAGATCCATTAACGTTACGCGTAGGATTCACGTTTATTATGTTACAGCAGTAATGGCCAATAGCTAATTTCGGGAAGGTCACAGTCAAAGCAACATTGTTAAAATTTTGATACTATATGTACATTTGTACGAGAAAGATCTTGTCACAAGGAAAATACATATGTTAAAATTTTTGAATATAGTCCAAGGTCAATGTCAAGGTCATGCGATAAGAAATGTTAGTACGAACAGAAAAGCTTGTCAGGCCATAGTAATTTAATATTCTGTTTTAAGTCCTGAACTTTTTCGATAATTAATATAAGGTACCCTTAATTTTTTTAATAAAAATCACTATTATCACCTAAAATTAAAGATGGAATAGGCATTTCATATAATCAAATATCATTTACTCATTTTTAACCCAAAAAATGCATGTTTGTGAGGATGTGTGTGTGTGTTTTGTTCTGTTTTTTTTTGGGGGGGGGGGGGGTGTGGTTTGGTTTTTGGGTTTTTTTTTGTCTGAGCAAAAGGTACCCGCCCGATGTAAAACAAGTTTTACTATGGCTTTACAGGTCTTCGCTAAAGTTTTTTTTTAAATGTAGGTCAATGGTCAGGATCGAAAGGTAAAGATAAAATAGTACCAAGAGAACAACCATACCAAATATGAGAGCCCTATCTCTTATGGTGATATAGTTAAGGTCAAAGTTAAAGTTTCTCATATATAGGTCAAAAGGTTATTGTCAATGTCAAATGGTAAAAAATTGACGCCACCCGAACAGTACACGAGTCAAAAATGAGTCATATATCTTATGGTGAAAAAGTTATTGCCAATTTTATTTTTTGACGGACAGGAAAACAGGGATAGACAGTCAGCCAGCCAGCCAGCCAGCCAGCCAGACCGACCGACAGACAGACTGACCGACAGACAGACAAATAGTTATTCCTTTAGGGCAACTGCCATTTGGCGGGCCCTTTTATCTGATTAATGTTAGATTTTTGACGGACAGGCAGACGAACGGACGGACAGACACAGTGATTACTAATTCTATGCGGGACCGTAGGTAATCAAACGATAGTACTAAAGACTTTGTAATTTGCTGTGCAGAAAATAGCACTTTTTGCAGGAAGGGGACAACCCCTGAAATAGAATACATGTAATAGCATTAAAAGTCCCCATTCCATTTTCTTCTACCTATTTGATAAACAGTGTTAACTAAAAAAAAAACATTTCGAGTAGTCACTCGTGTAATGTGATGAACGGACAAAAGAAATTAGAACGGATGTGTTAAAACATTATCTTCGGTAGTTTTGTTTTTGATATATTTTTTTTCTTTTCAGTATCTCGTAAGAGCATCATCTGCTATCCATAAGCATCTCTTATGCACAATGAAAGTATGTCTAGATTCTAAAATAAAGTTTACTGCCACCTTGACCTTTGACCCTTGACCTTAAAAACTATTCGGGTTCATCCCTGAGGGACCATTTGTGAAAGGTGGTCTCTTGATGATCACTATGCCTTCTATTCTGTTCACAAATATCTTAAGCTTAAGCCTTTGACCTTTGACCCTTGATCTTGAAAATAAATAGGTTTCTTATCTCCCCATGGAGAACATTTGTGAATGCTTTGATGTTTCTATGATAATTTCTTTGGCGTCTATGCTGTTCACAAGGTCCACGCGAAGTCCACTTTGACCTTGAACTTTGACCCCTGACCTTCAAAATCAACAGGGTTTATTCTCTTTCCATTGGAAACATCTATGAAAGGTTTGATATTTCTCTGATGTTTACTTTGTCTTCTATGCTGTTCACAAGAAAAATTGGACACACGCACCCACACCCACACACGCCCTGACGCACGGCAGCGATAGTCGGCGTTGACCGGAAAAGTTGGGCAAAGTCTTATTTGAAGTCATGGTTAGTCGTGGTTTATCGGGGTTAATTCGGGGGAATCGAAATTCTGGTTACAATAAACAGCTTCGCATAATCTCTAACCTAATTTAATCCGTATCTATCCGTAGGAATCCGTAGCTCGATCGTCGTGGCAAGTCGTAGCTATTCTTGGCAATCCGTAGTTATCTGGGATGAGACGGAATTTTTTGAACATGTTACAAATTTTCCGTGGCTCTACTATGGATAATTTTGTCGTAGGGTGTCTTGGCAACCCGTAGTAGTGTCGTAGCTATCCGTAGGGGAGTCGTAGCAACCCGTAGCGCATCCGTAGCAATCCGGGACTATTTTTTGCCATACGACTCTCCTACGGATTGCTACGACTCCCCTACGGATTGATACGACTGACCTACGGATTACTATACGGATAGCCACGGATTTTGTCTTATATGAACTTCAAATCTATCAGTACTCTATGCGTTTTTCGGTCAATATATGAGTTAATACTTCAATAGGTAATGATATAAAACCTGAACACTTCTATTAAACAATTGACACTGTATCAATTTGAAAACATTGGGTGTTTTAGTAAATAATTATTGTTTAAAAGTAGACAGGAATTCAAGCCAGTCCTACAAGCGCGGATCCAGAGGGGTTGGGGATCCGGACACCCCCCCCCCCTTTCCGTTGGAATTTTCGAAGCATAGTTAAAATAAATATATGAATATACATTTTTTACGGTGCAACATCCGTTTTACTGGCTACGCTAGAAAAACTCAGTTTGTAACCGTAAAATCAGCATTTACCGTCCGCAAACATAACGTTAGAAGCTAGTTTAATATTCTATAAATGATGCTGCGCTTTCCTACATACACCTTGGTCAATAACCAATGGAAACTGAAAAAGACACGAATAGAGGATTTCATTCCAATTCTGAAAAAAAAAAATTGGCTGACTCGCTATCGCTCGCCATTTGTTGTATTCACACATTAGAACGGACAAGCATTACATATGTAAGTAAGTACTATAATGTGAAAATTCAAGATTTTAAGCTGTTCGCCAGTTATCTGTTTTTTTTTATAATAAGAAACAGAACTGACTTACGTTAATAAAGGACTTTGTTCATTTATGTTTTTCCTTTTATTTATTTATTATTCTTATTTATTTATTTATTTATTTATTTATTTATTTATTTATTTATTTATTTATTTGCTCTTCAAGAAATTCTGAATTTAGGATGCCCCTGATAAAAAAAATCCTGGATCCGCCCATGTCCTACCAATCCGTACTGAATTCGTAGCTATCCTTGTGCGAATCGTGGCTATCCGTACTCGAGTCGTGGTAATCCGTAGCAATCCGTGCCTATCCGTATTTATCCGTACGCGTGTCGTAGCAATCCGTATCTATCCGTACGCATGTCGTGGCAATGTCAGGACGATATCCATAGCAATCCTTAGCTATCCGTGCTCGATTCGTACATGTATCAACCCGTAGCATTCCGTACTGGAGTTGTAGGTCCATGGTTCATCGAACATTTTGCGTCCCGACTCGCCACGGATATATCTTTTGTGGAGTTGAAGTGTGGAGGGGGCTTTAATCTTCATACTGTATGCATGAAAACTAAAACCATGGCAAATTATAAGGTATAAAAATCTGTAAGAAATTTGCAAGATAATGGGAAATTTTCATTTTTTGAAACGCGTGTTCATTGGCAATGAGCTGGCGCTCATCAAAGCAGTCTATCTAATTCACTTATATATTTTGTTGATAAAGATGCACTCTTTATTTCATATAAATTTTATTCCCCAAACATTTACGAAACGATGTCGTTTCCCGCTATATAGAATTTGCCAAATTTCTACTATTTTCCCCTTTGTCGAGCACATTTCTAATTCTTATTCTAAGTTATAGGTATAATCTTGTGTAAGCATGATAAAGTGTTAGACTAATTCTTTTCACCATGTATATACTTTGTTAGGTTTATATTTTATGAGAGTATTATATGACGCTGGGTTTAGACTGCGCGTCAACGGTGGACGTCATGAAAAAAAAAACTGTATTTTGTAACCTATGTCCGGAGGAACGTTCGATCCCGATTCTCAAGTCTGTCAGAAAACATTTTCAGTGGTTAACTAAATGATCATTTATTCATATGATTTTTCCTTGAAATAAATTTTTGATTATAAATTCAAAGTGAAGAAAAGCGGAACTGAAATCGGAGTCCCGGACGCATGCGTAGGAGATTGTGCTTTCATAATGCGACCAGAATAATGAATGTTATGCAATGGAAATCATGGAATCTGAGACATTATGATAATTTGTTATATAAGTTGTTAAAGTTTAATTTGATTTTAGAATAAAGATTTTAATTACTTTTGTGTGTGTGTGTGTGTGTGTGTGTGTGTAGGGGGGGGGGGGGGCTTGAGAGAAGGAAAGTAACTTCACTCCGCTCGCCGGGTCGTAGAATAAAACTTCCATCGTAAAACTGTCCGACTCGTTACATGTGTGCTCTCCAGCTAGCTGTCTTTCTGGATATTTTTATTTATTATAAAAATCTGCCATTTAATATGACTATTATACTAATGGCAGATTTTTATAAATAAAAATATCCAGAAAGACATAACATATGAAAATTTCAACAGTAAGGTACATCTAAAACCATATGCATTGTATGCAATCATCCCCTCTTCTGAATATAAATTTGAAGTCTCCAAAAATACCAAGTCCCTTGAAATGTTGTCTTGTATTATATTTAACGTAGCAAGATGCAATATTTTTTTCCAGATACAAAATAGTATATATGTCTCGAACATCTACAAGAGAGAGAGAGAGAGAGAGATCGTTCTATGCATACATGTGTTAGTTAAATTAAGTATATTGTTAACATATTACACGAGTTTAATTAAGTTTAATACGACATTCCGAGAATACAATACCCCCCCCCCCAAATTTAGTTTACTGGCATTGACAATCCAACGTAGTCTAGACTGTTGGGATCTATAAACGTAAATACAAGCTCTGTTTAATTGTGAAACATATAAATGTCCCCGGCGGCAGCTTTGAGAATACATTTGTATATTTAACCTGTTATCAAAACAGAAGGTCAAAAAAGTCAAAGTCACAAGGTCAAACTTTTGAGGGTCCCTGTAAAGTGCGAAACGAAACAAAAACGAAACGAAACGAAACAAATCGAAACGAAACGAAACAGATCTAAACGAATCGAAACAAAACATAAATCGTAAAGAACTTGAGAAAAATTGATTTTAATCCAGAGAACTAGCAAGGATATCAATATCTGCATAATATTATGTTATTGCCTTCAGCCATTAGTTCTTGTGGCTGGAGGGATTTTGATGGGTCAAAGTTGACGATTAAAACATGATATATACTATACGGTATATAGCACAGTTGCATTTTAAAGGATGAAAGGAGAGTGAACGGGATGAATAACCTCGTCATAGGCCAAAAAAAGAAAAAAAAAATACATGTATTATTTAGCAGGGAGGAGTCTAGTACAGAGGAAATGGAACTGTTCCGTTATGTGTATTTGAAAACTTTATCAGAAAAATCAGAACAAATACGGGGGGGGGGGGGGGCACATTTCGTTTGAAAAAGGATAAGATTCTTTTCCTGAAATGTGCCCCCCTCCAGTTTTATGATCTCATTACGGTGTCATAGCGTGGTTTTCTTTCCCCTCCCCTTTATTCCTCTTAAATACATGAATGGCATTTGTCATTTACTATTTCTAATTGTCAACTTCGACTTTTTCAAGAAACCCTCTCGACACTAGTTACAAATGTAGAGCTGATCTCGTATTCAAATATTCGTTCTTGGCGATTTTTCCTCTTTTTCTCATATTCTTTAAGTTTTATGTTTTGTTTCGTTTCGTTTCGATCTGCTCCGTTTCGTTTTGTTTCGTTTCTTTTCGATCTGTTTCGTTTCATTTCGATCTGTTTCGTTTCGTTTCGATTTGTTTCGTTTCGTTTCGTTTTTGTTTCGTTTCGCACTTTACACGGACCCAACTTTTGATACTTACAGCAATGAAATTCCAAAATGAATGCATATATGAAATACAAAGGCCCTATCATTTACTATACCAAAGTTATACCAAGTTTAAAATTTGAGAAAAGAAGATCAAATTTCAGGGTCTGTCAAAGATCATGGTCTTAGGTGAATGATCTTGTCATAAGTTATCTACATGTGAAATATGTCAGATCTACCACTAATGGTACAAGAGATTTAGCCAACTTTTAAACTTATTAGTTTGCATCCCCTTTCCTTTCGTTGAGATAGATCTCAAAAGCATGACAAAACGTCTGAAAACCCGTTATATATACAACATAACATATGCATCACTTGAGCTGTACAAAATTTGAGGGCAAATCACGGAGACATAAATTTTTTAATGATTTTTCAAATGTTTTTTTACAAAAAATAGGAAAAAGTATATCAAAGATCAAGAACAAGGTCAAAAGCTCCAAAAATAAGTACCGAAAGATGGGTCCTCTCAAGATGTTTACACATGCAAAATATGAAAGCCATATCATTCTTTTTAAAATTCTATGCCCTTTCATTGAAAGGGGGAAAGACTAACGGACGGACGGAATGACAAAAGGACGAATCCAACGCAATATGCCCCCTTGGTATAAAGACCAGGGGCATAAAAAGTATATAAAGTTAACTATTAACAATGAAGGGAATTGTATTGAAAAAAAGTTGGAATTACCAAGATTAAAGTTGGAAATTCCGACTTTTAAGTTGGAAATTCCGACATTAAAGTTGGAAATTCCAAGATTAAAGTTGGAAATTCCGACTTTAAAGTTGGAAATTCCAAGATTAAAGTTGGAAATTCCAAGATTAAAGTTGGAAATTCCGACTTTAAAGTTGGAAATTCCAAGATTAAAGTTGGAAATTCCAAGATTAAAGTTGGAAATTCCAAGATTAAAGTTGGAAATTCCGACTTTAAAGTTGGAAATTCCAAGATTAAAGTTGGAAATTCCGACTTTAAAGTTGGAAATTCCAAGATTAAAGTTGGAAATTCCAAGATTAAAGTTGTAAATTCCAAGATTAAAGTTGGAAATTCCAAGATTAAAGTTGGAAATTCCAAGATTAAAGTTGGAAATTCCGACTTTAAAGTTGGAAATTCCAAGATTAAAGTTGGAAATTCCAAGATTAAAGTTGGAAATTCCAAGATTAAAGTTGGAAATTCCGACTTTAAAGTTGGAAATTCCGACTTTAAAGTTGGAAATTCCAAGATTAAAGTTGGAAATTCCGACTTTAAAGTTGGAAATTCCAAGATTAAAGTTGGAAATTCCAAGATTAAAGTTGGAAATTCCGACTTTAAAGTTGGAAATTCCGACTTTAAAGTTGGAAATTCCAAGATTAAAGTTGGAAATTCCAAGATTAAAGTTGGAAATTCCGACTTTAAAGTTGGAAATTCCAAGATTAAAGTTGGAAATTCCAAGATTAAAGTTGGAAATTCCAAGATTAAAAGTCGGAAAATCAGAAAATAAAAAATATATAATTGGCACTTATACGCTTCCGTAGACCAGAATGGTTTTTTATCATTTATTATTGTACATGACTGTATAACTCTGGTATAATTGTGACCATGATGTCACAAGGTCAAATTTTAGTGAAGTTTTAATTAATTCGAATCGAGGTGCATTGTTGCAAGGAATACAAAGGTGAAAATGAAACTTCTATCATTTTGCTTTGGTCGAATAAAATTTTAGATCACTACAAAAGAAATATCAATCAGTGCTCAGAATTCGGGCAACACGATTTGTGATTCATAGGAACAGGACGATCTAAACTGAGATTTAAACGTTTTTACCACCCAGTCCCCCTTCCCCCTCCCGACCTTGTCGATATCGATAGAATTTTACATTAAATTTGCAATATAAAAGGAAAGGGCGTGTTTTGATAGATAAATATGAATGTGCTGTGTGAAATGTTTTCTTCTGTATAACAGTGTAGATTACGTCAAGCCGCTGAATTATTGTCACTGCCAGTCATGATCGGGCACTGAATTGACGACTTGACTTAGAACTTGATCAATTTCATTAATTTCTTCCAAAATTAAAATAAATTCCGTTTAGTTGTAACATCCACACATTGCCGATTCGATCGGTACCAAACACGACCTACTTGTGAAATACATTGGGTAAATCGCATCAGTACATTTAACTTTCTTTTTTAAAAAAACATTTTACCATGAAAGTTATCTTTTAGTATAACTTCTATTTTCCTTGGTGGATTGTATTCATGATGGTTCTCAAAATGATCGTCGTATCACGATCTGCACAAAAAATGTATATTGATCGCATTAAATAATTGTTATCCGTTTGATACCAGCAGAATTATTCTTTCAAACCATTGAGACGCCCCCTTTTCAAAGTTAGAAAAATCTTCCACCGACGATGTAAAAACTAATCACCAGCTGCGTTCGAATTCTCATGGTCGTATGAAACTCGTAGTAATAGGGTGACTTGATGAACAGTTTTTATGTCCCCATAATAGAAGATTCGGGGGCATATAGTTTTTGGCATGTCCGTTTGTATGTTTGTCCGCAAAAACTTTAACCTTGGTCATAACTTTTGAATAGTAAGTGATAGGGCTGTCATATTTCACATGTGTATTCCTTATGACAAGACCTTTCAATTGATACCAAAAAATGACCTTGACCTTGGAGATTGACCTACTTTTGAAAAACTAACTTTGGCAACAACTTTTGAATGGTAAGTGACAGGGCTTTCATATTTCACATGTATATTTCTTGTGACAAGACCTTTCCATGGATACCAAAATTTTGACCTTGTGACCTTGGAGATTGACCCACTTTTGAAAAACTTTAACCTTGGACATAACTTTTGAATGGCAAGTGATAGGGCTTTTATATTTCACATGTGTATTCCTTGTGACAAAATCTTTCCATGGATACCAACAGTTTTGACCTTGTGACCTTGACGTTTGACCTACTTCTGAAAAACTTTAACCTCGGACATAACTTATGAATGTTAAGTGAAAGGGCTGTCATATTTCATATGTGTATTCCTTGTGACAAGACCTTTCCATGGATACCAAACGTTTTGACCTTGTGACCTTGGAGTTTGACTTACTTGTGAAAAAAACTTTAATCTTGGCCATCACATTTTTTAATGGTAAGTGATAGGGCATTCATGTTACACATGTGTATACCTTGTGACAATACCTTTCCAGGGAACCAAAATTTTTGACCTTGTGACCTTGAGCTTGGAGTTTGACGTACTTTTGAAAAACTTTAACCTTGGCCATAACTTTTGAATTGTTAGTGGTAGGGCTTTCATATTTCAATTGTGTATTCCTTGCGACAAGACCTCCCAAAGAATACCAAAATGTTTGACCTTGTGACCTTGACCATGGAGTTTTTACTTTCTTTTGAAAATCTAAACTTTAGCCATAACTTTTGTATGCTAAGTGATAGGCTTTCATATTTCACGTGTGTATTCCTTGTGGCAAGACCTTCCCTTAGATACCAAATTTGACCTTGTGACCTTGACCTCAAAATGTGAACTTCTTTTCAGCTGTTTTACCAACAAAAATGCCAACAGGGGCATTCGTGTTTCACAAACACATGTTTGCTTTTGTCATTTATTAAGCAATGATAGTTTCAGTTGCGGTTGGTAAAGGGTACCCTCCTAAAACTTTCAGTAAGAACTATATTTGAGGGAATTTTCTTTCATTTACTACAATTCGGTCTTTGGAGAAGATGTTACATCAAATTTATCAACATAGAATTGAAAATCGATTGAAAGAGCTCATCCGAGGTTGCAAAATTGAGGAAATCTTGTGGCTAAAAGATCAACATTAAAGATGTTGAAAGTCCAAAGTTTTAGATAGTTATTTAATTAATATTTGAGACATATCCCAATCATTATTTGTTCCAAGTTTCATATCTCACTTAATTTAACAAAACAATGATGTTATAGTGAATAAACCTTTAAACAAATTGTAATTTCAGTTACTGCTTTCATACCAGTATATTTACACCCTGAATAACCATATTTGTATGGAAGTCTTTAAATGTGGTCTTATAATTATGTAGTACTATATATATGTAATTTGTATGTTCTTTTTTTAAAGTTTCAATTTCTTAAAATAATTCTAAACCAGAAGTCTCTGATGAGACTGAAGCTTTCCAGAGAATTATTAAGGTAATGGAAAAAGAATTAACTCTTTATCAATTATAATTTCTGAGAAAAAGTGCTCACAAGATTACAAAGAGGTATATAGGAGAAAATGACCACACCCGTTTTCAAAGACCTTGGTGGTCAGGGGTTCAAACAAACACAAGGTGCACATCTAGACCAAAGACTGAGGATCATGAAAAAAAAATCTTTCTATCAATTATACTTTCTGAGAATTCATTAGGAGTAAATGACCAAGCCCATTTTCAAAGACCCTGGGAATCAGGGGCTCAAACAAAACACAAGGTGCACATCTGGACCACAGACTGAGGATAATGCAAAAACAACTATCTTTCTATCAATTTTACTTTCTGAGAATTGGTGCTCACAAGATTACATGGGGTTATATAGGAGAAAGTGATCACACCCATTTTCAAAGACCCTGGGTTCAGGGGCTCGAACAAAATATCAGGTGCACAACTAGACAACATACTGAGAATAATGCTAATAGAATTATCTTTCTATCAATTATACTTTCTGAGAAGTGGTGCTCAAAATAACAGAGTTATATAAGAGAAAATGACCACGCCCATTTTCCAAGACCCTGAGGTTAATGGGCTCAAACAAAATACCAGATGCCCAACTAGACCAAAGACTGAGAATAATGCTTAAAGAATTTATTTTGTACCATTCACAGATTCAGAGAATTCGTGCTCACAAGAAAAGTTTAACGGACAGTGCAATGGCATAAGCTCAACTGGTCTTTGACCAGTAGAGCGAAAAATAACAATTGATGTTTGAATTTAAATAAATCAAGCACTTTCAAGGAAATCTATCGTCTAAAATTGACTCATATCAAAGATAATGAACACATTGACTTGTTTCAAATATTACCTATCTAATGTGAATACGCATTGATGAAATGATGCATAGTGTCCAATTTATTTAGTTTCACAACTTTAATAGCTTTCATTGTATGACAACAATACACAACTGTAACTCTCCTGGTTGTTTTGTTTTACTCACTCTTTGACAAGTGAACACATGTAAGATACAATGTACAAACACATATTAAGGAGGGTTCGAACACCAAGATGGCGTCAACATTATTTGTTAACTCACTTCCTATGAAAAGTTCAGTCTTAGCCTTTTTTAAATTGTGGACTTTGGGAGTTTTAGCCATGAGCAAACCACGACGTCATTTAGACGTTATCGGGAAAAATGGCGTCACAAACGTTCGCATTCAAAATGCAATAAAATGTTATGATCGCTGAGCGATATAAGTCCCCTACCGGCGGCATATATTTATGTCCTGCAACTCTGCCTATGAATTACTCTTCAATTAAACATGAGTTTTAATTAAACTTACTGTGCAGCTCAGTTCTGAGGTTTTATCTGCTTTATCGATTCGAAAAAAAGGTCAAGCGTGACGAAAGTTGAACTTGCTCTGTAACTATCCAAGACTAAGCTGAGTGTCAAATTTTACCTGAATATCACTATTTGTTGCAGAAAAAAGTCTGGAAAACTGACAAAACTGAATTGTGCAAGTCATCAAGGGGCATAACTCCTCGAAAAATAGGTCAAGCGTGACGAAAGTTAAACTTGGTCTGTAACTATCCAAGACCATGGTATGTATCAAATTTTCACCTGAATATTTCTATATGTCGCAGACAAAAGTCCGGAAAACTGACAAAAACTGAATTTTTCCAGTCATCAATGGACATAACTCCTCGAAAAAAGGTTAAGGGTAACAACTGTCAAACTTTCTCTGTAACTATCCAAGACCAAGCTGTGTATTAAATTTCATCTGAATATCTCCATCTGTTGCAGAAAAAAGTCCGGAAGACTGACCAAAACAGAATTTTCCAAGTCATCAAGGGACATAACTCCTCGAAAAATAGGTCAAGCGTGACGAAAGTCAAACTTGCTCTGTAACTATCCAAGACCAAGCTGTGTATCAAATTTCATCTGAATATCTCCATCCGTTACAGAAAATAGTCCGGAAAACTGACAAAAACTGAATTTTCAAAGTCATCAAGGGGCATAACTCCACGAAAAATAGGATAAGCGTGACGAAAGTCAAACTTGCTCTGTAACTATCCAAGACCAAGCTGTGTATCAAATTTCATCTCAATATCTCCATCCGTTGCAGAAAAAAGTCCGGAAAACTGATATTCGGACAGACGGACAGACGGAGGGACAGACGGACAGACGGACAGACTGACGGACGGACGGACAGACAGACCGAGAGGAAACTAAGAGTCCCCTTCGGCGTTGCCGGTAGGGGACTAATAAAATCATCAATACCAAACGTATCGCATTGAAACTTTGCATGTGTAAAATAGAAAGTTCAATCTTCATCACGGCGAATTCGTTGACAAATTTACATTACAGAAAAGCGGATGTCACTTCATTGAAAATGAACAAATTTGGAAGGAAAAATAGGAAAATATATAAAGCTTTGTAATATTTTGATCCGAAATTCAATTTTTCTCATTTAATCACGAAATCATTTCTGGACATTGTTGACCAATTTGTTAGTTTTTGACACAGTTTAATCCACACGATTTCTAATAATTAGCTATCAACTACAGTCAATTGGCTCGGAATTGCATTTTTTTGAGCGATAGTATCATATTTTATTCCATTATCCTACCTTTGTTTAAAATACAATTCATCTCATCTTTTCCATATGTAAGTGCAATACATTTATGAAGATTTTGGTAGTTAAATCAAAATTAATTTCCAATAGCTTTACGAGAACTGGAATGATACTTTTAATATTATGACGTCATCAAGAAATTCATGGAAATGTTGAAAAATGCATATTTCAAAGTCTCATAGAAAATTTTCCTGTCGATAGAATCAAATATAAGTTTGTATAATAAAGAACAGACAAGTAGTATATAATTTCAGAAATTTTGAGAAAAATTGAATTTGGCATCCAAGTGTTCGAATATCCATTTTTCTTAAAAAAAAACAAAAAAAACCATATAGGATCGAACCAAATTACAGGAAAACACTGGAACAAAAATTAAAACAAGCTTAACTGAACACTCTGTGAAAACGCGATACAGAGCAGGCACTCTAACAAATAATAAGTAGCACAACAAAACAACATATCCATTAGACTGCAACTAGAATATCACTCATATAATCAATAATATCCGAGATATAGTATTTCAAAAAAGAATGCCCGTTGTCCATGATTAGTCAATTTGAAAATTTCAGAACCTAGACATTTCCTTTCCTTTTCGATTCTAGCTTGGTTGCCACTCTGGATACCTTGGGCAACTCTTTTCATCGGCGGAAATTTAAAATGGCCGCCAAATGCCCTCCACAAATAGATGAAATTAAATTATTCCTTATAATATTAATTGTGGCACATCAAATGACCCTTAAAAGCCCTGATTAGATGTGCTACACTTGATATTTAAAGTAATTGTAACATTTTACACAGTAGTAGGAGACTATTTGGTGGCCGTTCTAAATTTCCCCTGATAAGCAGAGTTGTCCCAGAAGCATGTCTTAGCTGAAAACAACCAAATCAGCAAAATAAACGTATTCAAAGACCATTGCAACCACCACAAATAAGATGTGTTACATGAACGTTTTATTGAAATATTCACATTGTACTATAATGAGGTTGTAATTTGGTGGACATCTTGAATTTACAGTTCTGAATGAACTAAAATTTTAAGAATGACATCTGAAATGGGTTTGTTGACCCTCAAACCCCTGATTTGATGTGCCACACTTAATATTTAAAGAAAGAACTTAATTTCATCTATTTGTGGAAGGCATTTGGCGGCCATTTTGAATTTCCGCCGATAGAAAGATTAACCAAGGTTACCAGAGTGGCAACCAAGCTAGAATCGTTCAGTACTATCCCATAGATAAGAATCTTTAAAAAAAAGGTCATAGGAAAGGACATTTCTAGGTCGGCCACATCTTATATAAGGCTGTCAAATCAATTAGATCCTAGGGGCCAGGAGCTGCCAGCTCAAATGAACTATCAATGACACAACAATGAGTTAAAGAAGATCCTGACGATTATCTCAACAGCACTCACAATAGAGCACCAATTTGAGCATCTACGGACCCCTAGCAAGCTAGAGATGGGACCAGGTGCCCGGAAGGAGTAAGCAATGCCCTGTTGGCTAGCCGCACCCGCCGTCGATGTTCACGCATGAAAATGGAACAAAATATATAAAATGCATGCACTGTCTGAGGCAAGATTACAGATCTATAATATTGCATACAGAATTAACTCTCCATCATATATAGCTTTAGAAGAGATGAGAGCACAATTATAAAAGAAATAAAACACCGCATAAGACGGTATGGCCGGATTGCAAAGTAAGTTTCTGTCAACAACTTGGTCAAGGTCACTAGGTGAAATATTACAGCATACATTATGAGGTCTTATCAGAGGCAACCTACACGTATAATATAAAGTTTCTACTGCATACAGTTCCTTAGAGTTTGCTTCAACCAAAAACTTTAACCAGATCTTTAACTAGGTCAAAGTCCAAGCTTTAAGTCACTAGGTCAAACGTTACGGCTTAAATTGAAAGGTCTGGTGATGAGAGCTTCATGTATAATATAAAGTTTCTACTACATATGGTTCCTTAGTTTTGCCTCAACCAGAAACTTTAACCAAAATTTTGACGGCAGACAGAAAGACAGACAGACAGACGGACATCGTCAATCCTGGAAGTCAGGGACTCAAACAAAAGATCAGATGCACAACAAGACCACAGACGAATCACATTGCAAAAAGAATTAAGTCTTCGTCATTAATAGTGTCAGAGGAGTTGGGAGCACAAGATTACATACAGTTATATAGGAGAAAATTACCAAACCCAACTTTCTAAGACCCTGGGAGTCCAGGGCTAAAAAAAACATCAGGTGCACAGCTAGACCACAGACCAATCACAATGCAAAAAGAATTAAGTTTCCATCATTTAGAGCGCCAAAGGAGTTGGGAGTTCAAGATTACATAGAGTTATATAGGAGAAACATAGGGTCATAAGATATGACAGCACTCACTTCGACGGCATCATTGACCCATGACCAGCATCTGTACCTACATTGCATAAAGTATTTCCAGATGCATCATCCAAATAAGTTTGGTTGATAAAAAATTCAAAGATGGCTTGAAATGAAGATTCTAACTTTTCCATACCTAGTCAATCAAGTGTGAAATATAGGTCAATGCATACAATGCATTGCAGTAAGCATCCTCAGATACATTACCCACACAAGGTTTTTTTATTGATCTAGCCTAAGGACTTAAAATAGGCCGGATATGGACCAATTTTACTTAAGGTCAGATGCAGCCTCCTTACCATGCATTTTTGTAAGCAAACCTAAAATGCATCAACCATACAACTTTGGATGACCTAGGACTTATAGTAAGGTAGGAATAAGCCTGTCTCATTTAATTAACCTGCTCACTCAACCATGAAACATGGGTCAGATGCAGCCTTCATACCATGTATTGTTGTAAGCATCCTCAGATGCATCATCAACACATGTTTGGTTGGCGTAGGACTTATAGTATGGCGGGAATGGACCTGTCCCATGTTACCTAACCTGCTCACTCAAGCATGAAATGTGGGTCAGATGCAGCTTCCATACATTGTTGTAAGCATCCTCAGATGCATCATCTATGTAAGTTTGGTCGATGTAGGACTTATAGTTTGGCGGGACTGGACCTGTCCCATTTTGCTTAACCTACAGAGCGGACGTCGACGCTGGCAGGGGTGATAGCATAAGCCCCCCTCTACTTCATCGAGGAGAGCAAAAAATGACCACACCCATTATCTAAGACCCTTGGGATCAGGGGCTCAAACAAAATATCAGGTGCACAACTAGACAACAGACCAGTCATATTGCAAAAAGAATCAAGTCTCCATCATTTATAGTGTCAGAGGAGTTGCGAGTATTGTTGTACCATTTTGGTTTAAATTGTGAAATTGATTGAAAGGCATGATGACAATGCAAAATTCTTTAATCCAGCCATAACAGAAATTATCAATAATAAAATATTTTTTCACCTGTTTTTAATTTTTAATATTAATATTATATTGAAAAAAACTGTTCTATTTAGCGACAGGTCTCGCTTTCAACTCTTCCTCCTTGTGTGCGAAGGTACAGTCCACAGCCAGTCGCGGACAGCCGTCCGGATGGTTACGATCAAACCAGCATGGCATTGTCTTAAAATATTCACTGTTGTCCTTCTTTCGTAGCTTTGAATATTTACTATAAGGCTCACTCAAGGTCAAATCACGAAGCTGCACTTTACCACCTGAAACTAACACAAGAAATCAATTCAAATTCAATATCACCATAATATTGATAATCATTGCTTGTAATGTAACAGCTAGCTCTAACGAGAACATGACTGTCCTTAATGTAAGCATGTATCATGAAATATTTCATCATTGTTTTTTTTAAGCTCCACAGACATGGAAACAATATACTGACAAAATTATTTTGTATATAAATACAGAATGTAGATGAGTATATGTCAGCCGACCCGCGGTCCTAGTGAGGTTCGAACCAGCAACCTGAAGGTTACAGGACTGACTCCCTAACAACTAAACCTTGGTGCCGACAAAATATCCATCCTTCATATGTTAATATAGATATCAGAAAAGGAATAACTACAAATGTAGATTCTAAAATTATATTTGATACCTGAAAATGCAGATTTTGCAAGAGTTATTCAAGTTTGATGGATCTATGTCAGTATGATGTACATCAATGAAGTTACAGCTGTAACAACTATACAGACAGACATATACTGGACAAAGAGACTCTGTGTTGTAGGACACATCAAACATAAAACTTCAAAGGAATTCTAAAATTGTTTTTTTCATGTTCACCTACCATTAAATAACCTATTGTGATTTATTAATACACCTGCACCTAGCATAAGATACACTGTTGTGATTTACTAATACACCTGCATCCACCATTTAGAGACACTGTTGTGATTTATTAGAACACCTGCACCTACCATTAAAGACACTGTTGTGATTTATTTGAACACCTGAATCTACCATTTAGAGACACTGTTGCGATTTATTAGAACACCTGCACCTACCATTTAAGACACTTTTATGATTTATTAGAACACCTGCACCTACCATCGAACACACTTTTGTGATTTACTAATACACCTGCACCTACCATTAGAGACACTGTTGTGATTTATAAGAACACCTGCACCTACCATTAGATACACTGTTGTGATTTATTAGAACACCTGAATCTACCATTTAGAGACATTGTTGTGATTTATAAGAACACCTGCACCTATCATCAAAGACACTGTTGTGATTTACTAGAACACTTGCACCTACCATCAAAGACACCTAGTGATTTACTAATACACCTGCACTTACCATTAGAGACACTGTTGTGATTTATAAGAAGACCTGCACCTAGCATTTAGAGACACTGTTGTGATTAATTGGTACACCTGCTCCTACCATTAAAGACACTGTTGTGATTTATTAGTACACATGCACCTACCATTAAAGACACTGTTGTGATTTATAAGTACACAAGCACCTACCTTTAAGACACTGTTGTGATTTATTAGTACACCTGCACCTACCATTAAAAACACTGTTGTGATTTATTAGTACACAAGCACCTACCATTAAAGACACTGTTGTGATTTCTGAGTAAGGTCTGAAGTCCACCGCACTGGGCTTTCATGGCCATCATGGTGTCCTTTTCAAAAAGCTTGACCACATCTGACAGGGGTAGTGTGCCTGGAACATATAAACAGATGAAAGTAAACAGTGTCACTGAATAAACAAACTTAAATAACCCTGGCAGTAGCTTTGTGGGATTACATGTACTAGATTCCAAATTATTTTTGATTTTGTCTTAAATTTTTTATTTCTATTGATTCTATTATAATTTTGTATTGTTAAAATTGAATCCCTTTTAGTTCATTCAGTCTTTTATTTTTGACATTTAAGGTAGAGTATCCCTCTGGTCAGAATTGCTTGTAATTTTTTGCCTGGATACCCTATTTTGTCTCATCAGAATATGTTTAGATGATCAAACTATTATGGTTTTGGGAAAAAAAACTTTAGTTACAATTTATCACCTCTAATAAAACACCGCTAAAGACGGTATGGCCAGATTGCAAAGTAAGTTTTTGTCACTAACTGGGTCAAGGTCATTAGGTCAAATATTACAGCATGCATCGAGAGGTCTTGCCAGGGGCAACCTAATACAGGGACGAAAATTCGTTGAAATTTTCAGGGGCCAAGTGGGCTCTTAAGTCAATAAATTTAGGCGCCCACATCAAAAACAATTAGCCCACATCAAAATGTATCTAAATTTATATTTTTAAATTTAAGCCCAACCCCCTTCTCTCCTTCTCAGTATCAAGTCATGGCCATTGTACAGATGTACAATGTACGAAATTAACGCCCAAAATGAGAGACAGACCAGTGTACATGTCAAGTTTATATGATGACATTGAACGATAATTGCAGTCAGTCGTTTGAGGTCAGCGTTCTATATCAACCAACACTGTTCTTTCATCAAATCAGTTTGAGTAATTTTTCCTCGTTAACTTCACTTAGATTCTAGATGTTTCTATATTAAATATTAAAGTAGGATTTGTTTTTGGTCATCTCAAGTACAAGTACCTTTAAATAAATCAATAAATACAGGTAAATCCATTTATAAACATATTACGTATATGTAAGTCGGTCCCCAGACAGTGACAGGTCACTTTTGGAAACGTTAGTTAGTTTTGGTATACTGATTTAAAATTACAGTACGTCTTTACAAGGAAATGAGGGAGATCTATTCATTTTCCGCGTGAAAGCGAACCGAAAATTTATCAAATACCCATCTCATTTTGTTTCCCAATGTGAGTTACTGCAACTATGAAACAAGAAAACAATAATGATTGGAATTTTACGGTCGTCAAGAGGGCGATCAGAAAAACAAATTTGGAAGTCCACACTGAATTTTTAGTCGCATTGGCGAGTGGGCGAGTGCTTATTTGCATCCCTGATAATATAAAGTTTCTACTGCATACAGTTCCTTAGATTTTCCTTAAACCAAAAACTTTGACCAAAATCTTTAACAAGGTCAAAGTCCAAGGTCAAAGTCACAATGTCAAATGTTACTGCATAAATTTTGGTCTCGTCATGGGCAACCTACATGTATAATTTAAAGTTTTTACTGCATACAGTTCCTTAGATTTTGCTTAAACCAGAAACTTTAACCAAAATCTTTAACTAGGTCAAAGTCCAAGGTCAAGGTCACTAGGTCCAATGTTACAGCATTAATTGAAAGGTCTCGTCATGGGCATCCTTAATGTATAATATAAGTTTTCTACTGCATACAGTTCCATAGATTTTGCTTAAACCAGAAGCTTTAACCAAAATCTTTAACTAGGTCAAAGTCCAAGGTCAAGGTCACTAGGTCAAATGTTACGGGATAAATTGAAAGGTCTTGTCATGGGCAACCTTCACGTATAACATAAGGTTTCTACTGCATACAGTTCCTCAGATTTTGCTTCAACCAGAAATTTTAACCAAAATGTTGACGACAGACAGACAGACAGACAGACAGACAGACAGACAGACAGACAGACGGACAGACAGACATCGTCAATCTATAGACCGGAATTGCTTTGCAACCCGGCCAAAAGGGATTTTTCTTACTTTTCCCATAGAGTCCAATGTTCAAACTGCTGAAGTTCTCGGTATAATCATTTGTTTGCATATTATCAGTATCAGATTTGATATGAGCTTTGAAAATATGGAATAAAATATTGTCGTTATTTAGGAAATAAGTGCATCTGAGACCTGAGGGATTCTCTACCTTAATCTGTATTTAGTAATTTATCATTTCCAACTTTTCCCTGGTTTATATACTGCATGAGACAACCCTTTTAATCCTTGGTATTCACTGTAATACTTATTTGATATCAATTAATCTTTAAGATCAAGCGTGTTGTTAATAAGCAAGATCCCAGATACTTCTAAACAAGATTATACGAAAGTTATAGCGCACTCTTCGATTGTTCTCCATTGTTATGACGTCATCAGCTTACTCAGGCAGAAAAATTGCCCAAGTTTTGAACAATGGTTTAGGTAGCTGACTAATTGCAAAATCAGAACGGATATGCTGCACGCGCTGTAGTTGCGATCTTCTAATATGACTAGAGATTTCCCCCATATGTACTTTAGAGCTCATCTATGGTCTATTCTCCAACAAATCACGGATAGATAAGCCCCACCTACTCACGTGGAAAACTTTTCAGAATTAATAACAATGAACACTCTATATCGTTGATTACGCTGGGCTTTGTTTACCAGCAGTTATGGATATTACGTAGAATTCTTTTGTATTCGTGCTTTTCCACTTGATAAAGGCCGAGTGGCCGAAAATTCGTGGATATAGAGTGTTCATTGTTATTTATTATAATATTAAACTTCCCTACGGAGGACACTACTTCATTCTTTGAAAACTTTTCATTTTCTGAAAAATATTTACAAGTTCTATGTGATAGTGATAAGAATGCTGTTCAATACAGGTATTTAGTATTGTCATTTACATTAGGATTTATCATGAGCACGTAGAGCCTGTTTACTCTCTCCATGATGGGTTATTATTTATCCATTTAGTACATGAAATAATAATTATGTTTTTTGACAAGAGTTATCTTTCTTTGTCCGCAAATTGAGCTAATTTAAAATGTATGTATTAGTGTTGTAGAATAGGAAAAATTTTACGATTGATTATAGGAAACTTTCGGAGGAGTACAATCTATATCACAATCGGAATAATCCGAGTTTTTCTTATTTTAAATTGTTGTATGTTTTGTATCTTTTCAGAAGGAGAATACTCAGTGCTAGTGAGTTAAGAATCTGATTACTTAAAATCATGGAAATAAATTTAATAGTTGAACATTCCCTGTTCTTAATTACAAAATCTCGAGGCTTGCTTTAGAAGGAGGGTCTTCCTTTTACTTTCTAAAGCCAAAATGGTCCCAAACGGCGGACCTGGTACGCCCAAGATATGCCCCCCCCCCCTCGTTTGTTAACTCCGACAATGCGAGCATGTCTAGTTTCATTCAGAATTATATCGAAGACGTTTCGCATTGAGATCATTTCGCATCAAATTAACTTCACCCGTGACAATCAATTTTTAAAACCATTATCGATAGTCGGTGACTCTCAAGTTTCCGCGATGATAGCGGCGACATCAGCGACTATTGTTACAAGACTAGTATGTATGAAAGAAAACGACTGAATGATCGTAATAGGATGTATGAAATGTGTCCTATCCATGAAATGATACGTTTCAATGAATATTTTTTACATGTTTATTTGTGTTTAACGTTACATGTTCCTTATATTATTTACAGGGCTCTTCCATTATGTATAAAATTAGAATTCTGAGATGTTGCTTATCCTTGTAACAAGGAGGGGTTACACTGTGAACTGAAAAGTAGTTCAAAAGTAAGAATATGAACTATCCATTTGAAAGCTCTACCTTGAAATTCTATAATTATTGTGTGATAATCAATGTATTTATATTTTACCGAGACTTAACTTTGAAATAAAGCTTCAAATTCATAAGAATGTTTCTCTAAAGATTCTCTATCTACTTCACTTATTTATTCAGAAACATAGTGTTGATATCTTTCAAGGATCTGCTGAAGTTTGACATTGACATTTGACCTTAAAAGTTCAAATTCTACAGGCATGCTCCTCTCATTTATGGATGAAATATGGAAGTATAAATTAAACTACCAGAGCTACCAGGTGAAAACCAGGAAGTTGCAATATGGAAGGACACACTTAACATAATATTATTATAGGGCTCCCTATGGGGATCTTTAAAAACTTTTGACATTGACCCTCTTTTGTCCGAAAAAAGTTGACGGGTATGACTTTTGACAGCCTTACATTACATTTTAATGTAACATTTATAAACAAAAATTGAACATGATCTGATCAAAAAATCTTACAAAGTTGTGTAGCATATACTACATGTATATAACTACACTAATGTAAATACTACTGTGGCAGTCTCTGTACTGATGGTTTTGAATCTTACTTCATATGGTATGCAATAAAGATACTACTGGGAAGAATATTTGAAGTTTCTCTATAACAATACATAATTTTGTCATGGCGAACTTAGATTTTTCACGTTTTTCATAGAAATCATGATATACAAAATGTATCAATATCAAATACAAACAATCCGAAAGTCACCACACTTACTAGACAAATTTGGTAAAATTTGCTTCAGTCTGGCGAAATATTTCAACTTTTTGTGATAAACATGTTTAAATTCCAACAAAAATACACAAATGTCTGGTAAGTTGTAAAAACTTTCATGGTGTCTGACACATTTACTGGGGGTAAGCAGATGGTCGTAACTGCTGTGAATAAATGTATTACCTCCCTTCCTCCACTGCCTCCCATTGGCTAGTTGTCGCACTTCACAATCGGGACAAGTAAGCAGAGTATCAAAAACTTTCTGTACAATATGGTTCGTCAGTGAACGATCTACACCTTTACAATTCTTAGATGTTTCAAAATTTTCACGAGGTACAAAACCTGAGGTCCATTGCTCCGTCTGGCTATTTTTAGAATCTAAAGACCTCTTCTGACTAGATGATGAATTTGAATTGGATGTTGACTGCATTTTGCACCTCATTTCAATAAAATCTGAGATTTCTTTATTCATTTTCTCCTCTTCATCTCTTTTGCAAATCCCTTCTTTTCCGATGAAACATGTCTACAAAATGAAAGATAGCTGATAAGTAAAACATTTACCTGTAATTCAGTTTGACAAAAAGGGAATTTTCTCATGAAATTGAGTTCTGTTTACCACACTATGTCAATTATGTATATCATACTTTTCTAACATAGATATGTTGTACAATATGGAAGCGTAGTTTTTATAATGGGCTATTTCTCAAAAATTTCAATACTTGGTGACATAAATATTTTAAAGCAACAAGTGAGTTAAAGAAGATCCCGACGATAATTTCAATAGCACTCACAATAGAGCACCAAATTGCATCGATGGACCCTTAGCAAGCTAGAGGCGGGACCAGGTGCCCGGGAGGAGTAAGCATCCCCTGTTGGCTTAGGCTAGCCGCACACGCCGTTGATGTTCATGCACGAAAATAAAGACAATATATAAAATACATACATAGCACTGTCTGAGGTTATCTCTACCTAAGGTACTGCATATCATAAAATACTGCAGTAATCGTAGCAATGATTAAGTTTCTACATGTACATGTAGATGTATATACCATGATTTGAAAAAAAGTGTAATCCTCTTTCTCTTTTAGTGGAAGGAATCCTTAACATGTCTTCCTCCATCTTGTATTGACAAACCTCGCCTATTTCTCGCACATAGTTCAAATACGATCGGTAACAACTCTCGTTGGCCTGCTTGGTGCTAAATTTAGAATTAAAATCATGATGGCAGCACGGAAGGAGGAAAAAACGACAATCAAAGTGAGACCTGAAACAAGGAGATACATGATTTTATGTTTATTCAAAAATAAGAGATGTGACATTTAACATCTTACTACATGCAAGTTTTGAGGTCTGAAAAATGTCATCTAAAAACAGGGTTGCAATACCTATAAGTTAATGTAAACATTGGCGTATTCAGCGCCCCCTCTGCTGGGGGGTCAAGGGGCAAATTTTGCCGATTTTTACTGAAAATGGGCCAAAATATAGGTTTTTTGAAAAATTTAGGGACAGTGCCGGGGTGGGGCACCTTCCCCCCTTAATCCCCCAGGGGTCTTATATCTCAAATCAAATATACAATTTCCTTTGAAAGGAAAGAGCGCACCCCATGTACCTGTATGTACAAAACAATCAGTTAAGTTGTCCATGACCTGGAATCTTACAAATACTATTGCTGGATAATGTAATACAAAGGTACAGTATTTATGCAAGAACCTTTAAGTTAATTCCAACTTTTTTGTATCCGAGCTAAAGAGTAAACAGATCCTACTTGGTAACATAGATTAGCTGGCAATGTAACTTAAATTGGGGTGAATGAGACAGCTCTTTTTGTAAGTTCCTAGATTGTGTTTGACTTAAAAGTTTTCAGTAGATTGAAATATTTCTTCCAGAGGGAAGGGATAATACAAATAAAAACACAAACACTGGTTTACACAAATTTTCGGCCCCTTGGTGTTCATTGCAAATGTTTACGTTAGTCTATGAAGTCATCATCACGAGGTATTAATAATTATGATGTCATAGACTAACGTAAACATTTGCAATGAACGCCAGAGGAGCAAGGATGGATTTCACTTAGTCTTATTGTAAACTTTGTCGTTTTTGCACTTGGTAAAGGCCAAGGGGCTGAAAACTTGTGTAAACGAATGTTTGTGTTTTTATTTTTTAAAGTTTTTACAGGAATATACATATACTATATATGGAATCCCCTTTAACATGTGACAGTTAAATATGCTGTTACGTCTTTTCTTTTAAACACAAGTATGTAAAGTAATGATTTCATAAATGTAACCTGGCAGCAATGACTGGTATCCAGGGTGTCAACTCGTCACTATGGATACCAATCAACCAATCATAATCTGGGAATGTATTCTCTGCAGAGGGAACTATAGTTTGTTCCTGTAATGCAACATACTTGAACATGATCTTTTAATTTAGGTATTGCACATAAATAACTCCACTAAGTCATGCAAATGGGACAATATGCCTACAAGTTTATAATTTAAAAGTAGTACTTGCACTTAAAATAAAACTAGAGGGTGCTACTAAAATAAAATTTGGCTGTGTGTGTAAGTCACTTTAGCTTGGAGTAGCACTGATTCGAATTTACTATATAGTATCCAAAACACATTAAAATTGGTTTGAAAAGTTGTTGAAGAAATTTTGATAATCTGAGATCCATAAATTTCCTTCATAAAAGATTGACAATTAATTACAAGGAATTGACATGAAATAAGAAAGCACTATCACCTTACTTGCAAAAGTTAAGCCTGAAAAGAAAGTTTCAGACATACAGACTGACAAGACAAAAACAATCTGACCTCCAATCTTTGATAAAGATGCATACTCAGTGGCGGATCCAGCACCCCCTTTGCCGGGGGTCAAGGGGCGAATTTTGCTGATTTTTACTGAAAATGGGCCAAAATATACCTGTTTTTGGAAAATTTTGGGTCGGGGGGGGGAGTCCCCTCTGCACCCCCCTGAATCCGCCACTGATACTGTGAACCATCTTTTATTCGCGGCATCTTAATTTCACAAACCTGCGTGAGGTGACTGGTTTGCGACGTTTTATTTTCGCGACATCTTATAAACATATCTTTCTGCATATATGTTGGGACTCATTCACGGCATTTTATTTTCGCGAATTAAAGGACCTCTTGAATATGGCAAGAATAAAACGCTCGTGAATAAAAGATGGTTAACAGTAATGATTTGACATTACATGCAATAATTGTGTTAATGTGTTCAAAGGATGTGCCAAAGATAAGCAGAAAAAACCAATTTCTGATTAAATTCTATCACAGTCATAAGATCAAATCCTACAACTCTTGCAAAATTTGTCATTTTGGAAAAAGAAAACTTTGATTTTAATTTGTGTAATGTACATGTAATGAAATCTATTGTTGATCTAAGGATCAATGATACCCCCGCCCGGCATAAGTTTAAAGGTGCACAATTCAACAAAAAAATGAGGAACATAACCCTTTATTTGAACTTGACCTGTATTTCTAAATGTAAAGCTATATCTAAGAAATAAAGATATTCCCTGTTACAGTTTTCATTTAAATGTCAGGCACGCACAAAATATTGATTTTATTCCAAATTTGAAGGTTAATTTTTCTAAGTTTCAAGAGGCATAACTCTGCACAAAATTGAGGGACATGACCCATATTCGTACTTGACCTGTATTTCTTGGTGTTAAAGCTATATGCAAGAAATGAATTGATTATCTGTAATAGTTTTCCTTTAAATGTCTGGAAACCACAGGACGGATGGACGGACGCACACATGCACGGACGGACACACGGACGGACAAGTGCATCACTATGTACCCCCACCATTATATGGCGGGGGTATAATAAAGATGTGTACAATGTTTCAGTTCAATATCTAAAAGCATGGCGAAAATAGGGCACAAAACTATTGTGTCTACACATAGACAGACTGACAGACAGTCAAAATAATTCTTGTAAAGTTGTGTGTCTATTATAAATGCTGACTGATCTATTATTCAAAGAGTGTAACTCTTGGCTTTCAAATTAGCACAGACAAACTATACAGTACCTTAAGTAGAGTATCAGTGCCATATAAATTCCAAATGTTCCTCCTTCTCACGTCAAGTCCAAGACCAGGGTGCTGAGAAAAGAAGAGACGACATAGTTAGAACTGTAGTAGTTAAACATATGGACAGGTAAAATACATTGACTAAAATCTCACACCTTGAAAAAAATATTGATAACAATTGCATAATCAGTGCTACAATGTATAGTGAACTGAAATAAATCATCTACATTATTTTACATAAGAGATAAGTAACTGGAGCTCTCACACTTCTTACTATAATTTCAGTTTTCAAAAAATATCCATATTAATGATAATGTATAATTAGATGTACAACTTAATATATCCCTCACTGAGTAGACCATAAGACAAAAATGTGTCATGGGGGAGGGGGGAGGGCAAAACTCTCTTAGTTTGCATGAGAGAGTTGTAAAGGGAGCTTCTTACCATTCTACGAACTTCCAAAGAATCATAAAAGACCAATTCAGATTAAAAAGAAAGAAACTGGAAGATGAATTTACGCAACATTGCGCTTTTTTCAGATCCCATCATTCTTTCTTATTGTTTTTTATAATTTGTATTATTTTCAATAAATAAATATGTTTAAAACTAAAAGGAAGAAATTTCAAAGGTGAAGAACTTGGAAGTACAACTGTTAAGTTGCTCTTATAATTATGACATAATTTACAAAACAAATGTAATTATACATAGGTAATTCTTCAAAATCCACAAAATATTGTCATTTTTGTAAGGTACATTTACATGTTCTCGCTGGCATTTCTGTAACTTACTTTTGGTAAGTCATGGCAATACCTATCTAAATCCCCAATTATTTGAAGAGAAATGAGGCAGCTATACTATAAGAGGAAGAGAGTGTATTATTTGACTTACCCCTTCTTGTGTCAGTAGATGGACTAGCAAACGATTCCCACAACCCAAATTTACAAATGTCTGCTTCCTTGTCAGTTTCTTCTCTCTCTTTTCCTGCTCCCATAATACCTTATCAAAAATGGCGAATGTTTTAATTTAACATACAAATAATAATTATGTGTGGCTAGAGAAATTGACCCTTCTAATAGCGCATTGATATCGTGAAAATTCCATTGGCTTCAAAGGTCAGATGATGCAAATAAAGAGCATAAATAACATTAATTGAAGAAATGAATGTGCAAATCAAATAAAAAGAAATCTTTCTTAAAAAATACATGACAGTGTAATTGAGGTATCTGGCAGAAAACCCCTTCAACTTTCTTGCAGGTGTAGATTTTTTTTCACCTGTTCTTTTAAATATGGATTCTATGTAAAAACCTAAAAAAATCAGACATGTTTGGCCACGACATGTCTCAGATTTTGGATATTTTTTGTGTATAAGGTAAATATGATGTCCTCAGAACGAATTGACCTTCCATTTTTTTCTCCGACGTTCCGTTGCCATGGTAACCAAGGTTTTGTATAAAAACACCGTTAAACAAGGCATTTTTATGCATCCCGTTACCATGGAAACAAATGTTGAATGTATATGTAATTTTCCGAAAAGATTATTTAAATCCTCTTAAGTTGATACAATTAGATTTTTCGATGCTTCTTCTTTCTGTGTGTCTTGTAAATTTGCTTCAATTTCAAGAAAAATTGCTTATTCAAAATGAGCCATTTTCGGCCAATTTAGGCCTTATTTTACCTATATTTTACTTACTTTTGACAAGAGTAATAATGCAATCGCACAAGATTTGAAATACAGTTGACTATTTCCTGAAGAGTATAATCCTAGGACTTCATGGGAATCGAAGGAAATTTATCTAGAAGTGAGATTTTTCTGTTTACATGCCTTTGAAATACGTTACCATGGCAACATTTGGTACGAAGGTGTAAATACCTGTCATAAGTAAAAAGCTAACTTCTACAGATGTATGCCTGCTATCGTTACAAAACTTGGTATGTAGATGTATTAAATACCATTTGATGCTTTCATGACCTTGAGAAAATGTCAAGGTCATTTGCTCAACTTTCAAGGTTATTGAAAAATATTTGCTATTTTCAGGCCAAATTTTGTGGTTTTTCACTAAAAAGAGACATGATTAACAGTAAACAGTATGGAACCTTGGCAAAACAATCAATTATCGATAAAAGTATGATAAATGTATTATTTGTTGGGATGAGTATGACATTTATCAAAGTCCAATGAAGACCCCAAAAACTGTCGCATATTTAACGAGAAAATTAACAAACATCTCAATTTTATGCTCTTTTGAAAGTATGTCATACATAGAAGTGAAATACAATTTAACAAAATTGTGATGAATTCTACTTCTTTTAAACGTTTGTTCAACTGTAAATATTTAAAATCAAAATATCTTATGAAATAAGTTAGAGAAATCAATTTCAATTAATTGGAAATCCTGATTTTTGTCTTAATTTTAGTCTAAAGTTAGAAATGACCTTGAGATTTGGACAGATGACCTTGAAATGATTTGAAGGTCAATTGATAATGATAAATATAATTTGTATACAGGTATGCTATTTCATAATCATAGGACTCAAACATGAAGAAAAACAATGTTTTTAAATATGCGGTATATGGTAATATGGATTCGAAGTTGCTATAGCAACGGATTTTTATTGGCATTCATGACAAAATGCAGAGTTTCTCCATAAATTTTATTTCTTGATTTTTTCCAGCTATAGACATTTATTTTGGCAAGGTGATGTTCAATACCCATAACATTAACCAAATAATGGTTTTCAACCTTCAAAATAATCAAAAACAGGCCAAAAATGACCCTAAAATTAGACCTTATTTTTGCTAAATTTTCACATAATTTGACTGAATATCAAGAACTACCTGATGACCCCCTCCCCCGAAAAAGTTATTCTTGTTAGAGTTGAACTTACAAAGAGAAGTTTTTGTGTTCATGGTTTCCATGGCAACAGAATGCCACAATATGTCTTATCTCTCATATTTATGGGGGTGTCAAATAGATTGACCCCGTTACCATGGCAACCGTTGTTCAAATATAACAATATGGTTTGTTTTCATTGTTTTTACATTAAGTATGATAATTACAGAAGGTTTCATCAAAATCCATGACATGCCGTGGCCAGCTGTTTTAGGTTTTTACAGAGAATCCATATTAAAATATACCTACAATACATACCAAAATAACTTCAGTTTACCATAGGAATGACAAAATTAATCCGTTATTGAAATAACTAAATTTATCCTTCATTAATTAAACAATCATAACTGATCTAATTCAGTAATTTTTCTTCTTCATTTTCTTGATCTCTCTGACATACTGCAAACCGTCTTTTATCCGCGAGCATTTTATTTTCATGATATTCGCAAGGTCCTTTGATTTGTGAAAATAAAACGCTGCGAATACGTCCCAACACATATGTAGAAAGATATGTTTATATGATGTCGTGAAAATAAAACGAAACGAACCAGTCATCTCGCTCCAGTTTGCGAAATTAAGACGCCGCAAATAAAAGACGGTTTTCATTAGTCAAGCATTATTTGATCAGGCCTTACCAGTATGTATGATGCTAGGGCTACGTCTTCATACACAAACTTCTGAGGGTCGGTTTTCTCTGGCCATATCTGAAATATTTTACCCATAAAACTTAGTTTTCATATAAATTGCAAAAAAATAAAAAAAGAAAAAAAAGATGCTATGCTAATTCAATAAATAAATAAAGGAATATAAAACAAAACTCTTTTTAATCTTTTTTTTTCATGTATTTAATGTCATGAATAAAATTCATTCTATGTTGCATATCATGAATAGAATTCATTCTATGTTGCATATCTATTGAAATAAAGCTATCATGATGGTAAAACCACTGTATATCATGATAGTAAATTTCATTATCAAAATTTTGCTACATTTCATTACTCCTCCCTTACCTGTACAAATTTCCTTCCGTATTTCTCCTTAAGATAAGAGTACATCTCATTATAACGTTGCAGTTCCACAAGTCTTAACGTATTTTGACGTTGAGTGTCAATTCTTGTGGATAAATAATGTCGAAAGGTTCCAACTCTCTACCTTCTTGAAAAAAAGTCCAAACCAATTAACATGCACCAGACACGTGTTTCGAATATTAAATTCTCATCAGTGATGCTTTCAGCGGAGCAACCAAAAATAATTTCAGTAGCGCCCTCTTTAATTTTTTTAGTTAGATTTTTACATTTACACTACAGAGAGTGCGCGGCTCCAAATTTCATGTAGGGTCGATTCAGTAGCATATCCAAATAAAATCTATGTTCAAAATAGCATTGGAGGGATGGTGCTACGTTGTTAAACTCCTTTAATTTCGATGGTATTTATCGGTGAAATGGCTAGTTTCCGAAATAGCGAAAACATACATATGATATCACATTGATAAAAGGCCAACACAAAGCTTCTTTCAGATGACAGAGCTGGAAAGAAGTAATTAATACACTTGACAAACATCAGGCCACGGGGAACGATTTTAACTGCTCCACACTGCAACGTGAAATAAGTGTCTATATTAATAATGTCGAAGTTAATTCATATATATTTCAAAAACAGGTTTGTCAATAGTCAGAATATCATCCAGGTACCTAGAAGTACCATTGAAACATTTCAAATCATCAAATTTCCTCCGCTTTTGAAGATTTTGGATAAAGGCTTTTTATGCCCCCGGAATCAAAGATTCGGGGGCATATAGTTTTTGGCCTGTTCGTCTGTTTGTTTGTCTGTCTGTCTGTTTGTCCGAAAAACTTTAACATTGGACATAACTTTTGAATGGGAAGTGATAGGGCTTTCATATTTCACATGTGTATTCCTGTGACAAGAACTTTCCATTGATACTAAAATTTTTGACCTTGTGACCTTGAACTTTGACCTACTTTTAAAAAACTTTATCATTTGGCATAACTTTTGAATGGTAAGTGATAGGGCTTTCATATTTCACATGTGTATTCCTTGTGACAAGACTTTTCCATTGATACCAAAACTTTTGACCTTGTAACCTTGACTTTGACCTTTGATCTACTTTTAAAAAACTTTAACATTTAGCATACTTTTGAATGGTAAGTGATAGGGCTTTCATATTTCACATGTGTATTCCTTGTGACAAGACCTTTCTATTGATACCAAAGTTCTTGACCTCTTGACCTTGACCTTGACCTTTGATCTACTTTTAAAAAACTTTAACATTGGGCATAACTTTTGAATGGTAAGTGATAGGGCTTTCATATTTCACATGTGTATTTCTTGTGACAAGACCTTACCATTGATACCAAAATTTTTGACCTCTTGACCTAGACCTTTGACCTTTTAACCCATTGAGTGACCCTGACCTTGACCTTTCACATACATGTACTTAACAGAAAATAGTGTTTATACTAACAAGGATGCCACCGGGGGCATTCGTGTTTCACAAACACAGGCTTTATTCAAAGGTGTAAAACTAAATCTGCAAAAAGATATGCACTTTAACTCCATATAGGGATTCTTACAACCTGTATATCCCTCACCAAATATATGATAAATGTTAGCAGAAAACGGACAGGGCATGACAAAGGTCACTACATGTCCATGATTTGAATGAGTCATAAATTTTGCGAATGGTTTCAAGTGGATCTTATCGTCTCTAATTTATTCAATCATTCCGCAAGTATTAATATTCTAATTAATATTAGTGTCTGATGCACAGAGTAGAGAAGTGCACCTTCAGGTATTATATTAAAAAATGCAAGTGCACCTGGTGCTTTTCGTTGTTTATTTTGTTTTCGCTGAAATACATCGGAAACTGTAACAATCATCAATATTGAAATACATGAATTGAATATCTAAAAAAATCAGAATATGCACTAAATTATACCTGAAAACAATACTTGACAGCCTTCTACTAGAGCATTCCTAAGAATTGCACTCTGACTGACTGTGACGACAAGATTCCATGACGGACCATGTTCAAACCTCTTTAGAGAAGACAAGGCCCTGACCACCTGTCTTCTCTGAATCTCAGACGGACTCTTCCGGTGATAACATGCTAAAGCCGGCAGAGCACGAACTATATTTCACCTGAAAAAAAACTTGTTCAAATATGACAACTTTGTTGTCATATCCATACCACTGTCTAAAACATAAAATATCTCATCTAATGTTCGATTTGTGGTGCCTGAAAAAGCAGAGACTTGATGCCAACTAAATAGTGAATGCGCGGGAACATAACTTAATATGAAATGTACACAATATTAAACAAAACCGTACTGGTAGATGCCATTTAGAAACCGTACACTTATTATTTGTCATTACCGTACATTACTTACTGATATACTGACCATTTGTATGGATGAGTTTCTTTTAAGATAAAAATCTTAATACATGCATAGAAACATTGCAACCTGATATATGTTTGTCAAAGTAATCAGATAGGTACCTCACAATGAATACCTCACAATATTTTGTCATTTCTGTAACCGTCATTCCCGTAACATTTTACGTAAAAACGGTCATGACATCGGTATTATGAAAATGACCATAAGTGTGTTTTATTTATGGAAGAAGTGCTTATAAGGATAAGTGGAAGGTGTATTCTTCTATTTTCTCTCTATAATTAAAACATTTTTATGAATGCAAATAAAATCACCATTCTATGAGTAAATCAACCACTTTACTCTTCTTTTCGTCATTTCCGTAAGGTTACCTTCATTTCCATTAGGAAGTGTCATTTCCGTTCATATGTTATTTCGCCTTTTCTACTATTATGTACAGAAATAAATTATTTGTTACATTTAATATCATTGGACAAGTCTTTGGGGTTCGGCTCCAAATGTGTCCCATAGCAAGTACTTCCTCCAAATGCTAGTGATGGATGTAAAAAACTTTCCATATCAAAATATATACATATACTAGAAGTTTATGAACCCTTCTAGAAATAAGCAATAAAATATAGTTATGAGTGTTTTGTTGAAAGTATTTTGGATTAGATCAAAGTGTAACGGAAATAACAAATGGGTATTAGTATAGTAAAGTCCAAGGCATCTTTTCACAAAAAGTTGGGAAATCTGGTCACTGCTGACACTGAAACGTTTTTCCTTGAACATTGAATCAAATTTTTAAACAAAAAAATTCCCCCAAAATACAAGATGTTTTCTGCCTTTTTAGCTCACCTGAGCGAAGTTCAAGTGAGCTATTGTCATAGCGCGCCGTCCGTCCGTCGTCCGTCCGTCGTCGTCGTCGTCCGTCTGGCGTAAACTTTTAACCTTTTTCGACATCTCCTCTGCAACCGCTGCACAGAATTTCATGAAACTTAACAGGAAGGAAGTACTCAAGGTCCTCTACCAAGTTTGTGTTTTTCGTGCCGATCGGTCAACAAATATGGCCGCCGAGGGCTCTGATTGGCTGACACATTTTCGACATCTCTTCTGCAACCGCTGCACAGAATTTCATGAAACTTTACAGGAAGGAAGTACTTAAGGTCCTCTACCAAGTTTATGTTTTTCGTGCTGATCGGTCAACAAATATGGCCGCCAAGGGCTCTGATTGGCTGACACATTTTCGACATCTCCTCTGCAACCGCTGCACAGAATTTCATGAAACTTTACAGGAAGGAAGTACTCAAGGTCCTTTACCAAGTTTGTGTTTTTCGTGCCGATCGGTCAACAAATATGGCTGCCGAGGGCTCTGATTGGCTGACACATTTTCGACATCTCCTCTGCAACCGCTGCACAGAATTTCATGAAACTTTACAGGAAGGAAGTACTCAAGGTCCTCTACCAAGTTTGTGTTTTTGGTGACGATCGGCCAACAAATATGGCTGCCGAGGGCTCTGATTGGCTGACACATTTTCGACATCTCCTCTGCAACCGCTGCACAGAATTTCATGAAACTTTTCAGGAAGGAAGTACTTAAGATCCTCTGCCAAGTTTGTGTTTTTCGTGCCGATCGGTCAACAAATATGGCCGCCGAGGGCTCTGATTGGCTACAGTACGTCCATCGCTATCTTTGTCACTTTGTCTGATAGGATACGATAGGATACGATCTGATAGAGTCTGATGCGCGATGTCTGATGTCTGATGCGCGATGTCTGATGTCTGATGCACGATGTCTGATGTCTGATGCGCGATGTCTGATGTCTGATGCACGATGTCTGATGTCTGTTGCACGATGTCTGATACGATTGAATCCTATCGTATCAGAAATCCTAACAGACATCGTATCAGACAAATTTTATCAGACATCGTATCGGACAAATTCTATCAGACATCGTATCATACAAATTTTATCAGGCAAAGCGAATCCTATATATTCTAGCGTATCTCGCGCAAGAATTCAGGGAAAAAAATTCAATATCTTTACTTTAATTAGTTTTCAAGTAAAATTAATTTACCGATTTTAAAATTATAAAAGACTGTACAAGTCCACATACTACAGCTGAGAAGTGATAGAAATACATGTAATATAGCAAAAGTAAAATAAATAAAAAAAAATATGTTAATATTGATCGTGGTCGAACGGGAGTTCGATGTGCAGATTTGTAGAGTCGGTGTTAAAAATAATTAAGCTTATTTGAGATATGTGTCAGAGTTTAAAATTTTTGCGATCATGACACTAGTCTAAATATGGATTTGAAAAGACATCGAAAGCTGGATGTCGGTAGAAACCCGAATTTCCTCGGACACGAATATTTGCGATCGTCCGCGCTTTATATAGAAACACCTTATGATAGATTCGTTTTCCAGAATCATGAACATATATTGAGAATTTCGGGAAATTCATCAAGACACAGAGGGAAGAGATTCAATGATTCATATACATATTTTAGATAGGAGGGAACTCCAAAATACGAATACGAGTCGGACCTGATCTTGCAAATAACATAATTTTGTTAAATAGAATTAATTCTGGAGACTCTCCACAAACTCTACAGTATATATAGTTCTATATTAGAAAAAATGTTCATCTTTTCTTGATTATGGCTTAATGTAATACAATTGACCATGTTGACCATAAAATAAATTCGAGGTATCCTGCCCGCAGCTAGGTTAGCTCAGGCGGTCAGACCGTTGGACATGTCAGCAAAATAGATCGAGGGTCTCGGCCGGGATTAATTCCAAGACCGGTCACGTCATTTTCCATTATGACGGTTTGGGTATCGTGTCCGCGGTTAGCTCAGTCGATAAGAGCTAGCATCTGCTCCAATAGCAGAATTTAGTTCTTGGGTTATACCGGCCACATATATATTCTCCATTCTGCTTGTCACATGGTACCATTCTGCTTGTCACACTATATAAGGAAACTCAAGAGTTGCTTCTGGGTTAGCTAGGTCACCTATGGGGGAGAACTAGGGATTTAATTGTCTCTCATTATGACTGTCTCATGGTTTCCAGTAAACATGCAACTGGGGAAACCTCAAATTTTTGCAGGGCAGTGGCGGATTCAGGGGGGTGTGGAGGGGGCGTCCGCCCCCCCCGGCACTGACCCAAAATTTTCCAAAAAACCCTATAATTTGGCCCATTTTCAGTAAAAATTGGCAAAATTCGCCCCTTGACCCCCCGGCAAAGGGGGCGCTGGATCTGCCACTGCAGGGTTTGTGTGACGGAGCCCTATAACCCATTCTGTGAGAACATCTGCCAAGATAGCATACAGAGTGTCCAGCTATAGGAGCACTCAAAAGTTTTCATTGCACCTGTCAAATGCATATATATATATATAGGTATCGACTATCATGGCACAGCCAGGCCGGGCTTAGAGTGACTGTTAGTATATAGCAAAATATTCTGGGTTCCATTTGTCTTTTAGCTGCAAAGTCATCGACCATTTTCAAATTACCCTTAAGCCCCCTTCACATTTTCACAGATGGGGTCGCGATAGCTGCGGATCAAGAGATTTTTTACATCAGTAGCTATCCGAACCCATCGGTAGTTCGATCCAGCACTATTCTTGATGAGTCGTAGCTTTCCTTATTGGCAATCTGTAGCAATCAGGGATGAGACAGAAATTTTTTAGCATATTCAAATTTTCTACAACTCTACATGTATATGTAACGATTAATTTGTCGTAGCGGAGTCTTAGCAACCCGTAGTGAAGTCTTAGCTATCAGTAGGGGAGTGGTAGCAACTGTAGCAATCCAGGACAATCTTTTTTTTATTAAAATAGCTCTACGACTCTCTTACGGATTGCTAGGACTCACCTGCAGATTGCTACGGATAGCCTCGGGACTCACCTATGGATTGCTACGGATAGCCTCAGCTACAGATTCTGTCTTTTGTTAATTTCAAATCTATCGGTATTCTGTGCGTTTTTTCCGGCAAATTATATGAGTTAAAACAACAACTAATCAATTTCAGTTAATGATCGATAGAAAGACATGTAAAAACTGAATACTGTTATAAAACAAGTCAGCTAGACCATACTGACTTGAAATTATTAGATGTTTAAGTAAATAATTATGATTAAAAGTACATAGAAAATTCAAGTCTGAAGTCGTAGCTATCCTTGCGCGAATCGTTGCTATCCGTACTGGAGTTGTGATCATCCGTAGGTCTTCCTAAGCAATCCGTACCTATTCATATCCATCCATATACGTGTCTTGGCAATCCTCATCAATCGGTACGCGTGTCGCAGCAATCCGTAGCAAAGTCGGGATAATATCTGTAGTTAGCCTTAGCTATTCTTAATCCATTTGTATCAACCCGTACCAATCCGTAGCAATCTGTACTGTCGTCGTAGGTTCATCGAACATTTTGCGTCTCAACTCGCCACGGATAGATCATCTTTTTTTGGAGTCGTGGCTTGAGTCACGAAAGTGTAAATGGGCTTTTAAGTCTTGCATTTTAGACACTCCAGGACCAGACATCACAACTTTTGACGTTATTTCTAGTTATTACGTCATAGATCTGTTTCGACATCACAGTCCAAAGTTACGTCAAATGTTATCATGTTGGGTCTTGGTCTGCATAAAATACAAGTCTACTGGGGTAAATTGAAAATTGTCTATTTAATGACCAGAAATTTCATCAGATACCAATTTAGCCATTATTTAAAGAGATATATGTTCTTACAGCCTGAACTATCTAGGCAAATATCCTTTCCTGCAATACCATCAAAATAGGCTTCTGTACACGTGTAGCTGTGATACTGAAGCCTTCAAGAAAATTCAACAAGATTCCAGATACACATATATAATTTAAAAACTTGAATCACATATAAAAAGAGAAAATTCAAAAGATAGTAAAATACATGAGTAGACCAAAGTTTGAACCCAGGATGCATTGAAGACCAACTTATGTCATTATGACATTGTATAATTCACTGCACCTTATATACAGACTGCTGACAATACATGTATATTGTAAATATAGATAAAAAAAGTCTCAATTTTGCTGAACTCAAAGACAGACAACTTAAGCCTTTCAGTGATCACTAAATTTTACTATGTTGTTTCATTTTTGTAGCTTTGTGTAAAACAGGGATGTATATAAATTTCATATGCGTCCTTGTATAAAAGGACCCTATGACTTATTATGTAAACAAATCTACATTGGTTGCTATCCATGATCTTGAAATTTCTTGATTATATATCTATTGTTTGATTACGCTATGACATTTACTGTGATAACAAAATTCACTGAGATAAATTTCATGTAAAAAGTTTGACTAACAGAGTGACCTTGGAGGTAACATTAGTTTAAGGTATCCGATGTACAATAAGGCATTTTTCGATGCCTGGTAAGGTACCTTAAACTATATATTTTCTGAAAGGTAATAATGCCCACTGTTCAAAAATAATAACTTTGGGATCAGAAAAATACAGGGGAATAACTGGTGAAGCATTTAAAATGTCTATTTTCTCTATATAACCTATGCAAAATGACAAAGTTGTACAAGAGTTTTCCCCCTTTGATTTTTAAGACCCGGGAGTCTTATATCTGTACTCAGGGCATCATTACCTTTCAGAAAATATATAGTTTATAGTACCTTACCAGGCATAAAATTTACCATACTTTACAATGGATATTATTAAAACGCTATGTAAAATTACTCTATTGTACAACGGATGTATATGCATAATTATATAGAAATGAACAATGCATACGATGAACGGAAGTGGGATTTGAAAAAAGGCTTTGAGTGTTGACTTCATATGAACTAACATGTACTTCAAGTTAACTGACTGTATCACAGTTACAGACTTTTATTTCACTTTGAAACACAGAAACAGTATGAAAAGGATTAAATTGCTGAAAGCATGCTTATTCAAGTATGCCAACTTGCTATTACGACATTTTCAAATTTTAACTTGCATAAAAATAAAGGTCTTATCAAAGTAATATATTAATGAATAATGAAGCCATATAGTTTAAGTTTTTCAAATTAATGTAACAGTGAGTACAAATTTTAAAATAGCGGATAGGAGATCCCAAGATATATATAGCTTCCTTTTGTATATGGCGATGACTTTGTTGATGGGCAAATATTGATATATTCATGCAGCATCAAACATCTGTGGTCCGGAGACAAGTGTAGTTTTTCTTGATTTTCAGATGTGCCTCATGTAATGTGGAGTTCCTTTCTTGAATAGCTAAGCACCCCTGAAAAATAATGGAAATTAACGTACAACTGATTCAATGTAGAAAGACATAGGCAAAGAAAATGCATTTGTGAAACAATGACCCCCTACACTCCCCCCCCCCCACCCCAACCCCCTGAGCTTGCATTATCATTAATGTATCAGAATATCAAACGTCAAAATCAAGAGATACATGTAATGATGTATTGCGTCAAAGCAAAAATATTTATATCTTTTGACCTTCACCCATGATAGTTGTTAACATACTAATATTGCAGGTCCATCTGTCATTGTCTGTTGATCTAAAAATTTCATAACATATAATCATCACATAAAATCATACATATTATGTAATTTGAAGATGTTTAACATGTTAATGAATTTCATGGTAGTGTATCACACGATACTAGGGCTTGGACGATACTCCGATTCATCGCGATATTTTTTTTGCAATCCAAGTATCGATACATCCTGACGATACCTAAGTTAAAATCTACAAAAAAATATGTGTTCGAATTTTCCGTAAGTACTCAAGTTTAAATCCAACTTTCTTCAGTTTACATGTAGATATAATGACAAAATGGTAAGAACTTTAATTTTTAATACCAATTTTTTATGACTTCTTATTATTTTAAGGCATTAGGGGTATAATACTCAAGAGTTCTGGTTGTTTTAATAACAGAAAAATTAAATACCACGAAGTTGGCTGAAGACGCTCGACTAAGGCAATGTTCCGGACCAATTGTTTTCATGGCGAGTTGAATGAAATATGAAAAAATATCAAATATCTAAAAATATGTAGGATATGAATTAAGGTACATAATTTCTAGTTTTTTTTTTACGATATTGTTATTATACCCCTAATACCTTAGATTATTTTGTTTTTCATTTATTCTAGACAATTAACAAAACCATTTATCTACATGATCTATTTTTAGTCCCCTACCGGCAACGCCGAAGGGGACTCTTAGTTTCCTCTCGGTCTGTTTTCATCTTTATTCTAGCCAGAAATCTAGTGTTGAATAAATAAAACATGTTGCATAAAAAAGCTACTTATATGAATATAAATACGATCAAATAGCTTTTTGAGAGGGTTTTATTAATCATGCAACTTAGTATTGCGATACGTATCATATCAGATATCAGGTATCGTGATATGTATCGGATCGGCTGGGTGCAGTATTTTCCCAGCCCTCATGATACGCAAATAATCGTGCAAGAGATTATTTGCATATCACGTTATACACTACCGTGAATTTATATCTCTCGATCTACAATACAATGACGTTGACATATAGTCCTGTATAAAAATCTGGCACAACTAAACAAAGTTAACAACCATTCATTGCAACAAGGATCAGCTCAGATCTTAATTCGGAAATCATAATTTCCTATGAATTTTAACAGTTTTACTTACCCATCAAGTACTTTCTAGAGACAGTCTCACTTGTGAAATGGTACGATATCAGGGTTCCATATGAGGCTTTATATTATAGCTGAAAACAAATAGTGGAATATTAACCCATATATTAGATTGAACAAAGAACTTACTTGCTAAATCTTTTTGGGATAGAATATTGATAAATTATCCAAGTTTCGAGATCGTGTTACAGACCAGGATTACTCGACTTTTACATGCACCATAAGCAAAAGGTACGACACCTGTATATTAGGACTGCAACGATGCGCTATTCTCACAATACGATATAGCACGATATTTGCTTTCAGTGCAATTCGTAACACAATTCTTTAATTCATATCTGCTGAAAGATGAAATCAACTTCGGATATAGCTTTTGGAACTCTCAAATTGTACTTTCTACTAGTATAAAAGAGGAGTTCCAATTGCCCAATATGCAAGCAATTCTATGATGTAATAACAAATATTGAATTTTAATTTGTAATAATAATTACCTGGAGATATCTTGCATTTCTTTATATAAAGTGCCTAGGTTGTACATATTGTGGCAGAGCCGGGTGTATCGGCCCTGATGGCTCGGTGTTTAGTAGTGCTTGCCTGCAGGTATAGAGGTCCCGGGTTCAAACCCTGGTCTGGGCACATCTTTTCCTACCCTACTACAATACATTTTAATTTATGTTGTTACTTAACCCTAAAATGCAAATGTCGTAAAGTTGTTTAATTCAACTGCATCTAAAAGCTCGATACGTAGACACTGTCATACCGTGCATCGTACCATCATCAATTACCGTGGTGAATCGTTGCAGCCCATCTGTATATATTGTGTTATGTTGGAAAGCCAGTTCATGTCATGTTATATCTTTTTACTATCTCGTATTTACGAGAAAAGTTTCTTGTAGTAACATGAAGAGTTTCTCGTAGTTACAAGAAAAATTTCTCGTAATTACGAAAAAAGTTTCTCGTAGTAACGAAAAAAGTTTCTCGTAGTTATGAAAAAAGATTCTCGTAGTTACGAGAAAAGTTTCTCGTAGTTAGGAAAAAAGATTCTCCTAGTGTACGAGAAAAAATTCTCTTAGTTACGAGATTTGTTTCTCGTAACTACAAAATAGTAAAAAAATATAACATGGCACGAACTGGCTTCCAGAAGGCAGTGGCTCCGGATACGAACGTTCGTATCTTTCGACCTATGTCTCGGCGTACGAACATGTTTCTGATTGGTCTGTAACTGTCACGTGACTCAGGTCATGTGTCGATAACAATAAAAAGTTGATTTTTGTAACCATATCAAGGTATACAAGTTTTATTCTGCGTCATCTGTAATTTAGCAACCGGGACAAGAGGCTATTTTCTATGCTCTCAATCATTATACTTTATAGTGATCACTGATCAGTAATAGACACGCACTTGTCAGCTGTTGTGTGCACGTACTGACGTTCCGTCGCTCCAGCGGAAGTTGAAGTTTTTTCAAGTTTTGAGATAACAAATATGTACATGTAGATGCAACTCCGTGCTTTTTACTTAACTTTTCAGAATATGTCACAAAAAAAGATACAATTTGAACACAAGATGCATTGAAAAAAAAGGAACCCTACGATTTGTGTTCATACGCCGAGACATAGGTCTAAAGATACGAACGTTCGTATCCGGAGCCACTGCCAAAACAGAAAGAAATTGACTTACCATCATTAACATATTGTTGGAAGTACAATGTCTTTTCCTTTTATCTGCTTGCTGATGTCCTTGATGAACTGATCTTTTTGTAACTTCGTTTGAACTGTGTTGCGAATGGTCAATGGTTAAGATATGGGTCAAACTCTCGTTCGTTTTGTGCCATTGTTTACCGATACTTTAAAGTTTCAAGATATCATTACACCCTCATATAGATCTTTGTGAATATGGATAACAGGCAGCTTCCTTTATTTTGTTTTAAACCCTTTTAGTGCTATGCGATTTTCATGTTTTTTCGAGCGGCATTGAAACCGAAAGTAGTGGCAGTCTACATCAAATAGTGAATCCGACAAATCTGGGATAAAAAAAAATCTGAATACATGTGAATATTGCGTGATAGAAAAAATGATAAATTTAAATGTTGCTATCATGTCCTTCGAACCAATTCAGTCTTCTTTGTGTTGACCAAATTCAGAATCAGACGTTGACAAGTGGGGGGGGGGGGGGGTGTTCCACTGCGGAACGCCGGATCGTACAGAACTGAGATGCTTGGTTTTTAGTAAAGAGATGGTTTTAATCATAGATACTATCAAGAGCGAGGTTGTATTTCCTTTTATTGAGACAACCAAGATTTAATCTTATTTTACCAACATAACAATGTCTGATACGACGCGCGAAGCGTAGTAGGATGCGTCACTCATTGCGTGATACGATAAACATGTCTGATTAATCAGATTCTGATAGGGTGTCTGATTAAGTCTGATACGATGTCTGATAGAGTGTCTGATACGATGTCTGATAGAGTGTCTGATATGATACGATAGGATGTCTGATGTACGATGTCTGATGTACGATGCGCGATGTCTGATGTACGTTGTCTGATGTACGATGCGTGATGTCTGATGTACGATGCGCGATGTCTGATGTACGATGCGCGATGTCTGATGTCTGATGTCTGATGCGCGATGTCTGATAGGATAGGATACGATAGACAAAGATAGCGATGGACGTACTGTAACACATTTTCGACATCTCCTCTGCAACCGCTGCACAGAATTTCATGAAACTTTACAGGAAGGAAGTACTCAAGGTCCTCTACCAAGTTAATGTTTTTCGTGCTGATCGGTCAACAAATATGGCCGCCGAGGGCTCTGATTGGCTAACACATTTTCGACATCTCCTCTGCAACCGCTGCACAGAATTTCATGAAACTTTACAGGAAGGAAGTACTCAAGGTCCTCTACCAAGTTTGTGATTTTCGTGCTGATTGGTCAACAAATATGGCCACAGAGGGCTTTGATTGGCTGACACATTTTTGACATCTCCTCTCGACCACTGCACAGAATTTCATGAAACTTTACAGGAAGGAAGTACTCAAGGTCCTCTACCAAGTTTGTGTTTTTCGTGCCGATCGGTCAACAAATATGGCCGCCGAGGGCTCTGATTGGCTAACACATTTTCGACATCTCCTCTGCAACCGCTGCACAGAATTTCATTAAACTTTACAGGAAGGAAGTACTCAAGGTCCTCTACCAAGTTTATGTTTTTCGTGCCGATCGGTGAACAAATATGGCCGCCGAGGGCTCTGATTGGCTGACACATTTTCGACATCTCCTCTGCAACCGCTGCACAGAATTTCATGAAACTTTACAGGAAGGAAGTATTCAAGGTCCTCTACCAAGTTTGTGTTTTTGGTGACGATCGGTCAACAAATATGGCCGCCGAGGGGTCTGATTGGCTGACACATTTTCGACATCTCCTCTGCAACCGCTGCACAGAATTTCATGAAACTTTACAGGAAGGAAGTACTCAAGGTCCTCTGCCAAGTTTTTGTTTTTCTTGTCGATAGGTCAATTTGTTTATGGCTGTCAAGGGCTTTGATCTGTAGAAGTATTTTTGTGACTTTAACCCTTTGTGACTCAGGTGAGCAATGTGGCCCCCTTGGGCCTCTTGTTTCTGGTTTTATTTTGGTATTGTATGCCCTTGGTTAGATGATTTGTTTTATACTAGACATACTCTTTCTAGATATGCAACATATTATATTGGAAATCATTTGATGTGACAATGTGTTTATTTATCTCTTCTTTTTCAATACAGATTGTTCTTTTGAAAACGGTTACCGCACATATCATCTCATAGGTGGAAAGCAAGCGTCTCCAAAAGGTTCACAGTCCCCCGTACATTGTGACGGATTGGTGATAGCCACACACTGTGCACATATAGAATGGGGAAATAGTTCTAAACAGATGCTTAAAGTGCGGTCAAAAACTTCAGTAGAACAATCTTGGATTTCATTGTTCGAATCACAAACCGGACAATCTTGGATTTCTTCGTTTGACTCACAAACTGAAAGTTAGAATAGAACAAGAAATTAATTGTATAAAGAATCATTACAATACTAGTCCAGTCATATTATGCAAAAAAAAGGGGGGGGGGAGGGTCTGAAATTGAAGTAATTGCAAAATGATTTTAAACTTGTTTTATTGTCTAAACACACTTACAAAACAAATATTAAAAGTCCCGACTAGATACTTTTAGGAAAGTACAGTATTTTGACCCCCTTTTTAGACAAAATGCTAAAAGATCAAATGTGGCATGTTCAGTTGATCAGATAACCAAGAGAAAGATTCAGTTCTAACCTTTAATTGTTGATATCTTTAGTAACTTATCAATTTTGTGCTGTATACAGGGATATGGTCATTTTCCTTATTTGTCATTGTTGATATCTTAAGTAACTATTTAAGACATTTGAAAAAAAATCAAACTTGTAGATGTAAGCAATTTTCAGTGAGGAAAACCGCCTCAAGCACGAGTTTGTGGCCTTTGTTAGGAATAAAAATAAACAATGTAAAGCTTTATATTCTCTTAATTGAACGTTTATACTACATATTTTGAAACTTATTCAAAATGATAGACATCATAATTATGATGTCGGGGTTATTTATCCCAGAATTCTGTCAAGACCAGTCTTTTGAAGAAATCATTTAATGAGAATGAATATTTTGTCAATTTGATGAAAATTCTCTAAGATGAAATGAGTAAGCATAGATTTTTCATTTGATTTTATAATCATGCTTGATTTACTTTATGAAAATTATAAAAGTAATTCTTTTAAAGTACCTTCTATGTAATGTAGGGAAAAATTAAGTAGGAAATTAAATTAGAATGATATTTTGACTAAAAGTGAGAAAATTGACGAAGTCCTGACTTTTAAAACACATAATTGAGGAGACATTTTCTATTTGAAGACTATGCATGCTCATGTTAGTTTTTGAATTTCTTTATACTAACTGAAAAATCTTCAAAATGTCCTCGATTATTTCCCAATGCAGAAAAAAATTATGGAGAATTTTAAGTCAGATGCCCATGCACCCATTATGAAAATTGAACAATGTTCGCTTTTTTAAATATAATACTCCAGCAGAAATATGAAATTCTGGCTTCAAAAAGCTTCTTTCACCTGTGACAATATTGCAAAATTTAAAGCTAATCGGTCTACATACTTCCGAAAAATTAGGAATTTTAACCTTTAAAACCTTGGTATTAGCCTTTTTCAACAATTCTCCAAAAAGATCCAAATCGTTTACTATACTAGGGTTTGACAAAGGCAGCAGTCATAACAGTAAAAAAATCACATTCATTTAGTTCATGTGACTCCAAATAATTTAAAACAACTTAAATTCAATTTATCTTCTACAAACAGCTTGAAATTAAGCTTTACTTTTTTTCTTTTATTTTTGCTAAAATTTGAGGAATACATGAACAAATGATGAAACCAGATGATTTTGAGGACGATTTTTTAAAAGCAGAATCATCGTGACATACAAGTTTCTGCATAATCATTTAATACGATAGAAATGTTATTATGCTTTTATGACAACGAGGCGATGTTTATTTCGTTTCCATGTAATCTTATTCTAAAAATTGAGGATACACTCATTTTATCAAATCTCGACACTATTTTTGGCAACACCAAACAAAAATGAAATGTTCAATGATATCCGTTATCATCCTAAATTCGGCTTCAGTAGATAATGTCATAGCCAGTTTTTACAAGGAAGAAAAAGAGTATACTATGAATAATTATTTATGGAGAAATTAACCACCAAAAATGACAATTTCTCTAAATTGCACAAAAAATCGGGGTTTTTTTGTGAGGTAAAAAAGTCATGTTTCCACCATGAGGATTTTAGAGGATTTTAAATTGTTGTTCCAAGTGTTTCAACGTACAATTAAACATTTCTTTTGCAATTAAGTTAAAGAAGATCCTGACGACAATAGCAACAGCACTCACAATAGAGCACAAGATTGAGCACCGACGGACCCTTAGCAAGCCAGAGGTGGGACCAGGCGCTCGGGAGGACGAATTCATATCAAATATGACTGGACTATACTTGACGAATCTCATCTGAAATGGACCCTGACATTTTGTACAATCTGAAAATTGATCAAAGTTTTCAGGTGACGAGATGGCAACGGTAAGCAGAACACATTCTGTAGTTGACGTATTAACTATATTTTTTTATCAAGTAACAGAGGTAGAATGATATAGGGTCTGATGCGATATGAGAAATCACATGACCTCTTACTTCCACATACGGTTATACGTACTAGTAATGTACATACAAGATGTATAATGGGGGAAAAGAGCTTATGACTCTGCGGATAGCCGGATAGTATGTAGTGTAGCAATGACCGACAAAAATCCGATTATGATACACATGGATTTCCTCCATTTTATTAGCTGTTTCATAGTCCTTTTATGATGTTTTTAGATGGCTCAATTGTTTTTGTCCCTAAGTCTGTTTGTTGTCCGTTGTTTGTTGTGTCAATGCGTGATCGTTCCGTCGTGGTCCCTGCCACATGAACATGCTGGTTTCTATAAAAATTGATGACGTCACAAGCCTTGACGTCAGATACCTGCACAAATGGGAAGTAACTCTGTATTTCGAAAAGACCGAATACTTCCTATTCAAGGAATACATTCTGCAAAGGAGTTAATTGCAATTGATGCCCGGGAAGAGGAATCAGATCCTGTTTACTAGCAAAAGAAGTCTCCTAGGCATGCAAAAAAGTCGAATCCGGTGATTGCATCAAACTCGATATCTTGGTCACACTTATGCCCTTTGCCGTGTGGAGCTCGAAAAAGTTCCTCGCGAGGGCTTTGCCAGTAAGTGTTTTGAATATTTTCCCCTGACATTGTCGCCATAGCACTTTTTATGTAGACATAACGCCAGACAGTGCATGTATTTTATATATTGTGTCATTTTCGTGCGTGAACATCGGCGGCGGCTGCGGCTAGCCAACAGGGGATGCTTACTCCTCCCTGGCACCTGGTCCCACCTCTAGCTTGCTAGGGGTCCTTCGATGCTCAATTGTGTACTCTATTGCGAGTGCTGTTGGGATTGCCGTCTGGATCTTCTTTAACTCATTGGATGATTCTAATCTTAAATATCATCAAAGATAGAGGACAACGAGATGTCATCATGCTTTATATTTTCATTGTATCTTTATTTTTTTTTTTTGTCTCAAGAACGAAGTAGTTCGCCGAAAAATGTTTCTAAAGTTCTATAGTTTTTCAGTTAGTCTCCTTGCCCTCAGAAAAGTCGTATTAGTTTTAGATCGCTCAGGGATAGCGTATCAATTGCGATATAAAAAAAATCATAGGCAGGGGACAAAAAATGTAATTTGAAAATTTTCATATCTGTCATATATTGAGGCACTGAGATAAATCAGATCTAAGTATGAAGCACATCGAAATGAATTTTAAAATATTAAACGTCTTTAAATTTAATAGCATCATTTAAAAAGAATATTTCGTTCCTTTTCAAGTAATAGAATAAGTACTTGTTTCTTACTTTCATTTCCAAGAAATAGTCCCAAAATAAAAGATAATCCGATGAAATAACCATCTGTGTAAGGTTGTACATTAGTGAGGAATGAAACAATTAGTAAAAAATATAATACCCCTCTCATTATGCCCAAAGTGGGCTTTTCCACCTATACCGTTTAGATGCAACGGCAAAATGGAGAAAAATGAAGAGTTCGGTAATTTGTAAACAAATGTTAGAAAATGAATTAGTTGGTGAAAAACTATTGGAGAACAATTTCATCCAATAGTAGATATTGTGTTCTATCACGATTTATGCTATAATGTTACGTCAAATAAACGTAAATAAACACCTCTATGTACTTAGTATCTACCTGATCAGGTAAAAAATGTTAAAAAATGAATTATTTGGTGCAAAATGTATCGGTACAAAATGATAATGTGTAATTCACAATTTCCGTTTTGATCCGGACTTCATATTCAGTCATCCCCTTCTGATGATTTTTAATCTTTTTACCACCAAATCAATAGAGGTAATTATTGATGCAGGAGGAACATTTCTGGCAACTTTCATGATGATATAGGTGTAATAAACACTCTGCTATGATCCGGAAACCATTTTCAGTCATTTGATTCTTGTTATCATGAACTTTCATCTTTTGACCACAAAGTCCAAAGGGGTCATCAATGAGTCATAGTGAGTAAGTGTATGAAGTTTCACTACAATAACACTTATGGTCCTGAAACCAATTGTTGATGCCAGCCAGCTTACCCGCCTGTCTGTCTCACATCAGATTAAGAGCCAAATTTTGCAATTCGGTTAATGTTAAACGTCTTAAAATTCAATAGCATCATTTAAGAACAGATACAATTTCAGCATGGACCAGACATGCACGTTTCGGATACTTAACCCTCGTCAGTGATCCTCAATCTAAATAATGTCATATGGCCAAAGAGTGTAAAAAATATTACATGTATGTCAAAAAAATGTACCGAAAACGTAGCAGGATGGGTGGGATATGATGCTACAGGTCCCATGTTTTAGAAATTTCAAGATATTTTGATAACAGAAATTTTCGAATGCGTTAAAGAGACATACGATCAACGATCAAGTTGATCGAACTTGACTACATGTGTAGCATTTATCAAAATTTCGTGAAATTTTGAAAGAGAAAAAAGTATTTTGTCCGACTGTGACTATGAATGAAATCGCAAAGAATATGCTTATAACCGCACAGTTCCATGCCTAAAACTGCAAAGGACGAAGTTTGACAAATTCATATAAATTAAGTGGTCATTTATTCCTTACTTTCCTTTAAAAGCTTTACTTAGGAGATGTACTGTGACCAGAAGTCGTTATTTATCAACAACTAGCAGGTTAGGACAAATATAGTATCTCAAAATCGCAAAATTTGAGACGAATTTTATACATAACGTTGTGATTTAATTATTTATTTTTTCAATTTAGCTTATTTAAAAACCAAAATACAGGATGATAAACAAGTTTGAAATATGGACATTCAAGTCATGTGTTTATAATATAGAAAAGAAGATATTAGTAATGAATTTGATGCAGGTATCACATACTCACAATGGTGATTCGCTTCGGTAATCATCTAAATCCGGAATGTCAACAATGACGTTCCCACACTGATTTTACAAATGATTTTAAGGTTAGGGTTGCGACTACAGGGAGATTTTCATATCACGTAATATTTGAAACCGACATGAACGATAAATGGTAAAAGTTCAGTTTGTTACATTATTTCAGAAAAAAATAATATTCATGAAAATTTTCATTGCTGAATGTGTATTTTGGGGAAAAAATGCATATTTTTCGATGAAAAATCGCCGAAAATGGGAAAAAATTGTCATTTTCGTATGAGTTCTGCTTCTAAAGATTCAAACATCAGAACATATACTATTTATTATGCTCTTTCAAAATGAGAGAATTAGAAATTCGAACTTCGAGTAAATCGCTATGTTTTGGGGTCAAATTGTTGATTTTTTTGCATAAATTATCGTGCTATTTATAGAAACAGTCATTTTGCCCAAAATTGTTGGTTTTACTGCTTTATGATAAAGCAATACCATAGCTCTTTACATAGAGAAAAAATTGTGCACCTGGCGATCTTCTAGCTATAAATAAAAATAATGAGTTGTTGCCATGGCAACCAGCAAAATCGTATTTAAAAGAAAATGCTATCCTTAGAACTGTTTATTTTATTAGAATTTCTCAAAATAGGCTTTAATTCATACACAAGCTACAAGAATCCAGAACAATAAGGCTATATATGAATTTTAGAAATTTCATGCATTGCAGAGATATGTAAAGTTATAATGTGTTTTTCTCTAAAAAAACGAAAATGTAAAAATAGGCCAAAATGGGACGTTTATAGCCAAAAATCGAGACGGACAAATATTCATTTTTTAGTCTGAATAGTTCGAGGAGATGTTCCTCTACATGTGGACATATCCATCTTTCTTCTACCTCATTTCTATGAAAAGCCGCCACCCTGACCTTAAAACATGCTTGCGTTAACTGGGTATGTATAAAAGCCTCTTTACCTTGATATGACGACACAAACAGCACAGCAAAACGCACGCACATATCTGTGTTATAAAAAATAAGAGATATGGATTGTTTACTAATGTTAAAGCCAGTTCAAGTACAGTAGGATTAGTCGATTTGAGAGCCTTGTAGCCAAGTTCGATCAATTTCGGTTGGTCGTTTCTTCAAACGCATTTGAAAATTTCTGTTTACAAAATTTTCTCAAATTTCTAAAACCTGGGTCCTATAGCATCATATCCCAGCCATTTTACTATGTCTTTCGGTATATTTATGACATATTTTTCACAGATTTTGGTCATATTACATTGTTTAGATTGAGGATCACTGACGAGGGTTTATTACACGAAACGTGCATGTCTGTTCCATGGTGTAAATTTATCTGCTCTAAAATGATGCTAATGAATTTGAAGACGTTAAACATTATATAACATGTGGCCGACCTAGGAATGTCCTTTCCTACGAACTTTTTTTTATGATTCTTACATGTATCTATGGGATAGTACTGAACGATTCTAGCTTGGTTGTCACTCTGGCAACCTTGGGCAAATCTTTTTAATGGCGGAAATTCAAAATGGCCACCAAATGCCTTCCACCAATAGATAAAATTAAATTCTTTCTTTAAATATTAAGTCTGGCACATTAACGAGGCCCTGGACAAAACGTGTGCGCATCGTTTCGCGCATTCCCGTAACCGGTTCAATCTTTTATCTCTACATCGCACCTAACGCACTGTCATACTATGACGTCACAATCAAATGACGCGACAAAGCATTTAACGCCGCGCTAAAAATCAATAGGCTAGTAATCTGTGTATGTTCGTAATAAACGAAGATTAATGCAAAGCATGGTTAGATGATGAGATCGTCAGACTAGGATGGACTCAAGGTTTTTAATATTATCATTATTTGGTGCACCTCCTCTCACTAAATAGTTATTTTATTCTATAACGGGGGCCTTTAGAAAAAACGAGAAACAAATAGAAAAATAAATAGAACTTCATCGATCAAAACAATTTTTAATTCATTAATTTTGTAAAAAACAAAAACAAAAAACAAAAACAAAAAAACAAAACAAAACAAAAAAAAACCCAACAACAACAACATGTACTTTCCTGATACTATGTACACATATTTTTTTTTTGCATCATAAATCATCGTATCATAATCCCAATGCTTTGGGGGAGGGGGGGGGGGTGCTAGCTAGTCATATGCACGGCACAGAAGCACGTGTTTTCTCATCATTATTTTTTTTTCTTCAGAAATGGCTTGATGTTCCTTTTCGTCTCATCGAGAGAATTATCAGCAGCAATTATCAAATTGCAGCAAGTAAATCGTCTCACCTTGCTCGCAAATTTCATAATCACCAACGCTGACGAATCTTCATTTTACTTTAATTTCCTTTTTTTTTTTTTTTTTTTTTTTTTTTTTTTTTTTTTTTTTGCTCTCATGAGGTCGGATGGCATTGTTAAACTAGAAAATTTTGCGAGGAACCTGCATACCTCTTATGATCGAGTAGAACATATTCAATTATTAAAGTTTTATATTGAATTATTTAAAGTATATTTTAAATATATCCTCGTAATACGTATGAAGGTAAGCAAATGTATTTTACATAGATTTATGTCATTTTCTTTTTTTTCAGGGGAAAAAAGGGGGAAGTACTCAGATTAAAGTCGCTACATGATTTTTTTTCCTCAAGGTTTCACGAGCAATTTATAAATATAACATATTATATAAAGTACATTAATTCATTGAAACGAGGCGCTCCGGTCCTGCAATAAGAAAAAGTATCTGTATAAATACAATGTATATAGTATGCATTTTATTTTCAGGGTTTCATTCTCTGAAATTGAGCCGGAGCGAAAATTCACATTTACTTATAAGTTATAGAAGTTTCCGAGATATATACATTTTCCAATTCTTCATTATTGGGGGTTAATTTCAGTATAGATACATGAGCAAATTTTGAAGGGGGCGCAAAGGGCGCACGCCCCCCCCCCCCCCCCTCTGAAATCGTCGAAGTAAGGTGTTTTGGGGGCTTAACCTTTATGTGTATACTCATTTTCAGGCTGTTTTGAGTCGAATGTCGGAATATTTTCGCTGGTTCGCTGTCGCTCGCCACCTTACTCAATTTAGATTAACTTCACACCATTTGCTAAGCATGACCATTTCATGCTAAAATAGCCAGAATTATAAAGTGATACTACGCCTTTCATACCTTTACTTTACTGTGACTATTTGGACGGTCTTTTTCTGACATATGTACTAAGATTTTAGTCAAAAAACATGTACTCTTGCAGCAAAGGGGATGCCATTTGGGTTGTGTACCCCAACCCTCTCTAAAACAATTTTAGAAAGTTCGCTGGTTCGCTTCGCTCGACAGATATATTCAATAATACATAGTTTCAACGTTTTTGTATGAATTATACATTTTCCATTCTGGTGGTCAAAGGAACCCAAAACATGACTTCGTCCTGGACCCACTGGGGGAGGGAGGAAGCGGTCCCCAGACCCTTTGCCTTTTTATATTCATGACGCCCCCCCTAAACCCAAATTTTGTATCCGCCCCTGAGATAACTCTTACCAATATATAGTGCGGTTCAACCAGAGAATACTTTGTCCTACAGCATACTCCATTCCATAAATGATTATTACCACGATGATGGACGTATCATTGTCTTCAACGTACATTTTAGCTCAGCGGTCGGATAAAATTGCATGGAATAGAAATATATCAGAGAGGGTGAGAGGTGGTCCAGCTCGGTCATTGCAACTCATTTGGTCCATTTTATGAATTTAAAAATATTATGCGCAATAATCGGGAAAAGGGGAAATAGGAGTCGCTCATAAACAACTCGACCCAATCTATTCCCGCGCATGGGGGGTAGCCCCTTTCCACTTTCCTTATTCTTTTGAATTTTACTTTACATTTGGTACATGTATCCATCCATGATCTTTTATCGTATTCGAATTATTTTTGCAATTTCGCATGAGCATGCAATACTATACTTAATCTTGACAGTGGCGTAGCTAGGGTGATTTCTTTGTGGACGTCTAGAGAAGGATGAATTAAGTACATCAACTCCTCCCTCGGAAGGGGGAGGGTCACTGATACTAGGGAGGGGGGTCGTTTACGGGAGAGTATGGTTTTGGGTTCGGCCGCCTTTATAGTATAGTTAAAACGCCTATAGAAACGCTTATATAGATCCGAGACCTGTCGAGTACGCGATTCTGCAAGGGGAGCATGCAAAGTTTAAAGATTAATGTGTGATATGTGACTAATTCATGTAACTTTTCAGACGTTTCCCCCAAAATACGATGTATTAAAGTTTTAGAATAGTGATATAGACAGCGATATTGCTGAATCAAATTGGACAAAAGATAAGGCAATAAGAGAAAAAACACTTTGTTCATTTTATCTTCGAGACTTGCAAGTACAAGTTATATGTTTTAAAATTACACAAATTTGATTTGAGATTGTCCCTTACATACATTTTGTAAATTCTGGCGATAGCATTTGGCTGTCTTTCCCGAGAGGGATATGATACGTCGTATTATCACGCCTCAAACTAATTTCAGCCAATGACGTCGCAGTATTACGGTCACATTGTGTCCTACTTTGACGCCGAGTTAGGTCACTAAATTTTCAAACAAGAATTACACAGAGTATGTTACGAAATGGTTCTCGGTATGATAAATTCGTTATAGGGTTTGTTCCTGTCACACTTCCGACTCAAAGTACCTGGAGTAGGAAGTATGACAGGAACAAACCCTATAACTATATGAGCACATTCGTTCTTTATTCAAAATTAAGGGAAGATATGTTAAAAAAAATGATTTTGAGATGTTCCCCGAAGCTCACACAAAACGGCTGGATATCAAACTTGAAAAAAAACTTGATATATTCTGTCTTATGTTTCTCTTTATAATATATATAAGAATATGCCATCAAATTCTCTGTTTCGGTTTTTTTTTAATTTCACTTTATATCTGCGAGTACAAGTTATGTGTAAAATTGCAAAAATATGCTTTTAAATGGTCCCTTACATATTTGGCAATATCATTTGGCTGTCTTTTTCTGGATAGATATATGCTAACGAATATGATATGCCATAAACAATAAATATACGAGCACGTTCATACTTTATGAGGCCTTCTTTCATAATAAAGGGCAAATATGCTAAAAATATGATTTTGAGATGTTCCCTGAAGCTCAACCAAGCGGTCAAAGTTGTACAGAACTTGATATATTCTGGCTTATGTTTCACTTTTCAATGTATGAACATGTCATCAAATTCTCTATTTCAGTTTTTTTATAATTTCAATTGTACTGATAAAGACAGAGTACAAGTTATGTGTAAAATTGCAAAATATGCTTTGAGATCACCCCTGATATATTTTCAGGATTGAATTTTGTTGTCTTTTTCTAGAGAAATATATACTAACAAATATTATATGCCGTAAACAAGAACTATAAGGACATATTCATCCTTTATGATGTCTTTATTTCAAAATATAAGGCAAATATGTAAAAATATGATTTTGAGATGTTCCCTGAAGCTCACACAGGCGGTCAAACTTCCACAGAACCTGATATATTTTGTCTTATGTTTCTCTTTTCAACATATGATAATCCTATCAAATTCTCTATTTCAGTTTTTTTTATAAATTGCAATTATAATGCAAAAAATCTTGTTTTTCTATGAAATCATATGGAGAAAACAAGGTAATTTTTGAGATGGTCCCCCCGAAAAACTAAGCGGTGAAATTGATTCATTTTTCACCAAACTCTTGTATATAAGTAAATGACATTATGATATGAATTTAATCAAAATCTCTATTTCTGTTTTTGAGTTATCTTATTGTCCAGGGCCTCGTTAAATCAGGTGTTTTGAGGGTCAACCAACCCATTTCCGATGTCATTTTTACAATTTGAGATCATTCAGGACTAAAATTCCAACCTCATTATGATACAATGTGAATATTCCAATAAAACGCCCGTGTAACACTTCTTATTTGTAGTTGCAATGGTCTAGAATATATTTATTTTGCTGTTTTGGTTGTTATCAGCTGACACATTCTTCTGAAACAACACTGCTTATCATGGAAAATTTAAAGTGGCCGCCAAATGCCTTCCATAAATATGTGAAATTTAATTCTTCCTTTAAATATAAAGTGTGGCACATCAAATCAGGGGTTTTGAAGGTCAACAAACTCATTTCCAATGCCATCTTGACATATTGAGCTCATTCTAGGCTAAAACATCAAGATGTCCGCCAAATTTCAACCTCATTATGGTACGATGTGTAGATTTCAATAAAAACTTCGTGTTACTCATATTATTTGTAGTTGCAATGAATCCGTCGATGCTCAATTTGGTGCTCTATTGTGAGTGCTGTTGAGATTATCGTCAGGATCTTCTTTAACTCATTTGAATATATTTATTTTGCTGTTTTGGTTGTTTCCAGTTCACATATACTTGTAGGACAACTTTTTTTCATTGGGGGGAATTCAAAATGGCTTCTAAATAGTCTCCTACCACTGAGTAAAATGTAATAACTACTTAATATATCAAGTGTGGTACATCTATTCAGTGGTTTTAAGTGCCACAAAATATGGGTTTATTTAAAGCTGAAAACTCCAAATGGCAGCCAAATTTCAGTTTCAATGCAAGAACATTTATTTGAATTTATTTTGTTTTCTAAGAAATTAAAGTAAGGATAACTCATCGTATAAGTAATTTGAGGGTCGTAGTATTCCTTCGCATGGATCTTGCAACGACTTAAGCTTATATATGCTTATTTTAAGATTACCACCTTAGTAGGGAATTAAGAATGATGCATAAGAAACAATGAGTAAATATAATAAATCAATGTGTGAATATTGTATTTTTCGAATAAGAAACATCACAAGCTTGTATTTTATAAGACTTGCTTTATGATTAAAAATGAATAAGAGTGACATACATGTATAAGATTGGATGTTATCAACTTTAACAGACTAAGATTCGTCAAAATGTAATGCAAAGATAAACATATCATTTGTTTGATTAAGATGGTAGTCAAAAGACAAAAATAAAGTTTCCCTATTGATCATGTTGATATAAGACCAGTTTGTTTGACTCAGGGTATTCGAGAGTATGCAAGTAAACTCGAGGTAACTTGGCTATTTCGACTCTTTTGACCATCATGGCAATTTCTTTGCTTGGCCTGTATAGCTTTTTTCCAATCGGCAAAAATGCAATAGAAAGTGTTTGGTGTTTCCTTTACAACAGTCGGTGTAATTTATTTTGAGTTGAGCTATCTACTTTATTTATGTATAATGTTAATGATGACATGAACCATTTTTCTATGAAATTCTGAACTTTGCATTTTTATCCTATTTATACTTAAAATGGAACTTTGTAAACGAACGTCTTCAAATGTGGCAAAACAACATGAATTATACATGCTTCTTTGAATCAGTTTAGCTTAAAGTACCACTAATGAGCATTCATTGTCCGAATCATGCATGTCTGGTGCATAGAGTGTATTCTTCTATGTGGAGAAGGCTGCTGAGTAGAAACAGGGTTAGCACCCCCCTTTTTCTTCATAAGGCCGGTTAAGTTTGTAAATGAACAGGCCTTTCAAAGTTTCTTCTGCTATGATTACATCTAAGGATATTTTTTACTTCTGGATTGAGGTTCTCTCCCTTTTTCTCTACAGTGATTCAAAATTGAATCTGAGCTAGGAGTCTTTAACTGTGGAAAGATGAAATGTACTACGTATGTTTTGGCATGTAAAACTCAAGTGGGTGAAATCTTGAAAGCAATTGTCTTGTGTTCCGTATAGTTTGAAGGTTTTTTCTATATCATATCTTAAACAGATTCTCATTCCAAATGTTTTTTTTTTAAACACAGAGAGTGTTTGGTTGAAGAGTAAGACGTAGTCAGAGTGACCAGCTTGAAATGAATCTAGAACAAAACAAGAACATATGTCAAAAGAACAGGGAAAGACAGGGAAAATGATCAGAATGCAAATCATGCAGCAATCCTGGAAGAACTTTGCTACTTTGAATTCCTTTTGCACACTTTCATTACTTTCATCCTTTTGCAGAATTCCATAACGATCTCTAACTTGAATTTAAGACGTTTAACATTTGACTAGGTTGTAGTGTCTTCTACGCAGGATCATTATTCACCTTTCACCGATCATTTCATCATGGCATTTTTAAGGTCGCCTCGTATCAAATTAACTCCTTTGAGATTACCCTCTATTACTACATTCACTTTCCCATCATCAACATTTAACAGTAAGAAACTTTTTTCCTCACCAAAGGTACCTTCTATCACCGCTTAGATTGAAACCCCGTAGACGTATTGCACCCACTTCTCCATCTGCAGGCTCTACATTTAACAACAAACATAGAGAGTTCTCAACCATTTGCAGGTGCAATAGAAAAAGATGCGGTATGTGTCCGCTCATCAATTGCAATTCCACAATTAAATTTAGTGTTAGTGGGCAGACCTTTAAAATCGAGATTGATAAGGACATTGATTGATCGTATCAAGATGTCATCTATGTCATTACATGACACGCCAAGGGATGTGGCGCCCAATATGTAGGGGAAACAGGCCAGGCCTTAAAATCTCGTTTTCGAAGTCATTCGTATCAGATAAAGAAACTCGCGTCAGAAAAAACAAAGAAATTTCCTATATAATCCCTTCGTTAAATACAATCATTCAATTTCGGATATAACAATTACTCCAGTTCAGTCATTCCCAAAACTTAAAAATCAAAGTAAAACTGAAATTAAAAAACGCTGCTTACAAGCTGAACTTGCCTGGATAATCAAACTGCAAACTGCGTACCCCCGTGGTCTTAACGATCAGATTTATGGACAAGGAAACATTTCTTCGACCTCTACATATAAAAATGTCTTTTCAATCCGCCCTAACACTAAAAGGAAGCATAGGTCTCACGGTAAAAGGCGAAACAAAAAACTCAGAAAAAGAGCTAGAGTACATCGTACCCTCAAAGATCTACTGATCATTGCACGCAACGGCGGCAGACATGAACTGCTATATGCTCTCTCTTCAGTTCCAGCAGTTCAATAAAAATCTATCTTGGATGAAGCACTGGTTGCAGTCTTAAGAAACACTTATTGATTCAGGCTAAACATCATTGTTGCATTCGCACAAAATAAACTATATCCTTTGGTTAAAAACACCTCCCCTAAAAGACGATTCATAAAAATTCCATTTATTAACAAAGGATTTGATCTTCTGAACATCTCTAATATATTTCGGGATCATCGCGTACAAAGTGTCATTCTTCAATATTTTGAAAATTTAGAACCTCCTCTTATTTGTTACAAATATAAGTGACCTATTCGAAATTTCGTTTTTAACTACAACACAGTAACACAAGATCCTAAAATACTTGAATCATGTCCTGCTTCTTGAGAATGTGCAGCGTCTGAATATCTATATAAACCAGCTGGTCATATTATTACAAGTGACTTTTCAATTATCAAAGACAGGCAGCTCCGTTGTCTTCTAAAAAAAGACCTTAATATAGAATCCCATCCAAGATAGATTTCATTAAATGTCGCGAAGTGCTGAAGGAAGCTTTAGATAACTATACCAAACGATGGTGTAAATCGGAAGGAGTCGAATCGCATGCTCTGAATGACTGGAAAAACCTAATTTACGATATTACCGATATTCGAATAGATAACTACCACAAGAATCCTCATCTTTTTGAAAATCCAATTTCTAAATCTGAAAGATATTTCAAATCCAAGTTACGTAATTTACATGTAAAATATGTCTTCGCGCCTGCAGACAAAGCAGCCAACAACACCATAATTATTTGAAAACGCTACTACATATCAACTTTAGTTTCGGATTTTTCCTCTATTATATACTTATATCGAAAGCAGAAAGTGTTCCCAATATTTTGAACAAACAAAAGAGTGAAATTTCTTCTTTTAACATCCCAATTTCTAAATTGGATCTCCCTACAATATATTGTATACCATAACTTCACAAGTCTCCTTACAAGTTTCGATACATTGCTAATTCTAGCAACTGCTCAACAACAATTTTGTCTAGAAATCTGACGTCAGAACTCACGGCTATAAAGGAACACATGGCAAAATACTCTGAAACTGTCATGAACAGGAATGGCGTAAACTTCTTTTGGTCTATTAAAAATTCAGGGGATGTGATTGACAAAATGAAATCTAGAAATTTTGAAGCAAATACGATATCTTCATACGACTTTTCTAATATGTACACCACACTTCCTCACGACAAAATAAATGCTCGACTGTCCAAACTCTTTTGATCGAGAGGGGAAAACTTATATTAGTACTTATGAATCGAAGGGTTTCATTACACCCACAGATTACAAATCATACAAATCATGGACATGTGGTGACCTGTGTATTGCCTTGTCCTTCCTTTTGGACAATATTTATTCAAGATTTGGTGAGAAACTCTACAAGCAGGTTGTAGAGATTCCAATGGGTACTAATTGTGTGCCTCTTGTTGCAGATTTATTTTTATACACGTATGAAGAGGAATTTATCCAAAATCTTCAAAATCAAAGAAAAAATGATGATGTGAAATGCTTCATTGGTACTTCTAGGTACCTGGATATTCTTACTATCGATAATCCTGTTTTTGAAAAGTATAAAAATGTTATTTATCCACAAGAATTGATTCTAAACAAGGCAAACATTTCAAACACAGAAACACCATTTTTGACCTAAATATTAAAATTGTTAATGGAGAGATCCATACAAGTGTGTATGCCGAAAGAGATAATTTTGTATTTAACGTAGTAAATTTCCCCTAGCTTGACGGCGATGTTCCTAGATTACCGTCCTATGGTATCTATATTTCACAGCTCATCCGGTATGCTAGAGCATGTACGAATGTTTTGGATTTTCATAGTAGAAATTTATAAATTACCAAGAAACTTTAAGGAAAAGGTTTTCGCTTTCTCAAACTAGTAAAGACTTTCGGGAAATTTTACAAAAATTATTGTCATCTTCTTCTGAAATTCGGACCAATACAGGCAACAGATTATATTACTTTGGGTATTTCACAACCTGCATTTTATGATGACATTATTAACAAGATAAGAAGGATCAAAGATAGACAACATCACTATCGAAAATGCGTCAGAATCATCAAACGCCTTTTATACCGTGGATATTATCCTAATGTCACCAGACGGATACTAGGCTTGGTACTTGACTAATCTTGTCTTGTACATGCGCATTCTTAAAACTTGCACTCTGACTGACTGTGACGACGGGACTCCATGACGGGCCCTGTCCAAACCTCTTTAGAGAAGACAGGGCCCCGACCACCTGTCATCTCTGAATGTCAGTCGGACTCCTCGGATGATAACATACATGAGTTCGCGGCGGCATAGAAATATTCATCTGTGTTGCTTGGGCCCCTGCGTTTTGCGGTCTTGTTTGTCTGTGGTCATCTGACAATGAAGAGGTTGTTTTACACCACAATTGTGCGTTCTTCGGGTGATCGGAAAAGTGGGAGGGTTGTGCGCACTAAATTCAGGATAACCACACCTTCTGCTATTTCTGTAGTCGATGGCCGTCCTAAGTCGGCACCGGTTGCCCATTGGTCTCGTTGGTTTATGTGTAGTCATTTGTGTTTGGTGTTTCTGTGTTGTGCATTGACGTTCCTTGTGCGTCTCTTTCTGTGCTTTTCTGCTTTGTGTTTTTGCATTGAGTGTTTTGGGGTTTTTTTGTGGGTGCTACAACCTGGTGTTGTTGGAGATCCCCTCCTTTCTTTCAAATAGGACAATTACTTAAGTACATGTATTTGACATGATATTTTGACAATCCATAGCCCTATTATTAAGATTCTTGCTTCAGGTCAACTCTAATCTCCCTATCTTGAAGCATACAATATTTGCAATTTATCTTTATCTTTAAATATAAAACAAGATTCTCCACTTTTGCGGTTTGAGAATGTGTAATCAAATGCAAAAAGAACATGTGTAAGCTCATATCGACAAAAGGAAATTAGACATTGATTATACCATTTTTGAATAACAAATAAGATGCACCATAGTTATTCGTAACGAAATGTGAATATTGAAGTAAGGTTAGCCTTTAATGAATCAATGCGCAAAATGACACCAGATATGGATTTCTTGGCCCTTAAAACCACTGATAAGATGTGCTACACTTGATATATCAAGTAATTATTACATTTAACAAAGTAGTAGGATAATATCTGGTGGCCATTTTGAATTTTCCCCGATAAGCAGAGTTGTCTCAGAAGCATGTGTCAGCTGATAACAACCAAAACAGCAAAATAAATGTATTCTAGGACCATTGCAACTACAAGTAAGATTTGTTACACGAACGATTTATTGAAATATTCACATTGTACCATAATGAGGTTGAAATTTGGCGGCCATGATGAATTTTTAGTCCTGAATGAACTCAATTGTAAAAGTGACATCGGAAATGGGTTTGTTGACCCTCAAAACCCCTGATTTGATGTGCCACACTTGATATTTAAAGAAAGAATTTAATTTCATCCATTGGTGGAAGTCATTTGGCGGCCATTTTGAATTTCCTCCTATAAAAAGAGTTGCCTAAGGTTGCCAGAGTGGCAACCAAGTTAGAATCGTTCAATAATATCCCATTAATATGAATCATAAAAAAAATCATATGAAAGGACATTTCTAGATTCTGAAATTTTCAAATCGACTAGATGAAACATATATGTTTTGAGTGGAGATTCTAGGGGTTCTAGGAATACTAGAAATTCTAGGAATTCTAGGAATAGATTTTAGGGATTCTAGGAATAGATTCTATGAATACATAAGAATAGGAAGACGTATTCAAAAGAAGTTGCTGAAACGAAACAAATTTTGTAGTATTTTGAGGATTTTTTTAGTAAATTGGCGTTATTCAAATGAGATCCGACTGTGCTCCACTTCTTTTCGATACTTTTGTATGCTGATGAGGAAGGAGGGAATCTCCAACAACACCAGGTTGCAGCATCCACAGCAAAACTCCAAATTACTCAATGCAAAAACAGAAAGCAGATAAGCACAGAAAGAGACGCGTAAGGGACAAGGAACGTCAACGCACAACACAGAAACATCAAACACAAAGGACTACACATAAACCAACGACACCAATTGGCAACCGGTGCCGACTTAGGGCGGCCATCTGCCACGGAAATAGCAGAAGGTGTGGTTATCCTGAATTAAGTGCGCACAACCCTCCCACTTTCCGAGGTCTCGAAGAACGTACAATTGTGGTGTAAAACAACATCCTCACTGTCAGATGACCACATACAAACAAGACCGCAAAACGCAGGGGCCTAAGCATCACAGATGAGTATGTAAATGGATATGAAAAGAGGGCGTATACAATCCGTGCTCTGCCGCCGCGAGCTCATGTATGTTATCACCTGAGGAGTCCGACTGACATTCAGAGATGACAGGTGGTCGGGGCCCTGTCATCTCTAAAGAGGTTTGGACAGGGCCCGTCATGGAGTCCCTTCGTAACAGTCAGTCAGAGTGCAAGTTTTAAGAATGCACTTGTACAAGACTGTAGATTGGTCAAGTACCAAGCCTAATGTCCGTCTGGTGACATAAGAATAATATACACGGTATAAAGGCGTTTGATGATTCTGACGCATTTTCGACAGTGATGTTGTCTATCTTTGATCCTTCTTATCTTGTTGATAATGTCACCATAAAATGCAGGTTGTGAAATACCCAAAGTAATATAATCTGTTGCCTGTATTGGTCCGAATTTCAGAAGAAGTTGACAATAATTTTTGTAAAATTTCCCGAAAGTCTTTACTAGTGTGAGAAAGCGAAAACCTTGTCCTAAAAGTTTCTTGGTAATTTGTAAATTTCTACTATGAAAATCCAAAACATTCGTACATGCTCTAGCATACCGGATGAGCTGTGAAATATAGATACCATAGGACGGTAATCTAGGAGCATCACCGTCAAGCAAGGGGAAATTTACTATGTTAAATCCAAAGTCATCTCTTTTGTCATACACACTTGTATGGATCTCTCCATTAACAATTTTGATATTAAGGTCCAAAAATGTTGTTTCGGTGTTTGAAACGTTTGCCTTGTTTAGAATCAATTCTTGTGGATAAATAACATTTTTATACTTTTCAAAAACAGGATTATCGATAGTAAGAATATCATCCAGGTACCTAGAAGTACCAATGAAACATTTCACATCATCATTTTTCTTTTGCTTTTGAAGATTTTGGATAAATTCCTTTTCATACGTGTATAAAAATAAATCTGCAACAAGAGGCGCACAATTAGTACCCATTGGAATCCCTACAACCTGCTTGTAGAGTTTCTCACCAAATCTTACATAAATATTGTCCAAAAGGAAGGACAAGGCAATACACAGGTCACCACATGTCCATGATTTGTATGATTTGTAATCTGTGGGTGTAATGAAACCCTTCGATTCAGAAGTACAAATATAAGTTTTCCCCTCTCGATCAAAATGCCATTTAATGAGTTTGGACAGTCGAGCATTTATTTTGTCGTGAGGAAGCGTGGTGTACATATTTGAAAAGTCGTATGAAGATATCGTATTTGCTTCAAAATTTCTAGATTTCATTTTGTCAATCACATCCCCTGAATTTTTAATAGACCAAAAGAAGTTTACGCCATTCCTGTTCATGACAGTTTCACAGTATTTTGCCATGTGCTCCTTTATAGGTGTGAGTGCTGACTTCAGATTTGTGGACAAAATTGTTGTTGAGCAGTTGCTAGAATTAGCAGTGTTTTTTTTTTTTTTTTTTTTATTTGTATCTATAAATGCCCATTGAACACGACGTTTACCTCCCGGGCATGGAAGTAAACTTAAACATAAAGAAACTTAAAGTGAACAAGGAAAAAGCTTTGCTATTATATGTAATAATATGAGTACTTCGGATAATTGTTTGACCGTTTTCAATTTGTGTGATAGTTTATTCGTGTATTGCCACGTAGACTGACCAGCAGGCGACGAAATATCTATTATTGCGTGTATTTTCTATGTGAGGCGTGTTCCTAATTTTTTCTGCCATAATTTCCACTGTGAGTACAAAGAGTAGGGATGAGAGAGGACAACCTTGACGAATTCCCCTTGATAAACTAAATGCATCAGAAATCCAACCATTACTTTTTACTTTGCATTGTATATTATTGTATAGTGTTTTTACCCAGTTTTGAAAGTTGTCTTTAAATCCAAAATGTTTAAGAGTCTCGCACATAAATGACCATTCCACTGTATCAAATGCCTTTATAAAATCTAGAAATAATATTGATCCCTGTAATTAAAATTTTTCTGCATAATCTAAAATGTCCTGAATTATTCTTATATTATAGGCAATATTTCGTCCTTTGATGAAGCCATTCTGATCATTATTGATTATTTTAGGTAAGATAGGTTTTATTCTGGATGCCAAACAGTGAGCTGCAATTTTGTAATCTGTATTTAGTAATGTCAGTGGTCTCCAGTTTGCAAGGTCTAATGGGTCTCCTTTTTGTACATTAGAGATAGGATACCTGTTTTTTGTGTGATAGATAATGAGCCTTTATCGTATCCTTCATTTAATGATTTAAGAAGTAAGGTAATGATTTTTGAATAGAATGCTTTATAAAATTCAATTGTCAGGCCATCAGATCCCGGAGATTTATTTAATTTCATAGTGAAGATAGCTTTTTTACATTCATCGGCATTTATAGGTCCTTCAATTGAAGTGCTGTCATTTTCACTTAGTCTCTTTGTTTCTGTATTTCTAATATAGCTTTTTATGTCCTGAATGTTTGGGTTTGTTGATGTATATAGTGTTTTATAAAAATCTATCTGTCTTTCTAGTATCAAATTTTGGTCAGTAATCACATTGTTGTCTGCATCGTACAGCTGAGATATAGATTTTTGTTGTTGTCTCTTTTTCTCAAGTGATAGAAAATATTTAGTGTTTTTTTCTCCTTTCTCAATCCAATTTATACGAGCTCTGATTTGTGCTCCTCTTGCTTTCACTGAATATTCATTTTCTAGTTCTTTTTCAAGTTTTTTTGTTTCTTCTGAGTTGTTATTTACTGACAGAGCGTTTTTTAATTCATCTTCTAATTCCTTTATTTTGTTTTTTCGTTTCTTTGCAAGAGTCTTACCATATTTTATAGAAGCTTCTTTGAGTTCTTTTTTACATATTTCCCATTTAGTTACATTGTCTATGTTCTTTAGTTCATTGATATCATCTAAAATTTTATTTATCAGACTTTTGTATTTCTCATCTTTTAATAAATCATTGTTCAGTTTCCAGTATCCTGGTCCCCTATTTAATATTTTCATGTTTATTTTGAGCGAAACCGCTAAATGATCTGTGGATTTGATTTGGGCAGGTCGTATGTCAGATTTTATAACTTTTTGTTTTAGCTCTTGTTGGATTAAGAAGAAGTCAATACGACTAGCTTCATGGTTTGATTTTTTTCTTTTCCATGTGTATTGAAGTTTATTGTCATTTTTATCTTTCCATGGATCATATAGTTTTAAATGCTTCTTAAGATTTTTCAAATTTGTATTTATTTTAACTTTATTCGTACTTTTTGATTTTCTATCTTTAATACACAGAATGTCATTCCAATCTCCAGCTAAAATTTTGTTTCCTAGGCTTTTGCTTTCTATCAAATTTTTAAGTTTTCTGAAAAGAGTATTTCGGCAGAGCACGGACTGTATTACGCATGCCCTCTTTTTATATCCATTTACATATTCATCTGTGTCTATGGGGCCTCTGCGTTTCGCGGTCTTGTTTGTGTGATGTCATCTTACAGTGAGGAGGTTGTTTTACACCACAATTGTACGTTCTTCGAGACCTCTGGGTAATTGGAGAAGTGAGAGGGTTGTGCGCACGTAATCCAGGATAACCACACCATTTGCTACTTGCGTGACAGATGGCCGTCCAAAGTCGGCACCGGTTACCCATTGGTCTCGTCGGTTTATGTGTAGTCTTTTGTGTTTGATGTTTACATGTCGTGTGTCTCTTTTCCGTCTCGTGCTGTACTTGTCTTTTGTGTTTTTGCATCGGGTGTTTTGGTGTTTTACTGTTGATGCTGCAACGGGGTCTTGTTGGAGATCTCCTCCCTTCTTTGTATGGAGGTCATTGGGGGCATATATGTTTGTGATTGCGTATGTAGAGTCATTTATTTTTATATTTGCTATGATATACCTTCCATCATTATCAGAGGTATAGTCTATAATCTCAGCATTTAAAGACTTATGTACTAGTATGCTCACTCCTTTACTGTTTGAGGTGCCAAAACTATGTAAGCATTGTCCTTGCCATTCTACATTAATAAATTGTTCAATTTCTGCTGTGAAGTGGGTTTCTTGAAGTAGTATTACATTAGCTTTCTGTTGTTTTATCCACTCATAGAGTCTATTGCGTTTTAATTTATCTCTTAATCCTTGTGAGTTTAATGTAGTGATGTGAAGTGTTGACTGCATTTTGATGTTTGCTGTTTTGGAATTTGTGTATTTAGAATTGAATAGATTTTATACATATTATATATCCATGTACATTTATAACATTCTTTATATATATTATATATACATATACATTTTTTAGCATTCCTTACAGTATTTTGATACATTTTATTGCATATGTCTTTCATTGTCTGATTTTATATTAGCATACATTGTATACATAATATATAATAAAAGTTATCCATCTCTAGATTTTTTATTTGGTCTGGCTTTTGCCTCCCTTTCCTCGAGTGGAGTTGGCGGAGAGCGTGTATCTGGTTGTAGACTGGTGGATTTTCTGTTTGGCGTGTTTGATAGATATTTATCCATAGCACCAGTAGTTTTCTTGTCTTTTTTCGATTTCTTTACATTTTTGTTAACGGATTTTGGTTGATTGACATAGACCTTTGGAGTTGATCCACTAGCATCTTGAGATGTAGATGTAGATGCACTTTTAGATTGTTCAGATGAGTCTGTAGACACTGTAGCTTAGCAATGTATCGAAACTTGTAAAGAGACTTGTGAAGTTTTGGTATACAGTATATTGTTGGGAGATCCAGTTTAGAAATAGGGATGTTAAAAGAAGAAATTTCACTCTTTTGTTTGTTCAAAATATTGGGAACACTTTCGTTGCTTTCGATATAAGTGTTAGTAGAGGAAAGTTCAGAAACTAAAGTTAATATGTAGTGGCGTTTTCAAATAATTATGGTGTTGTTGGCTGCTTTGTCTGCAGGCGCGAAGACATATTTTTCATGTAAATTACGTAACTTGGATTTGAAATATCTTTCAGATTTAGAAATAAGATTTTCAAAAAGATGAGGATTTTTGTGGTATTTATCTATTCGAATATCGGTAATATCCAAAATCTTTTTCCAGTCATTCAGAGCATGCGATTCGACTCCTTCCGATTTACACCATCGTTTTTTGAGAAGACCACGGAGCTGCCTGTCTTTGATAATTGAAAAGTCACCTGTAATGATATGACCAGCTGGTTTATATAGATATTCAAACATTGCACATTCTCAAGAAGCAGGACATGATTCAAGTATTTTAGGATCTTGTGTAACTTTGTTGTAGTTGAAAACGAAATTTCGAATAGGTCTCTCATATTTGTAACAAATAAGAGGAGGTTCTTAATTTTCAAAATATTGAAGAATGACACTTTGTACGCGATGATCCCGAAAAATATTAGAGATGTTCAGAAGATCAAATCCTTTGTTAATGAATGGAATTTTTATGAATCGTCATTTAGGGGAGGTGTTTTAACCAAAGGATATAGTTTATTTTGTGCGAATGCGACAATGATGTTTAGCCTGAATCGATCAGTGTTTCTTACGAATGCAACCAGCGCTTCATCCAAGATAGATTTTAATTGAACTGCTGGAAAACACAGAGCAGCCACGTACAGAAAAAGACTCAAAAGAGTTAAAGAAAATCGATCCTAACGATAATATCAACAACACTTACAATGGAGCACCAAATTGAGCATTGATGGACTCATAGCAAAAGGTTCAAGGAACACAAAATCACTTAGAAACATCAAACACAAATGACTACATGTGGAAGCCGTGGGTATGAATAGTCATTGCTCTATTCTATGTGTCAATAGATGAATGTAATATTTTAAAGTTATTCATACTGTACTCTTCTTTTACAAAATGCAGTCGTTATTTTGGTATACATCCTTTTTAATAAATCCATCGTACATATTTTGTAGATAAGACTCTCACAATATATCCAACGTCGAATGTGTTAAGCATAACCCCGCAAATTTTGTTTTATTATATGGGCCATAAAATACTTCAAGAATGTTTGATGCGAGTTCTTCACACTGTAATCTATCTTGTGAAAATGTAATTGAACATTCAAATACAGAAATTTGAAACATGCCTTCTTAGAATTATCGTATTTCATCCTTTATGAAATAAGGGCAATGATCTTCAACACTAGATACATTCATCATACCTTTGCAACATATTTTATTGGAAATTATTTGAAAAGACAATTTATTCATTCATCTCCATGCTTGTATCATCGTTCATAAATTGGATAACGAAATAAATATCCATTCTGATTTATCTTTTATAACTAGGATGCATCAGTCATTACATCAACCGCTGGAAAGCAAGCGGTCCCTAAAGGTCTGCAGCCCCCAGTGCATTGTGACAGATCGGTGGTTAACACACACGCCTCACATACACTGCCGGGATTTCCTGATAGAAAACAGATGCCGAAGACGAATGCAATAACATCATCGGAACAACCCTTGATTTCAGTATTCGAATCACAAACAGGACAATCTTCGATTTCTTCGTTCAACTCACAAACTGAAAGATGGAAAAAGGAATTACTAGAATAAAGACATTAGCATGATAACAAACATGGATAATGACCATATTCATGTATACAGCACAAAATGGATAATTCAGAAAATCAGAAACCGAAGGCTTGATAAATCTCTGAAATTGGCTCTTATACTTTATCCCGCCTCTTGCAATCTGATTGGTCGGGAAAAACCAAATATTATGTTGTATTATTCTAATGACAGGGTATTATTTTAATATCCTGCTACTACTAAGACGCTTTACGCTTTTGACGTCATCAAGATGCTTTAAAATATGTTGACGTTACATACACAAACCAAAAGCAATCGGCGGGATAAATTCGTTATACAGTGTTTTAAAGGGGAGATACAAAAATATATTGGGTCGATGAAAAAAGTTATATTGGGCTAATACATCTTTTTTTCATCGACCCAATTTATTTCTGTATCCCCTGTATAACGCTGCATGTATAATTAATAACTAATATTATCCCACCTCTGGCAAATTTCTGGCGATCTAAAGTTAGTTACTTATTCAACCTTGCAACATTCGACAAATACCTTATATATTGGTAATAGTAAAACGATCCTAATGTAATAGAAGGAAATTGATGAAACTTGGTGAGATTATAGTTTAAGGTGAGATCTTTGAAATGCATTGCAGATTATGAACCGATCTCGGTTTGATATTAGCGCAAAAGGGGCTTGAAGTCCATGATAATAATGGGCCTAGAATGAAAATTTTCGAATGTTCTTCTTAGTGTTAGACCCCCTTAGACGGCTTATCTGATGATGAAACTAGGTGAGATTATAGATTAGGGTGAGATCTTTGAAATGCATTGCAGATTATGAACCGACCTAATTATCATAAGACTCAAGCGCCTGTTGCGCTTAGATCTATCCGAGATCGGTTCATAAACTGTTCGTTATATTCATGATCTTTCCCTAATCTATGATCTCACGAAGTCTCATGTAGAGATTAGCTGTCTAAGAGGGTCTAACACTTCATAGAACATTCGCTATCTATAATTATTTCTTGCAATCTGATTGGTCGAGAAGAACCGGATACTATGTTGTATTATGTTACTGGCGGGATATTACTTTAATATCCCGCTTCCACTAAGACGCTCAACGCTGTTCACGTCACCGAAATGCTTTAAAATATGTTAAACATACATAAGCCAATAGCCATCGGCAGGATGAATTCGTTATACAGTGTTTTACAGGGGGGTATTACATTTTGGGGGAATACAGAAATATATTGGGTCGATGAAAAAAGTTGTATTGGGCGAGGCGAAGCCGTGCCCGATACAACTTTTTTTCATCGACCCAATATATTTTTGTATCTCCTCTGTAAAGCACTGTATAACGAATTTATCCCGCCGATGGCTTTTGGTTTGTGTATGTTATGTCAACATATTTTAAAGCATCTTGATGACGTCAAAAGCGTAAAGCGTCTTAGTAGTAGCAGGATATTAAAATAATATCCTGTCATTAGAATAATACAACATAATATTTGGTTCTTCTCGACCAATCAGATTGCAATAAATTTGCCAGAGGCGGAATAGAAAAATATATTGTGTCGATGAAAAAAGTTACAACTTTTCTCATCGACCCAATATATTTCTAAATCTGTGTAACCTATATTGTCCATTTTGAACATAGTTTTCAGGTGATTACGAGAGTTGTTCGAAAAGTTCGTAGACAACCGCAATATTTCAGAAATGCGTGACAGAAAGTGTACAATTTTCATATGTAAAAGAACATCCTTTCTTCTTCAAGTATACACATTTTCAAAATAATCCACCCAAAACTAGATTTTTAAAGAATTTTAAACTATTTTAGGATATTTTCACAGTATTTAACAAATATAAGTCTCTTAACTCCGTGACGACAAATCGGATGCACCTGAAAATCGAAAGGCGGCTTTCTCTCACAGTCTGATCAAAGTGTAGAAATAGAATGAAAATCTGTAGACGCATATTCAAGTTTTTGCGTTCCGTGTGCCGATACTTAGCCCTTAGCTTAACGAGGCCGAGTTCGGTACGAGTTATAGTGCTCTGCGCATGGTTACGCGCATGGCAATCTTATTCGCTTGTTTCTTGACGGATTTCGACAAGTTTGGTATCGATGAAACCAGAAAATTATCATCTACAATCCTATAGTAATGAATGTTTCATAAGATTGATCGTTTACTTAATATAAACAAAAATATCAAGTAAATGAGACCTCCGGGATATCGCCGTAAACGTTTCATATCTATAACGTCACCATCGGAAATTCAACCGCTTGTTGCTTTGGAACAAAATCAAATAGAAAACTTTTGTTTGACGATCTAGCAGGATATTTCTTGAAGATTTTAGCGATATAATGGATTAGAAATTTCAAATCTAGTATCTCGATTTATCTTTGATTATATAAGAATTTTTCTGCAATTTTGTAAACCTTGAAGTTCGTACTTTGCACGGAAATATTCTCTGTATGAAAACTTTGAGCGAGGGAATTATAGTATCAACTCTGCTTTGTTCAAAGATGTAACCATTCTACAGGTAATTGCACGCATGATCGAGAACGAGCGAGATGAATGACGTTCATTTCTTGACCTGTAACGTCAAAATTGAAAACGCATACGTTTACTGTTTTCTCTCTCTTTTTCATGTTTCTGTATTTCTAAAATAATTCATGGAGCAAGATGTGAGTTTTTTTTCAAACACACTCGCACAAAATAAATAAAAAATAATAAAAAAGTTGAAAAAAAAAATGGGGGGGGGATACAAAACTAACCACAGCAATTGTTATAAATGAAAAGGGCGAATAATGCTTGACCATGGATTTAGATAAACTTTGTTCATTATATCAATTCAATATTTTTAAACTTGTCTATTTTCATTTCATCTCGATGATAAACTATCGTAGAACTTTGTATCTATAAGGAAAAATAACTGAAAAGTATAAACCAATCATGCTTGTACCAGAATTTCTATGTTTCACTGAAAAAAAATCTCAAGTCAGAGTCACTGACTCCACCCCCTCCCCTCTTTTTTTCTGGGTTTAATGTACCCGTTCTACAACATCTATGTTTGCATTCGTAGTAAATGTATGCATGTAAACATGAAATTCAGAATTGATGAGATATGATACAGATAAAGGATATATTCAAGATGAGGGAACTTTCCGGTCGCAAAATAAGTATCTTCAGTAAATGAATACCAACAGACGATCTAGAATGGATGATATTTAAAGTAAATAATCCAGTAACAAATATTCATTGCAATTGTTGAACTCTCTTTCCGTGTTGTAGATAAAAGAACATGTAATTCGTTTACAGTATATTTTGTGAAAACCGGATCTTCCGTATTCCGGAATCTTGTCTACATACGAGAAAAAGAAATAATGTTGATAATGCATAGACAAAGAAAAGAATTAAACTGGAAGAAAAAATATCTTTGACGATTCTTAAAAAATACAAAAAGTCAAAGAAGGATGGCGACGGAGCAACTACTGTTAGTGACATAATAAAAACTTGCAGTGATTGTGAAGACCACGCGCCCTTTGCCATAGTCCCATTGTGATAAAAAATGGCCCATTAATTTGACAACTCACTGCGTCCTGGTGCGCATTATTCTTCGTGTCCCATTTTAGTTTTTAAATCTATCTAAACGTTCTGCATTCCTATTTACGTTAATACGTAGATCTACACCAGTAGAAGTAACGTGTGGATCACAGCTTACTGTTCATTGCCAGTCAGAAGCACAATATTCTTTTGTTGACCGACAATTAATGCAATGATACAATACAGTATTGATTTTTCTCTGACATTCTTTTTTTCCTCGTTCTGCGTCTGAGATTTAAATCTCCAACGTCCACTTACGTATCTTATCTATGTAACGGTACTTGTGAATGCGTTCGTCCGTAATAATGACCGAATGTTACCTTATTTGCAGACTAATTACGCATCTTAAAAGAGAATGAAATTGTTTAATGCAAATCATTAAAACTCATCCTTGACAGATTTTTTCCACAAAACGTAGACAATGATATGAAATCTGTTTGATCTCTGTTTACAAATGATTAAATTTGTATTTTGTATTGATATGATGATCAATTATTCTATTCATCAGTAAAGGTATAGCAGTGAGCATTCTTGTGTATATTTTCAATTTATTTACGTCAAATTTATCGATTTTCTGTATACCGGATCTTACCGAAACCGGCCGATTCAACCGGAACCAATGAAAGCCGGTTTACACAGATTATACTGTATTTATATTTTTTTTTTACAAATTCATAACGATTTATTATTATTTGGGTCCCTGTTAAATGTAAAAAAGAAACAAAAACGAAACATAACGAAACAAATGGAAACGAAACGAAACCTATAGAAAATAAAATAAAATAAAAAAAAAAAAATCTCTCACTGAGTCTCTCTCCCTCTCTCTTTCAACTTCACTAAAGTTTTGACTATCACAATCACGTGTGTCATTTATTCATAATTCAAAATGTGCATAGTACTTAAGTAGATCATAAAACTTATTTTTATACCCCCTGCAACGAAGCTAGGGGGGGGGGGGGGGTTATTTTCTCACTGTTACTTTCGTCATAGAAAGAAAATCTTAAAGATATAAAGACTTCTATATAATTTTTAATTTTTTAATAAAAATATTTTTATTGATTATCGGAAATTCATGGACGAATTGTCAAAAGAGCAAAGTGATGAATAATGTACGACATTTTCTCAAAACCCCTCAAGAATTTCCGTGAAAAGTTCCAAAGTTTATTTGTATCAAATGTATGTCATCGTCTTCTGTAAGAAAAATATGAAATAAACGAAAAGAATGATTTATCACATACGTCATACAATACTATTCTACATGTTTCATTGCATTCTAGCTGCTTTTGACGTCTCTCGGGGAATCTTTTCCCGTTTTATTTTAAACTTAAATCCAATATATATTATATTCTTTAATTAAAAACATTGTACAAAAAAATGTATGTATCTTTATCTTCTAAATTTATGCAAGATAAAGAAAAAATCAAACATCAAATGCAGCACTATGTCCTGCAGCGTAACTGCAGTTTTACACATGGCGGTATGGACGAACGTTATTTCGGTGCGTGACGTCAAAAGTTCTTGCACCAATATTGTAAATTACGCATTATTTTGAAACGGCCCATGCAAGTAATCTAGACTATTGATTTTTTTCTGAAAATCTTTCAAAATGATTACCATTTAGAACGTCATATAAAGTAACAAGGGAATAATTTTTCTATTGTGGTTTTTGAGTTATGAAGACTCATGAAGACCCTGATCAGGCTCACATTTGATTTTTTTTAAATTTTGAGATCACACCAACCCTTCCTCACATATTTGTCGTCTTTGCTTTTGAGTTTCATTAATTTGAAACTAGAAATGAGTGTTTACAAATATCGAATACTGGTACAGCATTTTAAGGAATTTTTTTTCCTTTTCTTGCCACTTTCAACATTTTCTATCAAAATTTTACAGTTTTGGTAGATTTTCATACTTTGAAATGTCCCCAATTGCATAACAATCGGTCAATTTTTTTCTTATCGATATAGTGTGTTAATCATTCATAAAGTAATAGTATATTGCAATTTCAATCAAATCTCTATTATATTATTCTTGAAATTGGCATTTTAAAGGAAAAAATTGATTAATTCCCATATATCCCCATAGTAAAATAGGCGTTATTTTGAGACGGCCCCTACAACTATACCAATCGGTCAATTTTTCTAGAAATCTGTCAAATGTGACTTTCTTCTTGAAGTTATACATTTTCAAAACATTTTTTTAACAAATAGTTTTTAGAAGAATCTAAAACTATTTTAGTATATTTTCACAATATTTAAAAATTCTAAGTCCAATAACTCCATAACGAAATAACGGATGACCTGAAAATCGAAAGGCGACTTCTTCTCCAAAGTCTGATCACAGTGTAGAAATATCATGAAAATCCGTTGACGCATATTCAAGTTATTGCGTTCCATAAGCCGACTGACGGACGTACCGACAGACGGACGGACGAACATCGCCATGCCATAATACTTCCCGTCAAATGACGGGCGTATAAAAACCACCTATTACATTTATGGAAGAAAATCCTTTCTTTTTGAAGTATACAAATTTTCAAAACATTTTGACCAAAAATTAATTTTTAATGATTTTTAAGATTTTTTGTATATTTTCACAGAATGTAAAAGTCAAAGTCCCAAAGGCAAATCGGATGAACAAAATAATTACAAAAAAACAAAAAACAAAAAAGAGATTAAAAGAAATTTCTGGGAGAAGAATTTATGAATATCACCAAGGCCAATTACATCATATTAGATATCGCCGATAACCATATTTCGCCGTTTCATAGTCAATTGCTTCTCGTTGGTTATCGGAATTGTTCGTCAAAGTTTATTTTTTTTCAATATCCTATCAAATATGACCTAGCAGTCATGTTTTGACATATTGTGACATCTCCTGCACTCAAATGTGACGAAAAATACCACAAAATGAGGAAAAATTCACTAAATCATTAAATTGTAGACGTAAACATCCAATTTTTTTTACAAAAACAAAACAAAGACAACATTTTATTTGGCATCATCTCGTAGAAGTAGTGGCAGCGAAAGATTTACCGAAAAGAAAATCACAATTTTTTCGGTGTTGTGTGCAAAATTGATACTTATCAACAAAAACGGCGAAATATGGTCACCCCTGAAAACATGGAAACAAAAAAATTTGACGTTTTATAAGGAAACAAGGAACTGAACAAAATAAATCATTTTTGTAGTATTTTGATCGAAAATGGAGTTAAATTAAAATTTAGCAAAACCAATCATTGAATTGGCCACCAAGTACTGGAAATTTCTAGAAAATTACGCAAAATGCGGCGAAATATGGTCACTTGCTCTACAGTCTTAAGTCGAAAAAGAAGATAAAGTTGAATAAATGTTACACTATTATTTACGTGACATATGGCCGTCCTAAGTCGGCGCCGATTGCCAATTGGCCTCATTGGTATTTGATGTTCCTCGTTTCCATTATGATTCTCCATTTAATGTTCCTCGTCATTATCCATCATTCCATTTGACGTTCCTCGTCATTATCCATCATTCCATTTGATGTTCCTCGTTATTATCCATCATTCCATTTGATGTTCCTCGTCAATATCCATATTTCGCATTTACGAAACAAATATAATTTCGGTTGCAGCACCCAACCAAAAACGCCGAATTCCCCCACGATAATAAAACAAAGAATATACATACACAGCAAGAGACACAATCGGAAACGAGGAACATCAAATACCAATGAGGCAAATTGGCAATCGGCGCCGACTTAGGACGGCCATATGTCACGTAAATAATATACTGCGAGGTGATCATGATTTCATGCGCACAACCCTCCCACTTTTCTGGTTACCAAGATGTCTCGAAGAACGCACAATAATTGTTATGTATCATAACCGCCTCATTTTGCTCCTAGTGTAATTGTTTAACGTCTTCAAATTCATTAGCATCATTTTGGACCTGAATATCAAAATTATTAATGGAGAGATTCATACAAGGGTGTATGACAAAAGAGATGACTTTGGAGTCAATATAGTAAACTTTCCCTGGCTTGATGGTGATGTTCCTAGATTACCGTCTTATGGTATCTACATTTCGCAGCTCATCCGGTATGCTAGAGCATGTACTGATGTTTTGGATTTTCATGATAGAAATTTACAAATAACAAAGAAACTTTTAGGTCAAGGTTTTCGCTTTCACAAACTTGTCAAGACATTCTGGAAATTTTACAAAAATTATTGTCAACTACTTTTGAAATTCGGACCCATACAAGCAACAGAGTATATTACTTTGGGTATTTCGCAACCTGCATTTTATGGTGACATGATCAACAAAATTAGAAGGATCAAAGGTAGAAAGAATTACTATCGAAAATGCGTCAGAATCATCAAACGCCTCTTATACCGTGGATATGATCCTAATGTCACCAGATGGACACTAGGCTTGGTACTTGACCAATCTACAGTCTTGTACCAGCGCATCCTTAATACTTGCACGCTGACTGATTGTGACGACGGGACTCCATGACGGGCCCTGTCCAAACCTCTTAAGAGAAGACAGGGCCCCGACCACCTGTCCTCTCTGAATGTCAGTCGGACTCCTCGGGTGATAACATACATTAGCTCGCTAAAGCCGGCAGAGCACAGGTCGTATCACGCATGCCCTCTTTTTATATCAATTTACATATTCATCTGTGTTGCTTGGGCCCCTGCGTCTTGCGGTCTTGTTTGTGTGTGGTCATCTGACAGTGAGGAGGTTGTTTTACACCACAATTGTACGTTCTTCGAGATCTCTGGGTAATCGGAATAGTGGGAGGGTTGTGCGCACGTAATCCAGGATAACCACACCGTCTGCTACTGACGAGGCAGATGGCCGTCCTAAGTCGGCACCGTTTGCCCATTGGTCTCGTTGGTTTATGTGTAGTCATTTGTGTTTTATGTTTTTCTGTGATTTGACGTTCATTGTACTACTGCGTCTCTTTCTGTGCGTGTCATTTTTGTGTTTTACAGTGGGTGTTTTGGGAGGTTGCTGTTGATGCTGCAACTAGGTGTTTCTTAAGAACAGATAAATTTACAGCATGGACCAGCAAAGAAGTATTGATGTGGGTATCAAATGAGTTAAAGAAGATCCTGATGATAATCTCAACAGCATTCACAACAGAGCACCAAATTGAGCATCGTCGGCCGCCTACTAAGCTAGAAGTGGGACCAGGTGCCCGGGAGGAGTAAGCATCCCCATCAAAGTGATGGATTGGCAAAATGGATTTTGTGAATATCGAGATATGTCTCTATCCTCGGTTGTCATGCTGAGGTCATTCTGGAACCATTTTCGTTCCATTATCAGAATGGAATCGTTCTGGAACGATCCAGCAAATAAAACGCAGCCTTTGTGCAGAACCGTTCATTTGAATCATCGACCTTTGACCTAGTATCATTGACCTCGACCTTGACCTAGTGCTCAAAACGTTAAATTCTAGGAATTCTATGAATACATTCTAGGAATAGATATAAGTAGGAAGACGTAATCAAAAGATGTTGCTGATAAGAAACAAATTTTGTAGTATTTTGAGGGTTTTTCAGGAAATTGGCGTTATTCAAATGGGAGCCGACTGTGCTCCACTTCTTGTCAATTCATGAGAAAGGAGGGGATCTCCAACAACACTCGATTGCAGCATCCACAGCAAAACCCCAAAACACCCAATGCAAGACACAGAGCAGACACGTAAAGAAAAAGACTCAAAAGAGTTAAAGAAGATCGATCCGGACGATAACCTCAACAACACTCACAATGGAGCACCAAATTGAGCATTGACAAGACTCAAAAGAGTTAAAGAAGATCGATCCGGACGATAACCTCAACAACACTCACAATGGAGCACCAAATTGAGCATTGACGGACCCCTGGCAAAAAGTTCAAGGAACACCAAACCACTCAGAAACATAAAACACAAATGACTACATGTGGAAGCCGTGGGTTTAAATAGTCATTGCTCTATTCTATGTGTCAACAGGTGAATCTAATATTTTGAAGTTATTTATACTGTACTCTTCTTTTACAAAGTGCAGTCGTTATTCTGGTGTGCATCCTTTTTAATAAATCCATCGTACATATTTTGTAGATAAGCTTCTGACAACCTATTCATCGTCGAATGTGTTAAAAATAACCCTGCAAACTTTGTTTTATGATATTGGCCATTAAATACTTCAAGAATGTTTGATGTGAGTTCTTCACACTGTAATATACCTTGCACTTTCTATATAGAAATGGCCTCAGACAGTGCAGTTCATGTTTTTTTTTTATTATTATTTTCAGTTTCTATGTATATCTATATATAGCCGAGCCCGATACACTTTATTCATCGACCCAATATATTTTTGTATCTCCCCTGTATAACACTGTATAACGAATTTATACCGCCGATGGCTCTTTGTATATGTATGTTATGTCAACATATTCTAAAGCATCTTGGTGACGTAAAAAGCGTAAAGCGTCTTAGTAGAAGCAGGATATTATAAGTTATACAGTGTTTTACAGGGGGGGGGGGATATAGAAATATATTGGGTCGATTAACAAAGCTGTATTGGGCGAGGCGAAGCCGAGCTTTATACAACTTTTTTCGTCGACCCAATATATTTTTGTATCACCCTGTTAAACACTGTATAACGAATTTATCCCATCGATGGCTTTTGGCTTGTGTATGTAACGTCAACATATTTCAAAGCATCTCGATGACGTCAATATCGTAAAGCGTCTTAGTAGAAGCAGGATTTTAAAATAATATCCTGTCAGTAAAATGATACAACATAATATTCGGTTTTTCTCGACCAATCAGATTGCAAGAAATTTGCCAGAGGTGGGATAATAAAATATTATCCAGTCAGTAAAATAATACAACATAATATTTGGTTCTTCTTAACCAATCAGATTGCAAGAAATTTGCCAGAGGCGGAATGAAAAATATATTGCGTCGATGTAAAAAGTTACAACTTTTTTCATGGACACAATATATTTCTGTATCTGTGTAACTTATATTGTCCAATTTGAAAAAAAAAGTTTTCAGGCGATTACGAGGGTTGTTCGAAAAGTTCGTAGACAACCGCAATATTTCAGAAATACGTGACAGTAAGTGTACAATTTTCATACCAAACATTCATAAGGTTTATTGCAATCAATCAATACAATACCAAGGTTGTTGAAATATTCTGTCATTTAAATCATCGTCTTTAATTATGTGTCGTGACGTTCATCGGCGTAATACGAAAATTGAGATATCTTAAATTGTGTACACGCACATGATTCCTTTATTATTTCTAAATTAGGACGCAGAAAAAGTAAATGTATATACTTTATTGTATTTGAAAGTTGCCATACTGAAACACTGGAATTAAGATATCACTTTCGTATGTCGAGATCGTGCCAATTGCCAGAACATATTTTGATTAAAATACGACCTTTATCTTTATACGCATGTCATTTGTATTACATAAAGTTATGGCGAAGTCTGTCTGTCTATCTATATGTCAACTCTGGTAATTGAACGCAAAGACATTCAATGGGTAATGAAGGAAATTGTTCCAAAACAATTAGGCGTATACACCATTGAATATCTTTTGCATCAACATCAAAGAAATACTCAAAGTCGACAAGGCAAGGCCAAATCGTGAGAATTCCCATCGGAACGGTTAAAACCCTAGAGTGAAAAAAAATTCCGAAGTGAGACCATGTGCCTGGGGATAGTCAGCGTCTCCTGATTGCATGCAACACCCGTCGCAACAGCTCCATAGAAACCTTTCAAATTGGGTGATTACCTCGATGTACATTTTGATATACATATCAGGTAACTATGTCTTGTTAAGTGATGATGACAGTCATTCAATCACAATGCATAATTTCTTGAAATTTCAAAAACGTGGGTCCTGTATCATCATATCCCACGCATCCTGCTACGTCTTTCGGTACGCTTTTCCGACATAGTAACTTTCACATTTTTTTGGCATATTACATTGTTTAGATTTGAGAATCACTGACGAGGGTTATAAGTACCCGAAACGCGCATGTCTGGTCCATGCTGCCAATTTATCTGTTCTTAAATGATGCTATTCAATTTGAAGACGTTTAACATTGTAAAAATCTAATTGAACATTCAAATACAGAAATTTGATACATGCCTTCTTAGAATTATCCTATTTCCTCCTTTATGAAATAAGGGCAATAATCTTCAACACTAGATACACTCATCATACATTTGCAACATATTTTATTGGAAATTATTTGAAGAGACAATTTGCCCATTCATCTACATGCTTGTATCATCGTTCATGAATTGGTTAATGAAAAAATATCCATTCTGATTTATTTTCTAAAACAAGATTGGATCAAGGATTACTTCTTCCACTGGATAGCAAGCAAGTCCTAGAGGTCTGCAGCCCCCAGTGCATTGTGACAGATCGGTGATAAACACACACGCCTCACATTCACTGCGGGGATTTCCTGATATTAAACAGAAGCTTAATGCAAATTCAACAACATCAATGGAACAACCCTGGATTTCATTTTTGGAATCACAAACAGGACAATCTTCGATTTCTTCGTTCAACTCACAAACTGAAAGATGGAAAAAAAGGAATGACTAGAATAAAGTCATTAACATGATGACAAACATGGATAATGACCATATCCATGTATACAGCACAAAATCGATAATTCAGAAAATCAGAAACCGAAGGCTTGATGAATCTCTGCAATGGGCTCTGATACTTTATCCCGCCTCCGGAAAATTTCTTGCAATCTGATTGGTTGAGAAGAACAAAATATTATGTTGTATTATTTTACTGACAGGATTTTATTTTAAGGTTAGGGTTGCAACTACATGGAGATAACTCTAGTTTTATTTCACGTAATATTTGAAACCGACATGGACGATAAATGGTATAATCTCAGTTTGTTGCATTATTTCAGAAAAAATAATACTCTGAAAATTTTCATTGCTGAATGGGTATTTTGGGGAAAAATGCATATTTTTCAATCAAAAATCGCCGAAAACAGGAAAATGAATGGTCATTTTCGCATGAGTTCTGCTTCTTAATATTCAAACATCAAAATATATCCTATTCATAATACTCTTTAAAAATGAGAGAATTAGGAATTCGAACTTCGAGTAAATCTCAATGTTTCGGGGTCAAAATGTTGATTTTTTGCACAAATTATTGTGCTATTTATAGAAACAGTCATTTTACTCAAAAACGAATTCGGGTATATATTGGTTTGACGGCTTTAGGATAAAGCAATACCATATCTCTATAGATAGAAAAAAAATTGTGTACCTGGCGACCTTCTAGCTATTTATAAAAATAATGAGTTGTTGAACTGTATAACTAATATTATCCAACTTCTGGCAAATTTCTTGCAATCTGATTGGCCGAGAATAACCGGATTCTTTGTTGTATTATGTTACTGACGGGATATTAGTTTAATATCCCGCTTCTACTAAGACGCTTTACGCTGTTGACGTCACCGATATGCTTTAAAATATGTTAAGCATATACACACCATGTAAGGTGTCCTGACGACGAGTGATTTTTTGTGTTAATTGTCCTGGATTTTTCGTGTGTGTCCTGGATTATTTGTGTTCGTTTCGGGCGAAATCAGCAAAATTTCATATTTTTTGACAATTAATGGACCTGTAGATCATCGTGAGATACGTATCTTTGCATTTAACATTGTAAATGCACTATAAGACTGAATCAATGCTTAGAGTTGTCTGCTTTTCATTAAATTAAGAGATTTCGACTTTTTTTTATAAAAATCAATGTTCTCGTCGATTAAACAGACCAGGTTCAAATATTTTAACATGGATATCTTGTGCCAGTTCAACAGTGCCAACCATATTTTTCTCGAGCAATAAAATGGCAATAAAAGCAGAAAAGCAAAATTTAAAAAAATTAGATGTCCTGACTTTTTCGTGTTTTGCCCTGGATTTTTTGTGTTTGCTGTCCTGGCTTTTGTATATTTCTTCAACAATCTTATTGAGTTTAACTAATTCGTAGGGGAATTTTGTCATGACAGTGGCTCCACTTTCATATGAAAACTTATTTTGCAACCCTTATTTGTTACAAAAATCACTGTATAATATGAATCAAGGCAAAGCCTTTTGTGCGAGCGGAGAGAAAATAGATATGATTATATAAAATAAAAAAAGATGTTACTTTTTTATTGTGACTATGATGGTTTATCTTCTTATCTTACAAAACTTTCTTTTTGATGATTGCCAAAAAAGGTAGTATAAGGCGAGTGGAAACACGGAAGCATTTGTAAAATTGATCTAGACCAGCAGATGAACATTTTAATGGGGGGGGGGGGGGGGGGGGGCTTAAAATATGGTTCTTTAAAAATATGGTTCTTTATAATTCATTTTTATTTTGTAAGAATAATGTTTAGGCTAGCTGAAAATAAATTTCTTAAGAACAAAAGAAAAAACAAACATATTCCGACTTCTGACAGTACGAAACCACCCGAGACGAGAAAAGCAATCAGAGTGAAACGTCTCGTTTAAAACCGGAAATGTCGGATTTCCCGTGGTTACGCCACCTGTTGTTGCTTTATCGTTACCTGATTTACGAAAAATATTTTCAATAAATTTAACTTATAAACAAAAATTGAGTATAACATATATACGTCTGCTTGGAGTCGAAAAAAAATTTAAATGGCAATATCCAGCATCTCCGCAGCAACTCTGTCTGCGAGGGGACGAAAGTTTTTGAAAGCATAGTAGTACAGTCTCATTCTTTGATTCAGCATATTTTCTCAATAAGATATGTGTATACGCGTTACCATAAGGGCGAGCTTCGCTCGCTATTAGTTTTGATTTCTGTATTCAGATGAAATATGTCCTTATTTGAAAGACTTCCTGTGTTAATATCATTGATCAACTAAGTCACTAACATGTTCTTTGGAACGTTACTTCAGAATGAAAAAAGGTTTTCTGCTAATACATTTTAGACTAAAAGATACCAATACGTATCAGGTTAATAGTGGGTCGTGCTCCCACATTCCTGATTAACACACCATTTGTTGTAAATAAAGCGTCAGATGACTGTCCGAAGTTGCCAGGAGCGTAGCAAGAGCAGTGTTGAAACGCAGATACAAAGGATTTTAAATATTTTCTTTCTTAGAATAGGATGGATAGAGAACAAATGCATTGTGCCTTTTCAAAAGTATGAAAAGAGTTACTGACATGTATTTGAATGTATAAAAATAATTAAATAATATAAGATAAAAATATATCTAATCGATATCTTAGTGTATCGACCTAGAAATTACATCGAGCATAGCGAGCAAATCATTCTTACACATTCTTGACATTTGCCATAACGAAAACATTTTGTTGAAATTCAAAAAAATTAATAAGGCTTCTGTTCGATCTGTTCAATGTCCTTCCATTATATATTGCAAACTAATTATGGACAGTCGTCCGTTCGATCAAATAATCATGTAAAGATGACGAGGGGGCGAAACTTACCTCCCGCGATGGGGGTTACGACAGGTTTACTTTGCATATTTTGAATTTGATATGCGAGTTTTATTTTACGTTTAATTACGTTTTCATTTTTATTCTTTTATTTTTAAACGTTGATAAATTGGCCCGACTTCAAAATTGATTCTATTTAATTTCGAGTTTTGCTAACAGAGAACCCCCACTTTTGTTGCGAATTTAGAGGAGGAGGACAGTGAGGCCGCCCCGTCACCGTATTTAATATTTGATTCATGCTAATCATGCTCACTTTGCTCTGCTAGAATGGATCACAAGCGAATCTAGAAAGGTCGTGGGGGTCCCTATTCCCTCCGGTGGCGGTCATTTTTTTTTTCTTCAAATGTTCTGAATTTGCTGTGAAAATTCTAAATGATTACAAAGGGGTAGGGTCACGAAACCCCTAAATCGGCCCTCGATTTTTCTATAGAAGTAAATTCCATGTGGAATACTTGATATCACTCATGAAAATACAAGAATGTTCACCGCTTTTGATGAAAAGAAAAATATCATCAAACATAGCGCCATTTAACTATAATTACGTCATGAAGTGACATCATTTTGACGTTATTGTCAAAAAATGGCAAAAATTGCTTGGAATTTTGTCTTTTGTGAATTTAAGAACTCAATGTGGCCGCACGCGTTAACTGAGATAAAACGTTAATGACAAAAGGATATAATGATGATCTTTCACATATAATTTTTTTCATCCTAGTTAATGCATGCGGCCATTGCTAATTTTATAAAAATATGTAGTTTTTGCATTAATTCCGCGGAATATGACCAATTTTGTTGTTTTCAAAGGGCTAAAAGCTATTGATAAACGCAATATTGACAAAAGATATATTCGTGATTCAGTAGAGAACGTTTCAAAATGTCAAATCACAGTTAATATTCTATGAAGTACAATGTTCAAAATTAGGGCCAATATCGAGCTTCGTGGCCCTACCCCTTTATCTGTCAGCACATATATTTGAAAATATTCGTTGGCTCGCTGTTGCTCGCCGGTTTTCAAGACTTAAAATATGCATGGACTTTGAATTTTATGTTTAAGACTCAAAATACATTGATAGAGGATATAGATAGTAATTGTCTTTCATTTTCATTCTAACTCTGAAAAAAAAGGTCGCCAATCGTCTTTCAATCATAATAGAAGTTAGTTAAAAGTAATTAATCAAGGAACCCAGCGGGAGGAATTAGTCTAGAATAACTTCTATTTTCGCTTGTCAGTTTTCCGTAAAAAATTCTTTGAAACTGGACTTTGCCCTCCCCCGCCCCTTTCTGAAATCATAGGAAGTAATTTTGCATGCAAAGGTATACCTCAGTCTGATGGAAATAGTAGGAATGGAAACATTTACTTGACAAGCCAAAAAAAAAAAAAAAGCTAAACAAAACAAAACAAACAAACAAAAGCAATACAAAAAACAAAAAATCAATAAAAAGGATGTATGGCCATTCGTTCATCATTCTTTACAAAGCCCTTGAAGATATAGCATATACATACCACCGAACGAAAAGAAAGGGAGAATGATCCCCACCCTCTCCTTTTGTGCGAAATGTTTGATAATCTGAAAGAGCGGGGATGGGGTAGGGGTTAGCAAGGCGCATAGCCAAGCGCACGCGAGTACAAGATGTTTCCACATCGATTTCCAAAACAGACTACAAAAAAGTGTGCAAAGGGTCATTTTAACGTAGAAAACTGCTCTGTAAATGCGTAAAATGCATTACATTCCGGGGCTTTGCCCCTTGGCCTGGATCCCCACAAGGGCTTCTCTCTGAACCCAATTGGGACCTCAAAGTGATCCCCACACCTCATGCCTGAAAGTGCTCCCTCTTGAAAAGCACTCTGGCTATCGCGCCTGCCTTTAGAACGATATGAAAAACTAACCAACATGTCACCACAGAAAAGAAGGGAAAACATGTGTTTATGAAACACGAATGCCCCCGTCGGCATCTTTGTCAGTAAAAATTGTAAAATGGTCATTTTGGTATTCATGGAAAGGTGTTGTCACAAGGAAAACACATGTGAAATATCAAAGCCCTATCCCATACCATTCAAAAGTTATGGCCAAGGTTAAAGTTTTTCAAAAGTAGGTCAAACTCCAAGGTCAAGGTCATAAGGTCAAACATTTTGGTATTCATGGAAACGTGTTGTCACAAGGAATACACATGTGAAATATCAAAGCCCTATCCCATACCATTCAAATGTTATGGCCAAGGTTAAAGTTTTTCAAAAGTAGGTCAAACTCCAAGGTCAAGTTCACAAGGTCAAAACTTTTGGTATACATGGAAAGGTCTTGTCACAAGAAATACACATGTGAAATATCAAAGCCCTATCTCTAACCATTCAAAGCTTATGACCAAGGTGTAAAGGCTGAAGTTTTTGCGGTGGCAAGGTTAAAGGTTAAGATGACCAAGGTGACAGGTTAAAGTTTTTGCGGACAAACAGAAAAACGGACAGGACAAAACTATATGCCCCCGAATCTTCGATTACTGTGGCATAAAAAAGGAAAACAAAAAGATGTATGCATACAAAACAAGCTTTCTCTTCGTTTATACTAAGGCATAGGTCATTTTAATAAAAGTTAAGAGCTATATGAGCCGATAATATTTAAACATTTGCTCGCTTTTCAAACCTATTGAAAATTATTCTAAAATCAAAAACTAGAAAATCCAGGACATCACACAGAAAATCCAGGACTAGGTACACAAAAAAGTCAGGACATACTCAACTCTTTGAAATCTAGTGATATCTTTATCTTTTTAATTGCGGTCCCTAACAGATGATTGAAACATCATAAATACATGATAACAAACTGAAAAAATGTCAAATTGAGCATTTTATGGAGTTTGAAACAATTTTATGACACAAAAAAATCCAGGACTTACAAAAAAATCCATGACAAATAACACAAAAAATCATCCCTCGTCAGGACACCTTACATGGTGTGATATATGTATAAGCCAAAAGCCATCGGCGGGATAAATTCGTTATACAGTGTTTTACAGGAGGACATTATTAGGTATACAGTGTTTTACAAGGGGGATACAGAAATATATTGGGTCGATGAAAAAAGTTGTATTGGGCGAGGCGAAGCCGAGCTTAATACAACTTTTTTCGTCGACCCAATATATTTTTGTATCCTCCTGTTAAACACTGTATAACGAATTTATCCCATCGATGGCTTTTGGCTTGTGTATGTAACGTCAACATATTTTAAAGTATCTCGATGACGTCAATATCGTAAAGCGTCTTAGTAGAAGCAGTCAGTAAAATAATACAACATAATATTTGGTTCTTCTTAACCAATCAGATTGCAAGAAATTTGCCAGAGGCGGAATGAAAAATATATTGTGTCGATGAAAAAAGTTACAACTTTTTTCATGGACCCAATATATTTCTGTATCTGTGTAACTTATGTTGTCTTATTTGAAAAAAGGTTTTCAGGTGATTACGAGGGTTGTTCGAAAAGTTCGTAGACAACCGCAATATTTCAGAAATGCATGACAGTAAGTGTACAATTTTTATACCAAACATTCATAAGGTTTATTGCAATCAATCTTTACAATACCAAGGTTATTGAAATATTCTGTCATTTCAATCATTGTCTTAAATCATGTGTCGTGACGTTCAGCGGAGTAATACGAAAATTAAGATATCTTATTATTTATCTAAGATATCTTAAATTGTGTACACGCAGATGATTCCTTTATAATATCTAAATTAGGACGCAGAAAAAGTCAATGTATATTCTTTATTGTTTTAAAGTATTTGAAAGTTGCCATACTGAAACACTGAAATTTAGATATCACTTTCGTATGTCGAGATCGCGCCAATTGCCAGAACATATTTTGATTTAAGTACGACCTATATCCTTATACGCATGTCATTTGACGGGAGGTATTACATTAAGTTATGGCGAAGTCTGTCTGTCCATCTATATATCAACTCTGGTAACTGAACGCAAAGACATTCAATGGGTAATGAAGGAAATAGTGCCAAAACAATTAGGCATATCCACCATTGAATATTTTTTGCATCAACATCAAAGAAATACTCAAAGTCGACAAGGCAAGGCCAAATCGTGAGAATTCCCATCGGAACGGTTAAAACCCTAGAGTGAAAAAAATTCCGAAGTGAGACCATGTGCCTGGGGTGAGTCAGCGTCTCCTGATTGCATGCAACATCCGTCGCAACAGCTGCATGGAAACCTTTCAAATTGAGTGATTATCTCGATGTACATTTTGATATACATATCAGGTAACTATGTCTTGTTAAGTGATGATGACAGCCATTCAATCACAATGCAGAATTTCACTGATCATTCTGGAAAGGGGGATCTGATGTGCTTTTATCATATCCCCGTAACGATCGAAGAACTTCCTCAATGATGATTATGGAGTCATATATTTTAGCCATTTTTGTACTAGCTGTGAATGTATGGTCCATGCTACGAATTTATCTGTTCTGAAAGGAGAACGGAAAATTACGGTTGAACGTCTTTTTCTCCACGCATTTTACACTGTATTTTTCGATACTTTTCGTGAAAAATGCAATGAGCGAGAGTGATTTGACCCTAGTGAAATAAAAAGATTTCATCGGACAGATATTTGACGTATAAAAGTTATTCGATAATTATGTTTATGAATGAGTTGCGTATTAAAATTGTGATTTCCTCGAGGTAGACTTCCTTGGATAAGCGATGTGTGTAGTATGTAATTACTCATGCATTCAATATTGTCATGATTATATAAGAACAGTCAATCGAACATTTTTAGAAAATAACACGCTTTTACCTTCATAATTTGATAATTCTTACGTAACAAAGTCAAATCCCTGCTTCATCTGTATCGACTTACTATTTAACAAACAACAAAAAATAATCATAAGGAATGCATGTGTCGCCTGCGAAACATAGTGATACTCAGGAATCACTTTTATAGGGTGTGACATCCAAGTGTGACAGACAGACAGATGGACAGACAGACAGTCCGACAGACTGACAAAGTGATCCCTAAGTGTCGTTATGCTTCGCAGGCGACACAAAAAGTAAATAAGTAATCTTTTAAGAGTGATTAATCAACTGCATGCTTGTTTGTTTACAGTTTGGCCTTTGGTTAATACATGTATGACGTATATGATGTCGATCACGGAAAATTGCGAAGATCACCGAGGTAGATGTAAAATGCTTGAGCTCTTCTCCATCTTTTTCATGCTGAATCTGATCGATTTTTTAAAAAAAGAAAAATAGTTTTTGATTCAAAATATTGAATGAATTTGATAAAATGAATAATGAAAAAGCATTTTCCTGTCTCCTTTAAATGATGCTTTTGAATTTGAAAACGTTTAATATTAGTAGATATCGATATAATAAGAAATACTTTGATAAAGATACATTTTTAGGAGGTATCTCCCCTCGTTGAAATATTATGGAAAAATTAATTGAAGTAATACTTATTGTTGAACATTTAATCTTTAAGCAATATTTTAATGACATTTCTTTAGAATTTCTTTTATCAATCGATATGTGATGCGCCATCGTTCTGTTGAAAAAAAATTAGGAAAAAATAACTTTTTTCGAATGGAGTTCAATGTAAATTGTAATGACCCGTATCTCATAAAGCAGATATTTTTATCAATATCTAAATGGGTTAAAAATTTACAATTAATTTTCACATCTTTACTTTGCTGTGAGTTTTGGTCTTAGGATTCCACAAATGGGTGCCCCAATTACTTTTCATTATCCATTGATTAACTAATGATGACATGTATAAATATAGGATCTCAAATGAATTTTCATTTCATACGATGTATTATGAAACGAGTTGTGTATTTTATATCCCCGAGCCTTGGCAAATTAAGTGAAAATTTAGATCTAAATGTTTCACGTGTGTCAATTCTCCCTACCAGGAAGGGCTACAAATACTCCATTGCAAAGGACCAAAATATACTGTTTCATAATAAAAATTACCGAATAATTTTTATTTTTAAAATGTTTTCACGATGAGTCTTAAATTTTTGTAAACAATTTGAAGAGAATAAGGCCTTATTTATAATAAAAAAAGGCAGTGCTGCATAAATTCAATTCAGTAGCGCCATCTACATTCAAGTACACATGAACTCTGTGGAAGTTTGCGTTTAAAAATGGACTATTAAAACGTTTTCACTTAAGGAGTGAGTGTCTTATTTTTTACGTTCATGGCTTTTACACTCTGGTCCGACAGGCGCAAATCTTTCGAGAACCGCTTCGCGTTTCTCGAGATTTGCGCCTGTCAGACCAGAGTGTAAAAGCCATGAACGCAAAAGATAAGACACTCATTCCTTATATTTACATTCAGAAACAATCAGATGTTAAGCATCTTTGATAACATCCTCGAAATTTTATACATTTTATACAATTTTATTCAGTGAAAATTAAGATCTGAATGTTTCACGTGTGTCAATTCTCCCTAACAGGAAGGGCTAGAAATACTCCATTGCAAAGGACCAAAATATAGTGTTTAATAATAAAAATTACCGAATTATATCTATTTTCAAAATGTTTTCACGATGAGTCTTAATTTTTTGTAAACAATTTGAAGAGAATAAGGCTTTATTTATAATTAGAAAAGTCAGTGCTGCATAAATTCAATTCTGTAGCGCAATCTACATTAAAGTACACATGAACTCTGTGGAAGTTAACGTTTAAAAATGGACTGTTAAAACGTTTTCACAATGTTGTAAATATCTGCTAAAACGTTTTCATGATGAATTTTAACTTTTTATAAACAATTAAAAGAGAATAAAGCCTTATTCACAATATCGGAGTAGTCGGCGCAGCATAAATTTATTTCGGTAGCGCCATCTACATTGAAGAACACATGAACTCTGTGGAAATTGTGAATATACACGTACATAGAGTTGTAATAATACATATCTCAATGGTTTCAAGGATTCTTCTGGTTGTCCTTGTCTGTTTCGTCTCATTCCCCGTACGCATGTTGGGAATCTCCTCCTGATCGCAAATTCAGCATCAGTATGCCCCGCCCACTGTTTGAACTTCTTGTGCTAACGTTATATGATTGGGACCAACCTGTGTTCATCGTGAAATGAACGTCAAAATTGAATAGGCATTTAACATAGGAAGTCAACTTGCAATGTAGATATTGCCAATTTATGCCCAGGAGGAGTAAGTGTATCCTGTTTGCTATCAAAACCAATCCCTCAGGCCGTTCAAAAAAGTCGAATCCGGTAATTGCATCAAACTCGGTGTCTTGGATAATTACAATTTAAAATATCTTAAAACATAGAGGACAACGAGATCTCATTATGCTTTATATTTTCATTATATCTTTAATTTAATTTTGTTTTCGCAGGAACAATGTACTCTGCCCTATGTTGTACCCTTACTTCTATAGTTTTTCGGATTTGTCTCACTGTCCTAAGATGGAAGTAGTATTAGTTTGAGATTGCTCTGGAATAGCGTGTTAATTGCGATAAAAAAGCATAGGCAGGGGACAAAAAATGTCATTTTGAAGTTGTCGCATATGTCATATATTAATACATCAGATCTAAATATGAAACAGATTCAGTGCTATCACTGTTTTTTCTTTCACCTCGAAATGAATTAAAAGAATTTTCGATTCTTTTTTCAAGTAATAGTATAAGAACTTGTTCCTTACTTTCATTTCCAAGAAATAGTCCCAGAATAAAAGATGATCCGATGAAATAACCATCTGTGTAAGGTTGTACATTAGTGAGGAATGAAACAATTAGTAAAATATATAATACCCCTCTCATTATGCCTACAGCGAACGTTTTTCCATGTATATGGTTTAGATCTAACCGGGGAAATAGAGAAAGATGAAAAGTTTGGACGATTTATAAACAATCGTTGGAAAATAAATTAGTTGGCGCAAAACTATTGGAGAAAGTATGTATCCAATAGTAGATATTGTATTCTGTCACGATTTATGCAGACAGATAATTAGTCATTTTAATATACGTAAACAAACACCTTCATGTACTTAGTATATACCCCAGGTAAAAAGGTGCAAAATGATGCGCTCCGTAAATGTTTCTTAAGGCATTGGTATTTTTTGTGTATATATATATATATATGTATATATATATATATATTGTATATGTATTGTTTTTCTTTAAGAATTGAAAAAAAAAATATATTCGACTGTAGTGTGAATCGCGGATTTGAATACTTTGTATATGGTTTTTCTTTCTACCAGGATAAGAAAGATGCACTGTGATATCTTCAAATACTTTGTAAACTTTAATGAATGTTTCTTATAATTAGAAATATATCTTTAAAATTCGATGCTTTATTAGGACTCTGAATATCAACTGATTTAGAGCAAAATATTAAAACTTGAAATCATTTTGCTCCTTGCATTTTAAAGCTAGGCGCACGTATGATAGGATATGAATGAAGTAAATCCGTACTCATCCACAATTTTGTGCCAAATGAAATACGTAAACCGTAGGTGTTTAACAAAGCAAATGAAATAAGAGCTAGTGAGAGTGTATTCCACTGTTGTCACTGTTGGGGGTCTCTTTCATCTTTATTTATTTGTTTTGTTTGTATTTTCTAAGGTCTTTTATGCCTATTGATTTTGACTTATGGATTATGATTTTTGCTTCGTGTTTGACCACGGTCACATATCACGTGATACGCAAATGATATGTTCCATGGGTATCCCTATCGATTAAAGCTGTTAGATACTATCTAATTCTACATTCTATGAATTTATTTAAGGCCTGTCATATGACCATCGTTATTAATTACAAGTAAATGATGATAATCTATTCTGGTCAGGAACAAAGTTGTATTCAGTGAACACTTAAACAGAAAATTCTTGATGCTTACCAAATGTTATTTATAATATGTTGCACGGAAACATACAAATTTTTCTGTTTAACGATGATGATAGGCCTAAAATAAATCAATTAAGATTGTTGATTCTCTCATGCAAATTATTTGCAGTAAAATTTTCTGTACCAAATTGTAATAATATAAAATATATATGTAAGTAAAAGAAATTTTTCTAAATATCACCTTGTTTATTATCGTCTCTGATTGGACAATCCTTCGATGTTAATGTTCTAATGCACAGTGTACAGGAAGTGCACAAAGTTACGTTAATTGATTATCAAATATCACGTGACATTACCTAAGTCAATAAGTTACCCAATAATGTTACGAAATTCTATTATCATTAGTCAGGTAATATTACTACAAAAGTAGACAATATCACATTGATGAATATGGGCACTTCGTGTTTTAACGATGTCTGGGTTTTTTTTCGCTGAAATGCTTCAGAACCTGTAACAATAACCAAAATTGAAATATATATAATTTAGTACCTAACATATGAATATGCACTATATTATGTTAAACGTCTTCAAATTCAATAGCATCATTTAAGAACAGATAAATTTGCAGCTTGGACCAGACATGCACGTTTCGGGTACTCAGTGATCCTTAATCTAAACAATTTGAAATAGCCCAAATATGTGAAAATTATGATGTCAAAAAAAAACAAAACAAAACAAAACAAAACAAAACAAAACCGAAAGACGTAGAAGAATTCATAGGATGAGAAATTTTGATCACAGAAATTTTCGAATGCGTTGAAGAGACGATCAACCGAAGTTAATCGAACTTGGCTACACGTGCCCTCGGGGACTCATACCTGACGACATTACTAGTACTTGAAAAAAGTCTGAGTTCCAAATATGATAGATATTTAATGTACATATGGTACATTTGATTGACTTCCATTAGTGCTTTGAAACAATCTTCTCTAGATGCTTCTACGGTCGATACAGGGAACTCGTCATACACTATGATGTCCCATTGTCCAGAATAGTGAATGATATTCGGTCTTAGACCATTTGAACCATCCAAATACAGACTATACTTATATCTTCATAAATGGAAGTAACCGTATGTGTGACGGGTGTAACAAGCAAGCAGGAGATGCTTACTCTTCCTGGGCACCTGGTCTCACTCCTAATTTGGAGTTCGCTTCTCTACATAAGTTGGAGGTTTTTGTTTGTTTGCTTTGGTTCCAGTTTTATCCTGATTTCGTATGCCTTTGGTTCGTTATTACCTGAATTGTGGATTTTGAACTGCGTATTGGGATATGGTCATTGTCCATATGTGTCATTTGCTATTTTATATCAACAAAACGGTGAAGAGTATAATATTCGTTATACAGTGTTTTACAGGGGGGGGGGGGGGGCAAAAATATATTGGGTCGAAGAAGAAAGTTGCATTTGGATGAGGCGGACATTCACATCAACATCAACCCGCTATATTTCACTTCCATGAAAACAGTTCATTTGCTTATAAATAAAATGCCAATTAAATGAATAGTTCAATTGGAGATTTTCACTTCCACTTGATAACTGTTATTGAATTACTTCCCATTTGTGCAGGTATCTGACGTCAACGCATTGTGACGTCATCAAATTCTATGATAACCAGTATGAAATTTAGGGAAACAGGCGGGTTACATATACGACATTTTCAAAGGAACTTAATGACGTCACAATGTTTTTACGAACGTAGGACTGTAAAATCGAAAAGAGAGAACAACACAATCTAAAATTTATAAAAGGTGTACAAAACCCTAAAAAAAGATATGTATATATATAGCCCTTCAATCTTCACTAGCAAATACATGTTAATATACATCAATTTAAGATCATACATATAGATACATGTGAATACAATAGGTGTACAATAGGTATACAAAACCCTAAAAAAATAGAGCTCTTTACATTTTCACTGGAAACATTACATGTGTATAAACATCAATTTGACATCATACATATAACTTTGTTGTTTCGGAAACTTTTTTATCAAAAAATAGCATCGAAATTAAAGGAGGTAAACAAATTAAAAATATTGCTCCAATGCTATTTTGGTTGTAGATTTCATTCAGCTATGCTTCCGTACCGATCCTACACAAAATTTGGAGCCGGACAAATTTAAATTCAAAAACAACCCTAGAGGGCGCTACTGAAATACATTTGGCTGTGTCAAAAAATCACTTCGGCATCTAATAAGTACTACTGATGAGGATTTACTATCCGAAACAGGTGTCTGATGCAGTAAAGAAGGGATGGGATCTCCAACAAGACCCTGCTGCAGCACCAACAGCAAAACACCAAAACACCCGAGGCGAAAACACAAAGACGAGCATACTAAGAGACGAAAAAGAGACATACGACATATTTACATCAAACACAAAAGACTACACATAAACCAACGAGAATAATGGGTAAGCGGTGCCGACTTTGGGAGGCCATTAGCCACACAAGTAGCAATTGGTGTGGTTATCCTGAATTACGTGCGCACAGCCCTCTCACTTCTCAAATTATCAAGAGGATTCGAAGAACGTACAATTTTGGTGTAAATCAACCTCCTCACTGCAAGACGACCACACACAAACAAGACCGCAATACGCAGGGACCCAAGCAAACAGATGGATATGTAAATGGATATAAAAAGAGCTCATGTATGTTATCACCCAAGGAGTGCGACTGACATTCAGAGAGGACAGGTTGTCGGGACCCTGTCTTCTCTAAAGAGGTTTGAATCGGGCCCGTCATGGAGTCCCGTCGTCACAGTCAGTCAGAGTGCAAGTTTTTTAAAATGCGCTGGTACAAATCTGTATATTGGTCAAGTACTAAGCCTAGTGTCAATCTGGTGAAAGTAGGATGATATCCACGGTATAAAGGCGTTTGATGATTCTGACGCATTTTCGATGGTTATGCAGGATTCAATATCCGAAACACCTGTGTTGTACAAAACAATGATACTATATTACATATACATGTATTTCAATATTGACCATTATAATGAAAAAACTAACAGCTAGAGCCATAATTTTACCAAACCACCTTAAAATATTTTTCTACATGAATATTGTTTTGCCCAAAATGTATGTTTGATTAATGTGACTTTTGTCGTTGTATCATTCTGTTTTGATAATTTAAACGGTTTTGTTATTGCGAGTTCTTTTATTCGATAAAACATTCAAATGAGATACACATGTAAAGAACGACAATCTCAACAGCACTCATAATAGAGCACAAAATTGTACATCTACGGATCCCCAGCAAGCAAGAGGTGAACCAGGTGCCCGGGAGGAGTAAGCATCCCCAGTTTGACTAGCGGCACCCGCCGTCGATGTTCACGCACGAAAATGAAAACAATATCTTCAAAACATGCAATGTCTGAGAAGATTTTGTCTTGCTCCACAAACTATATAGACCAGTGAATGTTAGTTTGTCAATCACAAAAACCTATATCGTAATCCAGAAACAAAATCAATACATGTAGGCGAAACATCCTGGTGCCACCTCTAGCTTGCTAGGGGTCCGTCGATGCTCAGTTTGGTGCTCTATTGTGAGTGCTGTTGAGATTACCGTCAGGATCTTCTTTAACTCATTTGTGTTACACTTATGCCCTTTGCCGTGTGGTGCTCGTAAAAAAGTTCCCTGCGATAGGTTCGACAGTTAGTGTTTTGAATATTTTTCCCTGACATGGTCGCCATAGCACTTTCGATATTGACATAATCCAGACAGTGCATGCATTTTATATATTGTAATCATTTCGTGCATGAATATCGACTGCGGGTGTGGCTTGCTATAAATGGGATGCTTACTCCTCCCGGGTACCTGGCCCCACCTCTCGCTTGCTCTATTGTGTGTCTCTATTGTGAGTGCTGTTGAGATTACCGTCAGGATCTTCTTTAACTCATTCGAAAACACAAACCAAAATAATGACAAGAAGGGGAACACACTTCTACGAGACAAGTAAGAATAAAAAAAAAAAAAGACGGAGACCAGAATACCGCACCATAGAACACGAAGGGAAACGCTATTTCATAGAGTTCTTTGCAATGGTGTATAAATAAAATATAAGATAAATAAGTCGACTTGTAAATGTATGTCATTATTGGGCAGTTACAGGACCTATAAGCTAGATACTAAGATAATTTAAGTAAACTTAATGTCGGTGATCATTAAAGGATTATTGATGGACATCACGTCATCTATAGCTATGTATCTGTAGGTAAAATGGAACTGAGAAGCTAGGTGCTTTCGCCTAGCTGAGAGCAATGTCTGTATGAAGTCAGCTTCGAATGAATATAAAGATATGTACTCAAAAAGTTGGGCGCTATTGAATCCGTGGGGATGCAAACCATATGATCGAAGATGGTTCCTCCAAACCATTTGCTCATGACCAAATGTTTCATACCACCTAGGATCATGTGACAATGTTCTAAGTCATTAAGTAGTTTTGTAATGTTATTGTATATGCTTATCTTGTTCAGGCCAGATCTTTTAAAAGAATTTCATATTACTTCTAGATTTTAAGTATGTCGCTTCTCATGACCACCTTGACCAAAGGTCATGCGACCAAGATCAAGGTCACTTAGTACTTTCAAAAGGAAATTGTATTTCTAGTATTTCTGAGGCTACAGCTCTTGAACCACATGTCAGATTACTTTTGTTATTTGCATTCTATCATTACCCAAGGTCAAGTGCCAAAGATCAAGGTCATTTAAAACTTTACTGATTTAATTGTAAATTCTAATCTAGTCTGAATTATAAATTTTTCACCACATATCAAATCATACCGTCTGCTACTGATGTGCGATACGGCCGTCCTAAGTCGGCACGAACTGCCCATTTGTCGGGTTGGTTTATGTGTGGTCATTTTCTATTTTTCGATTTTTCTATGCGATTTTGTGTTCCCTGACATGGTCACCATAGTACTTTCTATATAGACATAACCTCAGACAGTGCATGCTTTTTAGATATTATCATTTTCGTGACTGATCATCGACGGCGGGATGCTTACTCCTCCCGGACAACTGATCCCACCTCTAGCTTGTTAGGGGTCCGTCGATGCTCAATTTTGTATTCTATTGTGATTGCTGTTGAGATTATCGTCAGGATCTTCTTTAACCCATTTGTGTCACACTTATGCCCTTTGCAGTGTGGAGCCATTAAAAAGTTCCTTGCGAAGGGTTTGAAAGCAAGTGTTTTGAATATCTTCCCTGACATGGTCGCCATAGCACTTTCTATATAGACATAACCTCACACAGTGCATGCATTTAAGATAATATTTTCATTTTCGTGCGTGATTATCGCCGGCGAGTGCGGCTAGCCAAACAGGGGATGCTTACTCCTCCCGGGCACCTGATCCTACCTTTAGCTTGCTAGGGGTCCGTCGATGCTAAATTTCGTGCTCTATTATGAGTGCTGTTGAGATTATCGTCAGGATATACTTTAACTCATTTATATCACACTTATGCCCTTTGCCATATGGGGCTCGTAAAATTTTTTCCAGCGATGGCTTTGATAGTAAGTGTTTCAAATATTTCCCTGACATGGTCGCCATAACACTTTCTATATAGACATTACCTCAGACAGTGCATGAATTTTAATATAACATTTTCATTTTCGTACGTGATCATCGACGGCGGGTGCGGCTTACTCCTCCCGGGCACCTGATCCCACCAGGATATTCTTTACCTCATTTGTACCATTTCTGTCTCCTTCTGTGCGTGCATGATTTGTGTTTTTGCAGTAGGTGTTTTGGGGTTTTCCTGTTGGTACTGCAACCGGGTGTTATTGGAGATCCCCTCATTTCTTTTATGTTGATAAATATGTAAGTAGGATGCATGACTCAAATGTTGATTACCATGGTGCGTCATGTACATGCACTGTAAGTGTGGTTATTTCGCTAGGGAAAATTTTGAGACTATAACATGAAGACGTTACGCTTCGGGTAATATTTACATTGTAGATTTATCCTCCATTTTAAGAATGTAGCAGGGACTTTTCGCGACGTCCATTAAATCTTGCGCGAAATACGCGAAAATTACCCCAACGCGAAAAGTTCACGTTTGCAGTAACCATAGTTTTTATTTATTCATTTATTTCCTTTATTTATAAAGGAGGTCACTTGGTTCCTTTTAAACGAAATTGCATATGCATGTACTTTTAGAGTTTCTTTGTTGCATGTCTCTTTTACGTCTCTTGTTGTGTTATCCTACCCTTGTGTTTTTGCATCGAGAGTTTTGGTGCTTTGCTGTTGGTACTGCAACCGAGCCTTGTAGGAGATCTCCTCCATTCTTATGGAGCGCTTTTGTATTTAGTGTTGTCGTCATATTTCAAAATTTGAATAAAATGTTATTATATATAATAATAGTGTTGTTGTTTACGTCTGTTCATTGATGATTTTGCATGTTTTACTCCATATCTCGTCTTATTGGTACGTTCCGCTGTGATCACTATTGGCTATTTAAGAAAACCAGAGTTACTTCCCATTTGAGACGGTATCTGACGTAGACTGATTATGACGTCATCAAGTTCTATGGAAACTGTCCTAAAAGACTGGGAAATGAAGGTATAAAATTGGCAATACCATACCATTTTCATGACGTCAAAATGGTTGTACGTCATATACCGTCTGTAAGGGAAAATAACTCTATATTCCGCAAAGACTCAATAATGAAGTCATGTTACATTGTAAGGATCTCCTCCTCATCCTCACTCATATAAAAGTAGAACATGCATATTAAACGGCAAGAGTACAATTTAAATCATTATGTTGATTATAATATTTCGTTTATTAAGTTATACAAATGTGTAAGTTATACAAAAATAAAATCTAAACAAATCGAACAAAGCGATATGTTAACAATGAGTAAGGAAAATTATATTTCTGTCCGAAAAGTTTTTCTTCATTCAAGGTGATTTAAAGAAATTCCGAATATTTGATTTTCATAGGTAGTTCGACGTCATTTACATGGAGATATACTGATACAAATGGATATTACATATATAGAAACCCTAGATTTATTTTGCGAAAGTAGAATGTCATTGCTAATATTTTCCAGAGACACTATTCCTTACAAAAGTTATATGGAAAGAATTATGCTCGCTGAAAATTATCACTTCATTAAAGCAAGTAATAAATCTATAAAATCAATTTGGTTTATATCGAGATACAATATAAGATGATAAAATGAAGATAGAGTATCGCTAAAAAGCATTTTGTAAATTTATCTCGTCCCTCCTTTTCGCACTTAATACAGATATCGATATTTCCGCTGTCTTCATTCTGTAGTCACATGTAATCTTCCTTTACAAAAGGTTTGGTCCTATCATCACTCTAAATATTTTGCAACGATCACTTTCTTATTATTAGTGAGAATTAATAGGTGATTGTCACGGTCGATACATATATCTATGATATATGTTGGGTTAAATTTGGGAGAATCAATTTTTACAGTGAACGATCGATCACTTTGTCCGTCATCAGTTATCAAATGAACCTCTTCACATTTTTCACTTTTTTCATAGGTACCTCTCTCGTGAAGTCCTAAGATATTGCCATATCTATCACACACCATTCGTCGTAAGGTAGGTTTTGATGATTGTATCTTTTTAAGAACGCTGCCACCATTATCCAATGTAGTGAGAATATGTTTTTCTGTTCCTACTCCTATGCCCGGTGTAACATAGTTATCATCTTTGTTCAGACAGAAACTCTCCATGTTCTCATCGAAATGTATCTTCTTTCGCTGCCTCTCGTGTTTCGATAATAATGTTATGTACTTACGTGACCATGGGAACCAACTGCGAACAAAATCAAAAACAGCGACCTCGTCATGGTTATTGACGGCTATATGGTTAGGAAACCTCGGTGATAGGTTTGCAAATTCCACTCTTCTCCCGTCACAGGTGAATCTGTCTACGTAGGAGCTTCTGCTACCATAAGATACGACAGCATCACCTGACTGTAAACATGCTATGTTGACACAGAATGTACGTACCATCCCTTATGTTTATTTTTTGGAGGACTGCAAAGCAGTCAGAACTCATCTTGTACACATATTTTAAACCACCGATCCAGATACTACCATCAGGACTAGCACACATACATGTACAAAAATAGGACCTTTCTAAATCCAGTATATGTGTGCGAACCATGTGAAGTTTTGAAAGGATTTTGATATCTCTGATATCACTCTTTCTCAAATTATCCTTTGATTCCCTGGTACCCAATTGACCATCAGTTTGACCAATCATCTGCACGATAAGATCCTCGTTAATCGAGCCAGAAGTAAATCTAGAACTCAATGGTAAAGAACAGGTCATGGGCTTCAGAGACTGTAGTTTGGTAGCGGACATTTTCACAAACTTATTAAATGTTGTCATAGTCTGCAACGTTAGTTCTTGCTTAACTGTTTGTTTCGTCTCTTCGTATTCATTTTCCCGTCCTTCAAGTTTTTCTTTTTGTCTCTCTACTTCTATCCTTTGCTTGTCTGCTGTAGTTTGCAAAGACTCCTTCAGTTTACGCCAATGCTCATTGACAGTACTGTGTCGTGTTGATTAATTTCACCCTGTCATCTATGATAGCCCAGTTTTTCATCAGCGTATCTCTGCTTTGATTTGCACATTTTTCCAATTCGTCTTTGTTAATTTTTATTTGCATTCGTCCTCTTTTTCTTTTATCACACTTTCTAGTCTTCTTTGTAATTCTGAATGCAAATTACGAAGATCTACAAACTCGTGCTTCTTATGGGCTAATGAAAGGCACATCGAGCAAATGGTTTCCTCGCATGATCGACAAAAGAATGTAAAAGGCTCGCCATGCTCTTCACATAGGTTTGAAACATTTGTCTTCTGAATGACAATGCCCTCCAAAATCGAAATTATTCGATGGTTTTTGCATGTAGCGGTCTTGAGGTGCATCCGCTTACATCGTTCACAGAGATTTTGAATACAGTCCTTACAAAACCAGTTTACGTCTTCATCGTCCTCACATAGATCACAAGGTTTTATTATAGCCTCCTGTGGCCCTATCCTGGAAGAGGCAAACGCCATTTCTCCTCGTCCGTAATAGATAATTTGATTTTTATATAAATATTACGTCGAAGTCAGACTTTGATCATTTTGTCACTACACTATCTGTATCCCAATTTTTAACTGAGTATGCGGTATCTCTAAACATTTCATCTCATTAACTGACTTCAAACAATCCTCTTTACTATTGATAATATACTGAATGATGAAAATCGATGTTGCAACAGAAAACTAGATCTATGTTTGTGAAACATAAATGCCCCCGGTGGCAGCTTTGAGAATATATAACCTCCAAACGGAAAGTCAAAATCATAAGTCCAAGTCACAAGTTTAAACTTTTTGTGCTTATGGCAAGGCAACTCCAAAAGGAATGTATATGTTACAGGGAATAAGTGTAATCAGGGATTTCATGTAATTCCTGAAATTTAGGGATTTCGTGTAATCCCTGTTTCGATTAGTTATTACATGTAATCCCTGAAATTGGTCAGGTATTTCATGTAATTCCTGAATTTTTCATGCATTTTTACACTTATTTCCTAACCTTAATTTCTCCTTATTTTCAGTTTTAAAATCTATTATTTTTGGCTCAGTTGATGCTGAATATCCTCTAGATCTCTGTCAAATACCAAGAACTAGTTATGCTAAATAAGTAAAAATATTCAAACTAGAATAGGTATTATTTATAAAAACATTCCGCAAATTTGAAGTTCATTTATCATGTTTGTCATTATCCATGCTAAATAGACATAAAACAAACCCATGAGCGCAAAGAAAAAGTATTTATCGAACAAAATTGATGGTCAAAGTTCTCTAAAACATGTACAAAAGTTTCAATCGGAAAAATCAGTATTTAACCCTCATTAACGTATCTTGATAATGGGCAAAAAAAAAAAAAAAAAAGAAATGATGAAAATGGTCTAATTTTCAACTATTTATTATGTGATGTCTATATAAGTTTAAGATATATTCAAAATTACTTTTTTGGCGAGGCAACGGATGTCCCCTTCCGACAGCAATGCATAATAATACGGAAGTGTTCAAACTCTATACCTACATGAAGAAAATTCCAAACCAAATTTTCCTGCACCAGCCACGTGTTTCGAATATTAAATTCTCCTCGGTGATGCTTCCAGCGGAGCCACCAAAATTCATTTCAGTAGCGCCCTCTTTAATGCTTTGAATTTAGATTTGTACATTTACATCACAGAGAGTGCGCGGCTCCAAATTTGCTGTAAGGTCGATTCAATAGCATATCCAAATAAAATATATGTTAAAAATAGCATAGGAGACCAGACTGAGTATGAAGGTCCATAAAGCAAAACTATGTGAATTATTCCTATTTCTCGGTAAAAAATTGGATATCCCCTTCCTTTGTGTACATCTAAATACAAAGATATTTTGATTGCAACAAGTTTCATTGAAATAGAATAGATACAAAGAAAAGATTTTGGGATGGAGCGATCACCATGGCACTTTGGTACAATGGTGTATGAGTTACATCGTCCGTTCAAGATCCCATGCATACAATTTTACCTAGTACATGTATTACAGTCATATCAGTGGGCCATAATCTATCTGTGCAACCAAACTGTCCGCTCAAGAGTTTTTCTAACATATCGTTTTCCTATCAATGTTGAATTAACATAATCAGCCTTAAAAGCATATCTGATTATATATTTAACCATTTTGTCTCTCTCAGTAATAGGATTTTATATTATGAACATGTAAAATGTCTATCATATGGCAATTTCATCATTTTTATATGATTTTTGGCCGTCAGGAAATAAGTGTAAAAATGCTAAAATATTTTAGGAATTACATGTAATCCCTAAAATTTTGGGGATTTCATGTAATCACTAAAATGACCAGGAATTACATGTAATCACTGAACCTTTCAGGAATTACATGAAATCCCTGATTACACTTATTCCCTGTAACATATATATGAAAGATAAAGGCCCAATCACTCACCAATTAAATGAAAATGATAACCCTGCCGGGCGTATGTTGATGAGAATTTAATATTCGAAACACGTGTCTGGTACATGTAAATTGGTTTTGAATTTTCTTCAAGAAGGTAGAGAGTTGGAACCCTTCGACATTATTAATATAGACACTTATTTTACGTTGCAGTGTGGAGCAGTTAAAATCGTTCCCCGTGGCCTGATGTTTGTCAAGTGTATTAATTATTTCTTTCCAGCTCTGTCACCTGAAAGAAGCTTTGTTTCGGCCTTTAATCAATGAGACATGAAATATATTTTTTGCTATTTCGGATACTAGCCATTTCACCGATAAATATCATCGAAATTAAAGGAGTTTAACATCTTAGCACCTTCCCTCCAATGCTATTTTGAACATAGATTTTATTTGGATATGCTACTGAATCGACCCTACAGGAAATTTGGAGCCGCGCGCTCTCTGTAATGTAAATGTAAAAATCTAACTTCAAAAAATTAAAGAGGGCGCTACTGAAACTATTTATGGTGGCGCCGTTGAAAGCATCACTGATGAGAATTTAATATTCGAAACACGTGTCTGGTGCATGTAAGTTGATTTGGAATTTTCTTCAAGAGGGTAGAGAGTTGGAACCCTTTGACATTATTGCATATAGGCTACTGAAACCATGACGATACATATGGCAGTTTTAAAGGGTATAAGTCTGCACATAATTGAGCAACATACCCCATATTTAAAATTGCCCTGCTTCACATGGTGTAAAATCTATAAGAATGAATTGATTTTCTGAGGTTTTCCTTTAACATGTTGAAATGTCAGGAAACCACAATGATTCAAGGGACATAACACCTCACAAAATTGAGCAACATAGCCTATATATGTTCTTGACCTAAATTTCTGAGTATAAATGTAAATTGTAGAAAGCAATTTATTCCCTGTAAGGGTTTTCTTTTAGACGTTTTGAAATCACAAAATACTGATTTTTTCTTAGCTTCAAGGGGAAAACCTCTGCACATGATTGAGCGAGATGACCCATATTTGAGCCTGACCTGTATTTATTGTTGTAAAAGTTTAAGTTATATCCAATAAATTATTTGAGTCCCAGTGATAGTTTACCTTTAAGTGTCTGAAAACCTCAGAATATTGAATTTTTCTAAGTTCTAAGCGAGATAATTCTTCACATAATGACATTACCCATACTTAAAGTTGATATATATTTCTTGATGTAAAATGCATATCCAAGAAATCAATTGATTTTCCTTCCAATGTCCGGAAACCACAAAATTAAATTTTTTTCTTGGTGTCAAGGGGCATAAATCTGCACAACATTTAGGGACATGACCCATATTCGAACTTGACCTGTATTTCTGTGTAAAAGCTATATCCAAGAAATGAAAAAAATATCTGTAACGGTTTTCCTTCCAATGTCCGGAAACCAAAAAAAAAAAAAAAAAAAAAAAAAAAAAAAAAAAAAGAATTTTTCTAAGTTTTAACGGGCAATTAACTCTGCATGTATTTGAAGAACATGACCCATATTAGAACTTGACCTGTATTCTTGGTGTAAAAGCTATATGCAAGGAATGAATAAAAATCATCTGTAACAGATTTCCTTCAAATGTCTGGAAACCACAAAATTTTGAATTTTCCTATGTTTCAAGGGGCATAACTCTGCACAAAATTGAGCGACATGGCCCATTTTCCATCTAGACCTGTATTTCTTGGTGTAAAAGCTATATATAAGAAATTAATTGATTATTTGTAACGGTTTTCCTTTAAATAACCAGAAACAACAAAATTTTGAATTTTTCAAAGTTTCAAGGGGCATAACTCTGCACGTAATTGAGGGACATGACCCATATTCATTTCTTGGTGTAAAAACAATATAAAAAACATAGTGTAATCAAAGATTACGAAGCTCACCTCGCGGCAGCAAAATTCAATTAAGGGGGTATGAGTGTGAACCGCATTTTCAGGGAATAATAGAAATTGAAAATAATTGTCTACATATAAAAGAATATCCCTTCCTTCATCGATTGCAATATTTCATGAAAAAAGAGTGTAGCCGTTTGTCCCCTATACCCCGACAAAAAAGGGAGGTAACTCTGCACATTTTTTTCTAAAACAATGTCCCAACTTTGGACTTTATTTTAAAAATCAACATAATGCAATACGAAGTTAATTTTTTTTCCATTCACGTAGTAAATGAAGTAAATTTATCATTTTCGAAAAAAATAATTTTGTTGCCATGGTAACCGTGCTGGAGAAGGACATTTATTTCATCCCATTTTTGAAAGTAAAAATTGTATGAAAAGTTTAAAAACATTAATTTTCGAAGTAGTTGGCATAATAGAATTTTGATAAAATGTTTCTTTTATCATATAGTGATAAATGCTAAATATAAAAAAATAATTTATAGAAAAAAGAGTGAAGCCGTTTTAAAGAAATTTAGCTTAGAATTCCTCTGACCAAGCCTCTGGATATGATAAATCCGTTGTTTATGATTGAAAATGGGAAGCTGTAATATATCTATACATTTTATCTGAGATTTCTTATAATCTGGACTTCAGACTAAAAATTTGAGTCATATTCTGATCAATTTCTCATTCATTTTCCCAACACTTAGCGCTTTTAAGCACCGACAACGTAACGTGACGTAGAGCACATCGTGACGCTCACTTTAGGTAATGCTCGGCGATATTGTGTACTCAGTGAATGAGAAAAAATGGATGTTTCAGATTCTTATTTGTATGCTTCTTCTGCATATCATTTCTCTCAAAATTGATTTGCGGCATCTACACGTATCTATTTATTCATGTACATGTAGTTTTGACATTCGTACATATTGTACCAGATTTAAAAAAAAATAAGTAACTTTAGTAGAACAACGATACGAAGGATCTCTTAATCTCTTGATAAGTTTGCTTTGAAATAATGCATCTGAAGTTAGCTGAGGCACATTTCTAGTTTCATTTTAGTAAGTGCTTGGATTAGAAAGGGGGGGGGGGGGGTTGGTATGATAGGAAAGGTAGTAAACACACACCCTGTATTCCGCATTGATTTCCTGCACATGTTCGCTTCAAAGAATGTCGTTATATCATACTTTAGTAAAATTGAGACAGAATAATTCCCTTTTCGATAGGGCGTACAATTGGAAGTGTGTTTACGGAGTCCTTCGGATCGATTTATTTTACAACGTACATGTACGTGATCTTTGGTCCTTTTGATGATTTGACAGCCGGTCGTCATGCTCACTTATTACAACTACTAATCAATAGGCCTCATGATATTAATTCTAGCTAATGCATTATAACACATACCTTTTGTAAATGAAAGAAAAGTACTTTCAAGATATATTAGTTTTACATGTTTTCAATATTTGAGGTAAAATGCGTGGTCAGAAACGCCGCATCGTGAACTTGAACTATAAAATATAATCATTCTTTTGAATCTATTTGTGTCTTTTTTTATGCAAGAATAAATTTGAAGTATTAACTTACTCAATTCATTCGCAATCAAATTATTCCGCTCCGTAAATTTGTCATGGCGTGAAATAATATAAGACAAACTGAATTACCGGACTTCTAAAGAACAAGCACAAAGCGCTTTCATAATATTTCGCGGAAAAATATTACAACGTCATAATTCAGTATGACGTCAAATAAACTCCCGTTGATGACATAAACTGTATACCAAGGGTAAAACAATGTCGTGATAGAAGCGTATTTTAGATGTAAGCAAGGATATATATTGCTCGTCATTCAAAATGCATTGCTCTTTAATCTAGAGGTATATTAAGCCTTTAGTTCAGTAAGTTTTCCGATTTTGTTTTCTTTACGACATCGATACGGTTTACGTTTGATTTGTTCACGCTCATACTCTCTTAAAACATATCTCTAGGTACATGTATATTGGCTTTAAAAGAAAAATCGCTCAAGTGGAAAAAAGAAAGTCAAGGTCATTTTATGAAAGTTTGATCAAAGATACATCCAATATGCAAGTTTGGTACATGTAGCACTTATACTTTGCTCAATATTGGCCTTTAAAGGCAAATTCACTCAAGCGGAAAAAGTAGGTCAAGGTCATTTTATGAAAGTTTGATCAAAGATACATCCAACATGCAAGTTTGGTACATGTAGTTCAATATTAGCCTTTAAAGGCAAAATCACTAAAGCGGAAAAAGTAGGTCAAGGTCATTTTATGAAAGTTTGATCAAAGATATATCCAATATGCAAGTTTGGTACATGTAGCACTTATACTTTGCTCAATATTGGCCTTTAAAGGCAAAATCACTCAGGCGGAAAAAGTAGGTCAAGGTCATTTTATGAAAGTTTGATCAAAGATACATCCAATATGCAAGTTTGGTACATGTAGCACTTATACTTTGCTCAATATTGCACTTTAAAGGTAAAATCACTCAAGCGGAAATAGTAGGTCAAGGTCATTTTCTGAAAGTTTGATCAAAGATAAATCTAATATGCAAGTGTGGTACATGTAGCACTTATACTTTGCTCAATATTGACCTTTTTAGGCAAAATCACTCAAGCGGAAAAGTAGGTCAAGGTCATTTTATGAAAGTTTGATCAAAGATACATCCAATATGCAAGTTTGGTTTATGTAGCACTTATACTTTGCTCAATATTGGCCTTTAAAGGTAAAATCATTCAACCGAAAAATGTAGGTCAGATGCTGCATCAAATGCATGGGTTCACCTCAGCATCCCAAGATGAATCACTTGTGCAAGTTTGGTTACTGTAGCATCAGTACTTTGTCAGATACTGAGCTACCCCAAAAACTTTAACCAGACATTGACAAAGTCATCCAACCGGAAAATGTAGGTCAGATGCAGCATCTGATGCATGGGTTCACCTCAGCATCCAAAGATGAATCACTTGTGCAAGTTTGGTCACTGTAGCATCAATACTTTGTCAGATACTGAGTTACCCAAAAACTTTAACCGGACGCGGACGCGGACACCGGGGTTATAGCATAAGCTCATCTCAACTTCGTCGAGATGAGCTAAAAATGAATTGATTATCTGTGACGATATTTTTCTTTAAATGTCAAGAAACCAAATTTTTTTGAATTTATCTAAGTTTCAAGGGGCATAACTCTGCATGTTATTGAGGGACATGACCCGTTCGAACTTGACCTGTATTTTTGGTGTAAAAGCTAAATGCAAGGAATGAATTGATTATCTGTAACAGTTATTCTTTAAATGTCCAGAAACCAAAGGTGGGAGGGACTAAGACATGCACGCACGCACATGTACATCAGTACATACCCTCACCATTTTATGGCAGGGCTATAATAAAAATTATGACCGACTTTAAAAGTAGGACAAATTTCAAGGTCAATGTCACATTGTCAAAGATCATGGTCTGGAAAGAATGGTCTTACAATAATAATCTTCATGCGAAATATTTAAACCTTATCAGCTATTATTCAAGACATATAGCCCAGTCTGGAAAAAAAAGGTTAAGGAAAGTAAGTCAAATGTCACGTTAAAGGTCATGGTCAAAGATGAATAGTCTTCCCATCAGTAATCTACATGTGAGATATCTAAGCCCTGCCACTTATATAGTTCAACAGATATAGCCTAGTTTAAAAATTAAGAAAAGTAGGTCAAATTTCAAGGTCAAGATCAAACTGTCAAAATGTCTTGGTCATAAATGAATGGTCTTGTTATACAAGTGAAATGTCCAAGTCCTACCAATAGTGACTAATAGTTCAAGAGATTTAGCCAAGTTCAAAGTTTAAGAAAAATTTGACAAAGGAGTAGGTGCAGTAACCTGCCATTTCGGCCCTATTTTCAAAGTTGTTCATATATCCATAATATTCTAGTTCATAAAATGCCAAATGTATGGTGAATCCAAATTATGAAAGCCTGTTTCGATTCCACAGTCCTATACTGAATAAAACTTCGCTCAGAGCGTCAAAAAATGTTGAAAATATCAATAAATGAGCGAAATTTTGACACAAATTCATGAAATTATTATGATCCAGGCCTTGCCTATGATAATTTTTTGTACCAATCGATGGATTTTTGATAGGTCTTTTAATTTGCATTTAATATTTCGTGGGCAAGGCCTGGAGCATAGATGAATTTTGAAGATTTGTGTGTAAAATACGATGCTTTTCCTTTGTTTTGCGTCATTAAGGGCAAATGACGTCAAAACATGACGTCATACATCACGCACGTGACGTTACGAGGGTTCAAAATTATGACGGCGTATTTTCTCAGACATTCAATATTGCAAAAAGTTATGATTAATGATTCGTTTAGCAAATGCATTTTTGTCGAAATTATAGGGCCGATATGAGGGGTTAACGCACCTAGTCCTTTCAAGGTTAAGGTCCCATTGTAAAGGTCATTGTCTAAGATGAGTGATCATAAACAATCTACATGTGAAATATTAAATAAAAGTCCTATCACTTATGGTTCAAGATATAAAGCAAAGTTTTAAACTTGTTAGTTTACATCCCCCCTTCTTATTCACGAAGATATCTAGAAAACTTGGCATTGCAAAATTTTTGAAATTCTAAACAAGAAGTACATGTATTTTTAATAGTAGTGTCATCAATTATGTATCTGCAATCACAATTCTTGCAATATAATTGATTAATTCAAATCTTTTGATTCTAAAGCTAAAAATAATTCATTGTACGTTAAACTTTCTTTTTTTTTTAATTTTTACATCGCCCTTCCTCTTTTCTTCAGAAGTGTTTATCAAATTATGGTGATTTGATAGAGGAGGAAAAACACATATAAAGTATGTCAGACATAAAAGGGTTTCTCCTCCACCGTGGAATAATATGGATATGAACAGTCTGTGGCATCACTGATTTCAGTCCTCTTTGGAAATGACTGATCAGATACTTATAATTTACTTTCCGATTTCCTTTGTAAATAAACATGATCAAAGATCATATTCGTTTTGCAAAATGACAGAAATCAGTCACATAAAAATGATTGAATCCTGTCATATTCTAGAGTTTGTCCTTTTGATTGCCTTTACTACTCGTAATGGATTTCAACGAGGTACTTCTAGAGCATTTCTCACAAAGTTCAAAAAGACTCCAAAAGCAATTGCCAAATGGTTGACTTCTGCGTGGAACCAAAAAAATACTAAAAACCTAGATCATTCACTGTAGATTAATGTGTCAAGAAGTATTACGACAGACACTTTCTTTCTTTCAATATGTACTCAATTTCTGACAAAAAATTGAGTCAAAGTAACCTTGACCTCCTTATGTTTTAGGTGGGGTACCTCTTGACGAATTATGACAAACAAGAGGCCCAAGGGGGCCACATCGCTCACCTGAGTTGCAGACAAAGGGTTAAAAGTCACAAAAATACTTCGAATCTACAGATCAAAGCCCTTGACATCCATATTTGTTGACCTATCGACAAGAAAAACACAAACTTGGCAGAGGACCTTGAGTACTTGCTTGCTGCAAGGTTTCGTGAAATTCTGTGCAATGGTTGCAGAGGAGATTTCGAAAATGTTTCAGCCAATCAGAGTCCTCGGCGGCCATATTTGTTGACCAATCAGCACAAAATACACAATCTTGGTAGAGGATCTTGAGTACTTCCTTCCTGTAAAGTTTCATGAAATTCTGTGCAGTGTTTTTTTTGCAGAGAAGATGTTGAAAATGTGTTAGCCAATCAGAGCCCTCTGCGGCCATATTTGTTGACCAATCGGCATGAAAAACACAAACTTGTTGGAGGACCTTGAATACTTCCTTCCTGTAAAGTTTCATGAAATTCTGTGCGGCGGTTGCAGAGGAGATGTCGTAATGTGTCAGCCAATAAGAGCCCTCGGCGGCCATATTTGTTGATCGATCGGCACAAAAAAACAAAAACTTGGTAGAGAACCTTGAGTACTTCCTTCCTGTAAAGTTTCATGAAATTCTGTGCAGCGGTTGCAGAGGAGATGTTGAAAATGTGTCAGCCAATCAGAGCCCTTGGCAGCCATATTTGTTGAACTATCGGCTCGAAAAACACAAACTTGGTTGAGGACCTTGAGTTCTTCCTTCCTGTAAAGTTTCATGAAATTCTGTGCAGCGGTTGCAGAGGAGATGTTAAAAATGTATCAGCCAATCAGAGCCCTCAGCGGCCACATTTGTTGACCGATTGGCACGAAAAAGCCAAACTTATCAGAGGACGTTGTGTACTTTCTTACCGTAACGTTTCATGAAATTCTGTGCAGCGGTTGCAGAGGAGATGTTGAAAATGTGTCAGCCAATCAGAGCCCTCGGCGACCATATTTGTTGACCGATCGGCACAAAAAACACAAACTTGGTAGGGGACCTTGAGTACTTCCTTCCTGTAAAGTTTCATGAAATTCTGTGAAGTGGTTGCAGAGGAGATGTCGAAAAATGTGTCGGCCAATCACAGCCCTGGGCGGCCATTTTTGTTGACCAATCGGCACGAAAAACACAAACTTGGTAGAGGACCTTGAGTATCTCCTTCCTGTAAAGTTTCAATAAATTCTGTGCATCAGTTCCAGAGGAGATGTTGAAAATGTGTCATCCAATCACAGCCCTCGGCGGCCATAATTGTAGACCGATCGGCACAAAAAACACAAACTTGGTAGAGAACCTTTAGTACTTCCTTCCTGTAAAGTTTCATGAAATTCTGTGCAGCGGTTGCAGAGGAGATGTCGAAAATGTGTCAGCCAATCAGAGCCTGTGGCGGCCATCTTTGATTTCAGATCGGCTCAAAAAACACAAACTTGGTAGGGCATTGAGTACTTGCTTCCTGTGAAGTTTCGTGAAATTCTGTGCAGCGGTTGCAGAGGTGACGTTGAAAATATCTCAGCCAATCACAGCCCTCGGCAGCCATATTTGTTGACCGATCGGCACAAAAAACACAAACTTGGTAGAGAACCTTTAGTACTTCCTTCCTGTAAAGTTTCATGAAATTCTGTGCAGCGGTTGCAGAGGAGATGTCGAAAATGTGTCAGCCAATCAGAGCCTGTGGCGCCCATCTTTGATTTCAGATCGGCTCGAAAAACACAAACTTGGTAGAGGGCATTGAGTACTTGCTTCCTGTGAAGTTTCGTGAAATTCTGTGAAGCGGTTGCAGAGGAGATGTTGAAAATGTTAAAAGTTTACGCCAGACGGACGGACGAACGACGACGGACGGACGGACGACGGACGGCGCGCTATGACAATAGCTCACTTGAGCTTTGCTCAGGTGAGCTAAAAACAACTATGACCACTTCACACCTATCAAGTTTTTTTTCAAAATTCCATTCTGGAAAAGAAGTCTTCTTTGTGAGCATTGGAAATTTATGACAATGACACCAGATGACAGCGTACTGGACAGACGAGTGGGACCAGGTGCCCGGGAGGAGTAAGCATCCCCTGTTGGCTAGCCGCACCCGCCGTCAATGTTTACCGGTAAGTGCGAAAATGAAAATAATATATTAAATTCATGCACTGTCTGACGCTATGTCCATACAGAAAGTACCATGGCGACAATGTCAGGGAAATTTATTCAAAACACTTACTGTCAAACCCCTCGCAGGGAACTTTTTTACGAGCTCCACACGGCAAATCCAACAGTACATTGTATATATTTTCTATTCACCTTTGGGCTTAACCAAAAATATAATCACTTTGAATATTTGTATACTAAATTCAAGTTCACCTGGGATGTTTTGACGGTCAACTCTATTTGTTCATCGGCATAGATTTCAAGAAAAAAAACCCCAGAAAAATGAGGTATGAAATCTGACTAACAAATGTTTACCGGTATATTGTATGTTCTCCACTGAGTCAACTGACAATAAATCATCTAAGTTAACTCATATAGTAGCATGTATGATGATGGACCTTCATGCCAAGTTTCATTGAAATCATCCATGTGCTAGACATAAAATCCTTTCCCTAAAAGGATTTATTATTGGGGACTGCCAGACATAAAGTAAAGTAAAAAGCTTACTGATATAAATTATGGAAAGCCAAAGGGGTCAAAATTCTAACATTGCAACTCTGCAATTGCATATTTGTAAATCAAGATTTGTGATTTGTAGTTCTGTAAATATAGATTTGTAACATTGCAACTCTGCAATTGTATATTCGTAAATCAAGATTTGTGATTTGTTGTTGTGTAAATGTACATTTCTAACATTGGAACTCTGCAGTTCTAACATTGCAACTCTGGAAATGCATATTCGTAAATCAAGATTTGTGATTTGTTCTGTAAATTGTACATTTGTAACATTGTAGCTCTGCAGTTGTATATTTGTAAATAAATGTCTGTGATTTGTCTTTCAGTAAACGGACATGTGTTCTCTGTTCATTATTGAAAATTCACTATGTAGACACAACATGCATCATTCGTACTTCCAACATACTTCATTCGTAACGCCGTATTATGCTAGTTTTGTATTTTCACTAAAAATGGCGCTTTAAGGGTCTCTGTAAAGTAGGAAACGAAAACGAAACGAAATGAAACGAAACGAAATTGAACAAAATAAGCATGTTCAGAAATATTTTATGATATTATAGCACGTAAATTATCGACAAATTTCAATGGACCCTACGCTTACTCGGAGCCCCCCCCCCCCGATTTCTTTTTTTTGGGGGGGGGGGGGGTCAGAACTCGGGGAAAATATTGCAAACGTAATAAAAATTCAGAATTCACCGTTTTCAATTTGAAACAATATTATGCTTTTTTTCTGGTATATACTATTAATTCTAATTTTTTTTTTCAAATATTCTCAGGGAAACTCATGTTGCAGAAAACTGCAGAAGCTACGAAACATTAGAAAATGTCATTACATGTACAGTATATGTATAGTATTTACGTTTGTTTTAATCGGATAGATCCAATTAGATCACCCTTTACTCGTGTAGATTCAGCTAAAACATGATATGCTCCAATGACCAATTTTCAAAATCACCAACAAAACCCCTTCTGTTTGAGGGGAAGTTCAAATGTCCTGCCTTCTTGTCAATTGCGGACAAATAAATAAGTGCTTGCAACTGTAAGAATAGTAGAATAATGTGTTTTCGATGTGGGCGTCTGCAGATGGGTGGACCAAGAACCTTAACACCCGAGGGGGATGGGGAGGGGAGGAATCAACCAATTTTTTGCGGCTCGAGTGGCCAAGTTGGGGCAGGGTAAGATGTCTCCCCCTCTCGTTGGTGGGGGTTCAGAGGCCTTCCCCGAGAACACTTGGAATTTTAAAGAATGAAGCTTGGTTGTCTCTGATGCGTATTTAAGCTGAATTTAGAAGGGATAAAGCGCATGATTCGATGTCAACAAACAATTAATGAACCGTATCTATATGATGAAGTAAAACTTTCGATATGAACATGATATGCTGTAGCTTTGCCCCCAAACATGTACGTCCACATATATTGATATTGGACGTGAGAACCCTGCGTCCTTCTCAATCGACTCGTACTTTGTGTGTAAATTCGCCGATATATAAACCTGAGAAAAGTTTGAGAAACGGAGCTTTCTGGAGTGCCTTTGGACTAGCGATATTTTTAGACAGTAGTTTGCAAAACATAATCGCCCTTTGAGGGAAGTAATCAATGTCTCCCTTTTTTGCGAAAACGATATGGACTTTTTGCATACAAATGTACACCCGGTTACGCCCCTGGTTGTAGTTCTGGATGCACCCAAGTGCAGTATGTTCAAGTTCGCCACCGAAAAAAAAAAAGAAATTAAACTGTTTCAGATACTCGATGAATGAAAGTAAAAAAAAATAGAAAAAAAAATCCAGATCGTGAATAACCCAGATTCCCCTTTTAGGTTGGGGAGGGGATCCCTTTCTTTGTCATCTTATTGAGTCAAAAAATGCCTTGACATCATTAAGACAAGATAAGACGAAAATATGATCCTGATGACACGTACCATTTTATTTCAACCCCTTCACATCCCTCACCACTCGGCACTTTGGGCCGATACAACCCCACCCCCGTTTCCCATTCTCGGTCCGCCCCCCCCCCCCCCGGAAAGGAATCCCCCATACAGATGCTAATTCAAGTAAAGGTGCTCAGGGAATTCTTTGCTTAAGGATTTCCAAAAAACGACACCAAACAGACATAAAAAAGATATAAAATCTTTCTTTTGAACTGTTTTTATTCTGTTTAAAAAAATATCAGTTTGAATCTTTCCATTTCGTTTCGTTTCGTTTCGTACTTTAAAGCGACCCTGCGTTAATATTTTTTATAGTCTGTTTCTGCGAAAGAATAGTTAAAGCGCCATCTGTAGTGATAATACAAAACTAGCATAATACGAGATTACGAATGAAGAATGTTGAAAGTACGAATGATGCATGTTGTGTTTATATAATGAATTTTCAATCATGAACTGAGAACAAATGTACAATTACTGAACGACAAATTACAGACATTTATTTAGAAATATAGATCCACAAAGTCAGAAATGTACATTTACAGAACAACAAATTACGAATCTTGATTTACAAATATGCAATTATAGAGTTGCAATGATAGAACTGCAGAGTTGCAATGTTAGAACTGCAGAGTTGCAATGTTAGAACTGCAGAGTTGCAATGTCAGAAATGTACATTTACAGAACAAGAAGTCACACATCTTGATTTTCGAATATACAATTGCAGAGTTGCAACGTTGCAAGCGTACATTCACATAACAACAAATCACAAATCTTGATTTACGAATATGCAATTGCAGAGTTAGAATTTTGACCCCTTTGGCTTTCCATAATAAATATGCTCTAACAACAAAAAGAAATTCAATACTGCCATACTTAAAATCTTACACTTTCATGTCAGCATAATAGTCTAGTTGCCAAATGGCTATTTTGGGGGGAACCCAAAAAAATGTTACGCACAAAATATTTTTGCATGAAAGTGTTGTTAATACCCTCTACTTTGATAATCCGGCGGATGCCACTCTGGCATCCTTGGGCATTTCGAAATGTTTTGGGAAAAGTGTGATTTTTCGGCGGATGCCACTCTGGCATCCTTGGGCATTTCGAAATGTTTTGGGAAAAGTGTGATTTTTCAAAGAAGAACCGTTGAAAATTGGAAAAACGCAATTACTTTGTCCATGTTGTAGCTAGAACAACAGATTTGGTATCAAAAGAACAGCAATGTCATTGCCTTAAAGTCTCAAGCTCAGTTTATCAATTTACTCGTCCATAAAAAGGGGAAAACTATGGATTTTCGATGAAAAACCGTTGAGAATTGGGAAAATGTCATATCTTTTTTCATAATGTAGATGAAATAACAATTCTGGTATCAAACGCACAATAAATGTATTGCCTTTCATTTTATATCAGATTAGCAATTTGCAAGTACGAAAATGGTAATAAATTGTAAAAATACAATCGGTTTAAAGAAATAATCTAGAACAACAATTTTCGTATCAAAATGATTGCATATTGATAGTTTTAGATTTGCACTCTCATATTACTTTTTTTCTACTCTTGGTATATTCCGAATAGTATTAATGACCTAGCATCATCTTACAATATCACGCAACATTTCACGAATAGAATGTTCCATTTTAACTGCATAATTCATACATTGCTTATTTGATGTTTGATGTCGTGTTTGCTGTTCCCTGTCCGTTTGGTTTCTCTTGCTGTGTGTGTCTTATCTGTGTTTTTACTTGAAGTGTTTTGATATCGGTGCTGCAACCCAGTTTTGGTGGAGATCACCTCTTTTCTTATTGCCTTTTCGTTTCACCAACATGCAATTGTAATATTTGTGTGCAACTACTTCTAACAACAAAGAACCCCTCTTAAATGGTTGATAAAAATGCCTCCTTTGCAACGTACTCTTACAATTACTCCAAAACATTTACAGAATTAAAGATATTTGAGCACAGAATTTGTCACATCAGACTCTGTTTGTTACAAAACTCAGATTTCATGTGCGACTGCAACTAATCAACATGATAACAGATAGAGGTACTGACGCGATTGGCAAAATATTATCAATTTAATTCTTTCAGCAGATCCAGGTTTGATTGAACTGCATCTTAAGAATGTTTCCTTATGCATGGCTAAAAATATTTCGTTTTTCTTGATATTTCATCGAAATTCTTCAATTAACTGTTGGTGGTAATGGTCATCCAAGAGTTTTGAACTCTTCTAGCCCATTTCATTTCATAGTACACTGGACCTGACATCAGATATACTGTCTAGATTCTCTAAACCAGATTAATTCTTTACGAATATCATGGCCTCAGTCACCAACTTTTCAATATCTGAATTAACTTCTCTGAAATTTGACACAGAACACCACTTCAAAGGCCTCCCACAGAAAAAACCTTTGTCTCTCAAATACCATCATATGTTGATGATATCCACCATCATGATCTGTTCTCAATACCTACATCTTCAGAATGAGGTGTAGAATGCGAGTTCTTAACCAATCGGATTGCTTTCTCGATCAACTGATTGCAAGTACATGTTGCACTTCATTTCCTGAGATGTATATCTTTCCTGACTTAATCTTTTATGTCATTGTGATGGTAAGTAGGGAACAATTGAATATCATTTAAATTTGCTCTGTTCAAAGTGAAAGCAATTTTAAGTTCAGAAAATAGGACCAGGGGCGCTGCTGGAGAGGATTTTGGCTGTGCCATGAAGTCACTTTATTTGAAAGAAGGGAGGAGATCTCCAACAAGACCCCGTTGAAGCATCAACAGCAAAACACCAAAACACCCGATGCAAAATCACAAAAGACGAGTATAGCACGAGACGGAAAAGAGACACACGATGTGTAAACATCAAACACAAAAGACTACACATAAACTGACGAGACCAATGGGCAACCGGTGCCGACTTTGGACGGCCATTTGTCACGCAAGTAGCAAATGGTGTGGTTATCCTGGATTACGTGCGCACAACCCTCTCACTTCTCCAATTACCCAGAGGTCTCGAAGAACGTACAATTGTGGTGTAAAACAACCTCCTCACTGTAAGATGACATCAAACAAACAAAAAAAAAACCGCGAAACGTAGAGGCCCCAGAAACACAGATGAATATGTAAATTGATATAAAAAGAGGGCATGCGTAATACAGTCCGTGCTCTGCCGGCTGTAGCGAGCTCATGTATGTAATTACCCGAGGAGTCCGACTGACATTCAGAGGGGACAGGTGGTCAGGGCTTGAAAGCATCACTGATGAGGATTTTTCTATCCGAAACACATGTCTGGTGCATCAGAATTGGTTTAAAACTTTCTTCAAGAAGGTAAATAGTAGGAACACTTATTATTGAACATCTGAAGTGTTTATTTTTTTTTTTTTTAGAAATAAACAAGCAGAAACAATCAAGGTATTAATTCTGCCATTTATTGGTCAGTTGAAACACCAGAGTCCTGCATACATCAATTGATCATCAGCTCCTAAGCATTCTTGTCGAATGAATAACCTGGAGCTTATTGTCCAAAGTTCCAACTTTTTATGGAAAAAAACCCCTCAAAACTCAAAGTTTTCTCCCTCATTGGTCTTCTCCCAATTTATTTATGAGCAAGTTGCTTAATACGGATACAGAATAAAAGAAAATAAAAAAAAACTTTCTTTTGATATCATAATTGCTGTACCTCATACTAGCTACAGTTTTAAAAAGTTCATTGCATTTTGCAAATTTTCAGTGATTTTTCATCCAAGAGTAGTTGTTTTTCCCAATTTTTCGTACCAGCAAATTGCGAATCTGACTTCTGTATTATTTAAAATGAAAGACAATAAATTTATTGTGCGTTTGGTACCAAAATTGTTTGTTTAGCTACAGAATAAAAACGGTATTGTATTTTACCCAATTTTCAAGGGTTTTCCATCAAAAATCCATAGTTTTCCCCAAGTAAATTGGTAAATTTAGCTTGAGACTTAAAGAAAATTAAATTGTCGATCTTTTGGTACCAATTTTGTTGATCTGGCTGCAGCATGGAAAAAGTAATTGTATTTTTCCTATTTTCAACGGTTTTTCTTCGAAAAATTTCTTTTTACCCCAAAATTTCGAAATGTGGAAGGATGCCAGAGTGGCATCGGATGAGGGTATTGACAACACTTTCATGCAAAAACATTTTGTGCGTAACAAATTTTTGGGTTTCATGAATGGCACCTAGACTATAAGGTCACTTTAGTGCTATTTCACCACCATCTCTTATCAAGGATATATAATTTGGAAACAATGCAAAGCATGCATTCCCCTTGCCAGGCATAAACATCCATAAAAATGCAGCTGCCTTCAATCCATACCAATGTCTATAAAAACCTAAATTATTTCTTAATGAGACTGACCCCTAAACTTATCTAGAGTTCATTTGATACTTATGTCTTAAAATATGCAATACATCTACTATAAGTGTAGTCTTTGCCTTGACCTTTGACCCATGGCCTTGAAAATCAAAATGGTTTTTTTTCTTACATCAAATCCATCAGTACATTGTAATGACGTGTATATTTTCTATTCACCTTCAGGCTTAACCAAAAATATAATCACTATAAATATTTGTATACTAAATTTGACATTCCAAAGATAAAACTGTCCGCTACAGTTCATACAAGAATTTTTAACCAACTTCGATCTATGACCTTGACCTTTGATCCATGATTTTTAAAAATCAAAAGTCTTAGAGCTTTTTCTTATATCAAAACCAATCATCATACTCAGTTTAATGCCATTGTTAAGTTGGTAAGGTAATAGGTCAAAGGTCAAGGTCACAGACTTGAAAAGGTTAAAATCTTTGTATACAACATTTTTAAAAGAATTACTACATGTACCTCTCCCTGCAACTATTTTGTAAGGGTAATAAATCTAAATGTACTATTTTCTTGTAAATTGTGACATTGATTGAAAGGCACGATGACAATGCAAAATTCTTTAATCCAGCCATAACAGAAATTATCAATAATACAATATCTTTTCACCCGTTTTTAATTTTTAATATTGTATTGAAAAAAAACTGTTCTATTTAGCGACAGGTCTCACTTTCAACTCTTCCTCCTTGTGTGCGAAGGTACAGTCCACAGCTAGCCGCGGACAGCCGTCCGGATGGTTACGATCAAACCAGCACTGCATTGTCTTAAAATATTCACTGTTGTCCTTCTTTCGTAGCTTTGAATATTTACTGTAAGGTTCACTCAAGGTCAAATCACGAAGCTGCACTTTGCCACCTGAAACTAACAAAAAAGACAAAAATATTTACAATGTCACCATAATATTGAATTTCATTGGTTGTTCCCTACTCAGCAACAGCTTGCTCAAAGAAAATGATTGTCGTATACATATTTCATGTGATATTTCATCCTTTATAATTTCAGAAAAGGAGTAACTCCTAATGTAGATTCTGACATATTTGCTACCTGTAAATGCAGGTTTTGCATGATTTCTATAAGTTTGATGGATCTATGATGCACATCAATGAAGTTACAGTTATTTATTTAAGACTGTAATAATTGTACATACAGACTGATACTGGACAAAGAGACTCTGCATTGTAGGAGCCATTAAACATAAAACTTCAAAGGAATTCTAAAATTGTTTTTTTCATGTTCACCTACCATTAAAGACACTGTTGTGATTTATTAGTACACAAGCACCTACCATTTAAGACACTGTTGTGATTTATTAGTACACAAGCACCTACCATTTAAGACACTGTTGTGATTTATTAGTACACAAGTGCCTACCATTAAAAACACTGTTGTGATTTCTGAGTAAGGTCTGAAGTCCACCACACTGGGCTTTCATGGCCATCATGGTGTCCTTATCAAAAAGCTTGACCACATCTGACAGGGGTAGTGTACCTGGAACATACAAACAGATGAAAGTGAACAGTGTTACTGAATAAACAAACTTAAATTACCCTGGCAGTAGCTTTGTGGGATTACATGTACTAGATTCCAAATTATTTTTGATTTTGTCTAAATTTCCTTATTTCTATTGATTCTATTATAATTCTTTATTGTTAAAATTGAATCCCTTTTAGTTCATTCAGTCTTTTATTTTTTACATTTAAGGTAGAGTATCCCTCCGGTCAGAATTGCTTGTAAGTTTTTGCCTGGATACCCTATTTTTTCTCATCAGAATATGTTTAGATTATCAAACTAAATAAATACGGTTTTGGGAAAAGAAACTTTAGTTACAATTTATCACCTCTAAAAAGGGATTTTTCTTACTTTTTCCATAGGGTCCAATGTTCAAACTGCTCAAGTTCTCAGTATAATCATTTGTTTGCATACTATCAGTATCAGATTTAATATGAGCTTTGAAAATAGGGAGTAAAATATTGTTAAAGTTGTTATTTAGGAAATAAGTGCATCTGAGACCTGAGGGATGCTCTACCTTAATCTGTATTTAGTAATTTATCATTTCCAACTTTTCCCTGGTTTATATACTGCATGAAACAACCCTTTTAATCCTGGATATTCACTGTAATACTTAGTTGATATCAATTAATTTTTAAGATAAAGCGTGTTGTTAATAAGCAAGATCGCAAATACTTCTAAACAAGATTATACGAAAGTTTTAGCGCACTCTTTGATTGATCTCCATTGTTTTGACGTCATCAGTTTACTTGGGCAGAAAAGTTGCCCAAGTTTTGAACAATGGTTTAGGTAGACTAAATGCAAAATCAGAACGGACATGCTGCACGGGCTGTAGTTGTGATCTTGCGCATTCTAATATGACTAGAGATTTCCCCCATATGTACTTTAGAGCTCATCTATGGTCTATTCTCCAACAAATTCACGGATAAATAAGCCCCACCTACTCACGCGCAAAACTTTTCATTTTCTGAAAAATATTTACAAGTTTTATGTGAGAGAGATAAGAATGCATTCCGTACAGGTATTTAGTATTGTCATTTACATTTAGGATTTTTCATGAGCATGTAGAGCCTGTTTACTCTCTCCATGATGGGTTATTATTTTCTCCATTTAGTACATGAAATAATAATAAATTATGTTTTTTGACAAGAGTTATCTTTCTTTATCCGCAAATTGAGCTAATTTAAAATGTATGTATTAGTGTTGTAAAATAGGAAAAATTTTACGATTGATGATAAGAAACTTTCGGAGGAGTACAATCGATATCACAATCGGAATAATCCGAGTTTTTCTTATTTTAAATTGTTGTATGTTTTGTATCTTTTCAAAAGGAGAATACTCAGTGCTTGTGATTTGAAAATCTAATTTTAATATAAAATCATGGAAATAAATTAAATGTTGAACATCCCTTGTTCTTAATAACAAAATCTGGAGGCTTGCTTTAGAAAGAGGGTCTTTCTTTTACTTTCTAAAGCCTAAATGGTCCCACACGGCAGAAGTGGTACGTCTGGGATATGCTCCCCCTGTTAACTCCACCATCGTGAGTGCGCCTAGTTTCATTCAGAATTATATTGAAGATGTTTCGCATTGAGATCATTTCGCATCAAATTAGCTTCTCCCTCGACAGACAATTGATTTTTAAAACCATAATCGATAGTCGGCGACTTTCAAGTTTCAGCGACGATAGCAGTGACTATTGTTACAACACTAGTATGTACATTCATGAAAAAAATGACTGAATGATTGTAATAGAATGTATGAAATGTGTCCTATCATGAAATAATGTGTTTTAATGAATATTTTTTACATGTTAATCTGTGTTTAACGTTATATGTTCCTTATATTAATTACAGGGCTCTACCATTATATGTAAAATTAGAATTCTGAGATGTTGCATATCCTTGTGACCAGGAGGGGTTACACTGTGAATCAAAAAGTAGGTCAAAAGTAAGAATATGAACTATCCATTTGAAAGCTCTACCTTGAAATTCTATAATAACTGGGTTATAATTAATGTATTTATATTTTACTGAGACTTAACTTTGAAATAAAAGCTTCAAATTCATAAGAATGTTTCTCTAAAGATTCTATATCTACTTCACTTATTTATTCAGAAACAAAGTTTTGATATCTTTCAAGGATCTGCTGAAGTTTGACATTGACATTTGACCTTAAAAGTTCAAATTCTACAGGCATGCTCCTCTCATTTATTGATGATATATAGAAGTATCAATTGACCCTTCCGATTGTGGGAAAAAAATGCAAAATTTCGTGACGTCACAATGCTTTTACCATGTGTTTACCTCGGACAAACAAGCTTCGAACCTGGGTCAAACATCGAAATTGCATTGTGACGTCCTGGAATGTCTCAATTTTTTCCCGCGTTCGGAAGGGTCAATTAAACTACTAAAGCTACTAAGTGAAAACCAGAAAGTTGCAATATGGAAGGATGCACTTAACATATGTGATTATTAAGGGGCTCCCTGTGGGGACCTTTTAAACTTTTGATATTGACCCTCTTTTGTCCGAAAAAATTTGACAGGTATGACTTTTGACAGCTTTGCATTACATGTAAATGTTACATTTATAAACAAAATTTGAACATGATCTGAGGAAAGAATCTTACAAAGCTGTGTAGCGTATACTACATGTACCAGTATATAACTACACTAATGTAAATACTACTGTGACAGTCTCTGTACTGATGGTTTTGAATCTTATTTCATATGGTATGCAAAAAAAATACTAGTCTATTAGAAAGAATATCTGAAGTAACTCTATAACTACACCTTCCGACGTAATTTTTGATGGCAAACTTAGATTTCTTCACATCATATATAGAACTCTTAACATACAAAATGTATCAATATCAAATATAGACATTCCGAAAGTCACCACACTTACCAGACAAATTTGGTAAAATTTGCTTCGGTCTGGTAAAATATTTCGACTTTTTGTAATAAACATGTTTAAATTTCGACAAAAATACACAAATGTCTGGTAAGTTGTAAAAACTTTCATGATGTCTGACACATTTACTGGGGGTAAGAGGATGGTCGTAACTACAGTCAATAAATGTATTACCTCCCTTCCTCCACTGTCTCCCGTTGGCTAGTTGTCGCACTTCACAATCAGGACAAGTAAGCAGAGTATCAAAAACTTTCTGTACAATATGGTTTGTCAGTGAACGATCAATGCCTTTACAATTCCTAGATGTTTCAAAATTTTCACGAGGCACAAAACCTGAGGTCCATTGCTCCGTCTGGCTATTTTTAGAATCTAAAGTCCTCTTCTGACTAGATGCTGAATTTGAATTGGATGTTGACTGCATGTTACACCTCATTTCAATAAAATCTGAGATTTCTTTATTCATTTTCTCCTCTTCGTCTCTTTTGCAAGTCCTTTCTTTTCCGATGAAACATATCTAGAGAATAAAAGACATCCGATAAGTAAAAAAACTTTATCCATAATTCAGCTTGATAAAAAGTGAATTTTCTCATGAAATTGAGTTCTGCTTACCACACTATGTTAACTATGTATATCATACTTTTCTAACATAAATATGTACGTTGTACAATATGGAAGCGTAGTTTTTATAATGGGCTATTTCTCAAAAAGTTCAATACTTGGTGACATAAATATTTTAAAGAAACAAGTGAGATAAAGAAGATCCGGACGATAATCTCAACAGCACTCACAACAGAGCACCAAATTGCATTGACAGACCCCTAGCAAGCTAGAGGTGGGACCAGGTGCCCGGGAGGAGTAAGCATCCCCTGTTAGCTAGCCGCACCTGCCGTCGATATTCATGCACGAAAATAAAGACAATATATAAAATACATACATTGCACTGTCTGAGGTTATATCTACCTAAGGTACTGCATATCATAAAATATCTAAGGTACTGCATATCATAAAATACTGCAGTAATCATAGCAATGATTAGTTTTTACATGATTATACCATGATTTGAAAAAAGTATAATTTCTTACTCTTTTAGTGGAAGGAATCCTTAACATGTCCTCCTCCATCTTGTATTGACAAACCTCTCCTATTTCTCGCACATAGTTCAAATACGATCGGTAACAACTCTCGTTAGCCTGCTTGGTGCTAAATTTAGAATTAAAATCATGATGGCAGCAGGGAAGGAGGAAAAAACGGCAATCAAAGTGAGACCTGAAACAAGAAGATACATGATTTTATGTTTATTCTAAAATAAGAGTGTAACATTAAAAAATCTTAGCACATGCAAGTTTTGGGCTCTGAAAAATGTAATCTAAATACAGGGTTGCAATACCTATAAGATAATGTATACAGTGGCGGATCCAGTGCCCCCTCTGCCGGGGGATCAAGGGGCAAATTTTGCCAATTTTTACTGAAAATGGGCCAAAATATAGGGTTAATTTTTTAAATTTAGGGTCTGTACCAGGGGGGGGGCCCTCCATACCCCCTAAATCTGCCACTGGTATATCTTAAAATCTTATATCTCAAATTAAATTTACATTTCCCTTTGAAAGGAAAGAGCACTCCCCACGTGCCTGTATGTACAAAACAATCAGTTAAGTGGTTCATGACATGGAATCTTACAAATACTATTGCTGGATAATGTAATACAAAGGTACAGTATTTATGCAAGAACCTATAAGTTAATTCCAACTTTTTTGTATCCGAGCTAAAGAGTAAACAGATCCTACTTGGTAACATAGATTAGCTGGCAATGTTACTTACAATACGGTGAATGAGACAGCTCTTTTTGTAAGTTCCTAGATTGTGTTGGACTTAAAAGTTTTCAGTAGATTGAAATATTTCTTCCAGAGGGAAGGGATAATACAAATAAAAACATAAACACTAATTTACGCAAATTTTCGGCCCCTTGGTCTTTATCAAGTGTTAAAACGACAAACTCTGTATACAATAAGACTAAGTGAAATCCATCCTTGCTCCTGTGGCGTTCATTGCAAATAATTACCTTAGTATATGACGTATTAATAATTATGATGTCATAGACTAACGTAAACATTTGCAATGAACGCCAGAGGAGCAAGGATGGATTTCACTTAGTCTTATTGTAAACTTTGTCGTTTTTGCACTTGGTAAAGGCCAAGGGGCTGAAAACTTGTGTAAACGAGTGTTAGTGTTTTTATTTTTTAAAGTTTTTACAGGAATATACATAAACTATATATGGAATCCCCTTTAACATGTGACAGTTAAATATGCTGTTACGTCTTTTCTTTTAAACACAAGTATGTAAAGTAATGATTTCATAAATGTAACCTGGCAGCAATGACTGGTATCCAGGGTGTCAGCTCGTCACTATGGTTACCAATCAACCAATCATAATCTGGAAATGTATTCTCTGCAGAGGGAACTATAGTTTGTTCCTGTAATGCAACATACTTGAACATAATCTCTTAATCTAGGTATTGCACATAAATAACTCCACTAAGTCATGCAAATGGGACAATATGCCTACAAGTTTATAATTTAAAAGTAGTACTTGCACTTAAAATAAAACTAGAGGTGCTACTAAAATAAAATTTGGCTGTGTGCGTAAGTCACTTTAGCTTGGAGTAGCACTGATTCGAATTTACTAATAGTATCCAAAACACATCAAAATTGGTTTGAAAAGTTGTTGAAGAAATTTTGATAATCTGAGATCCATAAATTTCCTTCGTAAAAGATTGACAATTAATTACAAGGAATTGACATGAAATAAGAAAGCACTATCACCTTACTTGCAAAAGTTAAGCCTGAAAAGAAAGTTTCAGACATACAGACTGACAAGACAAAAACAATCTGCCCTCTAATCTTTGATAAAGATGCATACTCAGTGGCGGATCCAGCACCCCCTTTGACGGGGGTCAAGGGGCGAATTTTGCTGATTTTTACTGAAAATGGGCCAAAATATACCTGTTTTTGGAAAATTTTGGGTCGGGGGGGGGGGGGCCTCTGCACCCCCCTGAATCCGCCACTGATACTGTGAACCATCTTTTATTCGCGGCATCTTAATTTCACAAACCTGCGTGAGGTGACTGGTTTGCGACGTTTTATTTTCGCGACATCTTATAAACATATCTTTATGCATATATGTTGGGACTCGTTCACGGCATTTTATTTTCGCGAATTAAAGGACCTCTTGAATATGGCAAAAATAAAACGCTCTTGAATAAAAGATGGTTTACAGTAATGATTCGACATTACATGCAATAATTGTGTAAATGTGTCCAAAGGATGTGCCAGAAAAAAACAATTTCTGATTAAGTTCTATCACAGTCATAAGATCAAGTCCTACAACTCTTGCAAAATTTGTCATTTTGGAAAAAAAAAACTTTGTTTTTAATTTGTGTAATGTAATAACGATGTGTACAATGTTTCAGTTCAATATCTAAAAGCATGCAGAAAATAGGGCACAAAACTATTGTGTCTACACATAGACAGATTGACAGACAGTCAAAATAATTCTTGTCAAGTTGTGTGTCTATTATAAATGCTGACTGATCTATTATTCAAAGAGTGTAACTCTTGGCTTTCAAATTAGCACAGACAAACTATACAGTACCTTAAGTTGAGTATCTGTGCCATATAAATCCCAAATGTTCCTCCTTCTCACGTCAAGTCCAAGACCAGGGTGCTGAGAAAAGAAGAGACAACGTAGTTTGAACTGTAGTAGTTAAACATATGGACAGGTAAAACGCATTGACTAAAATTTCACATCTTGAAAAAAATACAGATAACTATTTCATAATAAGTGCTACAATGTATAGTGAACTGAAATAAATCATCTACATTATTTTACATGAGAGATAAGTAACTGGAGCTCCCACACTTCTTACTAGTTCAATTTTCAAAAAATCCATATTAATGATAATGTAAAATTAAATGTACAACTTAATATATCCCTCACTGAATAGACCATCAGACAAAAAAAAAGTGTCATTGGGGGAAAAAAGTGTTTTAGATTAAAAAGGAAGATATTGGAAGATGAATTTACGCAACGTCACGTTTTTTTTTTCAGATCCCATCATCCTTTCTTATTGTTATCTTTAACATGTATTATTTTCAATCAATAAATATGTTTAAACTATAAGGAATAAATTTCAAGGGTGAAGAGCTTGGGAGTACAACTGTTAAGTTTTTCTTATGATTATGACATAATTTACAAAATCATATAATTATAAAGTAATTTACAATTAAATGTAATAATACATAAGTAAGCATTTCGCCAAAACACACACAATAAATATATTGTTCATTTTTCTAAGGTACATGTACATGTTCTTGCTGGCATTTCTGTAACTTACTTTTCGTAAGTAATGGCATTATACCTACTGTAAAACGAGAATATTTAGCGCTCGATTTATTTTAGCGCCATTAGTGCAAAGGCATGTTTGCGCTAAATTAAGTAGTGCGCTAAAATTTTCAGATGCAACATCAAATTTCAATAAGAAAGTATTCGACATTTTATTCAAAGTGCATTACACCGTGTCCACGGCAAGGTCTATCCGGCAACGCTTGTTGTTTTTATAGCTAATTAGATAATTGGATTAACGCTAGCGCTTGGGTAGATAATGATAGTACACGCGCCGTGATTTACATGTACATTTGTACTGGGTAGATCATGACTGTCCTTATATCGTAATAAGCAATCATGAAATATAAATAAGAGTCGGACGAGATTATTCTTTAACAAAAAACAAACCTGAAGTTGTCTTTAATCGGAACAAATTTTCATTCCAACCCAATCAGATAAAAAAATTGTAGTCGTACCTAAATGCAGGAATAGACGTTCGTATATGTATCATTTCTAACGAGAAGACTTCTCTCTCGCTTATATTTAGATGGCGTAACATTTGTATGAAAACACAGTACTTTATAACACAAGGTACATATACGATAAAAAAAAGGAGATCTATAAAGAAAAAGTCAAGCATACGAATAGGCAATCAATTGTCCAAGACACGTGCCGGCATGTAGTCAATACCTCTATGTATATTGCTGTGAACATGTACATTAGATGCGCATGCAGTCTTTGAAAGGATTTATTTACACAACGTGAATAAAATAGGGATGTTAGCGCCGTTGCCGTAAAATGATTCGTTACGCCAAGTTGAAAAATTGGGACGATATATATTCATCCATGTAACAGTCAACACAGTGTTATTTTCTTTTATCACTTTAAATTGAATTGATTATTAGTACATATTACCAACGATCGTCCGAACATGAGACACGACGGAAATTTTTTCTATCTGACGTTACAAAAAATTACGATTCATCGACGGCAATTTGCTACCGGCGATGTCTGAGAAACAAAGTCCTAAAGTCACTGTGCGCTAATTTTATTGACCAGATGGTGTCAATGCGCTAAATTAAGTTTGCGCCAAGAGGTTCTCATCCCTCATTGCGCTAAAATATGTTTGCGCTAAATATTCTCGTTTTACAGTATCTAAATCCCTAATCATTTGAAGAGAAATGAGGTAACTACATGTATAGTGTAAGGGTAAGAGAGTGCATTACTGTAAACTACTTTATATTCGCATGACCTTATTTTCGTGACAACTCGACGACAGATTAATTTGGGTGACTTTAATTTCGTGAGCTCATTATCTGAATTTCTATTATATTTCCTTTTTTCTGTACAGGTATATTTCATTTCCTTATCATTCTCTATTTATTGCTGAAATGCTTACTTCAAATAAACTGAAATTAGAAGTTTCATATTGTCATATCTTTGCGTACTAATCTTATGAAGATGTCATTTGTTTACTTTTTAGTCTCTTATTGAAATTTATTGAAAACGGGATGATTAAAATATAAGTAAATGCGCCATGATTATTTCTTCTAAAATGATTTTACAATTTTTTAGTATATTGTTTGTCTGGGTAAGGAGCTGTTAAGATAAGGGCCGGATTTAGCCCTGAAATCACTTGATTATTTCTCGTGCGTTGTCCTTCCAATTTAGAAAAAAGTTGGTCAGGATGAAAATATAAAGTATTATAAGATTCCTAGAAGGTATTTTATGTAAATAAATTTGGTGAAAGATGTTATGATTACGAGTTGAAGAGGTAGTGGTACAGATGACGGAAAACGTCGAATATCGAACGAAAAAGGACAAAAAATGCATTATTTTACACAGTTTTTATGTTGATTATACTTCTGTTACCTTTTCAAGTCTAAATTGGGTAAGAGAAATTAACTTTGAGGTTATTATATCAATATAATTGGCAAACTCTGCAATCCGGAAACTGAAAAATGGTTTTATTTCGTTCTTCTTAGCCACTTATGTAGGTTTACAGGCGAAATACACACGGTGTAGAAATATACAACTTTCTCGTTTATTTCCTTCCAATTGGTTAAATATTTGATCAGAATACACTATGAATATATTGTTCAATGATATAAAATGAACAAAATTCAATTATAACCCATTTCATCACTCTAGAGACACATTAAAACATAGGTAATCACAGATTACGAAGCTCACCTCGTGACAGCAAAATTCAATTCAAACATATTTCTTAGTACATGTATATTGGCTTTTAAAGGCAAAACCACTCAAGCAGAAAAAGTAGGTCAAGGTCATTTTATGAAAGTTTGATCAAAGATACATCCAATATGCAAGTTTGGTACATGTAGCAGTTATACTTTGCTCAATATTGGCTTTATAGAGCAAAATCACTCAAGCGGAAAAAGTAGGTCAAGGTCATTTTATGAAAGATTGATCAAAGATACATCCAATATGCAAGTTTGGTACATGTATCACTTATACTTTGCTCAATATTGGCTTTTAAAGGCAAAATAACTCAAGCGGAAAAAGTAGGTCGAGGTCATTTTATGAAAGTTTGATCAAAGATACATCTAATATGCAAGTTTGGAACATCTAGCACCTATACTTTGCTCAATATTGGCTTTTAAAGGCAAAATCACTCAAGCAGAAAAAGTAGGTCAAGGTCATTTTATGAAAGTTTGATCAAAGATACATCCAATATGCAAGTTTGGTACATGTAGCACTTATACTTTGCTCAATATTGGCTTTTAAAAGCGAAATCACTTAAGTGGAAAAAGTAGGTCAGATGTTGCATCCGATGCATGGGACCATCTCGGCATCCAAAGATGAATCACTTGTGCAAGTTTGGTTACTGTAGCATTAGTCCTTTGTCAGATACTGAGCTACCCCAAACTTTATCCAAATCACTCAAGCAGAAAATGTAGGTCAGATGCTGCATCCGATGCATGGGTTCACCTCAGCATCCAAAGATGAATCATTTGTGCAAGTTTGGTTACTGTAGCATCAGTACTTTGTCAGATACTGAGCTACCCCAAACTTCTTAACCAAGTCACTCAAGCGGAAAATGTAGGTCAGATGCTGCATCCAATGCATGGGTTCACCTCAGCATCCAAAGATGAATCACTTGTGCCAGTTTGGTTTCTGTAGCATCAGTACATTGTCAGATACTGAGCTACCCCAAACTTCTTAACCAAGTCACTCAAGCGGAAAATGTAGGTCAGATGCTGCATACGATGCATGGGTTCACCTCAGCATCCAAAGATGAATCACTTGTGCCAGTTTGGTTACTGTAGCATTAGTACTTTGTCAGATACTGAGCTACCCCAAACTTCTTAACCAAGTCACTCAAGCGGAAAATGTAGGTCAGATGCTGCATCCGATGCATGGGTTCACCTCAGCATCCAAAGATGAATCACTTGTGCAAGTTTGGTTACTGTAGCATTAGTACTTTGTCAGATACTGAGCTACCCCAAACTTCTTAACCGGACGCGGACGCGGACACGGACACAGACACGGACGCGGACGCATAGGGTTATAGCATAAGCTCACTCAACTTTGTCGAGGTGAGCTAAAAATAGTCATCCATCCCCCCTTTTTCTGTTTTTCGCCTGTGGGACATTGTTCCCCCCCCCCCCTCGCTTCAGAACCCCACTTGGTCAGAAAATGTATTTTATTGATATACACCTTTGGTGAAAGTGGCATTGTAAAGCAAGGGGGGGGAACGATGTTGTATAAAACTTTTCCGTTTTCCATTGATTTATATGTAAAAATGCAATGATCGCTGTGCGATATAAGTCCCCTACCGGCGGCATAAATTTATGACTTGCATCCCTGTTCATCAGACCATCTTCTGCAACAACAGCCAAGAAAAGTCTGGGAAACTGAATTCACGAAATTTGCTAAGTCCAAGGGCCATAACTCTTGTGAAAATTAGTCAATCTAAATTAAACTCAAATCTGCATCACACTATAATGTATTCACATACAAAACATAGGTAATCACAGATTACGAAGCTCACCTCGTGACAGCAAAATTCAATTCAAACATATTTCTTAGTACATGTATATTGGCTTTTAAAGGCAAAACCACTCAAGCAAAAAAAGTAGGTCAAGGTCATTTTATGAAAGTTTGATCAAAGATACATCCAATATGCAAGTTTGGTACATGTAGCAGTTATACTTTGCTCAATATTGGCTTTATAGAGCAAAATCACTCAAGCGGAAAAAGTAGGTCAAGGTCATTTTAGGAAAGATTGATCAAAGATACATCCAATATGCAAGTTTGGTACATGTATCACTTATACTTTGCTCAATATTGGTTTTTAAAGGCAAATCACTCAAGCGGAAAAAGTAGGTCAAGGTCATTTTATGAAAGTTTGATCAAAGATACATCCAATATGCAAGTTTGGTACATCTAGCACTTATACTTTGCTCAATATTGGATTTTAAAGGCAAAATCACTCAAGCGGAAAAAGTAGGTCGAGGTCATTTTATGAAAGTTTGATCAAAGATACATCCAATATGCAAGTTTGGAACATCTAGCACTTATACTTTGCTCAATATTGGCTTTTAAAGGCAAAATCACTCAAGCGGAAAAAATAGGTCAAGGTCATTTTATGAAAGTTTGATCAAAGATACATCCAATATGCAAGTTTGGTACATGTAGCACTTATACTTTGCTCAATATTGGCTTTTAAAAGCGAAATTAATCAAGTGGAAAAAGTAGGTCAGATGCTGCATCCGATGCATGGGTCTATCTCAGCATCAAAAGATGAATCACTTGTGCAAGTTTGGTTACTGTAGCAAAAGTACTTTGTCAGATACTGAGCTACCCCAAACTTCTTATCCAAATCACTCAAGCGGAAAATGTAGGTCAGATGCTGCATCCGATGCATGGGCTCACCTCAGCATCCAAAGATGAATCACTTGTGCAAGTTTGTTTACTGTAGCATCAGTACTTTGTCAGATACTGAGCTACCCCAAACTTCTTAACCAATTCACTCAAGCAGAAAATGTAGGTCAGATGCTGCATCCGATGCATGGGTTCAACTCAGCATCCAAAGATGAATCACTTGTGCAAGTTTGGTTACTGTAGCATCAGTACATTGTCAGATACTGAGCTACCCCAAACTTCTTAACCAAGTCACTCAAGCGGAAAATGTAGGTCAGATGCTGCATATGATGCATGGGTTCACCTCAGCATCCAAAGATGAATCACTTGTGCCAGTTTGGTTACTGTAGCATTAGTACTTTGTCAGATACTGAGCTACCCCAAACTTCTTAACCAAGTCACTCAAGCGGAAAATGTAGGTCAGATGCTGCATCCGATGCATGGGTTCACCTCAGCATCCAAAGATGAATCACTTGTGCAAGTTGGTTACTGTAGCATTAGCACTTTGTCAGATACTGAGCTACCCCAAACTTCTTAACTGGACGCGGACGCGGACACGGACGCGGACACGGACGCGGACGCGGACGCGTGGGGTTATAGCATAAGCTCACTCAACTTCGTTGAGGTGAGCTAAAAATCAGCTCATTATCTGCAATAACAGGTATGAAAAAGTCCGGGAAACTAAAAATTTCATGAAATTTGCTAAGTCCAAGGGCCATAACTCTTGTAAAAATAGGCCAATGGAAACCAAACTCAAACTTGGTCTGTATCACACTGAGATGTATTCATTTACCAAACATAGGTAATCACAGATTACAAAGCTCACCTCGTGACAGCAAAATTCAATTCAAACATATTTCTTAGTACATGTATATTGGCTTTTAAAGGCAAAACCACTCAAGCAGAAAAAGTAGGTCAAGGTCATTTTATGAAAGTTTGATCAAAGATACATCCAATATGCAAGTTTGGTACATCTAGCAGTTATACTTTGCTCAATATTGGCTTTATAGAGCAAAATCACTCAAGCGGAAAAAGTAGGTCAAGGTCATTTTATGAAAGATTGATCAAAGATACATCCAATATGCAAGTTTGGTACATGTATCACTTATACTTTGCTCAATATTGGCTTTTAAAGGCAAAATCATTCAAGCGGAAAAAGTAGGTCGAGGTCATTTTATGAAAGTTTGATCAAAGATACATCCAATATGCAAGTTTGGTACATGTAGCAGTTATATTTTGCTCAATATTGGCTTTTTGGAGCAAAATCACTCAAGCGGAAAAAGTAGGTCAAGGTCATTATATGAAAGATTGATCAAAGATACATCCAATATGCAAGTTTGGTACATGTATCACTTATACTTTGCTCAATATTGGCTTTTAAAGGCAAAATCACTCAAGCGGAAAAAGTAGGTCAAGGTCGTTTTATGAAAGTTTGATCAAAGATACATCTAATATGCAAGTTTGGTACATCTAGCACTTATACTTTGCTCAATATTGGCTTTTAAAGGCAAAATCACTCAAGCGGAAAAAGTAGGTCAAGGTCGTTTTATGAAAGTTTGATCAAAGATACATCTAATATGCAAGTTTGGTACATCTAGCACTTATACTTTGCTCAATATTGGCTTTTAAAGGCAAAATCACTCAAGCGGAAAAAGTAGGTCAAGGTCATTTTATGAAAGTTTGATCAAAGATACATCCAATATGCAAGTTTGGTACATGTATCACTTATACTTTGCTCAATATTGGCTTTTAAAAGCGAAATCACTCAAGTGGAAAAAGTAGGTCAGATGCTGCATCCGATGCATGGGTCCATCTCAGCATCCAAAGATGAATCACTTGTGCAAGTTTGGTTACTGTAGCATTAGTACTTTGTCAGATACTGAGCTACCCCAAACTTCTTATCCAAATCACTCAAGCGGAAAATGTAGGTCAGATGCTGCATCTGATGCATGGGTTCACCTCAGCATCCAAAGATGAATCACTTGTGCAAGTTTGGTTACTGTAGCATCAGTACTTTGTCAGATACTGAGCTACCCCAAACTTCTTAACCAAGTCACTCAAGCGGAAAATGTAGGTCAGATGCTGCATCCGATGCATGGGTTCACCTCAGCATCCAAAGATGAATCACTTGTGCAAGTTTGGTTACTGTAGCATCAGTACTTTGTCAGATACTGAGCTACCCCAAACTTCTTAACCAAGTCACTCAAGCGGAAAATGTAGGTCAGATGCTGCATACGATGCATGGGTTCACCTCAGCATCCAAAGATGAATCACTTGTGCCAGTTTGGTAACTGTAGCATTAGCACTTTGTCAGATACTGAGCTACCCCAAACTTCTTATCCAAATCACTCAAGCGGAAAATGTAGGTCAGATGCTGCATCTGATGCATGGGTTCACCTCAGCATCCAAAGATGAATCACTTGTGCAAGTTTGGTTACTGTAGCATTAGTACTTTGTCAGATACTGAGCTACCCCAAACTTCTTAACCGGACGCGGACGCGGACGCGTGGGGTTATAGCATAAGCTCACTCAACTTCGTCGAGGTGAGCTAAAAATGCAATGATCGCTGTGCGATATAAGTCCCCTACCGGCGGCATAAATTTATGACTTGCATCTCTGTTCATCAGTTCATCTTCTGCAACAACAGCCAAGAAAAGTCTGGGAAACTGAATTCACGAAATTTGCTAAGTCCAATGGCCATAACTCTTGTGAAAATTAGTCAGTCTAAATTAAACTCAAATCTGCATCACACTATAATGTATTCACATACAAAACATCAGCTCATTATCTGCAATAACAGGCATGAAAAAGTCCGGGAAACTAAACATTTCATGAAATTTGCTAAGTCCAAGGGCCATAACTCTTGTAAAAATAGGCCAATGGAAACCAAACTCAAACTTGGTCTGTATCACACTAAGATGTCTTCATTTACCAAAAATCAGTGCATTATTTGCAATAGAACCAAAGAAAAGTCCGGAAACTGAAATTTTCATAAAATTTGCTAAGTCCAAGGGCCATAACTCTTGTAAAAATTAATGAATCTAAAGCAAACTCAAACTTGACCTGTATCCCATTGAGATATATCCACATACCAAAAATGAGTTCAATTTATCCAACAACAGCGGAAAAAAGTCCGGAAAACTGAAATTTTCATAAAATTTGCTAAGTCCAAGGGCCATCACTCTTGTAAAATAAGGTCAATCGAAAGCAAACTCAAACTTGATCTGTATCACATTGAGATATATCCACATACCAAAAATGAGTTCAATATATGCAAAAACAGCGGAAAAAAGTCTGGAAAACTGAGATTTTCATAAAATTTGCTAAGCCCAAGGGCAATAACTCTTGTAAAATTAGGTCAATCAAAAGCAAACTCAAACTTGATCTGTATCACATTGAGATATATCCACATACCAAAAATGAGTTCAATATATGCAACAACAGCGGATAAAAGTCCGGAAAACTGAAACTTTCATAAAATTTGCTAAGTCCAAGGGCCATAACTCTTGTAAAATTAGGTCAATCGAAAGCAAACTCAAACTTGATCTGTATCACATTGAGATATATCCACATACCAAAAATGAGTTCAATATATGCAACAACAGCGGAAAAAAGTCTGGAAAACTGAAATTTACATAAAATTGGCTAAGTCCAAGGGCCATAACTCTTGTAAAATTAGGTCAATCGAAAGCAAACTCAAACTTGATCTGTATCACATTGAGATATATCCATATACCAAAAATGAGGTCAATATATGCAACAACAGCGGAAAAAAAAACGGAAAACTGAAATTTTAATAAAATTGGCTAAGTCCAAGGGCCATAACTCTTGTAAAATTAGGTCAATCGAAAGCAAACTCAAACTTGATCTGTATCACATTGAGATATATCCACATACCAAAAATGAGGTCAATATATGAAACAACAGCGAAAAAAAGTCCAGAAAACTGAAAATGGGACAGACGGACAGACAGACGGACAGACGGACGGACGGACGGACGGACGGACAGACAGACAGACCGAGAGGAAACTAAGAGTCCCCTTCGGCGTTGCTGGTAGGGGACTAAAAAATGCTTATTTTGACCCAAATATCGGTCTTACTTTGCATAAATTATCCTATCTGATAGCAGATTCATATATGGACCAAGTTACTTGACATTTCTACCGAAAAAAAATTCTGAAATTTTGCATTTTGAAATTTCGACTTTTCAGGGCAGATTTTACGCCTTATCTTAACAGCTCCTTATGGCTCAATGATTAATTGCTATGTTTGTAATTCAAACATCCCTAACATTGAGGCGTAGTCCATATGCCGTTGTCTAATTAGGGTAATTAATTCTAATGGGAAGAGAAAATAAGACGCTTTTTGAATTTTGTCAAAGTTGGACTACTTCTTATCTTTTGTACAGACCTTTTTATTAAGGAGTACTTTATTTTCGTGTTTGACCAAGCTCGCGAAATTACATGAAAATAAAGTCCTTGCTTATAAAAAGTTGTTCACAGTAATTGACTTACCCCTTCTTGTGTGAGTAGATGGACTAGCAAACCATTCCCACAACCCAAATCTACAAATGTCTGCTTCCTTGTCAGTTTCTTCTCTCTCCTTTCCTGCTCCCATAATACCTTGTTAAAATGGCTGAATGTTTTAATTTCACATACAAATAATAATCATATTTGGCTAGAGAAATTGACCCTTCTAATGAAGAAATGACTGTCTTACTATTGGTGTTCATGGGTGTATAATTCTGGTTGGTCACGTGCAAATTCCGTGAATCGCGAAGCGATTCTCGGAAAATTTGCACGTGTCCAACCAGAATTATACACCCATGAACACCAAAAGTAAGACAGTCATTACTTATATTTACATTTATTCTAGAAGATCTGTCATTTTTTATTTGCAAGCACTTTGCACATTTTGCCTGTTAAAGCGTCAAATATATTTGAACATTGGTAAATTCTCCCTACATGCAAAACTTGAACGTGACATCACAATAGCAACCCAAGTTATTGGAATATGATTCTAGTTGCCTCATGGGCGTTTAACATGGGGAATTTACTAGTAATGTAAATATTAGCGAATTAATTGTGTGAAAATTGAAGATTGGACACCTATTGGGTTCCAAGGTCAGAGGATGCAAGTAAAGAGCATAAATAACATTAATTGAAGAGATGAATGTACAAATCAAATAAAAAGAAATCTTTCTTTAAAAATACATGACGGTTTAATTGAGGTATCAGGCAGAAATCCCCTTAAACTTTCTTGCAGTTGTAGATTTTTTTTTCACATATATATACCTGTACTTTTAAAATATGCCTACAATGCATACCAAAAAAATGCAATGATCGCTGTGGGATATAAGTCCCCTACCGGCGGCATAAATTTATGACTTGCATCTCTGTTCATCAGTTCATCTTCTTCAACAACAGCCAAGAAAGGTCTGGGAAACTGAACTCACAAAATTTGCTAAGTCCAAGGGCCATAACTCTTGTGAAAATTAGTCAATCTAAATTAAACTCAAATCTGCATCACACTATAATGTATTTATAGGGAAGAGTCAGGTAAAAGGGAGGGAATTCTATATTTCAATTTTGTGTAGGGTACATGCGAGCCTGTAAATAATCATGTTTCTGATGTTCTCATTGGACAATAATTACAAAATTGGTCTTTTTAGAATAGAAACATTTCTTACTTTTTATTAATACAGAGAAAATTCCTAAAAACCCATTCATTAATATCTAAAAGCTGTAGAAATTATGCTATTTTAGGGGCTAAAATAACTGCTCCATTTAGTGCAGATTTTAGGGTTACCTTGAATTACACTTCCTGTCTTCTGGTTCTAATGATAAAACGTTTTTATTCTGACATATTTTTGACTCGCTAGCATTGACGGTTAATTTCATGTATAGATTGTAAGCATTGAAGTTGTATATGTGAAATGCGACAAGATTTCGTTAACATTGCGGCCTATGGGAAAATGGACGAAAATGAATTACTGGACTCTCCCCTGTAAGCGCCCCATGCTAAGTATGTCACGCGTACTAAAGGAGCACCAGTTTTGCCCTTTGTATCAAGAATTGTTCGTATCTACTAAATTTAGGTATTTTAATGTTCACTTTCAGTCATATACATGAAATACACATTTCATAGGCCCATAACACGTTCATTTCCGTGGATTTTCAGACCTGGTTACCCCCCCCCCTTTTTTTTGTTCCTTTTTTTAGTATTTACACGAATTCTCTCTAAATTTGGTATATATTGAATACAAAACGATTCACACAGGTGAATCTATCAAAAAGGATATAATTTTTTCAGCTAAAAATTCGTTTTAGGCAAATATAAGACACGGAGAGAAAAAACGTGTTTTGGCGAAATTAGGGGGTAGGGGTGCGTTTTTGTCTCATTACGAGTTGTTATATCAATATATTCGAACTTTTTTCTTTTCATTTAGTTGAATATCCATCATTATCATAGAAAAACCCAAACTATTTGCTATAAAAGCTGAAAACTAATTTTTCTAGCTGTTTTCATGCATTTTTTTTTACTGATATTTAACCCTTTTCAGGCATCCTGGAAAAAATCATATAATTTCTATGGAAACGCATTGAAGTTTTTCCACTTAGAATAAAGCTACGATAAGGCTGAAAGAAAGACCAAACAAGTTATTTTATGGGAATATAATGTCCTTTGAGGAGAACAGGTCTGTTTTGAAAATGGAGAAGATGGAGATGAAATGAAATTTACCAATAATTGTGTGCCTAAATTAGCTCCAAACGCGCTTCATTTCAGCTGAATTTTTCGAAAACGAATGAAGATATTTGGCTCAAACTTGGTATGTTGCATGCTAAGGTATTGATGTATATGACGGTACCAAGATTTGGTTGAGATTAAAAGAGGGGGAAAGATATAGGGAAGAGTCAGGTAAAAGGGAGGGAATTCTATATTTCAATTTTGTGTAGGGTACATGCGAGCCTGTAAATAATCATGTTTCTGATGTTCTCATTGGACAATAATTACAAAATTGGTCTTTTTAGAATAGAAACATTTCTTACTTTTTATTAATACAGAGAAAATTCCTAAAAACCCATTCATTAATATCTAAAAGCTGTAGAAATTATGCTATTTTAGGGGCTAAAATAACTGCTCCATTTAGTGCAGATTTTAGGGTTACCTTGAATTACACTTCCTGTCTTCTGGTTCTAATGATAAAACGTTTTTATTCTGACATATTTTTGACTCGCTAGCATTGACGGTTAATTTCATGTATAGATTGTAAGCATTGAAGTTGTATATGTGAAATGCGACAAGATTTCGTTAACATTGCGGCCTATGGGAAAATGGACGAAAATGAATTACTGGACTCTCCCCTTCACATACAAAAAATCAGCTCATTATCTGCAATAACAGGCATGAAAAAGTCCGGAAAACTGAAAATTTCATGAAATTTGCTAAGTCCAAGGGCCATAACTCTTGTAAAAATAAGCCAATGGAAACCAAACATCAAACTTGGTCTGTATCACACTGAGATGTATTCATTCACCAAAAATCAGTGCATTATTTGCAATAGAACCAAAGAAAAGTCCGGAAAACTGAAATTTTCATAAAATTTGCTAAGTCCAAGGGCCATAACTCTTGTAGAAATAGGTGAATCTAAAGCAAAATCAAACTTCATCTGTATCCCACTGAGATATATCCACATACCAAAAATGAGTTCAATTTATCCGACAACAGTGGAAAAAAGTCCAGAAAACCGAAATTTTCATAAAATTTGCTAAGTCCAAGGGCCATAACTCATGTAAAATTAGGTCAATCATAAGCAAACTCAAACTTGATCTGTATCACATTGAGATATATCCACATATTAAAAATGAGTTCAATATATCCAATAACATTGGAAAAAAGTCCGGAAAACCAAAATTTTCAGAAAATTGGCTAAGTCCAAGGGCCATAACTCTTGTAAAATTGGGTCAATCGAAAGCAAACTCAAACTTGATCTGTATCACATTGAGATATATCCACATACCAAAAATGAGTTCAATATATGCAACAACAGCGGAAAAAAGTCCGGAAAACTGAACCTTTCATAAAATTTGCTAAGTTCAAGGGGCATAACTCTTGTAAAATTAGGTCAATCGAAAGCAAACTCAAACTTGATCTGTATCACATTGAGATATATCCACATACAAAAAATGAGTTCAATATATGCAACAACAGCGGAAAAAAGTCCGGAAAACTGAAACTTTCATAAAATTTGCTAAGTCCAAGGGTCATAACTCTTGTAAAATTAGGTCAATCGAAAGCAAACTCAAACTTGATCTGTATCACATTGAGATATATCCACATACCAAAAATGAGTTCAATATATGCAACAACAGCGAAAAAAAGTCCGGAAAACTGAAAATGGGACAGACGGACAGACGGACGGACAGACAGACAGACGGACAGACAGACTGAGAGGAAACTAAGAGTCCCCTTCGGCGTTGCCGGTAGGGGACTAATAATTTCAGTTTACCATGGGAATGACAAAATTAATCAGTTATTGAAATAACTAAATTTATCCTTCATTAATTAAATAATCATAACTTATTTAATTCAGTAATTTTTCTTCATCATTTTCTTGATCTCTCTGACATACTGCAAACCGTCTTTTATCCACGAGCATTTTATTTTCATGATATTCGCAAGGTCCTTTGATTCGAGAAAATAAGACGCCACAAATATGTCCCATTACATGTGCAAAAAGATATGTTTATATGATGTCATGAAAATAAAACAAAATGAACCAGTCACCTTGCTCTGGTTTGCGAAATTAAGACGCCGCAAATAAAAGACGGTTTCCAGTAGTCAAAGAGTATTTGAATTAGGGGATAAACGTACTGTGTTTTGTGGTTCCGACAGGTATATGTTGGATATACTGTAGGAAACGCAGTTATACCATCGGGGCTTGTCGTATGCATAAACCTGTCGAAACTACAAAACACAGTACGTTTATCCCTATTCTAATTCATGTGACATATTCTAACTTTTTATACCCCTCAGAGGGTCTCATTTATCACTTTAGAGGCGACGTTGCTACGGAGGACTAACAACGACCAACAAAAATTGTTGGGCTGCAAAATATGAAATACAACTGCTTCGTATTTATAACAGTGGCGAAAAAACCAAAGTGTAATCAATAATAACTTACTTGCTCTGTTGTTTACATGTGGAGAACGCCATTGACAAGCTCATACCTTGTAGTTTTACGTCACAGTATGACGTCACAGAAGCGAAGAACAAAGGGAAGCATGACGTCATACGCAAAAAGTGGGCTAAAGCTTGTAAAGTGCAAATTTACGTAGGAATACATTTTAAAGTATGTCAAGTGAGTCGGTTTGCAGCATGTATATCGTCGTTATACATGCTTGTAGAAATCCTGTGAACCAATCAGAATGCGTAAAACAAACAGAATGAATTAGAATATGGCCTTACCAGTATGTATGATGCTAGGGCTACGTCTTCATACACAAACTTCTGAGGGTCTGTTTTCTCTGGCCATATCTGAAATATTTTACCTATGAAACTTAGTTTTAATAGAAATTAGAATAAAACCCAGATTATAAGCTAATTCAATAAATAAATAAAGGAACATAAAACAAAACTCTATCTTAAATTTTTTTTTCATGTATTTTATGTCATGAATAAAATTCATTCTATGTTGCATATCTATTGAAATAAAGCCATCATGATGGTAAAACCACTGCATATCAATTTTTATTTTATAGTAAATTTCATGATCAAAATTTTGCTACAGCTCCTCCCTTACCTGTACAAATTTCCTTCCATATTTCTCCTTAAGATATGAGTACATCTCATTATAACGTTGCAGTTCCACAAGTCTTAATGTTGTCACGGCAGTATTAAGACTTTTCTGCTGGGACCAGTTACATAGCTTCCTTAGCAATGTTGTCTTCATCCAGTCAATACTTCCATTACACTCCTCCCCTTTTAAGCTCTCTGCATCGACCTCTAACTTGATACTGTAGGATTAATGTCTCATTATGTAAAGTATGTATCACACATTTGTATAGTATAATATACAATTATAGACTTCTAACTCAGTGTATATGATGTGATATTGACTTGCTATGAAAATATTGACTGAGGCTTTACTGTTTTATTCTATAATTTCATATATGATTCGATCACTATAAATAAAGACGCCATTTGCAGAAGTAAGTGGGGGTTATCCCGGTCTATTTTTAAACCATGGTATACGGTGATTTATTGAGGAGCGTCGATGACGTTATCAGCCAATCAGAGACTCGCTATTTATAGTTTATAGAATAATATAAATTATCATGAAACAATACATATACATGTATATCACACATGGATATAGACTTTTCCACGATAAGGTTCACTTGGATCACTTTTGTCTTAACGTATGGTATTTTACCCACTCAAGACAATGAAATTATCTCATCATGGAACAGTACATACCTTGTACCACGGTTTAGAGTAGTATGACATCATTCCATTGTTTTTAGCAGGTAAAATGTTATATGAAAAGATAAAAGTGATCTGAGTAAAGTTTGTTGTGAAAAGGTTTAATCAGTGGCAGATTTTAAGGGGGCAGAGGCACCTATTGCAACTTATGTAGTCCATTTCAATCATTGACCAAAGGAGTATTTCTGTTATAAAAGTAATGTCAGCAATTAATTATGCATCGGTACCTACCTATTCATGCCATCACTGGATTCCACAAATCTAAATTGATATGCTAAATTTGGAGAAGCATGACATCTAGGTGGAATATTTCTTTCTTTTTCACTTTTAACCTGATGTGAGCTGGAGTCATTTCTTAGAAAAACCACTGGAGCATCAGCATCTGAACTCAGCCCTTGCTGGTCACAGGATGAACTAGTGGTATGCAGGTCATTGTCTTCCGACACACTGCTCTCACTCTTATGTAGTTCATTAGCATTTGAAGGGCTGGCAGTATGTACGTCATTTGTAACTTGATGCTCCGTAGATTTTAGAGATGGGTAGAATGATGCCAACTTCTCTTTAAAGTCTGCAATCAGAATACCATACATTAAAAGGTATAACATGACAATTTTATAAGTAATTGAGACCGGTCCTGGTTTGCTAAAACTTTTATAAAGGTACTTATTGAAAACGTGGATATTTTTGCGTGGGGGTAATTTTCATTATTTTTGCAAATCGATAGACATTGCTAAAAATTCCCCCAAAATATCCGCGCTGCATTCTTACAATGGGAAAGACATTTTATTGCGAATATTTCCCCCACGCGTTACGTCTTGATGTTTGAATCGCGAAATTTTCCCCCAGGGAAAATAACCATGTTTACAGTATCTATCTATCTTCCTGTATTACCGACTCCTCAACTTAAAACTTTTCAAGTTACAATTAATGTCCTTTGTCTTTACATGTATGTTGCATAAAATGTTAAATGTCTGCATGAAAATAAAAAAAAAAAAGAAAAAAAAATGTTTGCATATTCGTAACATATATCCATGATTTTATGAAATCACTAAAACAATGTTAATTAAGACTTATTCTTGCATATTGTTAATGACATATTACAATGTACACACAATATCTTCAGTACAAAAAAATCAAAGAAAATTCCCTCCAAATCTTTGCATACATTTAGGTTTTGGTCACACTGTCAGAGGTTTCTGTCTTGAACTTGATCTATTTTTAAAAAATGAAAAAAAAAAAAAAAAAAATAAATAAAATCCTGACTGAAGTCTACCCCCCTTTCACTTTATCTGCTTTACTTAATTTGAGGCTCAAAATAATAGATTTGCCATGCACATTGATACCATTTGATTGTAACATTACTTTGCACATAGCCTACCTTTGTAACAATAAAATGATGTCACAATCTTATTGTATGTCCTTCAAATTCAGTACCTCAGATAACATACCTATCAACTCTCCCTCTTTTGGAGAGAGATTCCCTCTTTTTTGCCTCATCTCCCTCCTTGGCATTTCTCAAGAGGGAGACCAAAATCTCCCTCTTTTTTGCCCAATCACCCCCTTCTGGCATATTTACCAAATAAGAATAACTCTAGATAGTGACATTCAGAGCATTTCATGAGAAATGCAAGAATAGATGTATATAATGCAATTCTGAATTATTGATACATGTACTTTCATTGTTTATGTTTTGGCATTGAAATGATTTGAAACTTTGTTTCTGCAAAAAAATTGTGATTCATTAAATATGTAGCAAAATGGGTTCTGGCGCCTATTTTTTGTTCAAGTGCGAAGAATTAAGGGAGATCTCCCTCTTTTTAAGATTTCAAAGTTGACAGGGAAAGGGTCTATATAGTAATGTCCAATTAAGGCTCAAATGCATTATCCGGACTCCTTCTTCACTTTCATTGTTATTGAAATTGAATATAATAAAGTTGAAGAAAAAAAAGACACATCTCAGCCTGTATCTATATGATGACACAGTGTTCTAGAAATCCCATTACTCGTTACTCATGGTAATGTGAAAAATGAGTTTGGGAACCAAAATGTTGTCTTGTTCTTACCCGTTGGGAAGTAAATTACTGTTAGATAAAGAAATATCAGAAATCTAAGGGGATGACCGATGGGGAGCAGAGCTGAGCTGGTGAGTACCATCTTTATGCACAGGGGCCACCTTACATGGAGGTTTTCCCAAGTTTTTCCCTAATTCTCAAGCCAATCCATAAGTCAAGGGAGAAAAAAGGGATGACTTTCACTTTCGACTCGACCACAATCACACATCGCTATCTCCGCTAATTTTGCATGCATCGACAAAAACTTGGTACCGATCGATCAAGGAAAGTCTATTCTCTTTGAATATTAACACCTTCTTGCTGCTTACCCCTATTTTCCCTTCGCTTTTTCACGAAATCAACGCTCTCGACGAATCTGGACATCTACTGACAACATGACCTTCACCTTCGTTCGGAACATTCGGGATGTACCATTACAGTGAAGGTAAGTGCAGAGAAACACGAACATTTCGTTCCGCGGCGAATGTTTTTTGAATGGTGAAAAATCATGGAAAAAGACGATTTTACGATATCTTGGTAAGGAAATGATATTTATACATTTATTAACAATTGCTTTTGCACTTTAAATATTTTTTTCCAGCGACAGAAGCATGTATAAACATTACAGGTACCAGAGCTTTGATCGGGTTAAAGGTCATACAGGTTCAAATGAAAGGTCATGTTGTCAGTAGATGTCCAGATTCGTCGAGAGCGTTGATTTCGTGAAAAAGCGAAGGGAAAATAGGGGTAAGCAGCAAGAAGGTGTTAATATTCAAAGAGAATAGACTTTCCTTGATCGATCGGTACCAAGTTTTTGTCGATGCATGCAAAATTAGCGGAGATAGCGATGTGTGATTGTGGTCGAGTCGAAAATGAAAGTCATCCCTTTTTTCTCCCTTGACTTATGGATTGGCTTGAGATTTAGGGAAAAACTTGGGAAAACCTCCATGTAAGGTGGCCCCTGTGTCTTTATGTAGTAGAGAAGGGGAAAATTACTGTACTTCCACAGAAACGTACCAACAACAATTATTTCCTTTTGTCTCCCATAATTTGATGTCTTGGGCAGTAAATCCCTGACGATCACTCCAACTTCATCACAGGTAAATGATGAAAGACTCTCTACCTCATTTAGTTCATGTACAGAAGCACTTTGCTCTAATGAACATGTTTTGAGTGCACTTTCAACTCTTGTCCCTCTCCAAAACTTTGATACAAAATTTTCGAACCACACAATTTTCTGTTCAAAACTTGTGGTTTATTTATGAAAATTGTAATAGCATCAAGAAAATTGGACCATGATCCTCTGAGTTGAACAGTTTCAACACTTTGAAAATTCACGTTACTGTCCATGTTCTACTTTCGGTTTGTCATTTCCAAGCAATATCGCATAAAATTTATTTCGCACTTTTTAAAGTATTCTGGCACGGGCCATTTTGGCATTTCATTATGCTGCCGCTGCATGCTGAAGTGAAGGAAGAGAGGGAAAGGGGAGGGAGGGGGGGGGGGGGGTAAGGGAAGGGTGAAAAGGGAAGAGGGGAGAGGTGGGGGAGAGGTATCCCTGACCATCCCTCCCCCCCCTGATAAGGGCAATCGGTGAACGACAGCATAATAAAACGCCCCGAGTCAGAATCACAAAAGGGATTATTTTCAAGTGTTTTAGCTTGGTTTACCTATATTCTTTATTAATTTACTTCAAGTTACTTTCAACACATTCATGAATTAAAAAGGACCTAAAGTGGATCCCTATTCATTTTTGTTGTCACGTAGTAGGATTTCCAAAATATGATTCCAATATTCAAATAATCGACCAAACGTCATTTTCACGCCATAATTCAAATAATATTCTTACCCGTTGCGAACATGGCCCATGGCCCTCAAATTTGAAATTTTGGCGATGTTTCGCTCAAATTGGTTGGAAGCAAACAATGTCAAAATTTATAACAATGGCCATCGAGTCAAGAAGTAATTCTAATGCACTTTTGTAGTTAAATATTTCACTTTATATCTTGCTTTGTTTTCATATTTGGAGCAATTTATTATACCGGTATTAAAGTCTTGAAAAAATCCTGATTTGACAGGGTTTCTTTTTGCTGCATATTTTCAACTTTTTGACTGAGAATGTCCTCCTCCTCCTCCTCAGCAGCAGCAGTAGCAGCGATGTCGTCGTCGTCGTCGTCGTCCTCCTCCTCCTCATCATTATTATAATAATAATCATATCATCAAGACGAATACGATCTTTGCATGTTCGTTGGCGAATAGCCATGGTACTGTACTACATATTGTTAAAAAGTATATGAATTCCCTTATAAATACACATGTATACAGTGCTCAGTTTTCCAAAAATCATTACCAAAAAAAAAAAAAAAAAAAAAAAAAAGAGGAATAAGACGGATTTTTTTTATCGAATTAAAGGGGTTTTTTTAAATTTCTAATTAGATTGTACCTTATTTTCTGATTTCTAAATACTACATAGAAATTCAGATACAAAACTTCGTAGATTTTAGTTTATCAAATGAATTAATAAACCTGCGTTGTATTTCGAAAATTATTGACAGATTTTGTATTTTTTTGTATTTTTTTGTATTATTACGCTTTTGTTTGCATACGTTTTCACAAATATAAATTATATACACAAATAAAAGGGACAGAGGACACCTTTCGCTCACACACTCACACGTGATTGTTTAATTGGATATATCGATATTGAAAAAAAGTAAACATATGATTAAATAAAATTATAATATTCTTGTTGTCAAAGTTCAATTTTTTGAAATACTAAAGAGAAACAAATAGCTTTCATCTTAAATGAAGAGAAAATAGGTAAAAAGAAGATAAATTATTCACTATTTTCAATTATTTTCAACCACTTGTCCCAGAAATGTCTAAATTGGTCCAATTTTTTTTCTTTGATAGCTGCAAATTTTAATGATGCCAAGAAAGTTTTAAAGTAGAATAATGTGCCCATAAGGGAAAGACTTTTGTTGTTACATCTCATAACATAAATATAGTATTTTAATTGTAAACAAAGAATATTTTTCGGAATTTTAACTTTATTTCCTATTATGAATTCTTTTTTAGAAAACCGAAAATCCTCGTTAAGAATATTCGTACAATAGGTTTGCAAATTATATAATAGTTCTTTTACTTTATTGCATTCCCAAAATAAATGGTCAATAGTTTCGTTGTATTCATGACAGAAAGTGCAATTTGGGTCGTTCAATACTCCTATTTTAAACAAAAAAGAATTTGTACAAATTATGTTATGTTTTATTCTTAATTGTAGCCATAATAGTTTAGTATTCTTTGTCAAAGCATGTGTCGCAATATAAAATTCTTTCTTTTCCATTTCTGTCAGGTTAAAAGAAATTGTCCACTTTGTAAGGCCTTTACATTCTATTGTATGTTTTTCAAAAAAGGAAGAATAAATCATTTTGGAAAGAGATTGAATATTTGATAAAAGGAAAATTGGATAACGTATCATAGGATATGGTAATTTGCATAAACTATTTGTTTTAACAGTAGTCTGTAACCATTGTTTGATGGATGATACTACACTATAGTAGTCAATGAAATTGGTAGCGACATCGTAAAGCTCTTGAAATTTGTTATAGCTATAAAAGTTTCCATTGATGTCTATTATGTCATTAACATAATATATTTGTTTATCTGCCCAAGATCTAAAATATATGCATTTGTTGTTTACTTTGATATTTTTGTTAAAAAAGTTTGGCGTTAAAGCAACATATTTACACTCAGGTTCAACTTTTTCACAAAATTCCCCCCAAATTTTTAAAATGTCTCTCCAGAAACAGTTAGAAATGGAATTAGATTTCTGGATGGCATATTCAGGTCCACAATTAAAGAGTTTATTCTTATCTATACTTTTCTTATGGATATATTTCCAAGATTTGTCTTTAAAAAGAAAATCTCTAACCCATGATAATTTTAATTTCTTTATAAATGCAGAAACATGTATCATATTGAGTCCACCATCCGAATAATCTTTAACCATAATGTTCCTCTTTATCCGGTCTGGTTTCCCATTCCACATGAAAGAATAAAGATGTTTTTCAATGTCCTTAACACGAGAAGCACTTGGTGATGGGAGTGATATAAAAAGATGAGTGAAAATAGACAATGCAAGGGACTTTATTACAACAATTTTACCATATGGTGTCAAGTTTCTTCTTTTCCAATTATTTAAAATATTTTTCATTGATATTAATTTAGAATCATAGTTTAGATCGATCATCTTTTTCAGGTTGACATCAAATTTGACTCCTAGTAATTTAAAGTTCGACTTACCCCATTCTAAAGAATAATCATGACATAAAGATTCTGTACATAATTTTTTGCAGCCTATCCAAATTACCTCAGTTTTCTCATAATTTATATAAAGTCCAGAAATTTCTGAAAAACGATTGAGGGTACAACTTTCTCTTAGGGACTTTTCACTTCCATTCAGAATCAGTGAGACATCATCTGCATACAAAGATATTTTCATTTCTTTGTCATTAATTATTACCCCTTCAATACTTTTATTATTTTTTATCATAATAGAAAGAATTTCTATGCAGAGTATGAACATATAAGGTGAGAGAGGGTCCCCTTGACGGCAGCCTCTAAATATTCTGAATTGTTCAGAAAGGTGACCCCCTTGGTTTATCATAGCACTAATATCATTATAGAAGACATTTACCCATTTTTGAAAGGAATCGCCGAAGTTAAAGAATTTTAGAACTTTCTGTATAAAAGACCATGACAAAGAATCAAATGCTTTTTGGAAGTCAATCAGTAATAAAAGCCCTGGTAATTTTTCTTCTTCAGTAAATTCCAATACGTCATAAATCAATCTTATGTTTTCAGATATAGACCTGCCTGCCAAAAACCCTGTTTGCTCTTTACTGACTAAATTATCAAGAAACTTTTTCATTCGATATGCAATAGATCCCGATGCAATTTTATACACAGTATTTAGCAAGGAAATAGGTCGCCAATTATTAAGTATATGTCTGGGTTTATCCCCCTTTGGTAGACAAGTAATTACAGCCTGTTTTTGTAAGATAGACATGTTTCCTGTTTGATATGCATAATTTATCGATCGAATCACAAAGTGACCTAGTTGTTTCCAAAAAACTTTAAAAAATTCGGCTGTAAAGCCGTCTGTCCCAGGAGAACGATTTGGATTCATATTTTTTAAAGTATTACTCGCCTCATCAAGTGTTATCTCCCCTTCAATTTGAAGCATCTGCTGATTTGAAAGCTTGGTAATATCTGGGTAATTTAGTTCGGAATTTAAATCAATGTTATTTATGTCGGATTCTCTAAAGGAGTAAATTTTTTCGAAATATGTTTTTGTGCTTTTGAGTATATCATCTTGATTTATTATCAAATTGCCATTTTCTTCACGTATTTTAGGAATTAATTTACTGGTGAAATTTCTTGACTCAAGTTGACAAAAATATTTCGAGGGTTTTTCCCCTTCTTCATTCCATTTAGCTCTTGATCTGACAAAGGCACCATTCAGTTTATCCTTTCGTATTTTCTCTAGTTCTGATCTTTTATTTTCTAAAATTTCTATACTGTCTTCACTTAAATGTGTTTCTATATTATTTATTTCCTCTATAAGTGAATTTTCTTTTTCTCTTCTTTTCTTCTGTCTATAAGATGAAAAAGAAATGGATTTACCGCGTATTTCCATGAACAAAGTTTCAAGGAACAATTGATCGTTTATCACGAATTGTATTTCTTTATCGGATATAGTGTCAATAGCATTGCAGTTATACACAGGGACTGAATATTGTTTTCGGATTTCTAAGATTTTACTATTAATTATTTCAAGATAGTCTTTATCATAAAGCAAACTATTATTAAACTTCCATAAACCCCGACCACGATTAAATTTTGTAAATGAAATAGTAAGAATAACAGAAGAATGATCCGTCCTGTATCCGGCTTCTCTTTTACACGAATTTGAGCTACGTAAAAGATTTTCAGATAAAAGAAAGAAATCGAGCCTAGCCTGTTTTAGGGGATTTTTTCGTCTCCATGTATATCGTCTGAGCTCGGGGTGAAATTGCCTATAAATATCTACTAAATTATAATTTTCTATTGCTTCTAGTACTGTATTTCTAGCACGTGGATTGTTGATCAATCTATAATTATAACAGTCTATTTCAGGATTTATTGTCATTTTAAAATCTCCACAGATGATAATATTTTCATTTTGCATTTCATCCAATTTTTCAAACAAATTAATGAAAAAATCTGGTGAGTCTCTGTTTGGGGCATACAAATTACACAAAACAACTTTATTGTTATCAATCAAAGCTTCGAGTATAATAAAATTTCCATTTGTATCTCTTGTTTCTTTCAATGCTTTAAACTCAAAATTATTGTTAACAAGAATGGCTACCCCCCTAGAATTCGAAGAAAAAGAACTAAAGAAACATTCGTATCCCCACATATGTCGAACATGATCCTCCATATCACGCGTAAAATGACAATCTTGAATGCAGTAAATATTGTGATTCAAATTTCGTAGATACATAAAAACATCTTTTCGTTTGGATAAATCGTTTAAACCTTGACAATTAAGAGAAAGTATAGAAATTCCTTCCAACAGTTTTTGTAAGTTTTTTTTGAAAGTGGACTCGAGGAAAAGTTTTTGAAATAAAAAAAATCAAAGTCAAAGATCTAGAGAAATCTCACTTCTTTAATTATAAAAGTCATGGTAGTAACACTGACAATAAAAAGCGCTTTTTTTATTTATCTATTTTTTTTTCTCTTCAAAAAATTCGGACTTTAGGACACCCCCCCCCCCCCTGAAAAAAAAATCCTGGATCCTTCCATGAATTATCTTGTCATGAGAACTCTACCATTGAAATGACAAATATGGATAATGACCATATCCCTGTATACAGCACAAAATCGATAATTCAAAAATCAGAAACCGAAGGCATACAAAATCAGGACAAAACAGGAACCAAAGCAAACAAACAAAAACCTCCACCATACGAAAAGAAGCGAACTCCCGATATGGGAGTGAGATCATCCCTAAATACAGTGGTTCAAAGATCCGGTATAAATAATGATGTTCAAAAGATGTGTGCTAGACTTGCTCGATTCCTTATATCAAATAATTTTAACTGGCAAGCAAACGTTGTCTTCTCTGTCTCTGCAACCAATTGCTCACTGCTGATAGTTTTAAAAGGAACATAAATTTTCTTTTTTTAATTAATAATTGCAATTCTCTTCATATAACTTCATTTGATATAGGGACTTGAGCAAGTCTAGATTTGTGCACGTGAACAGCGATATGTACAGACGCCGACATCGCGCATCTTCACGAGTCACGGTGATTGAAGCGAATCGATCACCGCGACTTGGGAAGATGACATTGGGGCGCAGGGACACCACAATACTGTTTTCAGGGCGGGTGATTCAGCAATTAATCAACTTCTTTTAATTTTACATGAATTCTCAAAAGTATTAGATGAGGGTAAAGAAGTAAGGGTGGTTTTCTTTGATATTTCTAAAGCATTCGATAGGGTTTGGCATCGGGGATTACTGTTCAAAATTAAGAAATTTGGCATAAAAGGGGAATTACTTGATTGGATCAAAAGTTTTCTTTCAAACCGAAAACAAAAAGTCATTGTAAATGGAAAAGAATCTACACTTATTGAAATAAATGCTGGTGTACCTCAAAGATCAATATTAGGACCTCTATTCTTTCTCATCTTCATAAACGACATTGTAAATGACATTGGATGTTCCATCAAACTTTTTGCAGATGACACCTCTATATATATTAGCATTGAAAATCCTGAATTAGCAGCATTAGAAATGAATAATAATTTAGTCAAAGTAAATAATTGGTCAAAAGATTGGTTAGTTCAATTTAATCCTAATAAAACAGAATGTCTTTTGATTTCCCGAAAACAAAATAATCTTGACAACGCACATCCAACGCTCTTCTTTGACCAGGTACCCGTTCGTGAAGTCGAAAATCATAAACACTTAGGAATCTTATTTAATAGTAATTTGCATTGGGGTGAGCACATAGGCATTATTATTCAAAAAGCTAGTTTTAGATTAAATATACTACGTTCTCTAAAATTTGACCTTGACAGACGGACTCTTCAATGTTTGTACTATTCTTTCGTAAGACCTTCATTAGAATATGGTGACGTGATTTTTGATAACAGCCCAGAGTACTGCAAAAATAATTTAGAAAAAATAAATACAGAAGCTGCACGTATAGTAACTGGAACAACAAAATTAGTAAGTTTAAGTAAATTATACGAGGAATCAGGTTGGGAGACCCTGCAAAATCGCAGAGACAAACATAAATTAATACAATTTTATAAGATAAAAAATTCACTTACCCCCGATTATTTAAGAGAAATTCTACCACCTCAACATGATCAGCTTCATTCATACCAAACTCGAAATTCTGACAATCTTATAATTCCACACTGTAGAACTACTCACCATATAAATAGCTTTATTCCTTCCATAATTCCTCTCTGGAACCGCCTTCCAAATCACATTAAAAACTCCAATACCTTAAACTCTTTTAAATTGAACTTGTCTAATTGTAAACGTCTTCAAATTGAATAGCATCGTTTTAGAACAGATAAATTGGCAACATGGACCAGACATGCACGTTTCGGGTAAATAACCCTCATCAGTGATCCTAAATCTAAACAATGTAATATGCCAAAAAAGTATGAAAGTTACTATGTCGAAAAAGTGTACCGAAAGACGTAGCAGGATTATATGACCAAGAGACAGTTCCTCGATATTTTATGTTGGTAGCCGTAGAGCCCAAATACTTCACGCCCGATTACGTACATCATGCAGTAGCCTTAAACATCACTTATTTTTGAAAAACATTGAAAGCGATCCTTACTGTTCATGTGGTCATATTGAATGTACAGCTCATTATCTTTTACATTGTCAAAAATATGCTACATTCAGAACTGAATTGGAAAATACTATTGGCTCTCCATTATCTTTAAATTTACTTTTATATGGCAACAAAGATGAAAGCTTCGAATTTAATAGGGATTTATTTGTTAATGTTCACAAATTTATTATCAAATCCAAACGATTCAATTAATTTATCCATTTTGCAAGAAAATAAATATAATTTGTTTAAAATGTATCTTAACAACATGTATATATATAGCTTTAGATGCAAAAGCGATGTATTAAATATCATCGCTTTGGTGAAAACGGTAATGTTCACGGGAAGGTGAGCGCAGACATGTATGCGCGCAAATTATTTGCTATAAGAAAAATATTATACATCCCATTTGTTTCAAGACGACTCTCTTGTGGTCTAAGCATAACCTAGGCATGGATAATTTTACCTGTTAATGTCTTAAAACTTGTTAATCCATGTACATTTGTTTTAGACCCAGTTCTAAACATAAATGACTGCCATTTTACCGGATGTACAACATCTAGTCAATTCGACCTAAGCATACTTCAATGGGAAAGCACCTCTCTTTTGTAGGAGCACTCACCCCAAGGGATCAAGGTCGAAACAAGGCAACGTATACAAATCATTCATTCAACTGTTCCAAGTTCTTTCTTTTTCATTTTCAGGTTTATAATGCCAGTACATGCGATATATATGATCCCATAGGGTGAGAGCACCAACAAAGGAGAGGTTTATACAGATTGAAATGTGCAACGATCGAATTGATCGGATCTTGCACATCCGGAAAAATGGCAGACATTTCTGTTTAGAACTGAGACAAAAACAAATGTTCGTGGATTTACAAGTTTTAAAACAGTAACAGTTAAAATTATCCATGCCTAGGTAAAGTTTAGTAAATTGATGAGCTGATTTGAAGAATGCAGGGCACAATATTCCTCAAAAAATAAACTTCCAACCAAACGTACCTGTTGCACTAACGCTCTGTATATTACATACAGTAGCGTATATCTAGCGCTAGTATATATATAGTCAGTGAGATGTCTGCACCATTTTATGCCTGGATTAATTCTTTTTTTTTCAATTTGATTCCTTGCTACCTAGATGTATTGATGTCATGGACCAACGCTTAGTTATTGTAGTTTTTTTTCTTTTCTATCTTTAATCCAAATTGAAAATTTGTCACATTATACTTATAGAATGCACGCCCTAGGGAGATGAATTAATATAAGCGTATCTATCCAATGTTATATTGTATTGTGTCTATTTAATTGAATAAATATGTTTAAACTAAATACTGATAAAAGTACCGACAAAGACACACAACACAGTTTGCTTTACAATAAATATATATTATAATTCTTATCAATATGATGAAATGACATAAAATTTTGGCACAAAACATTAATATTATCATATTACAAGTACATACTTCATCAAAGGTGTACATACTGGTATATCATGTGGATTATCCAATGAAAAACTCAAAAATAAATAAATAAATAAATTTATTTTATAAACATGATAAAGCAGAAAAAAAACCCAAACGATTCTTAGTAATCATTTAAGTTCTGTAATATAGCAGATCATTATAAGATATGGATAAAAGGTAAAAAAGAGGTGATACATGTACTTTTTTCAATTACATGTACATGCAAGTTTTGCATTGAAATATATATACATGAATGTGGAAATGCAAAAAAAACAAAAACAAAAACAAAAACAAAACAAAACAAAACAAATGTTTTTGGAAACATTTCAACAAAACAAAAAATTAGCGCGAAAACATATGTATATATATATATATATAGTAGCTATTTTACCAGATAAAAATATCATGCGCGGATCAAGATTTTTGTTTTCGAAAGAAAAGAGGGGGGAGGGTGTACCGACTCAATCTCAGAAGGAGGAGTTCATCCTAGGTGGAACGTTTCTTTCCCCACTAAAAAGACAACAACGAATCAGAGAATTGTCAGAGAGCCCCTTCCCTATGTACTCCTTCTAGATCAGCGCATAAATACATGCAAAGTTGGTATATCAGTAAAAAAGACATTATGTCAAAATGAAGATAGCGAGATGTATGAAAATATTAATTTAATGGACTTTGTTCATTAGAACTGAACAGAATTCATTCATGTAGGTGCGGATATCATTTCCACATGTTCCTTACGACATGATTAAATTTTCCTTCTTCATTTTTTTCTTTTAAGGATCAGATTGATTTCGATTTTCAGCATCAGGGTCATTAGAGCGGGACACGGCATCTATCACTTTACTCGCCTCTAAATCGCCGGGTGTCTCAAATCGAACGATGGTGGGCTTCCGTCCGTACATATACCGCTTCAAATTAGTTCTGTCCTCCAACATCTTATAGAAACCATCCACAGACAGGTTCCTGTCAATTAAAATATCGCTTTGATCCTTCGATTTTTCGAGCAAAATCTTTTTCATGATGCGCGTCGTACGAGTGGGGTCCATCTGACGGATTTTACGATTTATTTCCGGTCGGAAGGCTTTACGGTCGAAACCGGAATGGTACACCCTGGTTTCTAGCTTGAATCGTCTGGCAGTTCTTGGCGTCATGACATATTCGCGTTTAAATCCAAGCTCCATCGTTTTGAAATTGTCTACTTTGTACTCCTCGTTCAGGACCTTTTGGAACGCTTTCAGTTCTTGCAGCGATTTCTCGGTTTTCTCTTTCACTCTGTTTCGTATGTACTCGTTATAACGCTGATTGCGTTCCATAATTTTGTTCAGTTTTTGCATACGGTCCACTTCTAGGTGGTTTATCTGCGTGGCCCGCTTTCTGGTAGCGTTGCTGATGTCCAGCAAAGAATTATACACCGTACCTGGCCCTATTGGACAATTAAACCTGTCCCTTTGGACTTGTCTATTGGTTGTTTGGGGCATTTTGTTCTTTTTACTCGATCTCTATTCCAGAAAGAAAGAGAAAGTATATGAATTTGAAACTGCAAAAGGAAAATTTATCTTGATTCTTCTTTCTAAAATACAAAAAATTCTATAATAATTCAATGAACGAGATAGGAAAAAATTCTCAGTTTAACTTTGAAGTAGATAAATTATGTGGATTAATAAAACAATTTAATGTAAAATTATTAAGTATGAAAAAGTACTTACAGCTAGTATATTACGACATTCGCAAGTAGCTTCTACATCATCTATTTAGTTATCTTCCAAGGTTTTTTTTTTTTTCAATCCGCTTGATATATACAGTGTTCTTCAATTTTCAAGTCATCATATCTTCTTTTTGTTATGATTTCATCTTCATTTATTCTTCATTTCTATTCATGCAAAATTGCCTTATGAAGAAAATGAATATAACAAGCAAAACTAGTTTATATGATCGTTCGTTGGAACACGAGCGTTTTAAGATTCTGAATCAAAGAAAAAGTCTATATCAATTCTATTGAAAGTAAGGGCAATAAACTAACTTAACAAATAGTAAGAAACACCTTTAATCAATACATAAGTTTTAATCTTAAATAAATACTTCAATTTCCCACTGCCGATAATATGCTTTTGTTTATTTATCGATGTATTGAATTTTGTTTTATGAGTTAGTGAAAGACGATTGATAAAAAGTACACGGACACCCAACAACGGAGAAAAGTTCAAAACTACAACACTGATCAGGAGAAGGATAAAAACAAATTCAAGAAAGATATTTATAAATATTCCTGATTTGAAAAAAAAAACTCGAGTTTCCACCATGCATTTTACAAGAGTGCAATTTCGAATCGATCGAATATCATATTGAGTGCTTGAATTTTAAAACGAGCGCTCGAATTTTAAAATTTAGATTAAGATCTGGATATTAGATTGAGCGCTGAAATAAAGAAATTGAAGCCTCTATTTGAATTGTGAGCTCAAATTTACACTCGTTATTCATATTGAGCTCTTGAAAATTATATTGAGCGCTCAAATGAAATGTTATATTAAGCGCTCGAAGGAGCTGATAAGATAAGACGTAAAATCTGCCCGAAAATGTGGAATTTTGAAAATGGAAATTTTAAGAAAAATCGTTCGTTAAATTAATACAAATACTGTATCCCGTCAAACTCTGAAGTTATTTTAGATCTATTATGCATAATATCGCTAATATTTTGGTCAAAACTTGTCTTTTTCCCATAGAAATCAATAGAAAACTGAAAAGTTTTTTGAACATTGTTCCCCCGGAGATACAGAACGCCACTTATACTGGAGGTGGATATCCATGATACAAATTTTCTGGAAAAGTGGGGTTCTGTATCTCCGGGGGGAACACTACCCAAGAGATGAAAAACCAAAAAGGAAGGGGGGTGCATTAACACTGCATTTGTTAAAGAATCGATATTTAAGATAATTAAATATGGAAAATTTGACTATTTTTCCTCCTTAATCCATCAAAAATGTGTTCTAAATACGATCGAATGAAATATACAACAAAAAGGAACGAAATAAGCAGGAGCGATGTGGATTTCTCCACTAATGTGTATTTCGCGCTAAAAAGCTTCTATTATAGCCATAACATTCAAAATAAGACCGTGTTTTGAGTTCCGGATTTCATTATTTACCGAGGTATCGAAATATATTTCTGATATACAGTGTAGATGTATTTGATATCTTTTAGTTAATATTTATCCATTTCAGGCAAAATATTCTAAAATCTATACGTTTATGGTGGAAATTATCAGTTTTATTACCCGATCACCCCCTACCTCTTTGGACCTTCATTTTATAATCTTGGGAGTATTTCATCGGAATGTAAAACATACAAAAATTCTTCATATACATTTTATTTCAATAATGATTATCTTTTATCTGCATATGTAACGTCATGTGGAAGAAATACGGCACGATATTTAGGGCTAAAAACGGCCCTTATCTTATCAGCTTCTTTGAAATTGAGCGCTCGAATTAAAAAAAAATCCATCTGACCTTTTACGGGCTCCGTAATATCTCCACCAGATTGTGACCGATAAACAAAGGTACAGAAAAAGAAATATACGAAATTAATATATAAATACAATATAATGACAATGACTGAGATGGTTTACTAAGACATTAAAAATGCATACATTGTACATAATTTATCATTTCTCTAACTACTTATATACATGAGATTATCTACATGTAGTTTTGGATATAAATCATGTTATAAGACATATTAAAAGATTACATTAAATTTGGAGGACTGACAATTAAAATTATAATAAATCTGCACAGTCCTTTTACTACAGATTGGGGTTAAAATCGCTTAGCTCCGGAACTTGCGTTCGTCGAAGAATCTTTCTGACATGGATAATGTATTCTATGCTTGGCTATTTTACGTTCGATTTCTTTACGTTTGCAACATTTAAACTGATTTATATATTCTTTGCGGAGTGATTTATCGCAAATACCATAAATAATAAAGTTCACAACGCTATTCACATTCAGTAACAAGAGAAACGAGTCTGTCACCTCCAATGGAACGTCAAATATGCGATATACTTTAAACTGAACTAGTACTCCACAAATATCAAAGGGACTGCAAAATAAAAACGACAACGAAGACATTGCCAGCAACGTCACAGTAATTCGTCTCTCTTTCTGCCTCCTTCTGATCATCTGAAAATCTGATAATTTCAATGACTTTGCTGACATTCTAACTTTTAGACCTACACTCGTGGTTACACACAAGATGAATATCATGACAAGGGGCACGAAGTCCAAAATGAGTTTGTTGACAAATTGTAACATGTGCATCCATTCCGTCACCCTCCGGCGATAAACTTCCCCTTCTTGTAGAATATTACAATCAGCCGAATTGCTCTGAGTGTAGATAAATCCAAAATAAAGGGCATCAATGTAAGGTGGTAAACCGGTGATCAGGACCAAGATAAGACTCGTTACCAGAAGGTAGACAGCACTTTTTCTTGTCCACACCTGTTTCAGGCGAAGTGGGCAGTAGATTGCAAAAGCTCGTTCAGACATTATAGTTATGATAATCAATTTTCCTATACGTTTTGGTATGTCTGCGATCCAAAGCCAAGATGCGGATCGAATAGGAATGCGACCGACCACAAATGGAAAGACATTAAAAGCAATGATATAAATATTATGTATCAGCCTAAATGAGAGTAATAGAGTATCTGATACAGCTAGGTTCGTGATGAATATTGATGAAGCAGATTTCTTCCCTCTGAAGATTTTGACTGTCAGTATGTTGCCTATGATTCCGATGACCATCAGACATGGTGACAGGAAACAGTTGATGAAGAGACTAAAGTCATTCTTCTTTAAAGAATGAGAATGATTTATTGTTGTTTCATTTCCCTCGGTAAAGACTTTGTGTGTAAGAGATGATGCAGCTGTAACATTCATATCCTCCATTTCTCGTTGAATCTTTAGTATCCTGCAAACAAAATTAAGGTGAAAATAATTATTCTTTAATTTTGCACTTCTATTCGAATTGATTTTCTGTCAACAATGCGTGCTCTGCGGCTGTAGCGATCCAGCTCATGCATGAAATAAGGGAACCGTCCGACATTCAGAGAGGACAGGTGTCGGTGCCATGTTTACAAGATACTTCAATATTTCAAAAATCCAGAATCTATTATAGTAACATATTCTAGTATTTCTCATGAAAAACCAATACTTCATTCCTGATCAACATGATTTAATTGTTTACCACAACAAAATCAAATCTGACACTCACAAAACGAAATAATGACAAACTTCACAGTAATGTGTGTCAGTTCGGAATAGATATAGGTGTACATTGTACATACAAGCTAGTAACTCTAAGTATGAGGCATAATCAATGGAAACAAAACCAAGGTAAAGACGTCTTTTCAAGATCAATTTTATTTAATGGCGTATTCACTATTTTCGAAAACCAGAGTAACTTTCAATTTGGGACTGTATCTGACGTAGACTAATTGTTATGTCATCAAATTCTACGGAAACATTCCCTACATTCTGCGAAATGACGATACAAAATCAAAATTAACAATGCCATTTACATGACGTCATAAAGGTTTTACGTCAGACACCGTCTCAAATGGGAAATAACTCAGAGTCTGTATTCCACAAAGACTCAATATACAGTGCTTGTCAATGATAAGAATGGAGGGGATCTCCCACAGGATCCCACTGCAGCACCTACAGCAAAACATGGAATGCTACAACAAAGAGAAAACAAGCACAACGACAGGCATCAACGGGAGAAGAAATATTAAAAAAAACCCCGATAATTTCAAAGATCAAAGACGACATCAACACACTTTACTCGATTGACTACACTTCAAGCAACTGGACAAATCGGCAATATGGACAAGAAGAATCATATACCAATATATGGAACAAAACAGGCATCAAAGGGAGAAGAAATATTAAAAAAAAACCCGCTAATTTTTAAAGATCAAAGACGACATCAACACACTTTACTCGATTGACTACACTTCAAGCAACTGGACAAATCGGCAATATGGACAAGAAGAATCATATACCAATATATGGAACAAAACAGGCATCAAAGGGAGAAGAAATATTAAAAAAAAAACCCGCTAATTTCAAAGATCAAAGACGACATCAACACACTTTACTCGATTGACTACACTTCAAGCAACTGGACAAATCGGCAATATGGACAAGAAGAATCATATCCCAATATATGGAACAAAATGGAAAATTCAAAAATCGCAACCGAATCGCGTTACATGTTGCAGGAAATGGTGTGGTTATCCCACTTGTCCGCTTACTCAGCGATCTTGAAGAACGCACAAATATCAAAGTTAGATGAGTTAAAGAAGTAACAGTGTCCTTGCTGTAAGGTGATGACACATAGCAGCAAAACTCGGGACCAAAGTAAGAAACAAATGATTATGTAAATGGATTCCGGGTATTAAAAGCATAAGTGCGCACGAAACACAGTTCATGCTCTGCCAAATAAGTTCTGACTTCATGGTTGGGTATTAACAAACTGCCCGTCATCAATAGAGCGATTTCTTTCCTTAAATTTGACTGAACTCCATAAAATGGGATAAAAATAATTAAAAGTTATACCGAGTGCAAAATTATAAAGCAAGGTACCACTTGATTTAATAAAATCATAAACAAACAACCTTTATCAAATTAGTTCCTATTAAAAATATTTCTTATCTTATGAACTGAAGTGTTCATTATAATATTCTGAATACATGACATCGCCATACTTAAAAACTGAAAAATAATAATGATAATTAAATCAATAAAATAAAAACCGGCACAAAATCCATCACTTCCAGGGGTTTTTGTAATTCTTTTTTTTTTCTTTAAAACATCTAGAACCCCTGGAATTATTCTTATGTTTCTTTAAAACATCAAGAACCTCTAGTGTTTTTTTAATATTCCAATGTAATCTTTGTTTATCTTCATTACTTAGTTAAGGTACAGTAATTTTCTTACCTGAACTTTGAATACGTTAATTTGTATGATGTGATCGTCTGACCTCTAGAAGGAACGAAATCTTAAAGCTTGTTTTCATCATTTATATCGAGTCCAAATTTCTCTTTTCCAATATTTATGATATTCGAATGTAAATTGGGTATTGATTGCTTGATTTTTCAAATAAACATATACACCTTTGATCTTTTATTCTAATTTAAAGAAAAACATCTACATGAAATACTGTGTTGATTGTCATTGAAATTATCATCGATATAAACTACTATTTCCAAGATTACAAAATATTTTATCATACTTATGAAAGTAAATTCGCTTTTGATGTTTGTTAAAAGAAAAAAATCCATTGTCGGGGAAAACCTTGAATAATACTCCAAAATTTTATTTTGCTTTTCCTAGTTAGTTTCATTGAAGTTATTTTTTAATGAACTTATAGGGACAATCGAGATTTTTCACATCAAATATTCTGAAAGCAATTAACAGAAAAGTAAAGAAAAGAAACAATTCTTGAGTATACCAATGACATGAAGATTGCTTTTAGCTAACTACGGTATTACAATGATATGATAATTTCGAAAGAGATTTTATTGACTTATACCAGTTTAAGGACGAAGTACTATCAATTCAACAAGTTCAAAGAATTTGTTAATAATATCGAGGTTTGAATATAAGTCCTTGATGATATACAAACATCAACAACTTAATTTCCGTTGAAATATGGGCAAACCATATTTTCCAAAATAAATTGTGACGAAGACCATGAAAGCGGACGTTAACAGATGGATTGTAATTGCCAAAGAGTTCACAGAATTCTTGGGACAAATGTTTTACTATTTAAAGTTAAAATTCAAGAAAACGATACGTGTACATTTTGTAAAACTGAAAGTGAAACAATTGAACATCTTTTTTATGACTGTAAATTTGTAACACCAATTTGGGAAGATATTGTTACTTGGTTAAACGAAAGATTAGACATAAACATACATGTTGAAAAGTATGAATTTATCTTTGGAAAATTCTATCCTGATAAAATAATTAATTTGATCTTTCTAATAGTTAAGTCATATATCTATAAACAGAAATGTAGAATGTATTTACCCTACATAGAGGGTGCTATACAAGAGATCCTTTACTATAAAAGACTAGAAAAACCTATTTTTACCAGAAATAAAAAACTATCTATTTTTTATAACAAATGGGGAGCTTTACATTAAAAACTCTGGAAAAACTCATTTCTATTTAATCTAACACCTTTCCACTCACGAAATTCACATTTAGTTTTTCATTAATTCAACCTGAAATTGATTATGTGATTTGAATTTATTTTTTGTGTGTAATGTATGAATGTTGTACGGTAATGTCAGATATATGTATTGGTATACTGTTTATGCTTGACCTTTGTGTTGATGTGATATTACTTGTACTTGTATATCTGTGTGTATGTATGTCTGTATTTAAAAGCATCATTTTATACTCTTCCATGAGTTACGAAAAAAAAAAAAGAAAGATTCTTACACTTTCATATAGTTTGCACTCATTTTCATCATAGTAAGTCTTATGAAATACTAGCTAGTGATATTCAAAATTTTGACAGGAATTTATGACAAGAGAGTATGCAGTGACCTTTTGAACTTAACTTATCGTCAACGAGGGGACATCCATTCAAACTAAAGAAGAAACGCAGTCGTTTGGACGTTAGGAAACATTTCTTTACCAACAGAGTGATAGATATTTGGAACAGTCTTCCTGAAAGTGTAGTGTTAGCTAAAACCCTCTACTCCTTTGAAAATAGACTTGATAAGTTTTGGGCAAACCAACCAATGAAATATGACTTTGAGGCAGAGTATGTTTTTAAGATCGGAAGGGAGCCACGCACAGTAAGTACAGAAACAGAGCAGAATAAAATGGTGCAGCAGTGCCAGCGTTCTGAACAACCATAAGTAACCATAAGTAAGATAGTTCTTTTTAGAAAAATACAATATTCACACATTTATTTATTACGTTTAATTACTTATTGTTTCTTCTGTATCATTCAGATTTCTTAGTAACCAACCAAGGTGATATTTGGGTTTATTATTTAGTAGAGATAATCTTTCCATTCCTATATGTAATCCTTTATGAAACACAAGGTAACATAGTATAATCATAGCTTCACAATTTATCTTCGCCGAACTTCGGCAGGTAAATGTTTTGTCACGAGCGGTAAGCATTTTTTCCGGATATGCCATTCCTGTCCGTCTCCGCGTAGGTTTGGAGTTTTATTTTTTTACCGAGCACTTTTGGTTTCCTGCAAAATAAAAAATGACGGAAAAAGTAAGGTCGGAGGATGTCCTTGGGTTAAAATGGGACAGATGTGCAACTGATCTTATTGTTAAGTCATGTGAGTAATACAGAAGCAGAAGTTTCAATCTTATCTATCTTTTTGTACGTCACACGGACACATTCGTTCCAGTAGGTGATCAGGGGATGTCTAAATCCTTCAAAATTTCATCAATCATTTGAAATTGGTTCCACTTTTTAAAACTTGTGTGTACTTTTTCCCAGCTTTTGTTTAATATTTCGCTCGTCTCACACATTTCTGTTTGGTTATTTTTGTGTGTTCTGCGCCATTGTGATAGATCTCTGTTGCGCGAGCCAAATGTCACTGTGTATCACAATTGCATGTTCCCGGACAATATCCAGATAATTTTGATCATATATCCATTTCCTACCTAATCATAAACTGAAGTCTGCTTTCGTATCGATAGAAGGAGCTGTTAAGATAAGGGCCGGATTTCGCCCTGAAATCACTCGATTATTTCTCGTGCGTTGTCCTTCCAATTTAGATAAAAGTTAGTCAGGATAAAAAAATAAAGTATTATAAGATTCCTCGTAGGTATTCTATGTAAATAAATTTGGTGAAAGATTTTATGATTACGAGTTTAAGAGGTAGGGGTACAGATGACGGAAATTGTCGAATATCGAACGAAAATGGAAAAAAATGCATTATTTTACACACTTTTTATGTTTATTATACTTCTCTTACCTTTTCAAGTCTAAATCGGATAAGAGAAATTAACTTTGAGGTTATTATATCAATATAATCAAAACTCTGCAATCCGGAAACTGAAAAATGGTTTTATTTCGTTCTTCTCAGCCACTTACATGTACATGTATGTAGGGGTCCGTAGAATCACAGAAAACACTGGAAACAACCAACTAAACACAGAAAACACTCCATAAACAACAGAAAACACCTTCCAAATGTCAAGAAACACCCATTTTTTGAAAGATATACAAACAGTAGACATTTTGTCCAAATTTCAATGAAATTGGTTAACATTTTAGTGAACTATGGCCATTTTTAGGTGATCTTATAAGTTGTTTTGAAGTGCGTCGCGGCGGCCATGTTTGTTTACCTATGTTTTTCACCTTTGATGTATTGTGTTTAAGTATGTATAATAGAAATACATAAAGAAATGTTATGTTTCATTAATTTATTATCTAAATTCATCAAATATCATACAGAGATAACTTGAGATAATCAATGTCTGCAGTATGTATATCTTTCAAAAAATGGGACATTTGGAAGGTGTTTTCTGTTGCTCTGGATACGAACGTTCGTATCTTTAGACCTAAACACAAATCGTAGTGAGCTTCTGCATATGTATTTCAAATTGGTTCGTTTTTTTTTTTTCAAGGCATCTTGTGTTCAAATTGTATTTTCTTTTGTGACATATTCTGAAAAAGTAAAAAGCACGAAGTTGCATCTACATGTATGTATTTGTTAGGGAGCAACCATTTGATTTTTAGGGGGGGGGGGGGGCAGGAAGACTTGCCAGCCGGAATTTTTTTCGGCCATTTTAAGAGCCGGAAAATTTTTCGGGCCAGATTATTATTTTTTTTTTTTTGTAATTTTCCAATGTTGAAAAATACTTTAAAGTTTAAATAATTCAGCGTGATTTTTCGGCCATATATATTAAACATCAACTTGAAACACAGAATGAGTTCATCTCTTGCCAGCAGATCACTTCATTTTAATTTCTTGAATGGCATATGATGCCTATAATCTATTTACTTAAAATGATACTCAACAGATTTTTTATACTTAGTTTATGATACATGTACACAAAAAAGTGTTAACTGGGCAGTGGAAAGGAGGGAGGGGCAATTTCTCAGGCCTTTTTTCCCTAAAATTTCGATCCGGAATCTCGAAAGTAATATGCCCAAGGTTAAAGTTTTTGTAAAAGTAGGTCAAACTCAAAGGTCAAGTGTGAAATGTGAAAGTCCTGTCACTTACCATTCAAAAGTTATGTCCAAGGTAAAAGTTTTTGCGGACAAACAGACAGACGGACAGATCAAAAACAATATCCCCCGTAATCGAAGATTCGCATAAAAAGCATAAAAAGGTGGCCAGAAAAATTGAGAATGACTGACTGCCCGAGGCCGGAGGCCTATATATATTGCCCGAATTCCCAGTAAATAATTCGTGTATTGCAATTACAAGAATGTTATACATTTTGTCTGGAGGAAAAAGTACGAAAAATATCATAGGTAAATGATCAATTAATATCAATAGAAGAATGGTTGTAGTCAGATGAAGATGGGAAAGGGGAGGAAAAGAGGCGAACAGCAAATGGATAAAGATTTCACCTTCAATTCAAGTTTAGAAGAAAAAAAGTAAATTACGTGCTAAATCTCTTAGTATTTAAGATAAAATCTTGTACGCAGATGAAGATATGTTTAATCTCGGAATAGTTTTGGTTTTCATCTCCGTATAATATTATCTAATTCAATTGTCCTTCAGGGTTTGTTTGATATATCAATCAAAATGAACACTGCACATGAAAGAAGTATAACCATAAAAAATTAAAATGGCTTAAAATAAAAAAAAATTACATGTAGGAAATATCTGAGCTTAGGTCGATTCTGTTTTTAACTAGGTCTGTTTATAAATCCTTGGTCTGGCTGAGCACTGTCTACTGAGTTCTTTGAAACTAGATCGTTGATATAAGTTTTAAAATCAGACACCTTTTTTATTGCTCGTAGTTTTCTGTAAATCTGACTGGAAGCCCTCCCCCACTAATATCTGCCGGTCAAGGCCAAAATGGCAATCACCAAACAGCAAGTTTCACAAATATCATAAGATAAGATAAACCGTCATAGTCTAAAAATAAAACGCAAGAAAATAAAAAAGAAATATCTTCTTTTTTTTTATTTAATCAGACTTATTTTCTCTCCGCTCGCACAAAAAGGCTTTGCCTTGTATTGAAATAAATATGTTAAAACTAAGGATTTGACCTCGTCTGGACCATCCACCACATTATTTTGGGATGGACTTTTTTAAAATTGTGTTTGGGAGATTTATGACAGATTTTAACAAATTCGGGAAAAAAATTCATGTGGGAATAATCTAGAGAAAGTATAAATTGACTATCGTATTACATAGAGGGTGAGATTTAACTAGTCTGATGTGAGTTTCTAAGTTTATAATTTACATTAAAGTTGTTTATTATTTTATCACATTGCGAAAAGATATTTGCTGAATGAGTTTGAAAATACTTGTTCGATAGTAATAATATTCTTTAATTTACTTTTATCCTGAAAAGGGGGTTAAATGGACAAAATAAAATTATAGTCCTCTTTATTTTAGGTAACATACAGGTAACTGGCCGTTATTAGCCGGGCAATATCATACCTCCCACTAATTAATGGTGATTGCATAATAGGGGCGAAGATAACGATATGAGAAAAGAAATGGGGTGGATAAAGGGGTGGGGTTGGAATCAATTATGATCTTTAGAGGTAAAAGTGGTCCTACGTACATTTTCACTAAATATTCTAACGGAGATGAAAATTTATTTTCTGAGATGGTTAATCAGTAATTATTAAATAATCGTAAACCATTATCGTGATTATGTGTTTAGAATTAAGTAGTCAGGAAAACCTTACCTAAACCCGCCCATTGACATTTATTTGGACGGTTAAGATCCGAAGCCCCCAAATTAGTTTTTATTAGAAATGTTGAAAGCCGCTACCTCCAAAAAGTGAAAAAGTTGTTATTTTCCATTCTTTTTCCCCCAAGTTCATATCCTTATATCCGTTAACGTTAGGCACGATCTTTTTTCTTTCCTTCCTTTTAAAAAACCCTTTATTTCAGTCTTTCTGTCGGATACCCCGATTTTTTTACGTGAAATTTTAAATTACTTTATTTTCTTTGCTAAATTCTTTTAATCAAATTCTGAATTCATCAATATATTATCAGATGGGGGAAATTATGTATCTGAAGTAAAAAGTAGGTGCAAAGAGAACCGTTGTATATAGCAGGTATATTACAATTAGTCATATTTAATTAATTATAAATAATACATTATACATTGTCTTTTAGACTAAATGCTCTATAAAAATTGAATTCGAACGTTTAAACTGAAATTTATTATTAAAGATATTCTTATTCCCCTATCTTCATTCACCGCTTGCCGATATCACGCTCTATAATGAGTTTCACACCTTTCAGGTAATGAATGTACAATCGACACCCACGTACCCTGCACGGTTGATTGTACACGTGTACTTGTCAAAACAACGATTTGTCAAATGGGATGTTACTTTACAAAAAAATTGTGCAATATACTGACATAAATGAAGAAAAATTACTATGATTTATACTATTTAATACAAGTGAAAAGCTGGTTTTAGTTGTTGAAGAGCATTGTATCGTCTCGTCTCCGCATTCGTGGAAGCACGACGGACAAGGAAACAAAGTTTCATGATGAAAAATGTAATAATGATCAAAATTTGCTCGGACATTATTTAAAAGAATTCTAACCTTCTCACCATTATATTTCAAATAACATACCAGTCGATTATGTCATTGAAACCTCTGTGATATTTAGTAAAGAAAACACATACGACACAACTCTTTGAACCTCATAGATTAAAGAAAATAATGCCTTTGTTCTTTAATTTATTTTAATGAACAAATTAACTTGCTTTTATCATAATGTAATTATCTAAGCCGTTCGTGATATATTGATAAATAAACGAACATGTAAAAGATTTGGGTTTTTTTTTTAATTATCTGCTATATAATGTCAGTGAAAAAAATTACAACAACAACTAATTTACCTAAATCAAAAAAAAAAAAAAAAAAAAAGACAAAAAAAAAAAAACAGGAAATTCACTTAAACAACACATTTTTAAAAACAATTTTATTTCTTAATAATATACAATATAAAATGCAATCGACTAATCACGTGAAATGACACGGATATTAATCACTGGGAATGTAAACAAACATGGCCGCCGTGCCGCACTACAAACGATCTGCAAAGATAAAACTAAAAATTATCATATTATACTTAAAAGTGAACCAATTTTGTTGAAACTTCGACAAAATGTCTGCAGTATGTATATCTTTCAAAAAATGGGTGTTTCTTGAAATTTGGAAGGTGTTTTCTGTTATTTATAGAGTGTTTTCTGTGTTTATGTGGTTGTTTCCAGTGTTTTCTGTGATTCTATGGACCGTGTATGTAGGTTTCTGGCGCAAAATACACACGGCTTAGAAATAGACAACTTTCTTGTTTATTTCCTTCCAAACGGTTAAATATTTGATCAGAACAAACTCTGAATTTATTGTTCCATGATATAAAATGAAACAATTTCAATGATAATCTATTTTATTGCTCTAGAGACGCATTTAAAAATAGTCATCCATCCCCCATTTTTTTCGTTTTTCGCCTGTGGGACATTGTTCCCCCCCCCCTCGCTTCAGGACCCCACTTGGTCAGAAAATGTGTTTTATTGATATACACCTTTGGTGAAAGTGGCATTGTAAAGCGAGGGGGGGGGGGAACGATGTTGTATAAAACTTTCCCGTTTTCCATTGATTTCTGTGTAAAAAACGCTTATTTTGACCCAAATATCGGTCTTATTTTTAATGAATTATCCCATCTGATAGCAGATTCATATGTGGACCAAGTTACTTGACATTTCTACCGAAAAAATTTCTTAAATTTTGCATTTTGAAATTTCGACTTTTTAGGGCAGATTTTACGCCTTATCTTAACAGCTCCTTGCCCTATATTAGTCCCACTATCCGCCCTTAAACATTTGAATCATTTAGAAAACTGTGTCAGCCACCATTTTCTTCTAGATCGTGGGAACATCCACTTTCTTTCGTGACATATCATTCCTTATTTGGACATTGTTGTAAATTCCATAGTAAAACTTGCTTGTTACAATTTCCAAATAAGGAATGATACCTCACTAAAGAAAGCGAATGTGGATCATGTAAACTTGGCAATCGCAGCTGAATACTGGTATTTATATGACTGTGAACTCTGGGGATTCAACAATTTAATAACTATAGAAAGAGTACACTTAAAATTTTGCAAACTTCTTCTCCATCTTAAAACCACAACCCCAGATTTCATGGTTTATGGCGAGTTAGGAAGATATCCTATGAAAATACAAATACAGGCCAGAATTATCTCGTATTGGAGTAAATTGATGAGCGGTAATTCTTTATAAAGCAAGTTATCAAATAAATGAAAATAGTATTACAAAAATTAGTTGGATTGAAAATCTGAAACAAATTCTGAATAATTGTGGTCTTTCAAACATCTGGCTAAATCAAAGTTTCCCTAATAAAAATTGGTTAAAATCTAAAGTAAAATTAACATTAATAGATCAATTCAAACAAAGTTGGATATTAACAGTCGAACATTCTTCAAAATCTCTTAATTATAGAATTTTTAAAGAAGAGTTGAAGTTTGAAAATTATCTAAACATCCTTCCAAAAAAGATGCAATAACTTTCCTAAAATTTAGAATCTGTAATCATCATCTCCCCATAGAAAAAGGTCGTTGGCATAACATAACCCGAGAAAACAGAATTTGTGAAAAATGCAATCTAAATGAAATAGGAGATGAATTTCACTATATTTTGAATTGTACATCATTAGGACAGGAAAGAAGATTAGCTTTATCGCCTATGCATATCAGACATAGAAATGTTATTACTTTTAAAAATATAATGTCCTCCAAAAAACAATCTTTTCTTCGAAAAATTTGTACATTCATACGCAGAATTAACGAATTATGCTCCTCTATCTAAATAAATTTATCATCTTAATACAACAAGCCTCGCATCTCATATCTTTTTCATACTTTAATTTGTTTTTGTTATGTAACTCGATCATTTTTATTTTCAGAATTATCTTTCAGGAATATTGAGAATTGAATTAATCCCATACACTGATTAACGCATGCCTATTTCACATCTATTATATTGTAATTCAACTTTATATCTCTGTATACCTATGTTTTAACTATGGTGAAGAGAAATAAATCAGTTCAGTTCAGGTATACCAGTATTGTTGACAATACTGGTAGAATTTTTTTTTTCCAGTATTGTTGTTCCCATGATCTAGAGGAAAATTGCAGCAGGCTTGGTTTTCAAAATAACTCAAATGTTTATTGGGTGTCAATACCGGCATGTTTCCAGATGTTGTGTCACTTTTGTAGCTTACAAGCTTCATAATTTTGTGTACTGAGATGTTTCAGGCTCTTTTTTTTTGCTTTTACTTCCCTCTGTATTTTTAGATCAAGTGTTGATTGATGGCTCTTTTACCCACTTCCTTTCACTTTCCCTTTTGCTATCTCAAAAGGCTCAAAGTGGGCTATTGTAATATTGTCCATCCATCCGTTAATTTCACATTTTCAACTTCGCCTCCGAAACAGCGTGGAGGATTTTGATGATACTTGGTATGAATGAATTTATGAAGTACATGTATGAAAGGTCCTTTACCGAGTTTGTTCATTTCAGCCAGATTCCTTTAGGGGTAGATCCAGGGCGGGGTCAAATAGGCCCCCGAGGGTACCCCTCATAAAAACCAGGGTGACCACAGACTTTGGAAAACAAGGAAAATAATAAATAAAAATTTCGATATGGCTTTCACATGTTTTTCACATGTGCATTTCTTGTGAAAAAGGCCTTTGCACGGACATCAAAAGTTTTGACCATGACCTTGGAGTTTGACCTACAATTTACACTACAGCTGTTAAAAGTGTTTACTAACAATTATGCAGATCGATGGGGGCATTACTTTGATTAGTGTTTCACAAACACAGTTCTTATTTTTTTAATCCCTTGCCCTTCACCACCCACTGTTTTTATATATTTATATGATCATACCATCACACATAAGTTATCTTATGTCTTGTATCATAGAAATGTATGCCTGTATATTTTAAAGTAACAGACAAAAAAATCTACGAATTTATATTTTATTTATATTTCAGGTGGCGGCCTTATCCTTGGAGGTACTTTCTCTGCTCTATTCTTCAAAAGTAAGTACAGTATCAGATCAGGGTACATGCATCTACATAGGGAAATGTATGTGCTGGGAATACGTTTAAATATGCATCATGCGTAGTGATGTGAAAATTATGTTATAAAATAAGTTCTTACCAAATCAAAGAAGCTATATTTGAAACTTGAACGATTTATTTACTATATCAAAAAGTCTTAACAGAATTGAAGTGCCAGGTGTTCCTTGACATTACCTGTTTATATTGTTATCTACGATATGTTCTTCATGAATCAGCATTGAATTGACACCATATCAGCAAATGGAATTTCAATTTTCAATTTAAAACATGATTGAGTCTGCAGCCAACACACAATATCAACCCAAGTTTTAAATTGTTGTTGGCAATTTTTTGTGCTACAATATACAATTATTGACTTTTGATGAGGTCTACTCGTGACTATACAGACCTGGTCAGGTATTGGTTGACCGTGAGGCCAAAGGTCGAGGTTAACCAATGCCTGACCAGGTCTGTATAGTCACGAGTAGACCGAAATTAAAAGTCAACAACGGCTTTTATTATTTTTTTTAATATTTGCATTGTAATGAGATCTAACACAACAAAAATTAACGCACCTGCACGTGCTGGTTATTATTACGTCATTGAATCCTGAATAGACTGCTTTCAAGCGTTAGCGGTCAACTCACTATGAGGTACACTCTATCAAACTGCGTCTCTGCCATTCAGAAATAAGCAAAAATCGGCAATGATTCCCGATCATTTTAAAAATAATGACCTAGATCTACTTTCTCTTCAGGAGCAGTTTTGATTGAGATATTCAATAACTTTGATCTTTATTCATTCAAGACATGTAAATTGCAATATGCATTGAATTTTGTACAAGGCTTTCTTCTTGATGTATAGACATTTACTCTACTATCTTTGTGACAGGTAAATTATGGCCGATTACATTAGGTGTCGGAATGGGGATAGGAATGGCTTACTCTAATTGTCAGAATGATGTACAGAATCCTGGCTTCTCTAAGGTAAGATAAATATACAGGTCAAGGTCATTTACAGGTAAATTATGGCCGATTACATTAGGTGTCGGAATGGTGATAGGAATGGCTTACTCTAAAGTCTAATTGTCAGAATGATGTACAGAATCCTGGCTACTCTAAGGTAAGATAAATATACAGGTCAAGGTCATTTACAGGTAAATTATGGCCGATTACATTAGGTGTTGGAATGGGGATAGGTATGGCATACTCTAATTGTCAGAATGATGTACAGAATCCTGGCTACTCTAAGGTAAGATAAATGTACAGGTCAAGGTCATTTACAGGTAAATTATGGCTGATTACATTAGGTGTCGGAATGGTGATAGGAATGGCTTACTGTAATTACAGAATCCTGGCTACTCTAAGGTAAGATAAATATACAGGTAAAAAAATAATCCAAGTGATGAAGGAAAGATAACTCTATTGTACAGTTTCATTGCTCTGTTGTTCTAGCCATGCAACAAGATTTTGTTACAGCCTATGGCATCGTTGAAAACCCACAGCTTATTGCCCTACAATTATACACCGTGGGCGCAATTGTCCAGGATTTGCCGATTTATGCGTTGTGCGGTTATTTATAGTAACCAGTGAAATAGTCTGTTTGAATAATTTCAGCTCTTTTTTGTTGGAGGGATTTTGTAACATTCATTCTGTTTGGCTTAAATTCCCTGCTCAAATCATTTCGGAATAAGTGAGTTTCCCAATAGACTGTCCAATGGTATCTTACATAGTATAACGGAGAAGGTACCGTGGGTTTCTGATGATGAGCCCATGGTATCTAAAATCTCAAAGTAGGTGTGGCTTATGTTATTTTGTCCTATCTTTATACTGAATAAAAATGAATTTAGATGCAAGTATAGCTTTGTGATCACCATAAATTTAATAGTGTTAGGTATTGAATTTTGAAATACAATGTATTTCTTTCTTTATCTCACTAGAGTATTCAAATGTGGGCATTAGGTTTTAGAATTCTGTAGGAAAAAATGCGTGCTTCTTATGACAAGTGAATAAATTTTTAATCATATTTGTCTGATATAAATCAAGATTTCTCATTCCATTTCCTGATACACGTAGTTTGCAAAGTTTATGAAATTTCAAACATTTTTTATATATTGTAAATTTCATTTTGATAAAGATTTAATGGTCTTATTTTCTTTTACAGAGTAGTTGATGCCAGTTCACACCTCACTTGAACATTTGATCTAGGGAGCCAATGTTGAATTATGTCCTACACAAAGGAATCTGTGACATTTACAGATAATTTATATCTATGAATTTTTTATAGTGTTATCATGTTGTAAATTTCAGTTATTAAGACTCAATAAAGTGAAATGTAGTGATCATGAAGTCCATCTTTTCTTGTGTATCTTACATATAATGAATCCTAATAGACAATTTACACATTAACGTACAGGCAATTTGGGGGTTCTGGGTGGGCTTGGGTGTTCAGAATCAAAGCTAAATTTTCACTTATTTAAGATGGAAAGTAACGTTTGGTATTTTTGTACAAAGAAAACTATCAATATTGAATATTAAGATAATTACCTATTACGAAAATTAGTTCTTATTTCAAAATTACAAACAGTTTTGTGCTACCTGAACTCCCAAAACGGGCAACCTGGAACTCCCAAATGTACTGTAGTAGACTTGCATTTTAGATACTCCAAGACCCAACATCACAACTATTGACATTATTTTTCATTATGACGTCACAGATCTGTTTCCACATCACGGAAAGAAATAATTCAAATGTTGTGATGTCGGGATTTGGAGCATCTAAAATACAAGTCTACTACGTTAATGTGAAAATTGTCTATAATTCCAAGTTGTTGAGCTATAGCCTAAGTGGAAGAAGTTTTAAGGTCATGATGTATTTGTATCAAAGACTTATTTTGCTTTTGAAGGTCAAAAGTCGAGGATCACTTGTATCAAACATTCTATACAGGGCTTTTCCCTCGAGTCTGTATCCTAAATTGTGTGTTGTATATAGCCTCCTCATTCTGAGCTTAACTTTAAGGTATTGGGGGTATAATAATGATATCGTCAAAAAGCTAGAAATTATGTACTCCCATATCTTACATATTTTCAGATATTTGATATTTTTTAATGTTTTATTCAATATGCCATGAAAATGTATGGTTTTGAACATTGCCAAAGTCGAGCGTCTTTGGCAAACTTCATGGTATTTAATTTTTCTGTCACCAAAACAACCAGAAGTAGGATATTGTACCCCTAATGCCTTAAATGAATGTAGAAAATTCCATGCAATGTAATTTTAGAGGATCTTTAGCCAACTATATCCTCAAATATATGTGACCTTGAGGAAAAAATTGAAATTGAGAAGTTTGAGACAAGTAAGGTGGGATCACATGTGCATAATCCGTTTCCAAATTCGAGAAGGCATTTTTTTTGTCTCCAGCTTCTGCGAAAGGGATATCAAAACTGGTCTGTCTCTGTTTGTTGGTCTAAAAATTCAACTTTGGTTCTTTTCAAATAGTGAGTGCTAGGATTTTCATATTGCTCTTGTATATTGCTTTTGAAATGACTTGTCCATTGTTTCTAAAAAATTACCTGTAGCCTTGGAGACTGACCTACTCTATTGACAAGTACTGGGAGAATACAATTATTTTAACTGAAAGTTGGTATACACACAGTACCAGTAATTGGGAAGGTCATTTTCCATGATTTTCTGCAATCTCAATGGGTGTTGCATGCAAGCAGGAGATGCTGACTCTTCCTTGGCACCTGGTCTACATATTGGGAGTTCGCTTCTTTTCATGTGGTGGAGGTTTTTGTTTGTTGGATTTGGCTCCTGTTTTATCCCGATTTTGTATGCTTTAGGTTTATGATTTTCTGCATTATCGATTTTGTACTGTGTATGGAGATATGTTTATTATCCATATTATTATGTCATTTTTAAGGCACGTTCCATTTGATATTCTGGGGGGGGGGGGGGGGGGGGGAGGGGGCTTGGGTTTTTTGTAGGAGCAAGATTATTTTTTCGCCCCGGACCTGGGCAAAATTATTTTTTTCTTGCAAAGTTTGAGCAAGGAAATTTTTTTTAACAAAGTGATGCGCCTATAAAGAATGTTTGTGTTTTATTAATAGAATTATTTATATTTTTACTCAAAACTCTAAATATTAATATATTAGTTTATTTTCATGCAAGTATTCAATTTACTTTTAAACAGAGAGATGAAAGATTTTTACAATACAATTCTCAATATTTTATATAAGATACGTGTATATAACATGTATAAGAAGGTCTGAGGGGAAGGTCTCGACCGAGACAAATTTTTAAATTTCGATTTGTAAATTGGTGAATAACTGAAGTTCTCCTTCCAAGCTTACAAGAACATAAAATTAGACTCTATGGGATACATGCAACATGTATTAATAGCAATACATAAATATTGATAATTTGATAATATATTTAAGCTTTTAAGGAAGCCCTTTTTCATTCACATACATGTATACATGTAACTTTTAGTATGTTCAAATATAAGAACTTTGCCATTACTAAATAATGTTTTGATAGAAAAGTATGGTGAGCGAAGCGAGTAAAAAAAATTTGATACATATTGAAACTGCGGCGGGCGAAGCGAGGCGGAAAATTTTCAAGAATTTTAGCGAAATTTTATGGTAATTCTTTAAATTCAGATTATTTGTAAGAGCAAGATTATTTTTTTCTGTCACACCATAAGCAAATTAATTTTTTTCATCTAAATTGAGAGCAAAATTATTTTTTTCGAAAAAAACCCAAGCCCCCCCTCCCCCGAATATCAAATGGACCGTGCCTAAGAAAGTGCACTGACTTCAATGGACCCTTTTTCAAATCACTGGGACTATGACCCATGGCCCCAGTCATTCCAAATCACTGCAGTACTGTTCATTTCGGTGTAGAATAATCCTATTGGTGTAATGTCAAGGTCGTTGATCAAAATGGTAGATCACAAGGTGGACTTAGTATTTGGTTTTATTGATACCCTGCAGGAGATGCCAGGGGCCTCCTGTTTTGTTGATACTCTTTCTATTCACCATGAAACAATAATTCTGTGATCGTTGCAAAATGTTTACTTGCATATAGAGATTCTATTCTATATGTCAAGGCTGAGTAGCGCTTTGTATAATCCATGGACAGGCCTATAGTAATGGGGTGTTGCAGTATTTGATCTTCAGTAGATGGTATGTAGGAAAAGAGCTTCAGATCTCCCGATCTTTTCTACATTCAATAGAATAGAAAAAGAAAGGAAAATATAAATTATTGCCAACAAGATTGCCGACCCACGCCTACAACTACCATCAACACAGCTCACTTTTGGAACTAGATAAACACACGACCCTTAAAGACAATGTGACAGCTCCAACGATTATTACTTATTCTAGGGAAAGCTTAATTATACCACGGAACAAGTTTTTGATGACCTACCCAAAAGGATTTAATCGCGGGAGAAGTACAAGTTTTATTTAGATTTTTCAATGTTAGATAAGAAGACAAAATTGCATTTATTCATTGGGACAGTAGACCTGTAGACACAAATAGTAAACAACACAAATCACATAGTACCTGGACGTAACATTCGGATGACTTATTGAGCAAAACATAAAAAAAACCACCATTATACATGATCTATCAAATAATGTATGAAAGACAAGGATTCTTGTTACAAAATGAAGGATGAGTCCAGCCTATGATAAGAATATTGCAATTTCATTGAGAAAAATATAAACATTTTTGACGAGTTTAAAGGTTTTGAGGTGTCAATATACGAGCATCATCTGGACCCGTGTAGAAATGTGGAGAAATGAATCAAATATACCCATGGGAACACAAAGTAGAACTTGGATGTAAACTAGCTTGGAATTAAGATGTAATTTCAACTTGAAGACAGTATCTTGCGATGGTACGAAATTTGTAGATCGAAATTAAAGACACCAAGATCATATTTTGAAAGTTCAATTTAAATCACTCTACTCAATTTTTCTAAACTATACACTGACAATGAATCAAATATTGCACAAATATGTTCAAAGTTATTACAATTTTAAGAAGCATTTAGATGACTATAACCTCCTTCCACTTGAAGCTTCTCCCAAGATGTAATTTAGTAAATTCAGGCCCAAATGAAAATGAAGTTTGATTTCCACATGATTTCTTTTATAGGGATTTCAATATACAGTACGTACCAGGAGATTCACAACGAGATCGCGTTGATGGAGTAAGCTTACTCCATAATTCCCCAGAGTAATTTCTCTTTCTTCCTCCTTGCCCCCTTTGTTTACTCCATAGAAAACGCCATGCCCGCCGAGGATTTCCTCCAAAATACAGCGCGGGGCTTTATGGGCGGAGCTTAGTGGATCGAAGGCGGAGCTAATATGAATGCGTAATTCCCTCATCATCGGTAAAATTCGCGATCTTTTAATGACACGCTTCTTGTTGAATGAGGGAACAAAAAGATATTAGAGATTGACTTTGACACTGTATGTACAGTATTCTAATTCTTTCTATTGTGATTTTTGGAATCTGGTTTCTGCTTTTGTGTTTGACTTTCATTCTCTCATTCTATGGATATTGATGAGATATAATAACGTCAATACACAAATTGATAATTTCAATAAAACCTAATGGATGTAATTTACATGTACATGAATTGCCGTGAAAAACTGATCGGACAGGGCGGGGCTCAGTTTCACCTGGTCATCAGTAGCGTTTACTTTTCACCAGCTGATATCAGCTTCCCGGTATAAAAATGACATGTATTGAGTATATACTCTAATTACTAATGCACGCACAATCTCTCCTACCGTAAATTATTTTAACTCGTCTCATTAACTGAATTATCCCCGCCCGGTCAGTTAGTGCACATGAAATCTTTAAACCCATACAAATATTAAATAACGTACATTATTATAAGCCACTATCAAGAGTTCCTTAATATTAGACAATGCTTACAATATCTACAACATCTTCATTTTTTTTATATTCAAACAGTCACAGATCAAGGACTTATAAACAGAAGGATTCGCAACTCTCTACACCGCCTTGAGAATAGTAACGAAAACTCGCGTGTAATGAGATCTGAACGAGATCAAAACATTGTCCAGTCCTATCCGAGAAGGGTGATCAAATAACATGATTTTCTCAAGCATCACACAATAAACATAAAATATTGATACGTACATGTAGAAGAAACCTTGCAGTTTCAATAAATACCAATTTTATCAAAATATATTGATAATATTGTTATAATATCTAGCTTCAAAGCGGAGCCTTGACATTCGCCGTTATGACCCAGATATCGTCAACGAGAGTTAAATAGGCATATGCTCTGTCCCATTTTCTCAGTCATTACTAGACTTACACATAAAATATTGGTGGCAAATCGAAAATGAAAACCTAGTGCGTGCATTAGAACCAATTTTGATTAATTCATTCGACGATTTCATCGTATACTGGAGGTTCAAAAATAGAGGTTTTCACCCTCCGGTATGACCGGACATTTTCTGAAAGAGGTAAACAGCCCAACGCTCTGACCCATTTTCTCAAACTAGACAAAATTTACATATGAAATATTGTTATCAAAATAAAGACTTCAACCTAATGTGTGCATTAGGACTAATTTTATTTAATTAATTCGACAATTTTATTGTTTTACAGGGCTTCGAAAATGGATGTTTTCACTCTTCGGTACGCGCGGCCATTTTCTGAAAGAGGTAGATAGCCCAACGCTCTGACCCATTTTCTCAAACCAGACAAGATTTACATATGAAATATTGTTATCAAAATAAAGACTAAAACCTAAAGTGTGCATTAGGACCAATTTTATTTAATTAATTCGACAATTTTATTGTTTTACACGGCTTCGAAAATGGGTGTTTTCACACGTCGGTACGCGCGGCCATTTTCTGAAAGAGGTATATAGCCCAACGCTCTGACCCATTTTCTCAAACTAGACAAAATTTACATATGAAATATTGTTATCAAAATAAAGACTAAAACCTAAGGTGTGCATTAAGACTAATTTTATTTAATTAATTCGACAATTTCATTGTTTTACGGGGCTTCGAAAATGGGTGGTTTTCACTCGTCGGTACGCGCGGCCATTTTCCCAAAAGACGTAGGCAGGTCAACGCTCTGACCCGTTTTCTCAAACAAGACACAATAAACACAAGGAATATTGTTATCAAAATAATTAATAAATTCTCATGCGTGCATTAGTACCATTTTCACTTCATGATACCGAATATTAATAAGAATACAAGACTTCGAAAATGGGGGTGTTTACGATCACCTGTTTACCACGGCCTGTAACGAAGAAGGTAAACAAGCCATCTAAAAACCTTTTTTTTCTGTTTTATTTTATAAAGTATCTATGAAAAGTTGTTTTGAAATAAAGTTGGACTTTTTTGTATCTGAATAGAATTAGTTTTGATGTATAGATGTCGATAATTGACCATGATATAACTGCCTCAGACGATCTCTGGGATCTCGACGCAAGTTCGACCTCGCCATTACGACTACGAGTACGACGTGACCTATATAAGTAGGCCCGATTTAATTTACCATTTTCTCGACTATTTCAAGACGTAATATCAAAATATTGGTACCAAAATGATCAGGATAATCTATTCTACTTATTCAAGTCGTTTTTATGTTGTCATAATCAACATATTTAGATATTGGTACCAAAATGATCAGGATAATCTATTCTACTTATTCAAGTCGTTTTTCTGTTGTCATAATCAACATATTTAGGGCATTCATGGTTTTGAATATCACAACCCTAACATCTCCTTGCCTAATTTGCATATCAAAAGGGCACGCGAGATGTTAACGGGAAAAGACGAGATTCCAATCCTTCTGTTTATAAGTCCTTGCACAGATATATTCGACACTTGTGAGAAAAGGGTCAAAGTGCATAAACATATTATTATTAATTATTTTACTCCGATTCAGTGGACCATCATTACATGCAGGTCTATTTTCTTTAGCTTAGATGCATTGTGTTTACGTATATGTAAAACAAAGGACTTATATAAGTCCTTGGTAAAACGTTTCGTAGAATTTTTTTAGATAAATTCTCAGACATCGAATGTATTTCTTCTGCCCATCCCTTTTTCTCAAAGATATATATACATGTATTTATTTCCCGCCGGGACACACGTACATGATCAGTGATTAGGAAGAATATTAAAGAGTTCATGGGACAAACGTCCCTTGCGTTTAAAAATAATGGGACATTTTCGTACTTAATGCGCCAAATAAATAAATTAATGAAGCTTCCTGATTAAAATGATTAAAGAGAAGACACCAGCTATAAAGTAACCTAGAGCAACAGATGCAAATTGTAAAGTTTTAGGTAAAATCAGGAATGATTTATATAAACTACATGTGCATGTACATTCAGTTGAAAATCAATAAATGAAGAATGTTTTAGATCCGCCCGTGTGAGTTGACTTGTAAACCCATGAACTCGTTTTTTTCACGATAGTTTAAAATGTAACGTGAAAATTCACGTTTGAATAGTTAGATACCAGTAAAATGATTTGTAAAAGTACCTTAAATCAAAAGAATGCCAAACAATAATAATATCGGATTCTTCTTTCAACAAGCCAAAAAAAAAATAAAATAAATAAATAAAAAAAAATAGATAAATGAAATAATAAATAAGAAAAAATAAAAAAAGGCATTACAACGGAAAAAAGTTGCACGTGCAATCGAACAATCCTCTTCCTTTCCGACCTTGAGGTTTTAAGTAATATTTTGCAATTTTTTTTAATCTTTAATTATTCATAATATACAATGTAGAAATATTGGCGTCATGAATTAATGTGATCTGAACGGAGCAATGTACATATACACACTCAATTACTTGCAATATCAACGGGAAGGATTTTTTTTCAGTGCGCAAAGTGGGAAATTTTACTCAATACATACATGATGTGCCAGTAATATGTCTACTAGGTGAACAACAATTGGCTTCGAACCGTTGCAAACTATACAAAAGACTTCCTGAGACATGCGCATGTGAATTACACGTGTCAGTTATATGTACATTAATAGCCTATCTGTAGGACGGCTGGTTATTCAAACTCCGCACCGCAAAATGTCGTTGTAGGTATTGTACTTATAAAACTTTAAAGTATACATACATGTAATCGTTAGATAAAGATATTTATTATCTCAAAACTGAAATAAAATATAAGAATAAATTTTCAAAGAAAAAATGAATGAATAAATAAATAAATAAATAAATAAATAAATAAATAAATAAATAAATAAATAAATAAATAAATAAATAAAAAATTGCGAATAATAATGAATTTTATAATTTACATTGTTTTCAAAATGTTACAAAATGTACCATTTTTCTTCGTGACTCTATTTTCTTTACAACCGAATAAACATCCGGTGGTGTCAATCATACATCACATAATATGACCGCGCCTTTGATTTTCCGCAGTTGAGAAATTTTCTGCGGGTAGTCCCCGTGCCCTCATCTGTTTTAGGGGATAGTATAAATTCCTTGCAGTCCTTCCCTTGCTCGCCTGATACTTTAGTTTATGGATGAACCCTAGTATAAAGTGAAAATCTCAAAATCTGCCTGCATGTGTTTCACCGAAATTAAAGAAAAAAAACCTCTCTTACAGATGCTCTTGTCGCTCATTTCCTTATCTTTTTCCCCGATTCCTTCAAAGATTCCCTATATAAACCTATTATGTAAAAAGATATTGAAATACAGAAAGAAAGAAATAAAAAAACCATTTATTTATATTCCAAGTTTCGCGGATAAATTTACAAACAGAAAAAAAAAAAGCAAATGAACACAGTAATTCAATCTTACTAGCAATTAATTCGAGAAAAGCAAAGTCTCGCCCTATCAAATGGTCGGGTACGGCGTTCCACTTGCGTATACTTTCTTGTCCTTTCAGTGAGTGAAAACGGCCATGATATATACGAGAAGAACAGAGAAAATATGCTCCAGATTGCACCATTGTATTCAATTTTTTCAAACCGTATTCTCCCCGACTCGGCACTTAGTGCCTCGATCGATACAATCCCACTTTCCCCCTCTGGACTCGCCCCTGGTGCTGAGATAGTCAAGAGACCTCAGATTTGTTAATGCTGATTTTTTCACTTCATATTCTATGTACTTGAAAATTCTTATTAAATAACGTAATCTTCTCTGTCCTTTCTCTAGGATAGGAGAAGCTTCTTTTTTTATGTCTTTATTGCTTTCAGTTTTACATGAAAATTGTTTTATTTAATGATTCAGTTTTTTCTTCTTACCTTCCTAAATAAAGAAAAGACGTAAATTTTCTAATCAAATGCAAATTTTGCCTTATTCAATATACAGAAACGTCTCTTTTATAAAGTAAATAAACTGACCCTGGTAAAGCTTTTTTCGCGCCTTTGCTGGCCATGTCGCCGGCAATGCAAGAGCTACATGTAAATATAACGACCACTTTGTCCACCTCCCGGTTGTCTGTCCGTCAGGCTTGTAGTAAGATATAGCTGCAACTCATCAATCAATCAATCAATCAGTCAATCAATCAACAATGGCGTAGCTCTGCTTGAGAAAGTGGAGGGGCACAACATCCCAAAATTTCTAACAAGCAAAAAAAAAAAAAAAAAAAAAAAAGGGGGGGGGGGGGAGGAAGAGGAAGAGATTAAAAATAAATATTGGGTTTTCATGTTCTGTATGCACAAATTTTAACATTTCTGGTGCAATTCTAAATTTTAAGTACATGAATAAATGGCTGGCGAGCGGTAGCGAGCCAGGAATTTTTTTAAGCAAAATATTGACTAATCAGAAAATACTGTCTGTGTCCTCTATCATTAACATATACATTTAATGATATTCTATATAGTTTGAGTTAAAGATATTTTGCAGTTTTTTTATATCTGTATGACCAAAAATTACGTCAAAAAGTGGGGGGCACAAACATACTTATGTGCCCCCCCCCCCCCTGTCCCCCCCCCCTTGTCCTACGCCAGTTATCAATCAATCAATCAATTTTAGAAACAATTTTTAAGATACAGTGATACAAATATACAATATTCATGCGAGGGAATGAAATAAAAATGTGATCTGAGAGAGAGAGAGAGGGGGGGGGGAGATGTTACTTTGATGGCTTTAAGGAGGGGGCAAGCATGACTTGTTTTATGAATAGATACAAAATGAACATGCACACATAGTTTACGATATAGTCTTTTTTTATAACATGGCCAAGGTCGCTTTACAGGTCAAAATGATTATCATTTATTGGCTTAGGGTTTAACACGCGAAAGCCGACTTGTTTGTGCGGTTGGATTCTTAGTTGTAATGACTGCAATGCGATATTATACTTTTTACTGCAATTTTATAAAAATGATCACCTGGAAAATTAAATTCATTCTGCATTATAATTGTTTGCATATAATAATTCAGTTCATTTAATAGAACTTTTACAAGATTATCTAGCTTGTTCGTGATTTTCATTTCAAAGATCCGAGGGAAAAATGCATGTATCATACAAAACACCATTCGACGTACTCGAAATAAACATGAACGAACATCAGAAAAGACAAGGTGAGATCAGGTGCCCGTTTCTCTATCAGGCGAGGCAAATGCCATTCCTACAAGACATGTACAAAGTGAAGAATAAATTTTGAAATGAAATCTAACGTCAAGCAAACGTCTGTATTTCACCCGAACCCCCCCCCCCCCCCCCTCTGCAAGCACTCTCGGACTTGTTCTTTGGTTGAGTCCAAAACACATTCGATATCCCTCTAGACATTATATTCAGAGATCATGTACATGTAGCTTACCTCGTCACTACTTACAAGCCAGGTGTTATTAAACATGTTAAAGTTCACTTAACCTCAAGCCATTGCACAGCGGGTGTTACTGATAAAACTCGTACTTCTATAAAGGACCACGGAGAAATCAATTTTACAGATAAAATCTTAATCCCTATTAATGTTCTCTCGTAAAATGAGCATGTGGTCATTTAAATTTAAAACAAATATATTTATAAAAGTGTCTCCTCCAAACAGAGGTCGGAAATCTAAAATCAATGAAAATGTCGTTATCAAAAAGTAAAAAAAAGAAGAATGTAAAAAGAAGGAACGCCGCTTATAAGCTTATAATGAGGATTTAAAATCATCACAAAATCAAATTCTCTGGGAGCAAATGAGGAAAATGGCTATATTTCTAGAGCAAAAGGTTGATAACGAACTTCAAATTGATAGAAATTGCATGTGTTAAACGTACATGGGACTATGGGGTGAGAAACAAAACTTTTTTGTGGAAAAAAAAGTTCAAATAAAGGAAGAACAAAAAGACTTGATGATAACGACTAACAAAACGTCTCCCAACGATATATCTCTCGTGGAAAAAGAATTGCGGGAAAAGATCTCGTTAAAAAGAATTGTAACAAATCAGTGCTGAAAGATTCACAGATGCTAATCGCCTTTATACGGAGGTATTCATGGAATATTTATATGATAAAGAAGTACTTATACTGAAATTCTTTGATGAGGCCGGTTTCAATTCTCGTGACTGCACAAATACTTTTTTATGGTCATGCTGAAAAAGGTGAGCGCAATTTTAAAAGTTTTTAGATCATCAAAATCTCCAAATGTAACACTCAGTCTATTGATTGGATTGCATGTATTGTAATGTCATAGAGGGAGCCACTGACATTCCTCAATATCTTAGATTTTTAAGAAGCACTAGATGCTTAATATACTGAAATGGGAGAAAATGCGTTGAATTCGGGCGATATATTAGTAGCCGACAACGCACCTGTTCATCGACACCAAGGGGTCGAGCCCTTTCCAGTTTTATTTTAGAAAATTTTGGTGTAGAATATGTTTATTACACCCTCCAGTTATGTATCCCGTTGAAATGGCTTTCAGCAAAATTAGAATCATTTTAAGGTATCCGTTGTACAATAGAGTCATTTTACATAGCGTTTTAATCATCTCCATTGTAAACTATGTCTATGGTAAATTCTATGCCTGGTAAGGTACTATAGACTATATATTTTCTGAAATGTAATGATGCCCTGAGTACAGATATAAGACCCCCTGGTCTTAAAAATCAAAGGGGAAAAACTCTTGTACAACTTTTTATTTTGCATATGTTATATAGAGAATATAGACAATTTAAATGCTTCAACCGTTTTCTGGCCCCAAAATCATTATTTCTGAACAGTGGGCATTATAACTTTTCAGAAAATATAAAGTTTATGGTACCTTACAAGGCATAGAAAAATGCCCAATTGTACATCGGATACCTTAAGTAACTTTTTGTGTCATGAAAATTTAACTTCTGTGCGATTTACCTGGCTGTATAAAGTGCCTCAAAGATCATAACACTAGCAAATTCTAAACAAAAAAGGATTTGCAAGCTGGCAGTTTGGGAAGTACATGTATAAGAATGAAAGAGTCATATTTTTCTTCTCAAGAGAAATTACATAGAGGTGCGGCGCTCCCGTAAAATATTTATGAAAGGCCTCAGTCCAAATTCAACCTTCACTACAGTTCGGGTTGATTTAATACATGTTCTTTTATTGTGTCTTCAAAAATTAAAACTGCATTATTTGTACTATACTGTATATTTATTTGTCATTCATTGGAGATTCGAATGAAAAAAATCCCATAATTTGTACCGGTTTACAAAATGTACTGTGTTTGGCAGCCAAAGGAGTTACTGCAAATGGTACTCAACGCGTAATTACTCTTTGAAAGCGGAATTTCTTTTTATTGGTGCATTATTCATGCGATTCATGCTCCTGATTGTTTTATGTCGCGTAGCGACAAATTCCACGCGACATAAACATGATTAATAAAATCGGGATCATGTAGAGATCTGGTTTTAATCAGATTGGTGAATGAACATTCGATATCAGTGTACAGTAAACGCATCTATCATAAACCTGAATAAAGACTTCGCATTTTAGTGAATACTAAAGGGGTGGACATGGTGAAAGGGAAGTTGGAGGAAGGGGCGAGAGGAGGTTGGGGGTAAGGATCCCCCTTAAATTTGTCATAATACCAGGACAAATGTAAGAATATAGAATGAGGGAACCACACCAATAAGTCTTAAATGTAGGAATTTCTCTGATTTTATAAAGTTTACTACAGATTTTGTTTTTACTTTGACACTATCAAGAGGAAGACAGCCCCAACGCGTAATTACTCTTTGAAAGCGGAATTTCTCTTTTAAGCGTTGCATTGTTATTAAGCTGAAAAAAAAACATACTGTACGATTCTCATTGATTCGTCTAGATTAAACGCTTCTCATTAACCTGAATAAAGACTTCGCATTTTATACTTTAGGGGTTGGATAGGGTGAAAAGGAGGTGGGAGGAAGGGAGAAGAGGAGGGAAAGAGGGGATGGAGGGAAGGGGAGGGAGAAGTTAAGGACCCCTTGATATTTGTCCTTATACCTAGAAAAATGAAAAAAAAAAGATTTGGGAAGGAATAAAGGACCGAATACCACCCACCCTCCCCTATAACAAGTGCGGATCGGGAGGGGTGGTTTAAGGACCCCCTGAAATTTGTCATATTACCCGGAAATGTAAGATTTGGGAAGGAATAAAGAATGACCGAACAACCCCCCCCCCCTTCCCTCTCCTCTGCTTCGAATCGAATATCGTTTATCACTTTCATTATTAATCTGACATATAGAAAAGGAACAAAAACATTATAACGTAATCCTGTTCGATTACAAATGAGGCTGGAGCTCCCACACTTTTTGGTGTTAGTTTCTTGAATCGCTTCCGAAAACTGATTTTTTTTTTTAATTTTGCAAAAAAATGTATGTGCGGATCAAGAACGGAGTAACTCGAAACTGTAATCTAACCCTTATCTACTGATAATGAAACAGGTACAGGTAAGGCACGGTCCATTTGATATTCGGGGGTGGGGGGTTGCTCGAAAAAAAAATTTTGCTCTGAATTTTAATAAATAAAATGAATTTGCTTATGGTATGACAGAAGAAATAATCTTGCTCTTACAAGTAATCCAAATTTGAAGAATTAATATAAAATTTCGCTTCAAATTCAGGAAAATTTTCCGGCTTCGCTCGCTGCAGTTTTCAATTCATATTACAAAAATTGCTTCCTTTATCAGGAGACAATTCCTTGGGAATCGCATGTTCATTCATATGCATCATTGATTAATAATGATGCGCCACTAAAAAGAGAAATTCCGCTTTAAAAGAGTAATTACGCGTTGGGACTGTCTTGCTCGTGGTGTAGTGTCAATTTAAGGTACTACAAATCTGTAGGATCTATAGAATCACACAATTGGCACATCTTCAGGTAAACGATCAAATACCTTATAAGGAAAAGACCAAATGGGGATGGGGGGGGGGGGGGGCGGGGGTTAAGGACCCCTGAATAATATAAAGTCCTAAGTCTTAATATTTGTATCATCGTCTCTTTGGTTTTTTTTAATTTATCTTTTGTTTGTCAGCTTTTCTGTGAACAATTTTCTTTGAAGCTGGGCTCTCCCCTCCTTTCTGAAATCCTGGATCCACCACTGGTACATGTATATTATAAATGACCTGCGACCCCAGAAACATAATGCATGTGCATACATAATGACGTACGTGCCTGAGTTAGTAAATAGACATTGTCTTGACTGTATTGTCTATATTTTTTCATGTTTTATCTAAAAAGTGAGGGAGCAGGGGTGAACGCTGGTTCCTGCTCGAGATTTTCAGCTATTACTGATAACGGATCATAACAATTGCTGAAAAATTAACAAAGGTCTATACTTTCGATGCCTTCTAAAATATGCTTCCGTGATAAAAAAAAAATACCGTTCAACACGATAGAATAAAAAATAACTATCAATGAATTAAACATTTAATTTACTTGGTATCGTACAGCATTAAATTAAATTTTATACGTAAGTGTGCAATCGTTTACATGTATATGTAAAATAGATTACATCAATGTGAAGTATCCAGAGTACGGATTTAGAAGTTATTCCGTATGAACGGGAAAATGATTTGCATAACTCATAATACTTTTAATATTCATCTTACAGCAAAGTCGTGCGGTACAGTACTTGAATCTATAAATGCATGCAAAAATTCGTTTCATTGTCTAACAGGAAACAAATCTTATTTTTCCTTCCATCAGATACATCGAATGATATAATGTATTTTACACACATCCAATATTCAGGTGTTTATAAAATACAGGAGTAGGATAAACAATTATGTATTTCTTTTTTCCCTTGTTTTCTTTATTACAGTTTTGCTTCCTATATCATTTGCTGGTTTATTAATTCATAATCATTTTTCGTACATCACAGGAAATTCAAACTACAGACATGTGTAGACTGCCTATTTAACATCTAGGGTTTCTCTATCTCTACGTACATAATCCTGAATATTGCATTGTTATAAATGTAGTATATCTATGCGGATATGTAAGATAATGATCTTTAAATTGTTACAACATTTATAGAATCGTTCTTAGGAAAACATTTACTGTAAGTACAGATCTAGCGTATTGTTAAAACAGTTGTTTGACTAGCCTATCGCGATTCTACTCTCTACAAAGAGATTTTACGCGACTCGAGATGCTGCGTCAAGCGAATATAAGCCCCGCCTACAAGCACTCGGTGTTTACCCCGGCTAATAATTAAATATGCATAAGCGCCGCCTCCGTTCATTAGCCCCGCCCACAAACACTCCGAGTTTTTCGGGGTAACGTTTGTTCGCGTTGAGCCCGCTTTGCCCCTCACCAGCCCTCCTAAAAGCCCTCCACCTGATGGAGAAATTGGCCTTTACTCGTTAAATTTTTACTCCATCGATGGCGATCTCGTTGTAAAACTCGTGATAGGTACTGTATTTCTTTAAGATAGGTCTCTCGATGCGTGTACGATTAATTATCTGCTTAATTTTGCCTAATCATCCCCAATAAAGCGCAAATTAAGGCACTTTATTTTGCAAAGTGTTAATCCTCTATAATAATTGATGGTATGAAGTCCTACTCGATCCTACCCAAAAACTGTGTCAGTAGTATGGGGCTGATGGACGATCATGGCTTGCCATCAGATTTGTGTCTCCAACCCAAGCAATTACACTACATACTATGAAAATATATGGGTCTCGAAACATCGATTAAAATTGATAAATTGATTTGGTTCAATGCGTCTAGTGAAATTTTTATGCTGAGAATTTACGGTTGCCCTTGTCGGTAAATCAGCCATTTTTCTGGATTAATCTTTTAGAGCTTCCAACAATGTCTAGATTCGGACTCTGATAAACCCTGTAGAGTTGAATACACTGACAACAACTTGTACAGTATGGTTGACTTTCGATGCCCTTATTATAACCGAATCCCTTCCTAGTACTAGCAAATTTTTTCAAAGGATGGGTAAAGGATAAGTTCCGCTTACCTTTCTTAAATTTTGTTTTTCATATTTCAAAAATTATTTTGTTTTTCATATTGTGACGTTACATGTTTAACGTCTTTAAATTCAATAGCATCATTTAAAACCTGATAAATTTACAGCATGGACTAATAACATATTACATATATACGTATACCTATGTCATTTTGCATTTCGAAAATTTATCATCAAAATAAAACCAGGCTGCCTGACCCCCTTCGAAAAAAAAAAATAAATCTATACAAGTGAACATTAAGTTTTGAATGGAATTCAGTATTTTTATGAAATCAACATCAAAGATGCATCTATCCATATTTCAGTCTCAAAGTCGAGAAGGCAAGGCAAAATCATTAGATTTTCCATGGGAACGGTTGCGAACCTTGGAATGAATAACATTCCGAAGTGAGACCAGGTACCCGGGGAGAGTCAGCGTATCCTGATTGCATGCAACACCCGTCGCAACAGCTCCATGAAAACTGGTCAAATTCGGTGATTGTCTCGATCTTTTGGCGAACGGTACTTTCAGGGACTACAACCGTTAGGTGGTTCAATTGTCATTTTAACGATTTTTCCCTTCGAAAACAAATTTAAAAGTTGCATTCATACAAATACTGGTTCTTTGATGGAAGATCAGCTATCTAAGATTTCACAAAGAAAAGAAAAGTTCGAAATGAAATCTATCAAGAATGGTAGAAAACACCATGTAATATAAGAATTGTTTGATTTTTCTCTGAGATGTTGCCAGAAAAAAATAGGTTCTAAAAGCAACGAACTCCCAGCACTGAAAGCATGGAATTCAATGCATGTCTCAAATGATCGAGTACTTCACAGGACAAAACATATCATGCATCGGATAGAAAAGTTTGACATCAATTTTAATGTGTATTGTACTAGAGTATGATGGATCATAATTCATTTTCATTCAAGATCATAAATGCTTTTCACGCCATAAATTGATTAGCATATGGAGAGCACATATCAAAGTGTCATTCATTTATCTCTACACCTTATATATTCCCCAGAAGCTTTTCAAACATGCCAGTCATATCGAGAAATATCGGAAATAAAATCATATATCTGTAAGGGAATTAATATTGATTCAGTAAATGTCTGAAATCATTTACTGTCCATTAATTTGTAACGATAAAATGAGATGCATGTATCGTACTAAGAGACAAAGTGTGAAATGAGTTAAAGAAGATCCTGACGATAATCTCAACAGCACTCACAATAGAGTACCAAACTGAGCATCGACGGACCCCTAGCAAGCTAAAGGTGGGATCAGGTGCCCGGGAGGAGTAAGCATCCCCTGTTGGCTAGCCGCACCCGCATTCGATGTTCATGCACGAAAATGAAGACAATATATAAATTACATGCACTGCACTGTCTGAGGTTATGTCTATATAGAAAGTGCTATGGCGACCATGTCGGGGAAAATATTCATAACACTTACTGTCAAACCCCTCGCGGGGAACTTTTTTACGAGCTCCACACGGCAAAGGGCATAAGTGTGACACAAATGAGTTAAAGTTGCAACAGATTTGAAATATGTACTATAGCTATAATATGTTCCAACTCTATACATTCTTGAAGAAAATTTCATACCAATTTATTATGCACCATACACGTGTTTCGGATATTAAATCCTTATCAGGGATACTTCCAGCCAAAGTCATTTTTAGACTTTTTGACACAACTAAAATTTATTTCTGTAGCGCCCTCTGGTTATATTTTTTGAAGTAAGATTTACTTTGCAGAGAGTCCGTGTCTTCAAATTTCCTGTAATGTCGGAAGCATACCCAAATAAAACCTATGTTCAAAATAGAATTGGAAGGATGTTGCTAAGATGTTAACCTTCACTTTACACAGGAATAGCCATTTTTTATTTTGTTTATACGTGTGACACCATCTCCTGCATTCCCCTTATGATAGATTTGTGATAATACATTAATCGTACTTCTTTGGGTACCTCTATTTATCAGGATGAATGCGAGTGCGCATTTAATCCTGAAACTTAGATGATAGTTTGTAATGAATATAGTTAAGGAGATGCCCGTTCGATGTCGACAGAGAATCCGACATTAGATAGCCATCTGCTATAGAAATAACATGTCTGGTCCATGCTTCAAATTTATCTAATCTTAAATGATGCCATTGAATTTGAAGAAGTTACTTACCATACTTATATAACGTTTACATCCATTTAAAACAAACCAATGAAAATAGAGCAAAAAAAAAAAATAAATAAAATAAAAGAAAAAAAAATAGATAAAAGAAAAAAGAAAAAAAAGAATGGAGTGTCTGCCTCTGCCGCCAGTGAACAGCCTTCGATCTGAGCAGAATGTCTATATATATGTAGATATATATGTTTCGGATATTGAATGCACTTTACGCCAACATATTTTAATCAAAGGACTGAAGGTCCTGAACGATACTTCTATTCAAAATGTAAAATCAGCAGATGAATGTTGAATAATTTTATTGCTTATGTAAGGATGAATCGATGATGATTTTTTTTATACAAGGATGCACATGCATGTGAAACTAATAATTTTCATTTCTATGAGCTCATTGTGTTCTGTAAACAGCAAAAACTGTTTATATTTACTATAAGTGTTATACTTTAAATTACATTTTATTCTGACGACTTAAGCCCGGAGCAGTGTTTTAAAGTTAACCCATTTGGAAACTAGGAAGACGTTGAGAATATGCATGCATGTTTAAAATTACTTACAGTCTAAAATATATTTGATAAAAGAGAGGTTACAAATAGTTCCAGCGTAACTTTAAGTTTATTATCACTGGCAATTTCCAAAAATTCTCATTTCAATTACCAGAATTTCCTATTTCTTTCAACAAGATCATGCTTCGTTTCTATACTTTCGTTTCTCATCGATTATACATCATGTACTTCGGAAAGACAACTCTTATATTGTTTAAGTATTATTACGCCTCCGGCGAGCAGTAAAAGCAAGAAATAAATATTTGATTTTTTGTGATTCATTTACTTTATATGCAATTGAAACTTTTTTCAAGAAAGAGGATAATCTTGATCTTGCATTTTACATGTGTCACACAGTAAATTCCTAAATTAGAAAAAGCACTATATTTTGGATAGCGGCAATGTCTCAACTGTTGCGATAACAGTAGGAGACCTCCTGAAAAGAAGTATCCTAAAATCTTGAGAAAATTGTTACAGGGCAGATGGCCGTCCTAAGTCGGCAACGATTGCCCGTTTGTCTCGTTGGTTTATGTGTATATTATATATTATACCTTGTCATGTTCATGTCATGCCCTCACGGGCCCTTCTTTAGGTAATAAAGCATATCTTATCTTATCTTATCTTATCTTATCTTATCTTATCTTATCTTATCTTATCTTATCTGTAGTCATTAGTGTTTGACGTTTCTATATGTGAGTTGGTATTCCTCGTCTCTTTTGCATCTTTTTCTTTGAGTGTCTGGTCTATGTTTAGAATTGAGTGTTTTGGAGTTTTGCTGTAGGTGCTGCAGCCAAGTGTTGTTGGCGATCCCCTCCTTTATTCTAAATGTGGTCCACTAGACATACATGTTTCGAATATTGAAGGCACTTTACGCCAAAATGATTAAATGTTGAAAAAATTGTCACGCGAAAGCGTCGTACCTTCATTTGTTACTGTTGTGGCGGTTCGGCTATCATGCCGGGTTAGCTCAGTCGGTAAAAGCGTCTTCTCTGCAAGCAGAAGGTATATCTGTTTCGATTCCCGGACCGGTCACATTTTCCATTCCGCCTGTCGCACTGTAATAACAGTTGAGACACGAACAACAATATATAAAAGAAGGAAGATCATTGTTGATCCACTGAAAATGTTCCGCGATTCTCACTGTCGAATATTCCCTCCCTATCCTGGTTTTGTTTCATATAATTTTCAAGAATTTGTATGCTTATTTTAATTATAAATCTTGGATTCTGGTTTAGAGTTTTTTCACTGATTTGCCTATTTGTTTTGTGTGTACATTAATTTTACTGAATCGGATGTAATTGATTTACATTTTAACCATTATTTGCCGCTACCTGTAAACGCGAGTGTTTCTCTGTTTTCAGAACAGAGTCTTTTGGAATTGTTTTCCTTCTTTAAATGATCTTAAGGTCTTGTTTTTACCCCTGTCCCTATTTTGACACTTTCTTAAAATTTCTTTTAAGGTTTTCTTGCATTGTTAGTTTGTCCAATTGATAAAAGTGTGCTTGCTTGTTCCGTTGTGTCCATTTCTGTTTCAGTTTTAAAAAAATATTGAAGCGTTTCATGTTGGTTTGAAGTCCTTTCAGCTGTAGTTAATATTTTTCTGTGTGACTTTTTTTTAATCAAGATATAATATATTATCTCATCAGTTGCAATTTATTTAACGAAAAAAGTGAAGAACAAAATTATCTGAAGTGACTGTTTATTAAAAGAATACGAAAGATATGCATTATACGTAAATGCAATTTAATTAGCACACAACAGTCTGTAGCGACGACATTTCCAGATTCAATGTTAAGATCCCTTAAAGTGTAAGTTATAATGAATAGTATGACGTCATTTAGCACATGAGGTGCAATGATGTTTTGTTATGATACTGCGCATCGCCCTCAATTATTTATCACAGGAAGTAAAGATCCTGTACAGATAAGGAGAGCAGCTCTTCCCTGTTTGAGGAAAAGGCGTATGAATTGAAATATATGAATTGTCAATATTGATGACAAATATGGATAATGACCATATCCCTGTATACAGCACAAAATCGATAATTCAGAAAATCAGAAACCGAAGGCATACAAAATTAGGATAAAACAGGAACCAAAGCAAACAAACAAAAACCTCCACCATATGAAGAGAAGCGAACTCCCGATATGGGAGTGAGACCAGGTGCCCAGGAAGAGTAAGCATCTCCTGTATATATATGTTCTATAATATATAATATGTCCTGAAATATATGTTCTATAATGAAAATTCAGTCTTTATGTCTCATCAGTGATACTTGAGGCCGAAAAAAGGAGGAAATCCAAACAATGTAAAATAACAAAGAGCAAAAGTCTAAACTTGACCTAAAATTTCTGCAAATGAAATTGTCAATATTGAAATAAACGTTCTATGGAGCCAAATTCATTGTACTAGACGCGTGTTTCGGATATCGATTCCTCGTTAGTAGTTCTGCGAACATGCTGCGAACTTGCTACGAACATGCTGCGAACTTGCTGCGAATATGCTGCGAACATGCTGTGAACCTGCTGCGAACTTGCTGCGAACATGCTGTGAACTTGCTGCAAACATGCTGCGAACTTTTAACAGCTTTTTCAAGGCATGCCATAGAAGAAGGTTGATGTGTAAGTCACAAGAAAGTATGAGAATAAGAATAAATTGAAACTTTAACAACTGAAGTTTAAATGGGTTTTTTTAGTAAAGGTGATAAGGTTGAGAAAGGAAACGCTAGATGAAGGAACAAATACTGTTGAAGGAGACATGTTATTATCAAATTTCCGTATATTTCCGAGAAAACGATGGATAATAAAGTCTCACCAATCATTTCGACGATGATCTTATCAACATAATACTATACGACGAATGATAATAAAAAAACATAGTTGAGATAACATGACAAAAATTAATGACCAGAGGGAAATCTTTCCCCAATTTTTTCTCACTGCACTTTAAAGAGCAATTGAAATGTGACATGTATATGTCATGAAATGAATTATAATGAATCAATAATTCTACATATGGCACGTACTTTTATGACATGATTCTGTGTCCTCAAAATGAAACAGATCTGCAATCCTAATCCGCAAAAGCGCCGATTCCAGGAAATCTCTTATTGTAATGATTTAAGGTGTATCAATGCATCTATGCACCATATGTGTTAAATGACGTCATTAGCTGCCTTGTGAACTATATCTTTAGCCAGTCAAATTAGTGCTACATGTTTTCATTTAAACACGTCAAAGTAAGTAGGGGAAATGTAACAATACGCAGTTGCAGCATCCACAGCAAAAACCCAAAACACCAAATACAAAACGAAGAGCAGACACGCACAGAAAGAGACGCAAAAGGTACAAGGAACACCGAATCACGTAGAAACATCAAACACAAACGACTACAAATAAACCACAAACCAATGGGCAATCGGTACCGACTTAGGACGCCCATCAGTCACACCAGTAGCAGACGATGTGGTTATGCGGATTACGTGCGCACAACCCTCTCACTTTTCATTGAATAAAATACTTTTCATTACAAAACAAAGATACATAGAACATATATACAACAAGCTACTTTAAAGTGGGGACACCAAAATCAAAAGATGATCATGATCGGCATAAAAAACTTCCTGCTGAAACAAGCTTATAAATTACCATCTGAGTATTACATTAATAAGTTTGACTGTCAATATACTTACAACGAATGAACGCGCTTAGTAAATAAATTTCCCTTTGGCTCAATCGGGTTTTTCGTGCTCGCGGGTATTTTATGTTTTCAGTGATATATGCTCGAGAAGCACGAATTTTCCTTTGCATCTGTTTGTCTGGTAATCACAAAATGCAATGAGTTGTCAAAGTTTCAAATTGTTTCACGTTAGGTATGTATGACAAATATGGATAATGATGATAGTGTATGACGAGTTCCCCATATCGACCGTAGAACTTCCTCAGTGACGATGTTAGTCGGTCACAAACATTTTCCTGACTGAGAAACTTATCTGAAAGACGCCTAGCTCTCAGAACAAAATCCGTATATTTGGCACTTGCTTTGGCATAGTGTATCAACTGAGATATGAACACGCCATAAGCAGGCGATGAAGGGATGTTGCTACTCAGAAAAGGAAAGTTTGTAATGCTGAAATTGAAGTCTTAGTAACGTAGTAAGTAAGAGAGATCGAGATCGCCCATTATGTTAAATAAAATACTCAGACGTCAACACGTTGTTTTACGTGGCGCTTATGACGTCATAAGATCATTTTTTACCAACTGTTTTTATATGGCTTATTGGTCAATCTTTTACATCTCAAAGATCATTCTCTTGAAAAATAATATTCAAACTGCGATACGTCTATAAAAATTATAATCCATGTCATTATAAAAATCCATGACCAGAGGGAATTCGAATTCGCTCCCCTATTTGCGCTTATTGCACTTTGAAAACAAATTTATTAAGTGACATATATTGGTTTATTGTCATGAATTAGTTAAAAATAATAAATGAATTAGCCTACACTTGGCACGTGTTTCTGTTACACGATTCTTTGCTTCCAAATGGAATAGATCGAACTACAATTCTAATCTGTTAAATAGATGATTCCTAGAAAATACTTGTTAGAATTTTTTAAATAAAGTGGAACAATGCATCTATACACCGTATGTGTTAAATGACGTAAGTAACTTCATTGAGAACTAAATCTGTAGCCAATCATATGCAGTTAAGATTTGTATGGACTGTCATTGATAAATGCTACAGCATTAAAATAATTAAAAAACTAAATGCACTAGAAAATCACGGAAACATTAAAACTGTAACAAATTTTATGAGTGAGATTTTCAATATTGAAATATATGTTCTATAGTTCCAATCTTATTGTACTAGACACGTATTTCGGATATTGAATCCTCGTCAGTAGTACTTATAATGTAAAACAGGTTGAAATAAACATCAAAGAAGTACTAAACCGTTATTCAGTCTCAAAGTCGAGAAGGCAAGGCAAAATCGTGAGAATTTCCATCGAAACGGTTGCGAACCCCGGCATGAACAACATTCCGAAGTGAGACCAGGTGCCCGGGGAGATTCAGCGTCTCCTGATTGCATGCAACACCCGTCGCAACAGCTCCGTGGGAACCTGTCAAATTCGGTGATTGTCTCAATGTACATTTTGATGTACATATCAGGTAAGTATATTTTGTTTGGTGATGATGACAGCCATTCAATCACAATGTAGAATGTCACTGATCATTCTGGAAAGGGGGATCTCATATGCTTTTATAACATCCCCGTAACGACTTTGAATAAATCCAAAGTGACTTTTAACATGCAAACTCTATCATGGACTGACTGATATCTAACATGTGAACAAGTGGAGATATACGGAAGCCCGTTGGTGACAGGTATGAATTAAAACTTATCTGGCGTCCGCCAGATAATTTATCTGGCGGCCGCCACATAATTATCTGGCGGCCGCCACTTAATTTATCTGGCTGCCGCCACTTATTTATCTGGCGGTCGCCACTTAACTATGTGGCGGCCGCCACTTAATTATCATGCAGCCGCCAGATAAATCTTTTGTTACATTTTATCTGATTATTTTGCATCTTTCATACCAAATAGATTAAAAGAGAAGATGAATTCAGCACCCTAGAACAGAAAGAACATGTTATAAATTAATTTCGTTTTGATTTATTGTAAATTATGTGATGACCGCCACTTAAATAATCTGGCGGCCGCCAGATAATTATCTGGCGGCTGCAACTTAATTTATCTGGCTGCCGCCAGATGAACTATCTGGCGGCCGCCAGATAAATTATGATTCATACCTGTTACGGGCTTCCGTAGAGATACATGTATTTGAAAGAGATGATTAAAAGATGATCCTGACGACAATCTCAATAGAGCACCGGATTGAGCATCGACGGACCCATAGCAAGCTAGAATTGGTGGGCCAGGTGCCCGGGAGCAGTAAGCATCCCCTGTTTGACTAGCCGCAGCCGCCGACGAAGAAAGGAAAAGGGAATGTAAACATCCAATATTTACATGAATGGAGATAATTGAAATAAACAAGCAAAAAATTGATGTGTGACTATTCTTTCCATGACATTTACCATAAATTAAAAAAAAATATCCTAGTAAATAAATTGAAATTTGGCAATCTGGTGTAAAATCATTGCTGTTTATCAACTCATACTATGTTAAGAAGAAAAGGGAATGATAAATACAATCAATCCAGACAAGAAAATTGAACGTCTAAAATATGGAGTCCTTGAATATCTCCTCCAATTATCGGATTTCAGGAGTAAAATCCACCTGCTCTGATCAACGTAGTATCTGTTGACAGGGCAATCAAGTACACTTAAATGTAACTGGAGGAAGGATGGAAGATCAATCATTTAATTGGTGAAAACGGCAAAAGGACATGAATACATTGTAAATATATTTCTTCCATTCTTTCCTCTGCACAAGGTTAATTCTGGAATTAATAATCTGGTCAAAGTGTTCACTATGCCATTCGAAATGTCAACAGCAAATTGCCAACGACGTTCTGAATCGATAATGATGAAATTATGAACAAATAAATGAGAAGACATTTTGCTGAATTCGCAACAACCGTAATTTGTCGTCTTATTATCGGATCAGGTCTTTTTACAAATCTTTTCTCTGTAAATACGATCTTAATTAATATCCTATAAAAAAATTTTCTCTGGACTAATAGAAGAATCTCGTAAACCGTATACTCAAAAGTACTTTCATTATTGATGGTGCTTTAAAACTTTTAGGATAGTGTCATCTTCCAGTTAACAATGTCATAGCTTAAACATAACAATAAATAACACAGACAAAAGCAGGCGCTTAACAGAAGGATTAAATGGTCATAAACGTTACATTATCAATTATTTATTCTAGTAATATTGTACATTGTAGTTCCAAGGGAATAAACATTTTTTATAATTGAATTTATACTAGTTTTTATCCACTAAGACCATTCTTTGTTGTTTTCTGTTTTACGTCCTCTTGCTTGATGAAGAACCCAGAAATATGAAAAAGAATATGACATGGATATAACAAAATTTCTTCTCATTAAGGCATTAGATGTTTAATGAGGGATAATTGGTTCACTCATTTATTGAGTTAGGAATTCTAAACATATGACATAGTTATAGTTTAAAACTTAATTAAAAATTTTTCATCAATGCAGTTTTGAAAAAAAAGTTCCTATCAGTGTCATCGTCCCAAACAGTTTAAATTTAAATTTAAATAAAACAAAAATCAAAATTGTGTTAAGTCTGATATACTTTTAATTTGTTTTGTTGAATGTTTACTTGCTTTTATTCTTGGCTGGCCAGTAAGTTTTCTAATTCTAATTTAAAATTATTACAAGATGTGGTCTAATGATGAAACGAATACAATGTTTTAGCGACCTTTCTCCGTTAGCTTTTGTCTGTTTTACAGAGTTTTGATTAATAATGCAAAAGTCAGTTTTATTTTCATTTTCATGATCTCTATATGTCATTTAATCCTTTACAATAATGTCGTAATTCCGTTGAATGATGGTTTAGATTAACGTTATGATAAAGAAATAAAAAAATGTTTATGTGGTTAAACAGTTCGAAATATGATAGAATATGAAACTAAGTGAAAAAATTTCCGTAAGCTTGAATAATTGATATAAAACCAGATACTCTTACCTCTTTCAACCTTCGCAGTCTACTCTTTGAATACATTTCTAAATCGTGGGTCCTGTAGCATCATATCCCATATATCCTGCTTCGTCTTTCGGAACACTTTTGGAGATACATGTAATAACTTTCACACTCTTTGGTCGTCTTTCATTGTTAAGATTGAGGATCACTGACGAAGGTTGAGTACCCGACACGTGCATGTCTGGTCCATGCTGCAAATTTTTCTGTTCTTAAAAGACGCTATTGAATTTTAAGACGTTTATCATTTGTACCATGATAGTTGTTTTTGAGTGTCACTGCTGGTGGACCAGGAGTACCTTAGGGAACATGTAGCAATTATTCAGTCTCAAAGTCAAGAAGGCAAAACCAAATCGTGAGAATTCTCATCGGAACGGTTGCGAACCCCGGAATGAACAACATTCAACACCGAAATCATTGCTGTTTATAAATTCATACCATGTTAAATACATTCAAACCTTGAGTAAAACTAAGCGCGCCATTTTCAAGTTTCTTGTCGACTAGTTTCTGTTCTTCAAGTATACATCTGTCTGAAATGAAAATGTATCAATGAGAGTAACCAGACATAAAAGTTCAACGACCAAAATGTAGAGTCCTTGAAAATCTCGTCGAAATATCCGATTTCAGGAGTAAAATCCACCTGCTCTGATTAACGTAGTATCTGTTTACAGGGCAACCAAGGACACTTAAATTTAACTGAAGGACGGACGGGAGATCAATCATTTAATTGGTGAATACGGTAAAAGGACATGAATAAAGTGTAAATACCTTTCTTCCATAATTTCCTTTGCACAAGATTAATTCTGGAATTGAAAGTCTGGTCAAAGTGTACACTTTGCCATTCGAAATGTCAACATCAAATTGCCGGCGACTTTCTGATTTGATGATGATGAAATTATGAACACAGAAATGAGAAGACATTTTGCTGAACAACAATATTTTGTCGTCCTTTCTTTATACAATGTTAAACGTCATCAAATCTTTTTCTCTGTAAGTACGATCTAAACATCCTATAAAACATTTTCGTTCTTAGGACTAATAAAAAAGTCTCCTATTCTAATAATTACGTTCATAATTAATGGTGTTTTAAAACTTTCATTATTTTTCTTTTAAGATAGTATCATCTTCCAGTTAACAATGTCATACTTTATACATTACAATAAATAACACAGACAAAAGCAGGCGCTTTACAGAAGGATTAAATGGCCATAAATGTTACATTATCAATTATTCATTCTTATGTTGCACTTTGTAGTTCCAAGGGAATAAACATTTTTTTTATAATTGAATTTATACAAGTTTTTATCCACTGAGACCATTCTTTGTTATTATGTGTTTTACGTCCTCTTGCTTGACAAAGAACCCAGAAATATGAAAAAGAATATGACATGGATATAACAGAATTTCATCACATTAAGTCATTAGATGTTTAATGAGGGATAATTGGTTCACTCATTCATTGAGTTTGGAATTCTAAGCATATGACATAGTTACAATTAAAAACTTTTTTAAAAATTCTACCAATGCATTTTTGAAAAAAAAATCCTATAAGTGTTATCTTACCTAACAGTTAAAGTTGAAGCCTATGGAAAACACATATTTTAGCCATATTTTCTAAGAAAATGATGTGGGCTCAAATATTGATGGATAAAATAAATTCTGAAAATTAATATTTATCATTTCGCTGAAAAATCTCAAGTTCATCGTCTAGATCTTTCGTAATTGATTTTTAAGGAATTCTCTATCATAGGGTGATAATTCCTTACTTATCTTTAATTATACACATAATTCCAATATTTTAGACATGGTTTCGTTTATTATGCATCTAATACCATAATTTGTTTGTCTTTACAAATTGTTTTACTTTTTTCTTGTATGCTGTGATTGACGCTCCAAGTTAACATATTTGAATTCATCATAAACTAATATGTAGTTTGTTCTATAAATCAATTTAAATAAAATAAAAATCAAAATTGTGTTAAGTCTGATATAGTTTTAATTTGTTTTGAATGTTTACTTGCTTTTATTCTTGGCTGGCCGGTAAGTTTTCTACTTCAAATTTAAAATTATTACAAGAAATGGTCTAATGATGAAACGAATACAATGTTTTAGTGACCTTTATGCCGTTACCTTTTGTCTGTTTTACAGAGTTTTGATTAATAATGCAAAAGTCAGTTTTTTTTTATTTTCATGATCTATATATGTCATTTAATCCTTTGCAATAATGTCGTAATTCCGTTGAATGGTGGTTGAGATTAACATTATGATAAAGAAAAAATGTTTATGTGGTTTATCAGTTCTTAATATGATAGAATATGAAACTAAGTGAAAAATTTTCCGTAAGCCTGAATAATTGATAATTATAAAACCAGATACTCTTACTTCTTTCAACCTTCGCAGTCTACTCTTTGAATACCATATCTGTTGTAAAATTGAAACAAATGATGCTGGTAGATCAGGAGTCCCCGAGGGCACATGTAGCCAATTAAATTTGATCAACTTCGGTTGATCGTTTCTTCTACGCATTCGAAAATTTCTGTTATCAAAATTTCTCGACATTTCTAAACCGTGGTTCCTGTAGCATCATATCCCATATATCCGCTGCGTCTTTCGATACATTTTTGAAGATACTAACTTTCAACCTCTTTGGTCGTATTTCATTGTTGAGATTGAGGATCACTGACGATGGTTAAGTATCCGACACGTACATGTCTGGTCCATGCTTCAAATTTATCTCTTCTTATAAGACGCTATTGAATTTTAAGACGTTTAACTGCTGGTGGAGCAGGAGTACCCTAGGGTACATGTAACAATGATAGATCAACTTCGGTTGATCGTTTCATCGACGTGAACATCGCCGTTGTGAACATCGATGACGGGTGCGGCTAGGCAAGCAGGGGATGCTTACTCCTACTTGGCACCTGGTCCCGCCTCTACCTTGCTCGGGATCCGTCGATGCTCAATTTGGTGCTCTATTGTGAGTGCTGTTGAGATTGTCGTCAGGATCTTCTTTATCTCATTCATATAAACATCAAAGAAGTACCTAACAGTTATTCAGTTTCAAATTCGAGATGGCAAGGCCAAATCATGAAATTCCCATCGGAACGGCTGCGAACCCCGGAATGAACAACATTCCGAAGTGAGACCAGGTGCCCGTGGAGAGTCAGCAGTCTCCTGATTGCATGCAACACCCGTCGCAACAGCTTTATGGAAACCTGTCAAATTCGGCGATTCTCTCGTTGTACATTTTGATTTACAGATCAGGTAAGTATGTCTTTTTTGGTGATGACGACAGCCATTCAATCACAATGTAGAATGTCACTGATCATTCTGGAAAGATGGATCTGATATGCTTTTATGATATCCCATAGCGACCGAAGAACTTTGTATCATCTCATTCGAAATTTTCTGTTATCAAATTTCTCAAAGTTTCTAAAACGTGGGTCCTGACGCATCATATCTCACCCTATCTTGCTACGTCTTTCGGTACATCTTGGACATGATAACCTTCAGACTCTTTGGTGTTACAATTACATTGTTTAGATTGAGGATCACTGACGACGAGGGTTAAGTGCTGCAAATCTATCTGTTCATAAATGATACTATCGAAATGAAGACGTTCAACATGATTCCACTCTTATTGAATACTGATCATTAAAAGGTATATGAAAGATTAATGGAATTATCTTTCAGAATCTCCCAAATTTTGCCGTAAATTTTGTGGCTTACTAAGTGAACCTTTCCGACGAATCGTTCTTCTAAAATGCATACTATTATAAAGTAATTACCGAATACTTTGTTACTAGATGTACGTTATGCAGATAATTTTTCGAGCAATTTTCAGACTCCTTATTTCAATTAATGTATTATGCACATCATTAATCTAGTTTGTGTGTCTCACATGTATCTCACTCCATATCAGGAGTTCGCTTCTTTTCATGTGGTATGGAGGTTTTTGTTAGTGTGCGTTGGTTCCTGTTTTATCCTGATTTTTGTATGCCTTCTTTTTCTGATTGTCTGAATTAATCGATTTATGCTGTATACAGAGATATGGTCATTATCCATATTTGTCATTTTAAAGAAATGCTTAATACATGGTAAATCTTTTCTCTTATTTTCAAATATGAAGGATAAAAAACCAACAAGAAGTGCTCAACTCTGAACTCATTTGGAACGAACGCACCTCCCATATACATGTATATTGCTAAATAGGGAACTTGATTCGAGGATAGGTCAGAAAAGAATAACAGGCATGAAACTTCAACTGAATTGCATTGCCTAAAGTCAAATGTTGATTCTAAACGCCGAAATTAAATACGATGGCGTATATCTGACATCTTTATTTTCTATCTGCTACATATGACAGTTTATTCCCAGAAGGATGTTACTCCATTACATGTGTTTTACCTCTTCTGTCATAATTCAGATAAGATGATGTGATATTCAATCCGTAATAAAATGCAGTTTTGTATGAACGAATTTTGACAAAAATGTTCGTTAAAAATACCGATTAAGGTATTAGGGAAGACAGAGGGGATCTCCTACAAGAACCTGTTGCAGCACCAACAGCAAAACACCAAAACACCCCATGCAAAAACACAAAAGACAAGCATAGTATGAGACGGAAAAGAGACATACGACATATAAACATCAATCACAAAAGGGATACACAAAAAACCGACGAGACCAACTGGCAACCGGCGCCGACTTTGGACGGCCATTTGCCACGCAAGAAGCAAATGATGTGGTTATCCGGATTACGTGCGCACAAACCTCCTACTTATCCGGATACACAGAGGTGTCCATATACACACAATTGTTGTATAAACATAAAAGTTCTCACTGTAAGGTGACATCACAAACAAGATAGTTAAACGCAGCGGCCGCTTGTAACGCAGATTCTATGTAAATGGATCTGAAAATTTCTGTGGCATGCGTATATCAGTCTGTGCTCTGCTGACTAAAGGGAGCTCCGGGTATAATAGCAATATCATGATTATGTACATCCATACCTTACATATATTTTTTAGATATTTCATGTTTTCTAATGTTTCATTCAACTCGTCTTCGGCCAGCTTCGTGGTATTTTATTTTTGTAGTTATGAAACAACCGGAAGTAGGGTATCATACCCCTAATTCCTTAGTACAACATGTTAAAATAACAGAGCTCTATGGGATATATCTTAAAAGCAGGTGTAAAAGTCATTATTAAAATATGTAATGAAATATGAACAAGTATTTGTGTTATTCACATTTTATTCAGCATGTATGATTTAAATTCAGCAAATGCGAAATTTTGCATATTTGTAATTCTGAACTTTTGTTGTGTGCAAATTCTTTTTAAGTTTACCGAACTCAGTTGGGCAACAAAGTTATTTCGTATTAGAAAATAGGTATTTGTCATAAGAAAAAAAGATCGATTGAACTCAGTTGGGCAACAAAGTTATTTCGTATTAGAAAATAGGTATTTGTCATAAGAAAAAAAGATCAATTTTACTCGCTTTTTATACTTCCACATTTATCTTTATATTTTCCTGACAACATTGCAGCGTTTCGTAGTATGTTACATGTACTCTTTAGTCGATAAGATAAACGTTTTAAGATAAGATAAGATAAGATAAAAGTGCAATCAAATTCAGATAAGATAAACGTTTTGATATTTCATTTAAAACGTGTGCAATATCAAACACATTCAATTGGAAAGAACACCATGGTTTTACTTCTTGTCAGTAGATGGAAATGACAAATAGATATTTATTATAGGTTTAAGTTGGTTTGGTATTTGTAGAACAACTTTCTTAAATTTTCTAGTAACGTACATAAATATATGATAAACTTTATTGAAATGACATGGCCTTAATCATTTATTGATTATGGTGGTCCTCAACGACAATTCTTCCATGTAATAAACTCGATATTTCACCCCTAGAGAGGAAATTCTCATTAAATTTTAAACCATAGAATTTCTGTCTGGATACTAATTTTGCAAATATTTCAACCTAAAGCTAGTAGGAATACATTTTTCAACGACGAAACATCTGTAACTTGTAAGTTATATATAAGAAACCTGACATCATGATCTATGATAGAACAGGCATATTGGAGCAAGGCTTTTGTATGAACAAGCGTTCCAATATAAATTCTAATGCTTTTGCCTTGCTTTCTCGACTTTGAGACTGAATAACTGATAGGTACGTCTTGGATATTCATTTTGGATAAAGAGTAAAGCAAAACTGGTGATTCGTGGTCATATAACATTTAGCTACATTATGATAGCAAAAAAAAAAAAAAAATCAAAAATACTGAAAAAATTATCTTCGGATGAATAAAAATGTATGAAAACCTGACCCTATTATACGGATTATTCACAGAGTTAAAAAAGAAAACATTACATGCTTGTTAGTAAAAATAAGGGTACTGTTAATGTTATTTATTTCGCTGGGCAACATTTTCCGATTTGAACACCTCGACATTACTCTTCGGGAAGTATTCATGATGTAAACGTTTCTGTCTTTGTAAAAATGTAGCTGGGATATTTTCGCGTAGGGATTGTTTTCGCGAAGTCATCCCCTGATTCGTGAAATATGTTAATATTACCAAAACGCGAAAATGTCTATGTTTGCAATACTTGTGGTTAGTATTTGAAATGTGTGAAAATTAAAACTCCATGGGTTTTTTTTTTCAAATTCTTCACCATAGCCTCTATTGTTGTTTAAGTTTGTGCCTTTGCAGAATCTTTTACGTGGTTTATTTTGTCTCTTCATTTGTCATAGTTCTGTTCGTCCTTTACGATTTTTGGTTAATATATTCTGATATCAGTTTTTGTTTAACTATCACTTATTTTCTTTTTATCGCGAAAAATCCCTACGCGAAATTATCCCAGCTACATTTTTACAAAGACAGAAACGTTTACATCACGAATATTTCACCGAAGAGTAACGACATGGTGTTCTAATTGAAAAAAAAATCCCGATCGAAGAAACCGTACCCTAATTTCTGTTCGTCCGCCAAGAGCTTTGGTTTATACATTCTGATATCAGTTTTTGTTTGACTGTCTCTTATTTCTTCAATTTTTTTTTCTGAATGTTAAATAATTTTACCAAGTACCGTCGAAAAAGGTTATTTATTCGAAAAGTGTATATCTGTTGCACTTTTTCTTCAAAAGCAGAGTAGGATATTCCATTGTTCTTATGTTCGTCATTTGCATGTAAAAATGGGTATGTTTGAGCCAACTCCGTAGGTTTCTTATTCCTCATGTTCTTTGTTTTTATTCTTGTACAAAATCAAATTGTCATTCCAATTACCTGTACATGTTATAGCTGGTCAAAATGTCTGCGAAAAATTTTATTGAAATAAGAACCTCGAAACGTTAATAGATTGTCAATATTGAAATACATGTTCTATAGTACCAATTTTATTGTACTAGACTGTATGAAGCTTATCCCACTGTTTCTGAAGTAGCAGACCTTGAATAATTGAAGTTTCGCATTAAGCGTACCTATCAAAATATGTCGTTTCGCTTTCGAAGGCAAATTATATTTTCTTTTCTTGATGTTAAGTTATAAATAGATAAGAAAGGAGGGGATCTCCAAGAAGACTCGGCTGCAGCAGCAACACACCAAAACACCCCAAGTGAAATACACAGCAAGAGACACAAAAGGGACAAGGAACAACAATCACGGCATCAAGCATCAAACACAAAAGACCACACACAAACCAACGAGACCAATGGGCATTCTGAGCCGACTAAGGACGGGCATCTGCTAGTAGAGGATGGTGTGGTTATCTATGTCACTGTCACGTACATGTTCACTAGTATTCTTTTTTTTCTAATATTTTCAAAACATCGAGAACTTGGAAGGATGGATTAGAAATATAGAAAAATACATCATGAATTATCTTAACCCCGTAATACGAAATAGCGTCCAGTGGGAATCCCTCCTCCATAACTTTTTCTTGAGTCACTCGAATGGAATATAATCTGGGATAAACGTAAACATAGTATTAAGAGTTTATACAAACAATTAACAAGTGAAACAAATCAACTAAATGAGTAATATCAATTCCATGTCACGCCTTTTTCAGTCTATTAGTTGGGTTACAAAATGGTATTACTACAGCAAAGGTATTGCATTGACAATCTCAGTAACACAGTAGGCACAATCTGTCATAGAAGCAAATTCTTTGAGAAATTCTAAAGTCAGAGTAGGATGTGTAACATATTAAATTGCGTATTTCATAGGGTGTAACAAATAAAAAAGGACTTGGTCACCTGGAATTCTCAGAATGGGAATATAGTTCGATACTTTATAGACAGCTATCTTACTTGAATTCAAATGTTGGTGTTTGATTAGTTGTCTTGTCTCGTTAGACAGTTCTGTTTTACATTTTTTAAAGAGTTTGTAAGCTTTTTGATGTTTGATGCCTTTTTCCATTTGGATCCCCTCGCCCTTTATTTGTAACGGCATAAAAAGACTTTGATGCCACTGGTGAAAGGTTTTAGATCAAATCGATGTTAAAGTAAAAAGACACTTTTTCATGTAAACATTCAAAATTCTCTAACCTGAATGAGTAATGTTGTGAGTAACATAACTGTCAGTTACGATCCAGTGTTGGACATGTTGGAACTTGTATTTCATGATAAATTATAACAAAAGTAATAGATCAATGGAGAACTATTTCTAAAATGGCGCCGTCTGACGCTCATGCCTTTTTTTAAAGAAAAAGGTCGAGGCTAATCCGAATGGCCTTTTCTTTTATGGATTCTTATTTCGGGTTTCGTGTTTGGCGTTCATTTTGCTGTCACGTGTCATTCTCTACAACCGAAAACCCGAAATACCAAAAGAAAAAAAATCAATAGATCTAAAAGGCGACCTCCTTCATAAAATCCAAGTAGAATAAACATCTATTGGCCGTTTTATTCTGTCCAATGCCTTTGCCGAGGTATTTTAGATGATTTTGAAAACATAAATTCTCGCATGAGTTGAAGAAACGAACAACCGAAGTTGATCGAACATTGGGACTCCTGGTTCACCAGCAGTGACACTCACCAAGTGGTACAAATGTTTAACGTCTTCATATCAAATTCAATAGAAGCATTTAATAACAGATAAATTTGCAGTATGGACCAGACATGCACGTGTCGGGTACTTAACCAATAAGGAATATGTATACAAATGTGTACATTATATTTCAATTATAACAATATTAATGAAGCAATTGGATGATATGAGTCGATCATTTACATTACAACATTAATACATCGTCAACGGCATGTCTAAGTTAGTTTGAGTATCGTCACTTATCCAATATATCACTAAATAACACAAATTCTGATAAGTATATCTGAAGCACGAATTTCATCAATTATTCAATTGATATGTTGTAAATCCAAATATTACTTAGATGGGTAAAGTAATGATTTACTAATTTTGTTCTGTTACATCGGTCAATGATCGTGTCGTACATTTAAAACAGAAGGGTCAATCATAATGATAAAAGAAGGGAGGAGATAAATGTCACATCCCTTACCTTCTTGTGAAAAGCTGTTTTTTCTCTTTAATTATTAGACATTCATATCATATAAATTGAAAGTCGAATTTAGAAATAAAAACTAATCTATTTAGTCGAAAGAAAATCACCTATTTACTAATACACTGTGCTACAAAAAAGTTAATTACATATTAAAACTTCGATGTTGTGTGATTACAATCAAATGAAACAAATGGATGTTTATGAACCTTTTGTTTTCGTATTGATGCAGTGAAAACATAGTGTTTCTGTCAATATTCCTATTAATTCTTCTATTTCTAACCATTACTTACCGCAAAAAAAAACTATATTGAAAAAAAAGACCTTAAAAAAAATAAAAAAACCACCTCTATATACTTTGAAATTATTTCACTTAAAAAGAATTAGAAAACTGAGTTCATGGAAATTAATTTCTAAACAAGAAATATTGATTACAAAGTATATTTTCAATTTTTTTTGTATGAATTTCGTATGTAAGAAAATATCCTTACGTATATATAGGTTTTCATTCCATACGATGCAATATGAAACGAGTTGTGTGTTTTATATCCCCGAGCCTTGGCGAGGGGAATAAAACGCACAAAGAGTTTCATAATACATCGTATGAAATGAAAATTCATTTGAGATTATTTTTATCACATGATTCTGCCAAAAAAATGTGTATTTCCAACGTGAAATCAACGTTTCTGAGAACTAGAGGCGAACCACGCCGTGATCTAGAGGTCGTCTGCTACGCCGTGAGAAGTAGTTCCACATCGTATAGAATATTCTGTGCTTAAGAGAGGAATATTTCAATTTTGTTTAGTATTTTAATGCAATGATTAATTCAATAACAACAATTTTAATCGTTGATATTGAATCCGTGTCTGAATTTAACAGTTGACCGATTTTGAAAGGTCACACTTGTGTGATTAGGTTTCCAACTTAGCCAATCGCATTCAAGCAGAGCGATATGTAACATGTTATCATATCATATATTTATGAAATGGCTTTATGAAACTGCATAACGGGTGATAAATTTACCTCCGTTGATAAAAAATACTTTTCATACAGAAAAGTTTAATCGCGGTTGTATATATTGAGTTTCTTCTCATACATTTGGTTCTCTTTAAATTGATGATTGCATGTTTTATTTTTGATAACAGCAAACTTACTTTCATTCATTCCTAATTGCTTATTCAAAGGAAATAAAATCTATTAGATTTTAATTAGAAGAACATTTTATATACAGTCGTAAATTTAAGGATTCCCTTCGCAAATATGATATGGAAAATAATCGTAATTATGTCAAAGGTATGCCTAATTGGTTGAAGAGTGTTAACATGTTTATTAAAAATATATTTTTACACTTCTCAGTCTTGAATATTGTTATCACAAGGTAGATACATATGTCAGAAAATCAATCAATTGTACTTTGAATTTACAAAAAATCCAAAACAAAACAAAACCAAACCAAGTAAAAAACCCAACAACAAATGGCTACGTTGACTGTTGATGCATTCATTCTTCAATTAACAGCTACAAGGTGCTCGATCATAGGTATGCTTCAACGCTACAATTAGAAAACAAAAGTTGTAAAGGAAAACGAATGCAACATTAATACATTTTTTTTTCATCGAAATTATGATAGTCCTAAAAACCAAACAAACACATGCGTGAAAAAACCCTGAATGCCTCACTTTGACGGTTATTGAAGAATTAATAATTCGCATGTAACAAGTGTTTACATGTAGCCCTACTTAAATTTCAGTAAGTTTTGATTTATTTTTTTGTCATTCTAAAAGTGGGATTTTATAAAAAAAAATATGGTCATGTGACCTTATTTCTACATTGTTTACTGGAGGAAAAACTACATCTTTATACTAATAAAAACATTATATGAAAACGTACGTGTTCGTTTCAAAGGTCGCTTTTCATACCTCCTGTCGCCTTAAGGTTAGAAAACATTGAACAAATTTTACTAGTTTTGTTCAAATGTAAGTCATCTGATCGTTTGAATGTAGTAATTGATATAGAATGTATATTTTGATTTTCTACAGGGTGGTCCTCGATATACAATACAAATGGTTAATTTTACGTTTATTCAAGATAATTTAGAAAATTGACTTGTACTGCCATGAACTCACTCAGATTTATCTTTGTCTTCTTTTACATCGAGTTCCTTTTCAGATTCATTCTTGGTGCGCTGTATATAGTAACTATAGATAAAGACATAAAAAGTGAAATGTAACCATATTCATAGAAGTTATAACGATATAATTCAAAATATGCACAAATTTAGAAAATTGAATAATACGGAAATGTTCCAACTCTTTACCTTCACGAAGAAATTTTCATACCAATTTTGAAGACATTCCATCAGATTTTGATAAATGAGAAGGTAAACTAATATCAAATTGTCAGATTTTTTTTTATTCACAGTAAGTTTGACAGTACGCGTTTTAAATCAAATGTCTTTCCCTGACATGGTCGCCATAGTACTTTCTATATAGACATAACCTCATCCAGTGCATGTTTTGTTGATATTGTTTTCAGTTTTGTGCGTGAACATCGACCGCGGGCGCTGCTAGGCAAAAAGGGGATGCTTACTCCCCCCGGGCACCTGGTCCCACATCTAGCCTGCTAGGGGTCCGTCGATGCTTAATTTTTTGCTCTATTGTTAGTGCTGTTGAGATTGTCGTTAGGATCTTCTTTATCTTATTCAGATCATGAATGCTGAAATAATCATCTAAAAGAAAATTACGTTTCAAATGTGTAGCAATAAGATTGCTACACATTGCTACACCGATAGACAGCTTGCTACATCTTCGGTGAGTGTCACTGCTGGTGGACCGGGATTCCCCGAGGGCACATGTAGCCATGTTCGGTTCGATCATTTCGGTTGGTCGCTTCTTCAAATGCATTAAAAAAATCTGTTTACAAAATTTTCTAAAATTTCTGAAACCTGGGTCCTGTAGCATTATATCCCAGCCATCTTGCTACGTCTTTCGGTATATTAAGGACATAATTGTAACCGATTTTGGCCATATTTCATTGTTAAGATTGAGAATCACTAACGAGGGTCAAAAACCCGAAACGTGCATGTCTGGTCCATGCTGTAAGTTTATCTGCTAAAAAGATATGCTAATGAATTTGAAGACGTTAAACATTGATTGAAGTCGTTTCGAACTGTATATACTGTTGTAGTCTCGGACATTTGTTCTGATGAGGTCATTACGACATGGTCTAATTACAGTTGCTATTGAGTGTAAGTCTACTGCTGTTAAGTAATCAAATGATGAAGGAGTCATAACCTAAGTCTCATAAAGTATAAAAGGAAACAAATAAACTCACACAATTAATGCTGCCGCAATAATGTTGAATACTGCAAAGACAAAAAATGCCAATCCTCTGTAGATGTCCACTGTGATACTATATATGCCGTTGCCTACGGTTGTTCCCAACAAGATGCATACTTTTTCGACAATAGCTTGACTTGCAAACAAAGTTCCTGTAAGAAGGGACGTCGAGTTTCATAGGAATGGAGCAGGTGTCGAACAAGTATCGAGTGGGTAGCCTTGATGTCAAGCTGTACTTATACATGTATGAATCATAAATTGCTTTTCTCATAAAAAGTTTTCAAAACGTGCAAATGCTCTTTCAAGGAAAGTTGTGTATTTAAAGACAATTATAGATGATACCATTATCAATTTCACAAAAATTCTGTCCCGAATTTAGTTTGTGTTTTAGTACTTATTTCAATGTCGTTTACTATTTACTATTGCTATTTACAAAATGTACTTTTGGTCATGACAAAAGATACAGATGAAAAGAAAACCAACTCACACACCTTGTTTATGTAACGGTGTAATGTTCGACATTATGGCCCTTAAAGTTGGAACAGCAAGGTAGCATACTGATGCAAGGCCTGGAACTAAAACCGAAAGGTGTCTGGGTAAATAGGACACATTACTACATTTCATGACTTTCTTGGACGTCGAAGGAAACTCACACATCAATAAAATGCATCGTGACATTATAAGAGACAATTAGCAGAAAATGTATCTAAATTTTGAACGACACTGATAAGAAAAATGAGATATAGATAAAATATCGGATGGTATACAAATTTAGATGCAAAAAAATCAAGAATATGATTAAAAATTGTTTCATTTCAAAATTGCTCAATGTTCTCGAAAAAAATCTAACATTCTTTACATTTTAGTCTGATTTCCCTGTACCATTTGCCATCCGTTTGTATAATTAATTAATCAATTAAAGATTTTTTTATCTTATGTACTCAAAATAGTTACCTATAAACATCATGATGTCATTTATTGCGAACGCCTCGAAGATTAAGGAAACTGCACTACTGATCGACGCAATTACATTAATCGTCTCATCTCTTAAACATTTCTGTATGAGTGGAAAGAAGGCCATCGATACTATGTTCAAAGTTACCGATTGAGCTAGGCCGTACCAACCGAATATAATGGAATTCCAACATAGCGGTGTGTTGAAGGTAAATAAGAACTCAACGTTAACAACGCCACCATTAACGATTTGAGTTAAAAGAAAAGCTAACATACACACGATGTATTTCCATCTGTTGCCTGAAACGGAGGAATCTTTTACGTAAAACTCATATATTCCTTTGAGCTGTTTAATAATTTTCTTACTGAAAGTATCTTTATTGTCAGCTGATGACACAGTTCTATTTCCTGAAGAATCCGAAAGACAAAAGGATAGGATTATGGCTGGAAGAAGAATAGCTGATGATATCAACATAGGATACATATAACCTGCCGAGTCTATAATGTACCCACTAGATACCAATGACGTCGAAAGTCCTACACCAGCCGACAAAATCATTATTGCAAGAACTTTTGAACGATTTTTATCTGCAGATGTGTTGTCTGCAACCGTTGAAAATATTGCCGCGAGAATTGCCTCGCCAGGCCCAAACAGAAATTCAGTCATACCTATCGCTAGAAATATGTAGATATCAATTCGGAAGTAGATACCAATTGTATATAGAGCATTACGAACAAAATGCCCTATCAAAGGGATTGTAATAAACCATTTTCGTCCATAAGTGTCACTCAAAACCCCAAATAAGAGAGTAGTAAGAATAGATGCTGCTCCGGGTATTACAGTTCTATAGATATTCCATTGTGACGTCAACCTTTGTGCCTCACTCTGTCCTTCATATAGTGTAGAATTGGAACTCTTTACACATGATACAGAAATATCAGATCCATTGTAAGCGTCTGCCATGGACGCATTCCCGGAAACGTCTTGCTCCACCATGCTTTGGAATTCCTTGTATGAGTATTGATTCAGTGCATTTTCTCTCAAGCCTTGCGCAAAGAAATGACAAAAGAGCAATGTGCCACATATGAAAAATAAGGTAAGCTTCTTCCGAGGCTCTGATTCATCTTCCTTAGTCGGAGTACTTGTTACTTCCTTCCTTTCTGAACCTTTTTCAATCTTCATTTCCAAACAACAGTCCGATTCTACCATCTCAGATTGATACGCTTTAATTTCTGTATTTCTCCTACCCACCTCTTTTTATCCTTGTTTCAAGTATCATATGATGTTACTTATATTTTACCTTGAATACCCTTTGAATATGCACATGATCTTTTTAGTACTTAGTAACAAATATATCTGATACAAATCAGGTGACGTTTTACCTTACTAAGCAAATACACTGCCATCCATTGATTATCATACATTTATTCTGTTCATGGTAATGCTAGAAAATGAAAAGTTTCGGATCCATTGCTGTATAATTCTGAAAATGAACCTGAGAGAAATAATTTGTGACAAACTTGACCCAAACATTTACATTCAAAAAATCATTCTTTTTATATAAAAATGATTTTTTTCTTAAATTGTTGCAATATTATTTTTTCGTTATCACAATTCATAAATTTGAATAATGTGAAGCCAATTAAAACGAATCATTCCAATTCAGAATGGAAAAATTAGGATAAACGTATAAAGAATTTAAAATGATTCCCTTGTCCGTACATTTATTTATGGATGGCAATGTAGTTATCGAAGTGAGTTATCCGTCATATGTTCCTAAATTAATATTTTGATTGAAACAAGTTCTGATACATTATAAAGAGTTATTTTGATAATTAAACGATTTTTCTTTCCAATTTGATATACAGATTTTCGTAAATACTATAAACAGCTAGTTCTGAGATTATTTTTTATTTCCAAGGTATATTTCCCTATCATCCTAAATAGATATCTTGGTATAATTAGATCTCATGCTATCCTCTGACGAAAAATGTCACCTGAATACTTTAATATATTACAAACTTGACGACTTCAATTTCAAAATTACAAATTCCCCTTTCCTTGGTAGTAACATTCCTACGTCTCCTGCCTATGGTCTAATCATATCACAATTAATGCGCCATTCCAGAGCAAACAATGATTTCGTTCTGAGAGCAAGGAGACTTACGGAACAACTACAAAGAGTACATTTGTGGGAGACTGACATTATCACTGAAAATTTTTTGGACGATATGTATGGAAATATTAAACGTTATAACATCTTATTGTCCTTAATGTGGGACTGTCGATGCTCAATTTGGTGTTCTATTGTGAGTGCTGTTGAACTATTGTCAGGATCTTCTTTATCTCATTTAAAATCAATAACATCGCAACACGGTTGTTTGCTTAACCTCTCTATTATAGAACATGGTGTATTACCTTCACTTCTACAATGATAATTCAAGATTTTTTGGCCAAAACATTTCAATAAAAAATAAATCATTTCCAATCACGTTTTATTGAAATAATACGGAAGTGTTCCAACTCTATACCTTCTTTAAGAAAAATTCCAACCAAATTTCATGCACCAGACACGTGTTTGGAATGTTAAATTCTCATCAGTGATGCTTCCCACCAAAGTGCTTTTCATACGCCACCCAAATTCATTTCACTAGCGCCCTCTGGTGTTATTTTGTACATTTGCTTTACAGGGAGTGCGCTGCTCCACATTTCCTGTAGGGTCCAAATTTCTTGAAGAATCGATTCAGTAGCATGTCGAAATAAAATCTATGTTCAAAATAGCTTAGGGATGGTGAAGTTATTCACCCCCTTTAATCTCGATGATATTTTCGAGGAAATGGTAAGTTTCCGAAATAGAAAAAAATATGTATGATGTCCAATTGATAAAGGGCCAATACATATATTATGTTCTCGAATGTCTTTGTTGCTGATAATAAAGAACCAAACTTAATGATATAAGTACTGTACTTTTGTAAAAGATATAAAACGATCAAACATACTTTTCAAGATTTTTATTAAAATATCAATACGATCTTTTATTCAAATATACAATACATAATATGATGATAGTGACCAAAATGTGTGCTATGAAACATCAAAACGAGTTAAGTTTCAAGATATGAGTAGTGTCACCAGGAGACTCTGACTCTCCCCGGGCACCTTGTCTTACTTCGGAATGTTATTCATTCCGAGGTTCGCAACCGTTCCAATGGAAATTCTAATGATTTTACCTTGCCTCCTCGACTTTTAGACTGAATAACTGATAGGTAATTGTTTGATGTTTAGTGTTTAGTGATCTTTTGTAAAGATATTAAAACGATAAAACATGATACTTATATATTAAAATATTGAAAAATTGATGCGACCTTTGATTTCAAAAAATGTTAGTGACCAAAGTGTGTACTATGAAACATTCAAACGACCCTCTAACATAATGTAACATCCGAATTTGCAATAAGCAATTGAATGATTGAAGGTCTTTTCTTGGAAGGTATTGTTCTATCCGAGTAAAGCATTGTCTGTATCTTCGTTTCAATAAATCAAAAGTCAGGGAGAGTTATAATTTCATATTTCAAACTCTGACAACACGTTGTTCGATCAAAGTCCTTCAGGTTAGGGATAGCTGTAAATATAGAATTAGATATCAAAAAGTAGCAACGCAAATGCTGCAAGATACGCCCGTCGGTGAATGCATTTCTCAGAAATAATTTTGTGAATGCTATCATGCCAGTTAAGTCCGAAAATGACTTGACCTTTACACATAATTTCTGAGAAATGCTACAAAAAAAAAACTTGTATGAAATGAGACAAAACGTGCGTTCTTCTTCAGATGTTCAAAGTTTAAGGATTGAAAAATTAAATCAAGAAAAGTATGTAAATGATTTTTCAAAACAAAAAATTCTCCTAAAAAACCACTATTTTTAGCCAAGAAATGACTTTGACCCCTGTCTTGCAAAAGTCAACCCACAAGCTAAATTTGAAGGTCATAGGGCTGAGAGCCATTCCATAACATACAACATTTCGACGACAATGTGCCATGCAAGTAGCAGACGGTATGGTTATCCGGATTACATGCCCAAAACCCTCCCGCTTTTCCGATTTCGCAGAGGTCTCTAAGAACGCACAATTGTGGTATAAAATAACCTCCTCACTATAAGATAAACATACAAATAGACAGCATGACGCAGGGGCCCAAGAAACACACAGACAGAAGGCATACGAAATACAGTCCGTGCTCTGTCGGCTGTAGTTAGCTCATGCATGTGATCACACGAGGAGACCAACCGACGTTTAGAGAGGACAGGTGGTCGGGGCCCTGTCTTCTCTAAAGAGGTTTGGACAAGGCACCCGTCATGGAGTCCAGTCGTCACAGTTAGTCAGAGTGCAATTCTTAAGAATGCGCTGGTACAAGGCTATGGATTTGAACTTGAGACATCATGAGTATAGGACTTTTCAACGTGAATATGTATCAGGTAATTTCTTTCTATTTTAATTGTTGTATGGAATATTTAATGATATAAAACCTAGTGCTGTATATTGATATTGAAATATTGAAGAGTATCGATATTTTGATATCCCCAATGCGTATCGATACACAAATGCTGTGTATCGATACTTTCAATACATTTAATAAATATAAACTTTTGATTCGTTTTTGCTTTTATTTTTATATTTCTTCTGAATATTCTCCGATCACTTGTACATTTAGGCATATCAGTTCAAATAATACCTTCTGGGCACGTGGCCTCACCCCCAAATTGGGAGTTCGCTTCTTTCCATGTGGTGGAAATTTTGTTTGTTTGCTTTGGTTCTTCACGTTTAACCATGATATTGTATGCCTTTGGTTCATGATTCTCAGAATTATCGATTTTGTTTTGTGTATTGAGATATGGTCATCATCCATATTTGTTATTCTATCAGTCTAACTGTCTTACATGTCACTGCTGAGTAGTAGCCAAGTTCGATCAACTGGGGTTGATCGTTTCTTCAACGTATTCGAAAATTTTTGTATCAAAATTTCTTGAAATTTCTAAAACATGGGTCCTGTACATAGCATCATATCCCACCCTTCCTGCTACGTCTTTCGGTGCTTTTTTGGACATTACTTCCACACTCTTTGGTCATATAACATTGCTAGATTGAGGATCACTGACGAGGGTTAAGTACCCGAAACGTGCATGTCTGGTCCATGCTGCAAATTTATCTGACCTTAAATGATGCTATTCAATTTGAAGACGTTTAACATTGAATTGAAAAACGAAATTTTGAGGTCAGCTGTTTGGCAGCATTTTCACAAAATCGATGCCAAAGAAGACAAAATAATGTAATTACTTGTATGTAAAAAATATGTCAAAATAAATCTTTGGTAGAAAAAAAAACACTTTCCATAGCTGCTATTGTTATTTTTTTTTATTCCTTTTTTGCTTTTGAATTAGTGGAAAAATACATTTGTTGTTTATTTTTGTTGTGTTTCATAAAGTTGTCATTGATTTAAACATAAAAGCTCCATTTATTGATTCATTATAATGATAAATTTGAAAAAAATGAAAAGTGCGTATTGTATTGAAAATATTGAGTATTGAAGCAAAATGTATTGTATCGTATTGTATTGAAAAATTTATTTCAATATACAGCACTAATTAAACCCAATGTTAATCGAAGATGAAATAACAACTTACCGAATAATAGAATTTTACTTTAAGAATAGATAAGAAATTGACTGACTTCATATGAAAAACAAACTTACTCCAATGTATCTTTTGCTTCACATTCCTCTTCCTCCTTCTGAGATTCGCTCTTTGTTCGACGGATATAATAGCTATGAATTTGGAAAAAGAAGAAGAAGGAGAAGAAAAAAAATCTTTGAATTCATCGATCAGGAATTACCTTTTATTGTACTATCGATAATAGTTTTTCATTTCGTTTTTTTATGTCCAATTAAAATTATGCGTAGAAATTTCAGTGCAAATTTTCATTTCATCTATGTATTGCTCTTTATCAGAACAAACAGAATAAACTTGCAAATTCTAGATTTAGGAACATGTCAATTAAATCACTTTGAAAGACATCACTTACACAATTAATGCAGCCGCTATGACGTTGAATGCAGCAAACACGAAAAATGCGAAGCCTCTGTAAATGTCCACTGTGGCTCCGTATATGCCATTGCCTATAGTTGTTCCCAGTAAATAGCACACCTTTTCCACGATTGCTTGACTTGCGAACAATGTTCCTGTCAGGAAAGAGAAGATATCTGTTTTATCAATATGTAACTATACTAAGACAATATGTATGATTGAGATAACATAAAATGAAGAATTGCCAATGTATACATTTGTACACGTTAAAAGTCTTCAAATTCAATAGCATCATTTAGGAACAGATACAGATAAATTTGCAGCATGGACCAGACATGCACGTTTCGGGTACTCAACGCTCGTCAGTGACCCTCAATCTAAACAATGCATTATTGCCAAAGAGTGTAAAAATTATTATATCAAAAACTAAGCAGGATGGTTGGGATATAATGCTACAAGACCCACGTTTTAGAAATTTCAAGAAATTTGGTAACAGAAATTTTCGAATGCGTTGAAGGGACAGACGATCAACCGAAATTGATCGAACTTGGCTGCATGTGCCCTCGGGGAATCCTGGTCCACCAGCAGTGACACTCACCAAGTAGTTCAAATGTTAAACGTCTTCAAATTCTTCAGTACATGTAATTTCCTTTCAAAAAACACAGCACAGATTTCCAACACGATTGCAATAAATTCTGCAAAACACAAACGCACATGATTGCGACACAATAATGCAACCTTAACAAGACTCATACTAATCAACGATTAAATGACAAATATGGATAATGACCATATCATTGTATACAGCACAAAATCGATAATTCAGAAAATCAGAAACCGAAGGCATACAAAATCAGGACAAAACAGGAACCAAAGCAACCAAACAAAAACCTCCACCACATGAAAAGAAGCAACTGAATTCAACATATTCGGTGTTAACTTTGTATTATTTTAGCTCTTTCGTGAAACTTTCGGTGCCCCTAGCAACTGTCCTCTATAATGAGATAAAGAAGATCCTGACAACAATCTCAACAGCACTCACAATAGAGCAGAGCACCGCATTGAGCATCGACGGGCCCCTGTCAAGCTAGAGGTGGGATCAGGTGTCCGGGAGGAGTAAGCATCCCCTGTTTGGCTAGCTGCACCCGCCGTCCATGTTCACGCATGAAACTGAAAACAATATCTACAAAACATGCACTGTCTGAGGTTATGTCTATATAGAAAGTGCTATGGCGACCATGTCAGGGAAAGGCATTTAAAACACAAACTGTCAAACCTCTCGCGGGGAATTTTTTTACGAGCTCTGCACTGCAAAGGACATACGTGTGATACAAATGAGATAAAGAAGATCCTGAAGACAATCTCAACAGCACTCACAATAGAGCACCAAATTGAGCATCGACGGACCCCTAGCAAGCTAGAGGTGGGACCAGGTGCCGGCAGACCAAGGACTGTTTTTATACGATCTATATCCATTTACATAATTGTTCACCTATGTACATGTATTACTTGGGCCACGGTGTTTTGCTGTCTTGTTTGTGTGGTCATCTTACAATGAGCAAGTATTAATACACACCATCGTTATTCTTTGCGACCATAAAGAAACCAGAAAAGTGGGGAGATTTAGGTACATAATCCGGGTTACCATACCATTCGCTACAGAAGAAGCAGATGGCTGTTATAAGTTGACATCAATTATCCATAGGTCTCGTTTGGTTACATGCACATGTATGTGTGGTTGGTGTTTTGATGTTGAATTTGGTGTTCCTTCTCCCTTTTGCATCTTTTTCTTGCTTCTTTGCTCCGTATTACATTTGTACTTTGTACTGATAGAAATGTTTCGATGTTGCACTGTGGGTATACTGCAGCCGAGTCTTTTTGGAGATCTTTGTTTGACTGCATGTAATCATTGTAGAGGTTGTATTATATCAACGAGATGCAAATATGCATTTAAATATAACGTCTGAAAAATTACCTTGTTTATCAGTAGGTGTCATGTTCGACATAATGGCCTTGATCGTTGGGACGGCAAGGTAGCACACAGATGAAAGAACCGGAACTTAAATATGATACAACTATTTTAGGTACATGTAATCTACCACTATGTTGAAAATATCTTTTATCGAAGCTAGTTCAAATGCTTCATGAAAATAACCATGACATAAGGGATTTTTTTATGAGAAAATGATTCAATTCTATTATTTAGGAGGAAAAAAGTCCGTATCTTACCTAAGATTTGAAACACATCTGAGGAACATTGACGGGAGATCATTTTTTCACTTCCTAAGAGTAATTGCAATTCAGTTATCCTTTTCAAAATACGGACATGGAAAGCCTGATGTATAAACTCTTTTGAGAAATCGATTTTTCAATTTTTTATTTCTAGAAATGAAATTGTGTTTGAAATACCTGTACTCAGGAATGTGTGTTTTAAAGATTTAGGAATGCAAATCTAATTTAATTTAAACATTCCCCCTTTTGCATTGCAAATTCTATTCTATATCAGGCTACAAATAACTGTTTATTTGCAATAATGATTTAAAAATTCATTAAAAATCAGTATTTTGTCCAATTGGTCTGAGATTTTGAATAATAATAGAAAAATGCATTTTCTTTACCATATGTTAGGTGTTTTGAGATTTCTTTTACTGCATTGATGTAAAATGATGTGTCAAAGTGGGGTTCTTACACATACATCTAACTTAAGGTGAATTGTCTATAATGTCTTTCGATTTCATTTTCTTTTTCAATACATCGAACTAATTATTTTTACCTATAAACATCATTTCATCATTGACTGCAAACGCCTCGTAGGTTAGAGATACTGCACTACTCATCGAACCAATGACATTAATTGTCTCATCCTTAAAGCATTTCTGAATGAATGGAAAGAGGGCCATTGATACTATCTGCAGGGACACTGCTTGAGCGAGTCCATACCAACCGAAAATTACGGAGTTCCAACACAGAAGAGTATTGAAAGTGAATAGAAATTCAACATTGCTAACTCCACCGTTAACAATGTGATCAAAAAGAAAAGATAGCATACATACAATATATTTCCATCTTTTGCCTGAAACAGAGATATCTTTTACGTAAAATTCATATATTCCTTTGAGTTGCTTGATCAATTTCTTACAGAATGTATCTTCATTATCAGCTGATGACACAGTCCTATTTTCCGAAGATTCCGAAAGACAAATGGAGAGGACTATAGCAGGGAGAAGAATAAGTGAGGATATTAGCATAGGATACATATAGCCAGATGAATCTATTATGTATCCTCCAGAAACTAACGAAGTCGATGATCCTAGACCCGACGCCAAAAGCATTATTGCAATAACTTTGGAACGATTTTTATCGGCGATTGTGTTATCTGCAACTGTAGCAAAAATCAACGCAAGAAGCATTTCTCCGGAACCAAACAGAAAATCAGTCAAACCTATCGCTGGGAATATATAGATATCAAATTTAAAGTAAATACCAACTGTATAGAGAGAATTCCTTGTAAAATGTCCTATAAGTTGGATAATTATAAATCGTTTTCTCCCGTAGGTGTCACTTAAAACTCCAAATAAAATAGTTGGCAATATTGATGTTGCACCAGGTATTACATTTCTATAGATATTCCATTGTGACGTCAACTTCTGTGCTTCCGTTTGTCCTTCATAAACTTTATCATTCGAACTTTTTGCGCAAGATGCAGAAATGCCAGATTCGTTAAAAGTGTCCATTTTGGACAAATTACTAGAACCTGCCAAATTTGTTATAGTTTGGAACTCCTTGTATGAATATTGACTTAGCGTATTATCCCTTAAACCTGTTGCGAAACCATGACAAAACAGAATTGTTCCACAAGCAATAAATAACGAAATCTTTTTCTGAACAGATGCAGACCGTTTCTTTGTTAGTGTACTAGCGGCTTCCTCGGTATCAGATTCTTCTTCTCGGTTCCAATCATTACTATTGAAAGATGTTGACATCTTGAAGGATGGATATTTCTTCTCAGTTTAAATTACTGACTTTTTGTCTAATCGTCAAGTATCTAGTGGTGTTGCCACATTTTTATCTATGGTACCCTTTTCACATGTATAAGAAGTACTTAGTTACAAATTAATTTGATACTTATCAATAATCTTAAATGACATTACTTTTTTGTCTAGACTGAGCGGTAAGCAAAATACGATGTCCTTCGCACGCCCTTTAAACAAACATTTCAACGTTGGAGAAATAAAGCAATCCGAGAATCAACACAAGGTCTTGTTCGAATGAAAAATGAGGCATTACAGAGGTCTGTTGAAAAAGTAACGATAGTCTATTATACAATTATTTACTTTTACCTCGGTAAATACAATGGTTTAGCTCCCCCGAGAAGACGGTATTCACCGAGCCCGAAGGGGACCTAAACCATTGTATCTACCGGGGTAAAAGTAAAATATGTAATTACCTTATTACATGAAGTTTCTAAATCATCTATGCAAATTATTCAATCATTACTTTCAGACTATAAAAAGCCTCTCTGATCTATTTTTAGCACATGGAGAGTTGATGGAATCTGATATCTACCTCGTAAGACGCCACCTGGAAGGGCAACGCCAACCGTTCTAATTTTAGCACAAAGATCCGTGTTTAATAGAATCTATCACCACTTTGTACAGGGACAAGAAAATCCCAAACGAGTAACAAAGATTTGCAGTCCACGACGGGGCTTGCCAAGTCCATGATTTTTTTTCCTGAATTTAGAAAATGATTCATTGTCGTTGTTGAATATCTATCAAAGATTAACGGACTGTCAAACAATTTGAAAGGAATTCATTGACATCCCATTAATAATTCTATTAAAAAGAATTATATGTAAGTAAATAACAACGATACCCTCTATCTAAAAAAAAAATATTAAGTTTATCATTTCGTTTTTTTGAATGAAAGTAATTTTGGGTTTAAATGACAAGCATTTGCGATCCAAATTTATCAAAGATTTGTAACACGTTTATTTACTTTACTTTCAAAATTTTCTTCAGGAAGGTAAAGAGTTGGAACACTTCTGTACTATTATTGTAAAATCTTATTTCCTTTTGCAGTGTGGAGCAGTTAAACTTGTACCCCGTGACTGGATGTATAAGGTGTAATAATTACTTCTCTCCAGCTCTGTCGCCTTAAAGATGCTTTGTTTTGGCCCTACATCAACAAATATATGTTATTTTGCTTTTGCGGAAACATGCCATTTCATCCAAAAATATCATCGACATTAAAGGATGTTAAAAATCTAAACATCATCCCTCCGATGCTATTTTAGTCATGCTTTTTTGTACGTTTCATCTAACTATGCTACTAAATCGACCCTACAGGAAATTTTAAACAAAGCACTCTTTGCAAAGTAAATACACAAATTTGATATAAAAAATAAAACCAGAGGGTCCTACTGAAATACAATTGGCTGTGTCAGAAATCCCTTCGGCATTTCATAGGTACCAACGATGAGGATTTATTATCCGAAGCATGTGTCTAGTGCATTAAAACTGGTTTGAAGTTTTCTTCAAGGTCGTTAAAAGCTGGAACACTTCCGTATCATTAAAAAAAAAGAACAAACATATCATTCATTCACAAAAAAAAAAGAAAATAGAAAAAAAAAAAACCCAAAAAACATTCACATCGTGGTTTACTACCTAATAATGTTTTCAAGAAAAAGAAGTGCCTTCGCTCTACTACCCCCTCTACTACCGGAGAGCAGCTGCGGTGCATGAGACATACATGTTTCGGTTAATAAATCCTCATCAATTCTGCTTTGAGCTGAAAAGATTCAAATCAGGCAAAATGGTTAAAAGAAAGGAGTGATCTCAAACAACACTCGGTCGCAGCACCCACAGCAACATCCCAAAACACTCAATTATAAAGAGTAGACACTCACAGAAAGAAACGGAAAAGGTACAAGGAAGGCAAAGTCACATAGAAACATCAAACACAAATGACTACACATAAACCAACAAGATCAATGGGCAATCGGTGCCGACTTAGGACGGTCATCTTTCCGCGGTGCAGACGGTGTAGTTATCCGGATTTCGTGCGCACATCCCTCCAACTTTTCTGATTACACAGAGGTCTCGAAGAACGTACAATTGTGGTGTAAAATAATCTCCTCACTGTTAGATAACCATACAAACAGACAGCATTACACAGGGTCCAAGGAACACACAGATGAATATGTAAAATTGATATGAAAACAGTAGGGGTACGAAATACACTCCGTGCTCTTCCGGTTGTAGCGAGCTCATGCATATTATTAACCGAACCGAGGAGTCCGACTGAGATACAGAGAGGACAGGTGGTCGGGGCCCTGTCTTCTCTAAAAAGGTTCGGACAAGGCCCGTCATAGAGTCCTGTCGTCATAGTCAGTCAGAGTACGATTCCTGAGAAAGCGCTGATACAAGACCGTAGATTGGTTCAGTACCAAGCAAAGTGTCCGTCTGGTGACAGAAGGATCATATCCACGGTATAAAAGCCGTTTGAAGATTCTAACACAATTTCGATGTCTACCTTTGATCCTTCTTATTTTGTTAATTATGTCGCCATAAAATGCAGGTTGTGAAATACCCAAAGTAATATATTCTGTTGCTTTTATGGATCCGAATTTCAAAAGAAGTTGACAATAATTTTTGTTAATTTCCAGAGAGTCTTTGCTAGTTTGTGAAAGCGAAAACTTTCACCTGAAAGTTTCTTCTCCGAGGGCACATGTAGCCAAGTTTTTATATCAACTTCGGTTGATATCTCTTCACTGCATTCGAAAATTTTTGTTATCAAAATGTCTTGAATTTTCTAAAAAGTGGGTCCTGTAGCATCATATCCCATTCATCCTGCTACGCCGTTAGGTACATTTCTGGGCATAATATTTGTTACACTCTTTGGTCATATTTCATTGTTTAGACTGAGGATCACTGACGAGGTTGAAGTACGCGCAACGTGCATGTCTGGTCCATGCTGCATATTTATCTGTTCTTAATGATGCTATTGAATTTGAAGACATGTAACATTTGTACTACTTGGTGAGTGTCACTGCTGGTGGACCAGGAGTCCCCAAGAGCACATGTAGCCAACTTTAACCAACTGCGGTTTATCGTCTCTACAACGCATTCGAAAATTTCTGTTATCAAAATTTCTTGAAATTTCGAAAACGTGGGTCTTGTAGCATTATATCCTACCCATCCTGCTACGTCTTTTGGTACATTTTTCGACATAATAATTGTTACATTCGTTTACCATATTACATTGTTTAGATTGAGGATCACTTACGAGAGTTAAGTACCCGTAACGTGCATGTCTGGTCCATGCTGCATATTTATCTGTTCTTAAATGATGCTATTAAATTTGAAGACGTTTAACATTCGATATTTGTAAATTTCTACTATGAAAATCCAAAACATCAGTACATGCTCTAGCATACCGGATGTGCTGCGAAATGTAGATACCTTATGACGGTAATCTAAGAACATCACCGTCCAGCTCGGGAAAATTTACGTTGAAACTTTGTTAAATCCAAAATCATTTCTTTTTTTATACACACTTATATGAATCTCTCCATTAACAATTTTGATATTTAGGTCCAAAAAGGTGTTTCTGTGTTTGTAACGTTTGCCTTGCTAGGAGACAATTCTTGAGGATAGATAGTATCTTTATACTTTTCAAAAACAGGATTGTCTATAGTTAGAATATCATCCAGGTACCTAGGGGTACCAATAAACCATTTCAAATCATCATGTTTTTATTTCTTTTGAAGGCTTTGGATAAATTATTTTTCATACATGTATAAAAATACATTTGCAGCAAGAGGCGCACAATTTTACCCATAGGGATACCCAAAATCCGCTTGAAAAGATTCTCACCGAATCGTATATAATGTTGTCCAAGAGGAAGGACAAGGCAATATACAGGTCACTACATGTCCATGATTTGTATGATTTGTATTTTGTAGCGGAAAAGAAACCCTTTGATTACGATGTACAAATACAAAAATGTATAAGCTTTAGCTTTGACAAACGATCAATAGTTTTGTTGTGAGGAAGCGTGGTGTACATATTTAAAAAGTCGTATGAAGAAATCGTATTGGCTTGAAAATTTCTAGATTTCATATTGTCAATCGCATCCCCTGAATTCTTAATAGACCAAAATAACTTTACATCGTTCCTGTTTAGAATAGTTCCACATTATTTTGCCACGTGTTCCTTTATCGCTGTGAGTGCTGACGTCAGATTTCTAGACAAAATAGTAATTGAGCAGTTGTTGCTAAAATTAGCAATGTATCGAAATTTGTAAGGAGACTTGCGAAATTTGGTATGCAGTATATTGTAGGTAAATCCAATTAAGAAATAGAAATGTTGAATGAAGAAATTTTACTATTATGATTGCTCAAAATGTTAGGGACAATTTCATTTTGATATAAGTATTTGTAGACGAAAGTTCCGAAGTTAAAGTTGATATGTAGTAACATTTTCAAATGATTATGGTGTTGTTGGCTGCTTTATCTGCAGGAGCGAAGACATATTTTTCATGTAAATTACGTTATTCGGATTTGAAATATCTTTCAGATTTACAACTTGGATTTTCAAAAAAAAAAAAAAAAAGATTTTTGTGATAGTTGATCATTTTGGATTGAAGTACCACTAATGAGGATTTTACATGTACTATCCGAAACACATATCGTGTTCATGAAAATTGGTTTGAAAGAAGGTAACGATTGAAGGTATCATCGTGAATTCAATCTGTATTTTGTCTTAATACCAGAGTATCACGTTATTAGCAAACCATGTCGAAGATCATCTGAATTTAATTCGTAGATTTCGACCACCCTAGTTCCTATCTTCGACTCACATTCGTTCCTATCGAATTGTAGATATTTTTTCCGCATTGTCTTATTAGTTAGATTGTGTTTTTTGTAGTTAATCTCATTCGTTCTACTTGCTGTCTTTAAAGATTCAATTATCTTTTTCATAGTTTGTTGGTCATTTTGAGGGTGGCGCTACTTAAAATTATTTCAAATAATTGCGTAGCCAATGAGCGTAACTCCGCCATGTTTTGGGGTAAACTGGGATGGCCTTTCCTGTTGGTCCTTCCGGCTATTAAAATATGCTTGCATTAGATATGAATGAATCATGAACCATGTAATATATGTAATATATAATTAGTAAGGAACGTTTTGACAGCACTTGCATTGTAGATGGTTCATTAGATAAGTTGTCATGTGTGCTTCTGTGGATCTATGTCATTGTCTCCGCCCTTTTGACTACTGTCCTGTTCACTAAATCCAGAGCACCCTGTTTTGGCGATTTATTCTGTCGTCTGAAGAATTCTACTATTAATTATTGTTTCAGAGTACTGACCTCCTTTAGTCGTAACTGGAAATTAACTTCAACTTACCCTTTCAGTTGCCTTCAAACCGCAATATGAAAAAAGAAAATGTCTACGGGAAATTCCCGTGTTAATTTCAAGCCGCCGCCATATTGTTCTCCGTGTCAACAATAGTAAACAGTGACGTCAAAGCCTCCGACGCCACACATTTTCAGCGATTTTACTATAGAAAATCCCCGTAGACTTTTTATTTTCCGTCCTATTTCTAACTTAAGTGACGCACAGCCAAAACAATGGTATTTTCTGTTACGACTAAAGGAGTACTATAAAATCAATATCTTTTTGTAAGATGACATTATCATATTTTAGAGAAAACCGGGAAAACAGGGTGCTCTGGACTTAATGAACAGGACAGTAAGTTTTCTTTTCGTGTGAGGAAGTTCTGTTATGTATTTTTTTACCCAGAATCCGTCACCCTTATGATTGTGGTTTTTTGAATATGTGTTTCAAGCTTTTCTGTTTGGCATTAATTCAATGATTATGTGATTGTTCACGTTGTATTTGTCTCTTTATCGACAGATGACCGTCCTCAATCGGCACCGATTACCTATGGATATCGTTGGTTAATGTGTGCTAGTCTTTTGTTTTTTGATGTCGTATTTAATGGTCTTTATCTTGGCCCCTTTTGTTTATTATTGCTGTGTATTTTTACTCTAAGTTTTATTCTATGTAGCCAAGAGTATTTTTACTCTATGTTTTACTCTATGTATTTGTGCTCTATGTAGCCAAGTTCGATCAATTTCGGTTGATCGCTTCTTCAACGCATTCTAAATTTCTGTTATCAAAATTTCTTGAAATTTCTAAAAAGTGGGTCCTGTAGCATCATAATCCACCCATCCTGCTACGTCTTTCGGTACACTTTTTCGACATAGTAACTTTCATACCTTTTTGGCATATTACATTGTTTAGATATAGGATCACTGATGAGGGTTAAAGGTACACATAGTCGAACGGGTAATAACGAGATATCACACGCGTTTCAGTAGCCTCCCTTAGACGAGAATTTTTAAGAAATCTCCACGCTGAAGATTTCCAATTTTCGTAACTTAAAATGTCTAGATATTTTGGCTTTGTTATAATCGCTCAATCGGCAAATCGATCCAATAGCTCAGAGGTAGAACTCTTGCCTACCATGCGGAGAGACCGCGGTTCGAGCCTGAGCGTAGTGATAATAAATAGAGTGTTATTCTTATCTAGATACGAATGTTTTTTTTTTTTCTTTGCAAAGAAATGGTAAGCCTAGAGTGACCAACAATAGTCAATTTTTTGCTGAAATTGAACTTACAAATGTATTTGAAAATGTTGTTAATACTTTTTTACCTGCATTCATATGTCGTATCTATTCAGAAATAAGTCAAGTGTCAGTAAATTGTTTGAATGTAGAGAAACGTATAATATAGTTACCCATATGGTACATGTAATATCATTACACATGTTCACATACTGTCATGTTATCACACAAAATATGTATTCGGCTCTATTTATTTACATATTGACATCTTTGAGAGTGAAGAAACACTGCTGTGATATTTCAAAAAGATAATTATATAAATTTGGATGCTTTTGTCTTTGGTCACATAGTAAAGAAAGATAACTCGAATTGCACTCTTAATTTTTACACATTCAGTCAAATTTTGCAGCATATGACGTGGTCACTGAATGATTTCTTTCTATAAGAATTTGCACAATATGTTGAGGGAATCATATGTGAAGTTTCATTTGAAAATCTTGGGCTGAAAAAATAATATAGCCAAAAAATGAGCATTTCCATTACAATCAATGGATTGCTAAAAAGTCTGATCAATTTCAAAATCTCATAATTTTGGATGGTGACCTCCTAATATTGTCCCTTACATCTGAATTAAATTAGGAAATCAGAATTATGCTCTTTTTCTGAAAATAAGTGTTGTATAACACGAAACGTGTGATATCACCTTAAACTGTCAATAATGAATTTTTACCGTAAAAAGCTTTTAAGTACTAACATTTGAACATCTATATGTTACTTACATAAAATATCTCTCACATTTTTGTTTTATAGACGCTTTTACTCTCTGGTACACACGATTTCGGTAAACTTCGGAAATTGTTATTTGCATAAACAGTATCTGAGTATGTAGAAATATGTAACATTTACCAAGGTCAAAGTGAACACGCTACAACGATCAGCCAATCGCTTGAATGAACTTCACATCGTGGGATTACTACGAAACATGTAGTAAACCACGTATACAGTCTTTTTGAAATTCTCTCTAAAAAGCTAACTCACTAATATTTCATTAATTGCAAATACAAGGTTGATGTCATGTATAGATACCATGTTCCATTCAAATCACCATTTTGAACGTGGATAATCGAACACTTTCAAATGACTAACAACGTGTAATAGTGTATGACCGCTTGAATGGGAGGGGAGGCAGGTGTAGTCTGCTATACACAAGTGCGTTTGTTTACCAAATCCTGAATGAAAATTAACCTTTATTTAGTTACGATTTTTTGTTCGTTTTTGAATAAATGATTTAGACTATGAATATATATATTATATACACATATCAAAATTACTGTGTATATATATACACGTTTAACTTATATATATATACTTCTCATAGATAAAAATAAACGAGAACTATATATGTACATGTACGCTGTAGATCCCTTTAGCTAACTTTCCCTCAGACTTGTCAGAGTTTTAATTTCACCGTCGTCCTCTAAGCTAGGTCTCTATAACTTTCCAATACCAAGCCAATACTATTTGTTCATTACATATCTCTTTTCAGATTTTGATAACACCGATTGTCGATTCATTTTCGTCCCACGTGTTATCCATCAGCCATGTTGTTCTGTTTTGATACAGTACTGGCCTTATGCAAATAAGTGCTTACACGTGTTCGCAATCGGTCTTCTACGGAGAAAAGTAGGTTATATTAGGGTACCAAGTTTATAAGCAACTTCTGATCATAGCTCGGTAGTTAGGGCATATGTGACTATTGTAACCAGCCAGTTTCTAGTTTCTAAGCATGATAGACTCGTTTGCGTTAATATTTTGACAAAAATAGTTGATTCATGGTTTGATCTTGACGAGACCTTATGTACCTTTAAGTACCCAAAACGTGCATGTCTGGTCCACGTTGCCAATTTATCTGTTCTTAAATGATGCTATTGAATTTGAAGACGATAGGGGTGCTACAACCGAGTTTTGTTGGAAATCCCCTCCTTCCAGAATGATCAGTGACATTCTACATTGTGTTTGAATGGTTGTCATCATCACCAAACAAGACATACTTACCTGATATTTACATCAAATGTACATCAAGACAATCGCCGAATTTGACAGGTTTCCATGGAGCTGTTGCGACGGGTGTTGCATGCAATCAGGAGACGCTGACCGTCCCCGGGCACCTGGTCTCACTTCGGAATGTTGTTCATTCCGGGGTTCGCAACCGTTTTGATGGAAATTCTCACGATTTTGCCTTGCCTTCTCGACCTTGAGACTGAATAACGGTTAGGTACTTCTTTGATGTTTATTTTAACATAATGGTAGTTTTATGTGTTGTCCCTCTATTCTTGTCGCATGCTGTTTTGTTGCGCTGTGACCACTGTCATGTAAGGGATGGAAAAAAAATTTGTCATCACATAGCCATGGATTAATATCTATAAAACAAATCTCAAATTCACACCATAAATTAAATCTTATGTATTATATCAAAGTAAGTCAAAGTCATGTGTCTTCTTTTTTTAAGTGCACGAATCATTGATCGACAGAATGAGGTTTCGACTACTAGTATTCCTATATGAATGTTTTCTCTGGTCAATATCAATGTTTGTCCTTATGTAATGATAGTGTGATGAATCAAATTTCTTGATCCATGTTAGTTGATGTTTCATTGAAATATGAAATCTACCCATCGGTTTATCGTTCACAAGAACAAATAACCTTATAGGTTAGAGGCGAGAGGCCTTCTTTAAGTCATTTCAGTATATAACTTGATTTTTATGACTGCCAAAATGGCGGAAAGTCTTAATGTAAGACGTGAAGACACGGAGACAAGGTACATGTATTAAAGACAGTAAGAGCATGTGTATAGAATCACACTTTATACAGATTTACTGCTTAGATTATTGTTGATTTCCAATACGAATAATGAAATATCTTCTCTCGGGCTGTTTTGAATCTCTGAGAGTTGCTATGTAGAATCAAGCCCTAATGCCTCCTCAGGGTAAAGAGTTTATTATAGGTTAAATCTCGATAAGATCTCGATCACATGGCCGGAACGAGATCACACAACCGAGAGTTGATATACAGACAGTAGCAGTAAAAACTGTTCGTGGGTTTAGTTAGATTTTCTAAGCAATCCATTAAGCCTAGATTGTAAGATAACATGCTATGGAAAGTTTATGGATAGACAACGTGGAATTTCTATCATTTAAATGTTTGTGACAATAAAATGTACCCCCTCAACTCCTAGTATATGGATATAAGCTATGGTTTGAGAATGACGGATTTATTAATGAGGAATGTGTTTTCAAAACATTGGGAACGGCATGTAATATAAATAATTACACTGTAAAAATGGATAAGTGAAAATAAGTCAACAACGTATAAACAAATTCATTTATTCTTGTTTGAATGCGTGCGTATTAATTTACATGAATCAATAAAGTTTCATAAAACTTACAACCTTTCCATCTTCAATTAAGAAATGTTTTATATGACCTTTAGTACATTTATACAAACAATAATGAGTTTCCCAAATCTTTAAATTCTTTAAGAAATTTCAATGCTCCAGACACATGTTTCAGAAAGTAAATCTTCATCAATAACTTAATTAAATTCCAAAGCGATTTTCAGATACAAGTTTCATTTTCTTAATTGCTCAGACATAAGAAATACAATTCCCTAGTATTTTTGCCTTGAATATTTGTATTTTTGCCTTGAATAGTTGACAAGTACATTTTCTTTCGCCAGTCCGGTATTTACAGTTCCTTAAATTGATCTACACTTCTACACTTTAAATTTAAAAACATTTACTGAAATATATTTTACAATTTTTGTTCAAACATGCTTGTATAAACTGGGTAGTTACACGTGTATTCAGTATTTAAGCAAACCGAAATACATTGGGTCGATGAAGAAAGGTGCATTGGGCGAGGCCTCAGCTATACAGTGTTTTACAGGGGGATACAGAAATATATTGGGTCTATCGACCCAATGTATTTTTGTATCCCCCTGTAATTCACTGTATAGCGAATTTATCTCGACGATGGCTTTCGGTTTGTGCATATACTCTAAAGCATCTCGGTGACATCAAAAGCTCAAAGCGTCATAGGAAAAGTAAGATGTTTGTTTGCATGACCCATCGTTTCTTAGATTATATCTGACATAAGATCAGTTTTTTTTTGCTCTGGTCTATTTAGTATCCACCATTTGTCATCTACGTCAAATATAAAAGACAAATGGTTGGTAGTACATATATGTAGCATTGAAACTCATAGGTATATTATGTATCATAAAAATGTTTCAGTGTTAATCTTTAATGAGTTTAGATATAAATTTTTCATACCTTTTTGTTGAAATTGTTCTTATCATTGATTGCCATCTAAGTGCTTTCTTTTTTGAATAGTAATACTAGTTCCAACCGTCTAATTTAAAATTCGCAAGCTGTATAATTATATACTATACGTACTGTCCGCGCATCTCACTTCGGAAATCGGAAAATTGAAGTTTTGTCTCTTTTGTCGGAATATTTGAATTTTTAGAGACATTTCAACTGATAATCTATAAAACGAGATACATGTACACAAAAATGAGACAAACTCTTTCCGATGGACCTTATATTGCCATAAACCATTGTTAATATTTAATCCGACATCTCCATTGTACAGACCAGTATGAATATTTCAGAATCCTCTATCATTTATGGAAAAAGAATACACATGCATTGAATCTCTACAAAATAAATCACGAATACAGACGTTTGTTTCTATAGAAATAAAGTAGACGTTTCTTTTCTATAGAAAGCATGCCCGATGACAATTCTCTGAAATTAATAGTTTGTATAATTCTGTTACACATGTAGAATCATATCTATAGTATTTAGAAAAAAAAGAATAAAATAACTGACATTGTAATGTTGAAATTGTCCAAATTTGTCGTAAATATCATGAAAGCTTGGTAGATTTGATAAAAATATCAATAAAATGATATTTCAATGCACATTTTAAGATAGATTGGGATCGTGGTTTTCTTTTCAATATACACGCTTCGAAGACGATGCAGATAATCGTCCTCAAATTCAATATCATCATTTAAGAACAGGTAAAAAAACATGGACTAGAGATACCCGTTTCGGGTACTTAACCCAGCGATCCTTTTAAAATCTAAACAATGTAATACTAGTATGACAAAAGAGTGTGAAAATTATTTTGTCCAAAAATGTACCGAAAGACGGGGTGGGATACATTTAATATCAAAATACAAATGTTATTCTTCGTTCGGGAAACTGAGCAGATAATCTAGATGATCTATAGAATGTATGAGCAATGAAGGATCATATGCTGATAAATCAATTTCACTAGAGGAATAAAAGATAATCAATTTCTGAAAGAAGTGATACTCAAAATAGCTTTATTTGTCACCATTTGTCAAAGAATGGAGAGGAAATCCAACCAGAGTTACCAGACCCTGTTGCAGTACCAACAGCAATGAGTTAAAGAAGATCCTGACGATAATCTCAACAGCACTCACAATAGAGCACAAAATTAAACATCAACGGACCCCTAGCGAGCTAGAGGTGGGACCAGGTGTCCGGGAGGAGTAAGCATCCCCTGTTGGCTAGCCGCATCCGCCGTCGATGTTTATGAAGCATGGAAATGACAATATATAAAATTCATGCACTGTCTGACGTTAAACTTCAAAACACAAAAACACCCGATGCGAAAACACAAAGACGAGCACAGCAAGAGACGGTGTGGACATACGACATAGAGACATCAAACACAAAATACTACACATAAACCAACAAGACCAATGGGTAACCAGAACTAAAGGGATCCTTTTCAAAGCAAACCTCTGTCCTTAGATTGCATAAAAACACGTCTTCGTATTTTCACTATTTGGATGTTCTCTATTTAGGCCTCCAGAACCACTGATGAGACATTTAAGTATTGATTTTATATAGAGAAAAAAAAACTCATTGAATATTGAAGGATGAATTGATAATATGGTACACTGAAATTATATCCAGAAACATACAAGTGTAAGTATACTTCCATATTGATAATTAACATAGACCTTCTCATGAAAAAGCGACTACACCGCCGAGTCAAACATGTAATATGTATAGCAGTGTGACAGATATGAACGTCGGTGACGTTTTGAATCAGAATGTGAAAGTCAAACCAAAAACCCAACGTTAGAATCCAAAATTCACAATTAGTGATAATACGGAAGTATTCCAACCCTATACCGTCTTGAAGAAAATTCACAATTAGTGATAATAAGGAAGTATTCCAACTCTATACCGTCTTGAAGAACATTCACAGTTAGTGATAATAAGGAAGTATTCCAACTCTAAACCTTCTTTAAGAAAATTCACAATTACTGATAATACGGAAGTATTCCAACTCTATACCTTCTTGAAGAAAATTCACAATTAGTGATGATACGTAAGTGTTCCAACCCTATACCTTCTTGAAGAAAATTCACAATTAGTGATAATACGGAAGTGATCCAATCCAATACATTATTGAAGAAAACTCACAATTAGTGATAATACGGAAGTGTTCCAACTCGATACCTTCTTGAAGAAAATTCACAATTAGTGATAATACGGAA